>OZ022527.1:7628101-8228101 GCA_963989415.1 Cerceris ruficornis
GGACGTCTGTTTTCAGAGAAAATTCTGCAATGCGTGGATTCCAGCAGGAAATCCGGCTTACTTAAAAATTCCGTTGGAGAATATTTACGTTACGTTCGACGAATTATCTGGAATGCTTCCAAATTCTTACGTTAGATGTACTTGTCAATTTTCTTCACGTACTGTACTCCACTCATATCTTTTATATTTCACAAATTTCATACCTGAACGAAGGCACCATTTAATAAAAAGGTATTCTTGAATTTAGGAACCAGAAAGAAATGGAACTTTTCCTGATATTTACATCCGGTCCTAGTTATCTTTAACTAAAGTGTCTCCCTTTATATACAAATTTGTATACGTCCTTTGTATACAGATTCTCGGATATTATGTAAATTTCAAAATGCTTATCAATTTCGTGATCTTTGGGCGGACTTAGCAGTCCAAAGGGCAAAGAGAAAAATCGTTGCGAAATCGAGGTATTTCCTTCCCGGGGATATTTCCGATGATATCTTTAATTCGGTTTCTCCAATTATTCTCTGTATTCGCTTATAAAGGTAACATCGTTTTTCCGAGGATTTCTGGATCCCATGTGCCATTTTCATTCCACGTTCAAAGAGTGCAGCAACGATTTTAACATTCAGCCGATTCTGTCTCGTGCAAAACTATCCAACCTGCATGACTATCGTTGGAATTATAATAACAAAGAGAATTCTACTCTTTGTGTTAGGAATATTAAGATCATTGTGCGATGTAACTTGATAAAAACTCCTGGGAAACATATGTACGTTTTTATCCAATTTTATAGCCACTTAAAATTTTATTTCTTACTTTTAGTGTTTTAACATTTTATTTCTTACTTTTCCGCGCACATTTATATTGATCTGATAATGTAAAAATATCGGTAAAATATCGCTTTTATTTATCGATGCAGAAATAAATACACAATTGTATTGAACGTATCGACGAACAAATAAATATGGTGATCGAAAATTGCAGCGAACGACGAACGTAAATGGTTCAGTGTTTCAAGTAGTAAGAGAAAATCAACGGCAGGCAATGTAGTCGACACTTGCCATGCAAATTATCCAAACACTTTGCCATTTATAATTGATGCAGTGCGAAAGTGGTTCTAAATGGGCCTGCAATCGGATTCGTGGAATAAAATTGCATTTTTACATGTTTCGTTGACGAGGAAATTAAATTAACACGTTTTGTGCAATTTGTAGTACGGGTGCTACTAACAGTCCTATTACGAAAATTCGGTGAAGTATGAAAAAAAAATCCCCTTTACGTAATATCTTGAAAACTGAAACTCAAATTTCAATAACAATCAAAAGATATCATTATTAATCACATTTGCCCCTAAGATCTTTTTTTTTTACCGAAATCGAGATTTAAGTTGACCGAAATCGTGACAAATTGTACACAGTGAGGACATATTATTTTCAGTAAAGTTATAAAGAAAAAGTAAAGAAAATCTTGTTCCTTTAATAGAAAATAAACTACGGGTCAGGAAATCCTCTAAGAACTTCAGTTCTTTTTAGAACTTCAGTTTTTTTTAAAAGAGCGCATGTAGATTAATATTTTTCCGCGCATATTTACATTGAACTAACAACTGAAAAATATCGCAAAATAGCGCATAGTATTATAAAAAACTCTACCAGTCCATGGCACAATAGAAAATATTATATCTTAACAAAAAAGTAAATCGAAAAATACTGTTTGCCTCAAAACTTTCTTGTTCCTTCCAAGCCTAATATGTGCCGTTTACTTTGAAAGTGACATAAGTCACTTTACGCGATTTTTCAATGACTATACAAAACTAATTATACTGATAAAAATATAAGTATCCAAGATAATAAGTGCAAGTAAATCTTTTTGAAAATTCGGACCAATATTTTTAAACACGTTACGAATGAAAATATGTAATTTTTTGTGTTATTGTGGTAAATACCTCGACTTAAAAAGAAAGTGACTTATACCGCTTTTGAAAATAAGCGACTCATACGTTACTTAACCCCTTGCCGTACGATTTCCTTTGTGACTGCGCAATAACTCAGAATTAATTACTGGCACAACAATCTATCCCTGATTTGTGATATAACATGCAACTTAAAGCAATATTAATATTATAGAAGTAATTTCATCGTATCGCGACCCACTGATATTTTCAATTTAATAAGTTTTAGAAAACTTCAGAGTTTCTTCTTCCATTTATCGCGTAACGAGTGTCACTCGTTACTGTACGGCAAGGGATTAAAATATAATTCATATTGATCTCTTACATTCTACACGCAGAATTTATTTAAAATAAATTTCACAAGCTGTACTTACCTCTCGCTCGAGGTTTCGTGAGAAGCTTGAGAACTATATTATCGTAAGCCGTTTCCTCGGCGACACCGGAATCTTTCACGAGTTTCTCTTTGATGGCGATGCATATGTCGTATTTCCCTAATAATTCTTCGAGTTCCTCGAAAGCCTGTAACGTAACAATGAGAGGGGAGGTCCGGGAAAAAGAGAATTTGAGAAAAGCAAAAGAAAAAAAAAGATAAGAAAACTGCGAATTTGCCATTCTCTCGGTGAGGTCTTTTGACTTGCTGGGAGTTTTGTCACAGTAATTCTAAGTGAACTTTGAAACGACGAGGCGGGCTTTTACTTCAAAGAATAAAATGTGCAGTGAAGGAGAAATCAAGGACGGGGCAAGGAAGCGTACTTTAATGGGGGAATGTGCACTTAAACGTGACATCATAGGAAGCTACGTTGCTCCTAAGATTGCAATCGAAACGGCAAAGAGAAAAGGAAAGCTGGAAACCGAGGACCGATTGATTCTCGTCCTGGAATTCATTTCTTAAATGAAGAATTCGGGACGTTTCAAGGGTGGTAGAATAAAGAGATTCTTCTTTTTTTGTATTTTTTCGCTTTTAACTTCTATGATTATTTCACTTAGAACAATGGTTCCCAAACTTTTTCGACCGTGGATCAGTATTTTTTGTACAATTTTAACGCGGTCCTCTTTTATCTAAAAAACATATATCATATTATTTACAGTACAAATTTTAATTTTTGGAAAGCGGGCCAATAATAAATTGGGTTGTTTATTTGAAGTAGACTTTATTAACACTTTAATGTCCGCTCACACAACATGTGTGCGACGCTACCGTCGATGGCTATTGGCCGGTAAAACACTTTTTGTGTGATGATTTCTCTAAACGTTACAGATGTTTAGAGAAATATAAAAATATTGCCGGCCCCTGGCGAAGTTTAACTGCGTAGACGTGCGGCCATTAAAGTGTTAATATGTTTTCTGTGGTCCGGTACTGGGCTACGGACGACAGTTTCGGAAACCGTGATCTGGGACTTAATGTTTTATGCGAGTTTCGAACCACCGAGGCTATGATATGGTAATTAATAATTAAGGACAAATTTTCCAGGGATGATGACGGATTTGAACTCGCGTACAATGATCAAGAGTCTGAACCTTTATTTCCGTGTCCAGCATAGCTCCATGCTGTGGTCATTTCTCATAGGACTTACTGTTTTATGCGAGTTTCGAACCACCTAAGTTATGATATATTAATTAATAACTAAGATCAAATTTTCCAGAGATTGCGAAGGATTTGAATTCAGATGCACTGGGAAAGAATCTCATCCTTTACTTCCGTAGCCACCATAGCTCCTTACTATGGTTATGTGACATAGGACCTACTGTTCTGTGTGACTTTCGAACCACCTAATTTATGATATATTAATTAATAACTAAGATCTAATTTTTCAGAGATTGCGATGGATTTGAATTCAGATGCACTGGGAAAGAATCTCATCCTTTACTTCCGTAGCCACCATAGTTCCTTGCTATGGTTATGTGACATAGGGCCTACTGTTCTGTGTGACTTTCGAACCACCAAAGTTATGATATAATAATTAATAACTAAGATCTAATTTTCCAGAGATTGCGAAGGATTTGAATTCAGATGCACTGGGTAAGAATCTCATCCTTTACTTCCGTAGCCACCATAGTTCCTTACTATGGTCATGTTGCATAGGACCTACTGTTCTTTGTGAGTTTCGAACCAACGAGATTATGATGTATTAATTAATAATTAAGGCAAAATTTCTTACAGATGACGCAGGATTTCATTCCGGGTACGCTTATTACGACTCAGAGTCTTTATCTTCTTAGCAGAGAACCCTTGAAGAAATTAATTTCCCCCCTTTTCTTCCTTTTTCATCTATGATGTTTAAAATAAAAGTATTAAAGTATGGTTTCCGGCTTCTGAAATTCAAATTCAGGTTAAAAACGCTTAAGTCGAATCGTCGAATCGCGTGAGCCTCCTATTGATTTCCGTTTATGCAAAAATTTCATAATATATCGTCCCCTGGCGCACCGGCTGGTCATTAGATGATTTTGATCGCGATCCCTTTCCCAGATTCTGACAAATCGACGATGTATGATTTGGCGGAAACAAATTGCACTGCACGCCTACCATTTTAAAACGTTTCAGCAAACATACGCTATTTCGTTCTTTCCTCCTTTTTTTTTGCATATTTTAAAAGCTCTCGCTTTTCCCATTCGGCAGTTATCTTTACGAGACAATGAACGAGAAGATTATCTTTAATTGCGTTTTTTTTATGCAGTCCATGCTGGAATTTGTGAAACTTTTTCACTCGAGCAATATGCGCGAAAATTGCGTTATGAAATTCTGCAAAGTTGCTCGTGTTAGTTTCGCAACTCTGGTTTGTCTTTTATCAAAAATTTAACTGGAAACCCTGGAATGTTAACAGTCTTTTTTGACCAAATGTTTTCTTCGCCTGGAAGTGAAATATGTAACCAGACATTGCGAATGTTAAAAGTTGATACTTAAATTAACCCATTTCTCTCCATGACCCCCATTTGACGGTTTATTCATTTTCTACATCTTGGAATATCCAATTCAGATATTTCACATATTTTGCGATTAGCCGTGTTTAAGAGAGACAGTTTTAAATGTACTCTTAAGTATTAATTTTCACTTACCACTTTTATTATTACACTATAACATTACCTTTTCCAGATACAAAGTGACCAAGAAACCTTTTGGCAGGGAATGGGTTGATAATTTTTTCACACTATGATCATTTTGTCTAAAACCTACACTTTTAACCCCTTGGCTACTATGGGCATATACGCGCTCAGAAATTTTGCTTCTGTGACACGGAGAGCGCATATAAGCGCTCAACACATTATTAGTTATATTGTAAAAAAAACTATACATTAACGGTAAATTTTTAATATTTATAGTAGCAATTCGGTCGATAATACGAAGAAATAAATAATATTGTTTTAATATAGTGAAATACACCCAATTCTGTTTTTACACGTTCTTTTTTTACACGGTTTTGATTTAACACGGTCTAGAAAAAAAATTGATTCCGTTTTTACACGATTTCATTCGATTTAGCACGATTAAAAAATCTAAAATATTCTTAAAATAAATTTTCTAATAAATTTATTTGAACTATTTTTTACAGGGTTGAAGGATATGGATGTAATCCCCTTTTTTCTATGTATGTACTTCATGTCTTTTTTTCCACGGTTTTGTCTGCAATGTATCTACCATGTAAAAACAGAGTTAGGTGTACAGTTTTTTGATTATTAAAATGTTTTCACAAAAACGCATCTCTACCCAAAACTTTGTCGTTCTCGGCGGACATTGTAAGTGAATTCCTACCGGTGTGGTACGACCGTTGCGTCTCAAAGTCTGCCGTATTCAAAGGGTTAATTCACTATCGATTCACTCAGACTATGATACATTAATTTTTAATTCAGGAAGAATTTCCTACCAACGACAACTCCAGGGATTTAAACTCAAATCCACTAATCGACCCTCCCTCCCAATAACACTATACCTACCATACTTCCTCGGCGGAATATTCGGCCACTTAAATCTATTCTTCCCCATTTATGAATAAACGAACAGACATAATCGTAACTCTCCAAGATGTACGCAGAATTCGCGAGAAAGAAAGGCTGATTTTCATTTATCATCCTTAAAGTCTGCGATACCCATAGCGAAGCGATAAAGGCAGGGGTAAGAGAAGTTTGAGAACGTAGGGCCAAGGCTTGGATCACCGTAGGATAATATTAAAGATTCAAAAGAATTATTAGGCCGCATGGTATCCATAGAACATATAATCTTATTTTATACTCGAACACGCCCTCGTCATCTCTCGACGAAGGGCGAGAATGTTTTACGGGCGTTCGCGGGTAATTTTCGTAATTTACCATGTGGAAAGCTTTTGGCAAATGGCTCGGTGTATCTGACCTGTTTCCGAGGCCGATGTAAAAAGCAGTGCCATGCTTGCGAGGAAAACAGTGAGGCCAAAGAGAGAGAGAGAGCGAGAGAGAGAGAAAGACATAGGGAGAACGAAAGAGAGAGAGAGACGAAGAGATTAATGAGAGGCCATTTGAAACTTGGTAATTGTAGTGCGAGGAGTTATTGTGCAACCATGACTCACGAGATTTTTCTTCGGCTTACCGGCCAGATGTCTTAATTTTAAGTGGCATTTTAACTCGCGGCGGCTAAAAATATTTCACAGTCGAGCAATGATATCCGTTTCCGTCATTGCGCGAAAACTGCACGTAGGTTTGCCCGTAGAAAGTGCAAAAGCGTGTAAAAATTCCAGCTGCAGGGGTGGAAAAAAAGGATACGAAACAACCCACGATCAAGGGTTGAAAAAATACTCTCCGTCGTAACGAGCGAATATAATGCGAGACACGTTGCAACCGAGGAGTGCAAATGACCGTGGAAGAATTGAATTTCTTACGTGCAATTCGGCATTTGCGAAATCCGTACATTTACTTCGTAGTGGAAGTCTGGCTTTCATCTTCCACTTCGACGATATCATTAAGTGCTTCAAACGGAAATGGATGCCGTTGCGGAAGTCCGAATTTTAGAAATCGCGACACCATTACGCGTTAATGCATTATTTCGTGTTTGCAATGGAATAAAGGGAATGTTCTACTTCTGGCGTTTATCGTTTTCCATGAGCATTTGGAAGAAATTTCTAATTGTAGTTTCCTTCGCCCTTGACAATTTTTACTTTAATTGTTTCCTTTGGACAACGACTTCTGGTTGATTTAATACTTTGCTGGCGCTGTATGTATTAATATTAAAACCGCAGTCAAAATGACTGGTTTTGCATTGTTTTCGAATAATTCTTCAAAATTTATACGGCAGCCATATCGAAAATATTCCAAGGCAATCTTATGAAATAAAAATTACTTAACTGATCGTCTTCTTTACCGCTCGATTATTCTGTTTCAAAGTTCTTATTTAACCCTTTGCGGACGGAGACTTTTTTCAATATTTAAAGATAATCATCAATTTAGCGATCGAAAACCACTCTTTTAACAGAAAGCTGGAGTGTTAATGTATACAAATTATAAATGACTATTTGCAGAATCATATTTCAATCGTTATATTTCAACTTTTCAATTATAATCGTAGATACATGCACCGATAAACTATAATCAGATTTTTCTCAGACCGCATATATGCGTCCGTGGTCCTCACAGGGTTAATACATATCAGTATAAAACATTTAACGCCGATGGTTTCAGTGGTAAACATATAAATAATATGACACTGACTCAATGATCAAAAACTACCGTCAGTTCTTCTTCAACAAAGACGGGTTTAATTACTTCCTTAAGACCTTCCCGTCATTGAGTTATAATAATGCAAAAATTAAAAATCGTGGAAAAAAGCACACGCGGGCAAATCGAACAGAAACAACTTGGCAACGCTGTACTGTACATACATTGAGTCTGTATACACTGAAGCGCTGTATCCAGTAAACAAGCTCAGTATGTCCAACTGTGTGGCATAAGCGACGTTGCCAAATTGCGAGACGTGAAAATGTTTCATGGTGTTTGTGTATACATATATATGAGATTTGTATGTGTATGTTGTCACGGGTACAGTATTGAAACAAAGGTGATCGTTCATATCGCTACTCGCTCCTATACTCTTACCACGCACATGATCCAAAAACTATTGACGATATTGTACCACGACAACGTCCTTAAAGTAAGTATTTTTGCTTTTCCGACCCATGTTCAAAATTTCTAACTGATTACAACGTCTTCCGAATAGTAACTTATATTTCGAAGAATGCTCTACATCTAGATCAACATATGTTTGTAAATAATATCAAGGACGAAGAATACTGCTTAAGAAATACAGCTAAATATTGGGTGTCCGAATATTTTTGCGACGTACGAATAATACATTTCTATACATATTATTAGTTATACGATAAACAAATTAATTAAAATAAATAAAATTTATGTTTTCATTAAAAAGAGACTATAGTTTATCATAATAAAAAACAAAAAATCTGTTAATTTAATTCTGGTTAAATATAGAGAGTAATAATGGATAGAACACTCTGGTGTCCGAATATTAATAAGATCCACTGTATATCAGTATAAAAGATTTAACGCCGATGGTTTCAGTGGAAAACATATGAATAACATGACATTGACTCACTGATCAAAAACTACCGTCAATTCTCCTTCAACAAAGAATTTAATTACTTCAGAATATAGAATACAAATTATTTAAACACTGTCTAATGATAGCTAAACTGTGGTTGCAATTTGAACAAAAGTCCCAGTGTATCTGACCCATTAACTCTAGAACTACCGGCGTTAAGTTTATTATATTTCAATATATTAAATAAGTACTTTATGAAAAGAGGAATCAAGAAGCGGAAAAGATGATGGATTCGGTGATTTATGTTTTTTGAGTTGGGCGTAGAATATTTTTCCTATGACTATCCTATAAACTTTGAGAATTTTTGGAAAAAATTGTGTACCAGTCATTCTGACTGGTTTGGTAGTTCTAGTGTTAAACCCTATAAACTTCACCACCTACAACGAAGAACTCTTCCTCCAAATTCCACACCCAACAACCCTTTTTCTCAATTCTATTCTCATCAGAAGTGACAACTCAAAGAACAAAAATTCCAAAACGTCTCCGTCCTTCAACGTCGTTTCTATGATCCTCCAAATGCAAGACGAGAACGCACGAAATCGATGTTCAGCCAATATCTAGGTCAATGACGATTGCTGGCCACACACTTGCCTATTGTTTTGCACCTCTAAAGCATATAATTCGCGACGATAAATTAGAGATCGGATCTATTACACATCTTCCCCTGTACCATAGGCTTCTTCCATTGTTCATCCATATATCGTCCATTCCCGCTGTAATCCGACCATCCCCAGTTTGTTTTGGATCCCGTGAAAATTCAATTGAACCGTGCACGTAAATGCCTATTTCGCGGCATTACGGAGATCCAGCTATTATGGATTTCGCCATTCAGGAAGAAGGATAGGGTGAACACGGGAGTATGCCCTGGAAACAATGGGGGGAAAACCATCGAGGTCGCTATCCCTCGAGCGGTACTCGGTTGAATATTTATCAACTCGAGATACTTTCGTTCTTCGACATTCCTGACTGGGGTTGTGCATTTTTTATGGAATGTTTTGGGCATCATCCAGGAATGTCACGTCACTTCTTTCGTCCGCTTTGCGCTTTTTTGTATCTTTAATACGCTTTCCTGTACAGCGCACCTGGCGTCGTTGATGTCGATATTACTATTACTATTCTGTACGTGGTGTTTGGTCGAATATTTATAGAATACCTCTTCCCGTTGGTTATTTATGTTATTTATGGGGGTGGCTTCTGAATGTATTGTGGCATGGTTGGAAAGAATGAGGGAGATACGATGGTAGCTATCGTGATCGTATTTTTTAACAGTTACTTAAGTCTTTGGTCATGTATGTGCTGGTGATTCTCTTTCTATTTTTTGCGGTTTAAACTTTTATGGTGATTTTGCTTAGGATCTACTGTTTTAGGTGAGTTATCAATGCTACGATTTATTAGTTAATATTTTAGGAAAGATTAGGAAGATTTGGATTTAGAAAGATTAGGAAAGATTTGTCAGAGCGGGAGAATTTGAACTGGAGTCCAATAAATCCGTGTCTAAACCTTTGAGAGTTCGAACTATTAAGGCTGTGCTATATTAATTAATAATTTAGGAAAAATGTCTCAGAGGTGACGAAAGGGATTTTGAACGTGTGCCGACCAATGGTGAGTTCGAGGTTTTACTTCCTTTCCCATCATAGATGCTTGATGGTAATTATGAGAGGAATAGAACAAAGGTTATTCCTTATCTCTTGTTTGATTAGTGTTACATTACAATATGATGGAAGAACTTTGTTGTTGCTGTTACCACTTTAATTAAATTTTTAATTTGGAAAATCTTTCAGCAGATTTGAAGATGAACTCACTAATTAAATGCTCGAGTCTACACAATATGTACAGAGTGTCTCAGCCAATTTTGTATTATCGCTGAATGTTGCAAAATATCAGCCGGTACATTAAATAATGTAGACCAGACCTTACTTCATCAATTTCAAAAATGTTGCGATACAAATGGTCGTTACGTTGAACCATTCCTTTAACCATTTAACTGCGTTCAACGTGTATACACGTCGAGCTCATCCAGAGCTCTATTCCGTTAACCTTTTTAACAGTAAATTGTAAAGATCTTATCTAATAAAAATATAATCTCCCCACCTTTTGTCTTCCTTTTACCGTAAAATTTATAATAGGAGCATTTGCCTTGCTTTCGACTTCTACACACGCCGCTGCCGGATTTTAATTCCGCATCGTGTGAGGAATTTTAAAATAAATTCCGCAGTTAACTGGTTAAGTAAACGATAAACAGCACGAATTTTAGAATTATTTAGATTGCAATATCTCCTAAACTACTAACTTTTCCACATAGATCAGAATTCTTTATAAAGACGGTCTAGCTGCATCGATTGTTGTATAAAACGCTACCTCACTCCATCTAAAAAACAAAGTTGACCTTGACATAACCTTGACGTCTTTACTTACCAAAAATACAACTAAATACAAATATTTAAATAACATATTTCTCTATGAGCAACAATAGCAAAATGATCAAGGTGTCAAAATCGACTGAGAGATCCTGTATATGTGACCAATATAATAATAATAATAATAATAAAATATAATCCAAGCCACCAAGGCACTGTGGCTTTAAATGAACTCTGCTTTTCGAGATTTCATAGGAGAAAAGAAAGAAAAGGGTAGATAAGACGTGTTCACAGAGGTGTAAAGGAAACAGAAACCTAGAAGAGGTTACGATCGTGACCCAAGCCTGGTGAATATTTATCAGTCTGCGGATCCTTTTGTACTTCGACTCCACCCCCAACTCCTGTCCTCTAATATACTTCCACGTGGTTCCCTTGTTCTTTCACCATTATGAATCGTATACCTCCCTTATTTAATCTGGTAGTTCCCCTCGTAATTTCTTAGTTGACAAACAAATTACAGAATAACTCAAACCGAAGTGTAAAATGTTTCAAAAGTTTACTATTCCACTCAATGTTGCGAAAAACGTGGCATTTTATTCTGAAATTATATTTGTGGAAAGGGTGGGGCTTTTCAAAATTTTTCATTTAAAATCTTCAACCGAAAGTATCAAGATTAAGTTAAAACAATCGAGGAATTCCTAATTTTGCGTAGTTCAATTTTCCCGTTTAATATCTCTCTTGAAATTGAATTCTTTCGAGAGAATATCAAATACAACGGAATTAAATATACCAATGTAAATGGTAATGCGTCGGATAACGTCATTCAACGTTAACTTACAACATTTAATTTAAAATGCTGCACCTTCGCGAGAATGTAAATCGCGCAACGAGAATCAAGCGAAAACCCGAAAACTTCCACGATGGAAAATCTCGGTGAGATCGTAAGCCCTTCTAGGGAAATTCCTCGAAGAATAGAATCTATTATAGAAACAATAACAGATGGCATGCATTCTATGTACTATGAATACGATATGACAGAGTTTTACGATGAATGTGTCGTGCGAAAGATTTTTATGCACTTTTCACGGCTGTACCCGATCACGGTGAATAAAAACGTCAACACGAGAATGCAATTTTCGATTATCTACACGCCTCTGTACGTTACAATATATTTTCCCTATTGTTATACAGCAATTTTTACAATTTTAACGACTACACTTTATCATCGACCACTTTGTTGTTAAACTATAAGGTACAGGACCATGGGGAGAATGGCACAGCGAACGGTGCAAATTTTATCGTGGATTCATGGAGATAATCGTCATAAATTTTTTCGACGTATTTATTCGGTTGAATCGTTCGTGTTTTGTAGATTTGATGATCGTGCGAACGCGACGCTATTAACGTTGAAATAATAAAGGGTTTCCGAATGAGAAAATGTTAAAACGTTTTCAAAACCGAGAATGTTCGTCCTCTCATGGCATTTGTGTTTGGGCGTCGAATCGGTTTATTAATATCCAAATGGACGCACGGCTAAATAATACATTTCAGTTGGCAATTAGCGATAGCCGCGTGAAATGCTTTCTTTTTCGTTTAAATCTCCCCCGTCTATGTGAAATTTATTTATCACATTTTCCGGCTTGTTTTAATGTTGGGGAAGTAAATGCCTGAAAAAAGTCCCATGAAATACGAGGCCGTTAAGTTTCGCAAGTTTCATTTCATTGCTTCCGATTTTTCCTTTTTTAAGTTATACCACTCTCAATTTCATTACTATAATATACGAGGCTTTTTATCGCGATTAAATCATTGAACGTAGCTGCGCGCTTTACGGAGAAATGGGATAACGATTTACAGATTTCTATCTCACTTCTCGTTTCGCTCGTGCTATTCTCTTGTGCTATGCTCTTCGTAAAGATTTGACGTCACGGAGAAAAAGGCCTCTGCCTCGCGCTTCATTAGCATGCCGTTTTTATATTCAATTTCGAATGGCTCCTTTTACGCATTCGCCTGAGTTCCTCGTGCGATTTTACATGCCAAGCTGCACTACTTCCGTACGATATCAAGTAATTTCGTTGAGTTTTATTTCGTCTAACAGTGTTCCAAGGTACTGTTGTTTTTATTTTTGAAAGTATTGAAAACTTTTACTACTATTTCCTTGATATAGGTTTACATCCGAAATGTGGAAGCGAAAAAATAAGAGAATTGTAGGTATGCAATGTAAAAAATAGAAGACAGACTGGAAATATCAAAGAATCGCTAAATGAATGGAGAAAACGATGATTCATTAACGCTAGAACTACCGGCATTAAGTCGATTATATTTCAATATATTAAATAAGTACTTTAAGAAAAGAGGAATCAAGGGGCAGAAAAGATGATCAATTCAGTCATTTATGCTTTTTGAGTTGGACATAGAATATTCCTCCTATGGTTCTCCTATAAACTTTGAGAATTTTTGGAAAAAATTGTGTACCAGTCACTTTTGCCTGGTTTGGTAGTTCTAGTGTTAATGAAAAATAATTGTATTTTTAGTCCTTTTTTGCGATAGAGAAATTAGACAAAATAAATCGACAATCGAGGTAATGATGAACACGGAAATAAAGGCTCGAATTCACTATTAGTGGGTTCATTACTAGTACAAATCCCCCATCACCTTTGGGAACTTTTTTCCATTTATATAACACCCTGGTTGCTATGGAACTCACTTAAAACAGTACGTCTCAGTTGAAGTAACCATAGCATAGGGTTATGGTGGGTAAGAAGGCAATGTTTGGGGCTCACCATCAGTAAGCCCGAGTCCAACTTTCCTCTTTTACCTCTGGGAAATTTATATTAATTCAATAACCGACATATCATAACCTCAGAGATTCGGAACCCGCATAAAACAGTAGGTGCTAAACGAAATAACCATAGCATGGAGCTATGGTGCATTAGGAGATAAAATCTCCTACTCACCATCAGTTGCAAAGTTCAAATCCCTCTCCACTACCTCTGGGATACTTTTCTTAATTTGATATTTAACAAACAAATTTCGGTGGTTTGGAACCACCTAACGTAGTAGGACCCACCCCCAGGGGCCTGTTCGTCCTAGGCGAACAGGTACGGGTCTGACGCACCCGGGGCCTCCCGAGTCCGCGTGCCGAATAAACCATATTGGATTGCCCGGAAAGGTACGAGAAGTCCTCTGGTCTCTGGTTTGTTATGAATCGCCTGGCTGATAGAGACATCCCTCGTTCTGATGTCATTCTCGATTCTAACGCGTTATTTTACTCCTTATTCTATTAGGTTGGTGCAGATGAAATGTCGGATTAGGTCTGTACACTACATTATGGCCATATTTTGTGAATAGGTAGACGTAAAATTAATAATTTTACAGTTGAAACAGGTTGTTTGGTCTATATGCTCAATATTGAGATGTATTTTATTTGGAAGACACCTAATTTCTAGAAAAAAATAAACTTTTTTATGCAACGCGAATAGTAGTGAAATACGAGTAGTAAACCGATATGAATTTAAACTTGGTAATAATGATGCAGCTGCAAGTCTTAACATAAACAGAGCATATGGGAGGCAATTGTTAATAAAAAAATCGTACAATGTTGGTTCTAAAAGTTTCGTTCTGGATATGAGTATCTTCAAAATGCGCCTCGTGCTAAACCCACAACCGTATGCCATAATGATGTCCTATCTATACATGGAAAGCTGAACTTCCATTTTTCCAAAGCGTTGAGAGCATGACTACTGACAGATACTGTAAAAAAATTGAAGAAATGCTCGTAGAATTGAAAATACTGCGTTCGGTTTCAATTAATCGGCGGGGGCCTACTTTATTGCACGACAACGCAAGACCATATCCGTCAAAAGTGAGCTCAAAAAAATTTCGCGAATTGAAATATGAAATTTTACGTACCCACCTTATTCACCTGATCTTCCTGTAACGGATTATCACATTTTTAAACACTTAGGCCACTTCATTATAGAAAAACAATTCGATAATGAAGGTGACAATAAAAAAGTCGCCTCTAATTTCATCGTTTCTAAAAACTCAGATTTTATTAAAAATGGTATAAAAGCCCTTGTAGATCTTTGGCAGAAGTGTATTGATGTGGATGAAAATTATTTTGATTTATAAACATTCATTTTGCAAAAACTGTGGTCATTTTAATGTCGCCGTATACAATCCGACATTTCATACGCACCAACCTAATATTATTATTCTCTCTTATTCTAACGCGTTATCTAACTCCTTTCGTCGTTCACATGACGACGCAACGAATGTACTGGTCTCTCGGCCAATAGCGCGTCAGAATCGAAAATGGTGAGGGAGAGGGATGTCCCTATCCGTCGGGCGAATCAGAGCAAATTTCCGCTTATGTGTCTTGTTTCTGGTCCCTCACTATATATGATACCACACTTTGAACAAATACAGAATAGATCTAACGTAGTAGGTCCTAGGTGAAATGACCACAGCATGGGGCTATGGTGAGTAAGGAGATAAAACGTCGGACTCACGATCAGTGGAAAAGTTCAAATCCTTCTTCGTTACCTCTAGAAATTTTTTTCTGGTTTGACATTTAATGAATAAATCCCGGTGGTTTGGATCCCACTTAAAGTAGTAAATTCTAGGTGAAATAACCATAGCATGGGCCTACAATGGATGACGAGGCAAAGGCTCACGTTCACCATCAGTGGGAATATTCAAATCGTCCTCGGTCACCTCTGTAAAATTTGTCTTAATTTGATATTTAACACTAAACCTACCATGGGCGGTAAATGACCGCTTTCTGATTTTTTTCTAAAAACTCCCCAAATTGATTGGGCAGCCATACAGTAAATATTTTAGGTCTATCGTATAAAACAAAAGTTACTTAACTGATCATCTTTTTCACCTCTTCAAATCTCTTTTTCCAAAGTACTTATTTCGAATATTTCAATATAACAGATATAAAGCCGGTAGGTTTAGTGTTAATAAATAAATTTCGGTGATTCGGAACACATGTAAAACAGTTGGTCCCAGCTAAAGTTATCATACTTGTTAAAGCCGAAAAAGGAGAATAGTGCTACAAATGAGCGAAACATTTACAAAAAAAATTCAGAGCAAGTCACTTTGACCACCTCGTTAGATGCAGTGTTAATTACGTGTGATTTGCATACCGTGGTGGTACTTAACAGTGGAACAGGTATGGTATACTTTGGTGGGAATAGATTGGAAGGAAGGAGCATGGAACGAATGCACCGGAAAACTGCAACTACTATTGTGGACGTTGTACACGCGGTCGCGCAATGCGAGAGAATGAGAAAGTGGCCGACGGGTAACGCAGTTCTGTAAAGTTATTTGATTACGCGGACGCCGGGAAAATGAAGGGCATTTTGTGGGCTCCGAGTGATGCTAAATATTCACTAAATTATAGGAGTACAGCTGTCGCTTTGCCGGGTTAACGAGAGGACAGCTTCAGATAATTACCCTCTTACGTCGAATTAAATTAATTCCCTTTCCTACCCGCTGCTCTTTCTTGTTTTTACGTACCCATTATCTTTTTCGGAGACTTCTTCAACGTTTCAATTGAAATACTTTTGAAAATTCACGATTCGAATTTGCTTCTGCGATAGTCAATTAATTGAAATCTATTTTCCAATAGGTTTTATCGTCGGCTCTTTATTGATATTTTCATCGAGTTTACGAAGTTGTTAAAATATCACGATATGAAAAATACGATAGATTTGTCGAAATCGTTGGAACTTGTGGATATTTAAAAACGCGGGGATCGTAGCTTGCTTTGATATGATTCGCCGTAAATTCGGATTGTGCGTAAATCGATGAAATCGTCTGATCGATGAGTCGAACGTTGATCGTATTCGGTAAGTTAATTGCTTTGTTTCAGTGTTCTCGCGCGATGGAATCGATCAGCCGTACCTTTCCAATTTGTCACGCGTGGAGATCGTATTTTTCCATCTATCCTCCATTTTCACTCGAGTGTCTGTCCACTAACAGTCGAATATAATCGTCGAAACTTTTTCACTGATTACACACAAATCCGATAATGACTTCACGGTTTAATGACAATTAACTGTATCGAGATTGCTTTAATTCTTTGATTTTCCACGTAATTATTTCGTAATTTCGTACGGATGAATTGGACGTGCATGAAATAAATGACTCATAAAATATCAAAATTGCAATCGAAGAACTCTGAGCCAAGCAACGAAGCGGTACGATGACTCGTAAGCTTTGTGATCTGTCGATTTTTTGTGTTTTCTCCAAGTTTTATAATCTGTGCATTTTTTGCGTTTTTAAACAATCCGTATTTTGGGGATTATTTCTCACTTGCAAAAATGATGCGAATCTTTTTGCGTTTCAATAAATCATTTCTTTGTCAGTCAGTATTTCGACGTTAAATTAAAATTAATCGAAGCCGACATCCTCCTATTCTCCGTCAAATCTCTTATCGATTGAATCATGAAATTTCTAGAGTTATTATAAAAATTCCGAATATCCTGCAATTAAGTTTGACAAAGCCTCATTTCATCAAGAATATCTCCCACGTGTTAACATCATAGAATTAAATTCAAAATTCATTATCGGGAACCCTCATGCATCACTTTGACAATCGCTGCATTAATTCGTTCACTTTATCTCTCCGTCAAAATACACAATAGAGCAAGATTAATTAATTCCCGAATAGTCATAAAGTAGTAAAGAAAAAAGAGTTACACGCTCTAATAAACACACTCGCGATATACGGGTTAACATTTACATTTCACCGTGCAAAGAAATTCCCATATCTCCCTGCAAACTCTACCGTGTGAATACTCACCTTTATACCATAATTGCTTTCTTCATAGATGATAGATACGTAACTCCAACCCATGTTTAAGACAATGTCCACCATAGCTTTGACTTGATAATGATCGCTTGGTATAGTGCGCGTGAAATATTCAAAACGTTGTTTGTTCGAGAGTTCTGGACTCGTAGAGAAGAAGGAAACCTGAAACAAAGGAATAATTCCGAGCTCTTAATCAACGACATTTTTTACAAGGAGGTCAATTTATTACGCGGATGTTGGTATTGTAAAATTGAAGAGAGGGAATTAAAACGAAGCAATGTTTAATGAATAAACCGTGAGAATGCCTTCGGGTGTATTGTTTGAAATATGATACTGTGAAAGTGTTGAAAAACTACTGAAAAGGGAGAATATTTAATGAATACACTGTAGAAAGTATTCTTACTTCATTCAAATTATTTATTACACAGTTGTAACTTATATAGAATACACTTCCAGTTTACTTTTTGAAAGGTGGATAAAAATGGGTGATTTTTACGGTGGGGAATTTTGTGGAAATATCACGGGAACCATCGTAATTCATGAGGGGGTGAAGAACTCTGTATTCTTACGAAAGCAGCCCCCTTGATATTTCTCCTGCGATGTTTCTGCAGAGCTCGAGCTTTACCTCTTGCTCTATGGCGGCGCATAAATGCAACGGGGTGAATTTTCGAGAAATTCCGAGAGTTCGTGAAACTGAAGCAATTCTTCCATTGAGCAAGAAGTTTTAAATATACGAAGGTTATATTATATTATTCTAAATATCATACAAACTGCGCTGCATTTATTTATCAATAGCGAAGGAATTGCAAATAATGAGAATATGGTAGATCTCCCTGCAAAACGGTAGACACGTTCCGTGCTGTACGAGTCACTTAAATTATACAAATACATGAGGCATTTGCAGACCAAAGTAATTAACTATTTGTTATATTTAAAATAACTTTCTTTAATAATCAGCCTTAAGACACTACATGATGTGGAGATCGTCATCCCAAGAGGTTGCATCTCGCGATACATAGTTACAGTTACAGTAAGATTCAATTTAGAGACCCAGCTAGACACACAACCTTTTTTTAAACACCATTAGATACCGTAGATTATTTAGTTATTTAGTATTTTATTTTGTAGTCTATTATAATCGTGTTTACTCAATATATATATACTATTTATTATTATATATTAATCATTCGTGTGTGTCTGTGTTGTATTGTTATTTATTTAACACTAGATCTACGGGCGCTAAATCTGGTATATTTAAACATATTAAATAAGAACTTTGAAAAAAGATGGATCAAGCGGTAAAAAATACGATCAGTTAAGTAATTTGTGCGTTATAAGACACACGTGGAATATTTATTGTAGTGCTTCTCTATCAATTTGAGAAAAATTATTAAAAAAGTAGGAACCCGTCAATTTGACGGCGGCCGTAGATCTAGTGTTAAAATCATTAGGGATCCTGACATCAACAACCACTTAGTTTTATCCACGCCTACATATTAGTCATTCAAATTCTATCCTTATCCTCTTTAGTGTTATTTAATCGAATCCCACTACAATGACAACAATTTTTATGGCCGTTGAATAATAAATGCTTTCTTTTTCACAAGAAATGTATATTTGTGTGCATGAACACACTTATACACATACTTAACGAAGATGTATAATGAATATTCAATATGTAAAACGCAATAAAATCGCAACATGTATCTCATTTTTTTTACCGTGTTATACGAACACGATTGCAATGTTTCCGCCGCGTTGTAGGGGGTCTACTGTACTTCAATTTCTCTCTCTTCGTTCAGATCAAACTCTCCATCAGTTTTCTTAACGTTAATGTCTAAACTAAGGAACATCTCATTAAAGTAACAGCCTACGCTTAAACTGCTAAACGTCTTATACACAAGTATACCTCTTAACGTTTCTCATTTTTCTAAATACCATTAACCCTTTGCGCTCCGAATTATATTACTAACTTTTCGTCAGATAAGCAACTATAATCTCAGAAAAATGTCTACCGTTGATTATTCATTTTTACTTAATACTAGGAACAATTGTAGGTACCGTGGGATATTTATGTTAAGATGCAAAGTTATTGTTGATTTCGAAAAGTCGATAATTATTAAATGAAATGCTAAACGCCATAGAAAGCTGTGTCGAGTGTAGCAAAGTGTTAAGACCACAAGCTTCCCTCGTAACGTTACATTAAAGTCCTTGAAATCTCTGAAGCTATTTTTCCTTGTGCAATTACTGTAGATTCATTTGTTAAAAGATGATCAAAAATCCTACCATTCGATGGAACTTAGCGCTTCTAGTAATTACAGGGTTAGTTACGCCCTTCGTTTCATATAAAATCGCCGGAGTATCTCCCAGTATGTTTCAACGCGATTCGACGATAAACGGCTCGTAGGTTGGAAGCAATGCAACGATATATACTACGATATTTCATGGTACTCCTGCAAGCTTGCTATTATCTCCGAGACACCGGCAATTTCGCGGGAAAAAGTAATTTATACGAGAGTCGTACCTTACTACGTTAAGGAGGGTGTTATCGCGTTGTAAGTTTCTCCTTCGGTTGGACAACGAGAAGTTGCTTGAAATAACTGCGCGATGGTTTCCAGGTATCTCGAAATAACTGAGAAACGAACGACAGGAATGTGCATCGAATATTCCTAACACGTTGAATGTTGAGGATAATGTAAGATGAAAACTGGGGTAGGAAATACTCGCAGAATGAAGATAAGGTCTCCGTTGTGTAAGAGATAATGTAGCGTTCTATTTGATTTTTGTGATTCATGGCTCACAATGTGGAACTTAACACTTTACCGACCGCTATTGTTTGAGCATTCTACCCACTTTAAAGGATTTGTTTCGGCTTAGATTGCCTAAAAAAAATTACAACCTCTTTGAAAATTACAAATGCTTTTCATCGACTCCTTAACACAGTTCCACTACAATAATAAATAACAAATTAGTGATTACCGTGGGAACCGATTAATAAATTAAAAGTCTAAGCGTTGATGACAAAAAGCCTATTAGTAGGCTACCGGTCGGTAAAGTGTTAAACTTTGAAATTTTAGAGTTACAACTGGCAATTTTTACTGGTGTCTTTGATATCTCAAAAGTCACTCGATTTCTTCTGCATTCAGTAGAACCCCATATAACGAGGTTGTGAAAGAGAGAGAATAAAAAATAATATCGATGCAATGGTTACTTGCAACGCTGTCTCGTATGTTTGTTTGTTTGTTTCTAATATCTGTCAGGTACCTGTCGGTTCAACACATTTTATTCTGTGTATTTTAAAACCTCTAATAAAAGTGATATTCACTATTCACGTATATTCCATTCGGATGTGCAGACTCTAACAGTGGGAAATACGCTCCACCTTATGTTTCAATTTTATAAAAGATTGTATGAAGATCTTTCAAATTTTCTTTAATTTTAAAATTAATTAATTTTTAATTTTAAAATTAATTTGTATGGGGGTGTAGCGCAAATTTTAACCCCTTGCCCTACAATGACGTGTGGCATTCGTGACGCCATAAATGAAATAGGAAATTTTTAAGTTTTCCAAAAACTGTTCAATTGAAAATATCAGTGGTTCAGGATACGTTGAAATTAGTTCTATGCTATTAATATTGCGTTAACTTGCACTGTATATCGAAAATCAGTGATAAATTATTATTCCAACAATTAATTCTGAGTTATTGCGCGTTCGGTCGCAAAAGAAATTGTAGGGCAAAGGGTTATGTCAGTTTATAGAAATACCGCGTTAGTCCTATTGCATATGATTAAAGTGCAATATTAACACTACCATGCCATGAGCGGTTAAATTCCCCATTCCACAGCCCAAAACTTCAAAATGTAATTTAATTTATTAACTAAAAATTGTTTTCTTTGTTGTTTCTCATATTACATTGACAATTTCCTGCATTTCTTTCGGAAAAGTATTATTATTATTTTATATCTGATCAAATGGCTGCTACGGTAAAAGTAGGTATACCTCAAGCGCTAGTGCAATTAGTGTTAACAATATAAATACCGAGGCACTCGAACTGACGGGTTCCCCATTTTGAGATATAATTTTAGACACGTAGATATTCTACATCCATCTTATAAAAGATAAATTACTGAATTAATCGTCTTTTTCACCCTTTGCTTCTAGTTCTATTGTTAAAAATGAAGGTTCAGTGTCTTCATGTGGAGCCTTTGATTAATAAATTCGAGGAACCTTTGGTTAATTACACCTCGACACGCGAGAGTGTTGAAGTGGGTGTAAAAGATGATAATAGGTCATAGGACGATAAAGTTAACAGGTGCTCTCGTACATTAATAATTACCGGTTATTAAATCGTAAAGTAAAGCGTGTTACTATTATTCCGATCGAATGAGAACACCAAATGAGGATTTAAGGCGATAAGAAGATTTTTTAATCGACTATCCGAAGTAGAGTTCAAAGTGCAGGTATGTACTTCAAAGTTACTGGAGAAGGAAACGGTAGATAAACCTTGCTCAGGTACTCTTATCACGAAGTTCCAATTACCGTAGACTCTTATTACTTACCGCGCCCTTATCTCCTATAACAAAACGACTCGCGGGAATGCTTAAAATATGGTTCTGCATATCGTGGTTAATTGATCTACTTGCAGCCATTTAACCATCTCAAATTGCACTTCTTCATTGAAAATCCTCGGAATCTACCGTAACGGAAGTTTTTAATGATGGAAAATTTGTCATTTAGCTATCTCATGCATTTTTCACGCAAGTTTTTAGGGAATTTTAAATTTTACTTATCATCAGTTTAGTTCTGTTCACTTTGTGAATAATTCTTGAATTTTTCGTATTTGCTGATTAGGAAAAAGTAGCGGTTTAATTGTTCAAACTATATAGTATATAGAGAATAATAGAGTCAGTGAAATCTCTAACTATTTTCCTCCCTTATGGGAGGTGGTCCTTCGAGCCATAATTGCTATCATAAAATAAAAATAAAAATACCAACAAGCTCGAACGCCGGAAGTCGATCACGAGCCCACCCAGTTTCTTAAGCTTATAACGACACAATTTCTCAATTAAAAGACTCGATTCTCCTGTTCATAAATTTTCTAGCAACCTTTATATTTCTTTTATATTATGGACAGTTCATGTTTACATGTTTTGTAATATAATTGAATATAAAGAATAGGTCGTCATAGATCCTACAGGTTACAACTGATGTAAACGCAGGTTTCGAAATCAAACAGACATACGAAGCACAGAAGAATTTTCTTTGTAACTGTTTCTTTTACCTCGGACACTGGACCACCTGAAGTATCCTTCGAGAATGGTTCAGAAGGCGGCTATCGGAAAATGTCACTTGATTTATATCAACAGATGCCCTTTAGGGTATCAGGTTCAACGACGATACTTTAGCCACGTTCTGCGGTCGCAACTCTGGAGAACTATTCCTGATATCGTTACTGAAATCTATACGTCGTAAATTATAGCCGGTGTAGTTAACGTAAGTCTAGATCTATTGAGAATATTTAAAGGGCTTTCTGTTTCTTACATGATTCTAAAAAAGTTCGTCTTTAAGTCTCCTACAATATCTTGTTGAAGTTCTATTGATCTTTTCTACTTCTTCTGACAAAGGATTGCCCCCTCTTTACCGGCTTTAAATTTGCTATATTTAAATATACTTAAATATACTTAATAAGTACTTTGGAAAAGAGGAATCAAGAGGTGAAAAAGATGATCAGTTAAGTCATTTTCGTTTTATAAGATAGACGTGGAATTTTTACTTTTTATTTTGATTTTATTTTATATTTTTATTAATATTTTATTTTTAAAATTTATTTAGACGGGGAATTTTTAGAGCATTGAATTGGCTTGGTAGTTTTAATGTTACATGGCTTCTGTAATTTTAAAGTTCCACAGCTATGTTGTTTTGACGTGCTACAGTTTCATGTAGGGAAAAATGGTAGAAATCCATGGTGTGTTATGGGGTCTAGATGTTTCTTATTGTGCTGAACGTATTAATATTTATTTCTTATCGGTGTACCGCGATCCTGTAATTCCATATTTTGATTTTAATTCGCCAGAATGTTAAATGTGTACAAGTTACATATTTTAACGGTTCTATCGATGAACAAAATTTTTGGAAATATTCATCTACAAAGATGGAGACCTAAGCGAGACAATATACCAGTAAGAGATCCCTCTTTTTTCAATTTTCGACGATCATGTCACTGTTCTAGAGATAAACCCACGAAAACCCAGATCCCTCGACGCCACAGAAGTTATCTATCTCTGCCGTTACGTTAATAATGGTGATATTTTGAGATATTCATCGTCGAAGACAGACGATTAATTATCTTTTTCTTCCACGAGGCGAGAAACGTCGGTAGATTAATCTACCCGAAGAACCAATTCCCCCCGGTCTTGCTGTCCGAAATCTCGAAAAATAATAACGTCGAAGGTACCCATATAATATATTTAATACTCAAAATCTCGGGCCAACGGTACGCCGTCCTCGGTTCTCGTTTCTTTCCATCCGGAAGCTCATTAGGAAGGAGCAAGACTCGATTGTTCCGACGCGGAAGGTCGATGAGAAATAGGTGGATGATAAAGACGGAGAACGGGCCGCGATTGTTGTACCAATTTGTGAACTTCATTCGAGGAGGAAATTAGCTGGTTCACGGCGGAGAATTTTCCTTTCGCTTCCCTCAAAACGATCCTACAGAAATCGCGGAAATAATAAGTGTAATTTGAATTAACGGATACGGTCTGGCCAAGACGATTAATCACAGGGAATGATTTCATTTCGGGAGCTACCAGTGATTACTTGGAATGCCGCAACGAATTTACGGGTTATTGAAGTTTTTCATACTTGCAACATCTGCCAGATGTTTCTCTTGTTATAGGTTTTTGATGGGATTTTTAGATGAAACTATACGCGTTTTGGTGTTTCTTCAAAGTTGAAAATCATTCTTAACACGTTGAACTCCACCGGTATTTCGCAAGTTTCGTCATTTCTGCTGAAGTGAAACTTTTTCTATTGAAATCATATCTTTATTAAGCGGAAACTTCAGAGACACAGGTGGATATATATTCAGCGGAACTTTATCTTTTTAACGTCAATATTTAAATGTTGAATATATCACAAAATTCATAAATATTACAATTTAAAAGTCATATGTCATTGAATTCAATAGCGACGGTCACCGGTGACCCCCATGGCAGTCAACGTGTTAAATGTATTTCATTAATTTCATATTAAACGATCATCATTTTTCTAGTTGCTCGACATCTTTTAGAAGCATTATTTAAAATCGAATCCGCACATCTTTCGTTCCACATAAAATGATAAGATGGTTGTCACCCTGGTGGTTGCCCAGGGTACTACACTATCTATAGAAGTCTACGAACAATTCTCTTTTTAATCCAGTGAATCAAAATTCTGTGGGTAATCAGTTTTTACCTTCATTCTTACAAAATTTAATTCCATGCACGTCAGAATTATTATGCCCCAAAGTGCTAAAAATTATTCATCTTAACACTAGAACTACCGGCGTTAAATCTATTATATTTCAATATATTAAATAAGCCCTTTGAATAATGAGGAATCGAGAGGCGGAAGAGATGATCGATTCGACGGTTAATGTTTTTTGAGATGGACGTAGAATATTTATTCTATGACTCTTCTATAATCTTGTAGAATTTTTGTAAAAAATTGTGTACCAGTCATTTTGACTGGTTTGGTAGTTCTAGTGTTAAATTCTACGATATATGTATCAGGAATCACTGCCATATTTTTATTTTAGCAATTTAATTCTCAATTATTGCGGAGGCAGTCACAAAAGAACTCGTAGGGCAAGTGGTTAATCAATCTCATATCACCCAACTGTTCTTCTTCCTGTTACTCTGCATCTCGTAGAAACATTATTTAAAATCGACAGGTAGTATTCTACAAACTGAAATTTCCGCAGTCTTCGTCAATATGCATTGAAGCACCTCTCGGATCGTTCCTCGCAACGTCATCCGTAGAAGTCTATGAACAACGTCCTTCCATTTTTAATCCAATGCCCCGAAGCTAGCAAATCATTTCGCACGACTGGCTTCCGATGGCCGGCCGAGTTTTCACGATCAGTAACGAAGGATGTATTATAGCGGGTCTTCGTAACCTTCCCAAGGATTTCGGTCTCATCGTCGTTGTGTACGTCGGCCCAGCAAGCCGTGTCTGCGGAAGATGAGTTTATGTAGCGAGAAAACGAGTCGCCGTTATCTCATTCTTCGTGGAAGCAGGTCTCTTCAGGACAGTGCACGCCATTTTCCCCATCGTTGTTTACCTTTTTGCCAACTTCTTGCCAGCGTATACACCAGAGACGGTGAA
This sequence comes from Cerceris ruficornis, assembly GCA_963989415.1. NCBI lineage: Eukaryota > Metazoa > Arthropoda > Insecta > Hymenoptera > Crabronidae > Cerceris > Cerceris ruficornis. The sequence continues at coordinate 7,654,166 of OZ022527.1, forward strand.
TATATTTATCATAGCTGGACAGATACCATGAAGCTGGCTTAATTTTTCTATTTTTATCATCGAACGGATGTTTTTGGGATTGTCTCACATTATTTTCAACGTTTCTTTCTTCCGTGCTGTTTACAACAATGTGCAGTTTGGGTAAGATTCTTTACTGTCTTTTAGTTATGTATGTAGGATATTTAAGGACAGCGTAGGTTTTAATTCAACAAAATATATTTAATGATAACAGGCTGATACATTCGTTCTCGTTCACGTATATTTTCTTACTGTTTCCGTCGTGCGTTGCGCTTTTTCTTCTTTCTCCCCAAACTCTTTTGTTTTCTCCCACTGTCTCACTCTCACACCTCTCTCTCTCTCACTCACTCACTCAATCATCTCTCTTCTTCTTCCATTCTTTCTCTACCTTTCTAAACGCATGCATTCCTACATGTATATCGTAATTGAAATGGTCGTGAGATATTGCTAATTCGAGAATCATAGCGTTTGTGGTGTTGCTGTTATGGCATCTGTCATTACTGCCAGCATAATAATCGTCATTGTGCGAACTGGAGCGGTCTACCGTATGTAATTAGTATGGAGTATCACGTTGTGGTCGTATATTGGTTTGAGATTCGGTAAACAGTGATATTGTTCTTTTATTTGCGAATATACTGGGTGTTCTGTATAATCTTGACACTTCTGATAACTTTTACTTACCAAGATAAGAACAAAACGAAACCGTGCTTGGGCAAAAACTGTGAGGGTCACTTTAACACTAGAACTACCAAACCAGTCAAAATGACTGGTACAGAATTTTTCCCAAAAATTCTCCAAGTTTATAGAAGAGTCTTAGAATAAATATCCTACGACTATCTTAAAAAACATAAATCACTGAATTGATTATCTTGTCCGCCTCTTGATTCCTCCCTTTTCAAAGTACTTATTTAATATTTCGAAATATAATAAATTTAACGCTGGTAGTTCTAGTGTTAAGGTCATACTGTTTGAGGTTCTAATATTAGCGACATTTTTCTAAATGGAGTAGTTCATCATTAACACTAAACCTACCGGCTTTATATCTGTTATATTGAAATATACGAAATAAGTACTTTGGACAAAGAGATTTGAAGAGGTGAGAAAGATGATCAGTTAAGTAATTTTTGTTTTATATGATAGACCTAAAATATTTACTGAATGGCTGCCCAATAAATTTGGGGAATTTTTAGAAAAAATCAGAAAGCGGCCATTTGACCGCCATGGCAGGTTTAGTGTTAACGAGGTCAAATGTTCTATGCCGTGTCCTCCGGCCAATTTCGTAATTAAATACTTGATGAACTCGGTTGACCTTGGATCGAATGTTCGTAACCACATACTTGACGAATGAAATTGTGCATTTCCAATGCCTGTGCAATTATCTCTTCGGTTACAGTGTAGGCAGCAGGATGAAAATTAGTTTTATTTACAAATAAATGTATTGAACTTGACACTTTGAACGCACATTAAACTAATAAATAATTCGAGCAACCTGCTCACATTGTTTCCCCAATTCGTTCTTCGTGCGATTCCTCATCAGGCATTTATTTTTGAATTTTCCGGTCGAAGGTCAATTGAAGGACACCATCGACCACAGTGTATGGGAAATTACTATCCGCGGGCCAGATTCGCCCCGATTAGAGATTCTATTCAGTTTGCCACACATATTAACACTAGATTTACGGAAGCCATCAAATTAACGGGTTAGTACTTTTTTGATAAACATTTCTCAAATTTACAGAGAAGCGGTACAGTAGATATTTCACGTGTATTTTATAATACAAAAATTACTTAACGAATTATCATCTTCGCCGCTTCATCCCACTTATCCCAAAGACCTTATTTAATATATTGCAGTGTAACAGATTTGACGCCCGTAAATCTAGTGTTAAAGTAATAGTACAGAAATTTTCCTTATTATATTTTATAATAAATTACATAGCTCTATAAAATTTATTCTTTTGCTTTCTTCAAAAAGTTTGCCCAGCACAAGGTCAGCTATGTTTTGATCTTCCTTTTCTAATAAACAAAAAGGCACCAGTCCTTTCTACATATGAGAATGTTACTATTAGGTTGGTAAGAAATTCATGTCGGTTTTCGAGTTTTCAAACTTTGGCGCTTAATTTTAAGATAGCCGTTCATTTAAATCTGTTTGTCTTCTTATATCATTTTAGAAAAAAAATGTTATTAAGAAACTTGTTTCTGGTTGGGAAAAATGTGTAAATTGTAATGGAATTTATTTTGATTAAAAAAACCTATTTCCATTCTCAACATGTGTATTTACAGATAAAGTTTGAAAACCGACATTAATTTCCTACCAACCTAATATTAGCAAAACTATTAGGTGTAGAAATTAATTCGGTGCCTTTTTAAAAGAAGTTTAGTATTTATTTATAAAGTAATCGTACATCTGTTATTCTTCGCAATATTCTCCATCATTTTCGGTGACTTTGGTCCATCTGTCAGGCAACTGCCGAATTCCTTGGCGAAAAAAAGATGGCGATTTTGATTCAATGAAACCGAAATCTTTCCGCTTTTTTTCGCCGCTTTCGCCGCTTCGAAATCTTTGATACCATTTTTTACAGGTTTTATGTGTTACTACACCTCCACCCAAAGCAGAACAAACCATTTCAGCGGCTTCAGAAGCATTTTTCTTTAATTGAAAGGCAAACAGTATGTAGTGCCGTATGTGATTCTTGTCAGACGCCGCCATTTCACTTACTAATAGCTTTTGTTTTGACTAGTTGTCAAATGTTACATAACTGTAAGTGTTGGTACTTAAACGTTATAAAATGGCGGGCGATTATTTACATTCAAACCAGAGTTATAAATAAATTAATATCAAGGCACCGAATTAATTTCTACACCTAATACAAACACTGTTGACGTTACAATGAACATAACTATTCACCTGCACCCGATTAACATCGTAGCACCCCATAAACTCGAATTAACGTGAAAAAGGAAGAGAAACGTCCACCGAAATACCTTAAAATGACCGCAATCGCACGTTACAATGATCGAGCGAACGCCCATATGTAATTCGCGAAGAGCGCGCTCCAGATCCTCCCACGGCAGGACGTTTGCATTTTTACCGGCGTTCTCATCTCGAGGTCGTTGCGAAATTGCAAATCCCTTTGTGAGGCGGCTAAATGACGTTACCATTAATTGAAACCGACCGGCTGCGCCCAAACCGCGCGAAATTGCAGGCCCGCTCCAGCGACCCCGATAAAACCGAGTTAAGCGAATGCGACCGATCGTTTTGCACTCTTCCCCGTCGTCTTCCTCTTTTCTCCCTGTTATGCCGCAAACAAAAGTTTTCCACGGCGAGGAAGTCCGCGCTTTTCATTAGCCACCGCGAGTGCGAAAGCTTCGGTGAAAATTCGGATCGATAACTGGGCCGCAAATAACGGCCTCGAGTTTCGAAGTGCTTCGAAGTCGAGCCTCCCTCTACATCTTTTCTTAAGCTCATTCATATCGTTGCCGCGAAAGAATGGAGAGCTGGCTACAATTTCAAAGAGGTTTTCCGTGTTTTCCCTCGCCGTTTTCGCGCATATTATTCGATTCGTTAAAGAGCGACGTCCGAGGTATTGGAATGACGAATTGTTGAAGTCTCGGCAATTAATGGAAGTTTAGATTTGACGGTTGATTTCAGTCCCCCAGTTAAAATTATTTAAGGTGAAATCTTCGGGCTATTTAAAAAGCGATGTAGCATGTTGAATGCCACATATTTCTAGTTTCATTATTTCTATTAACACTAACTGTACCGGCCCTTTAGGTACACTTTGTTCCATAAGAGCGTGTTGGTCATATTTTCTGAAAAAAGGAATTGTTTATAATTAAACGCATAACGTCGAAATATAAACATTGTACACCTCTTGAAATACCGATTCTGATCGTGATCTGTCATTTGACTGGTTATGAAATAATAGTAATGTTTTTCCTGAAGAAATGCAGGAGATTGTTTATCTAATGTGGGAAACAATGCTGAAAATAGCCTTTAGTTAATAATACATAATACTTTCATTCGATTAAACCGATCATTCGACCCCGTGCGGCATGGTTAGTGTTAAATTGCAACTTCTTCTAGCGGCATCACGTTTATGGAGCAGAAACATTAAAGTTCAAAATCGTTCTGTATGCGACGGTAATTTACTTCTTAAACGACAGTATTTATTACAAAGATTCTTCGCACTTTAGCGTAAAAGTGAAACAAGTTTAGCACATTTTTAATGAAGTTTAATCAACCAAATGTGTGCCGCTTTGTTTGACCATCTTTTGCTATCTTTGTCGTCAAGTCATAATCGTCACAGTGAAATTTGTGTGATTTCTGGGCAATAAATTGCTTTACTTTTGCTCTAAAATACGAAGCAACTTTTTCGTTAACTCAATATTAGCAAATTGGATAATTTAGCGTTTCAAAGTCAGAAATAATTTCATTGAATTCAGTAGCATCGGTCACCAGTGAACTCAATAGCATTCGACGTGTTAAGATAAATAAATATATTAAATATTATTTTTGAATTATTATTTGAAATATTTTATTAATACTTGTGATATTTATTATAGAGCTTATAATAGTGAATGAGACTTGTTAGGTTATTCAGATGGCTGAGAATCATGCAGATGAATTTCAATGTACGTAATTATAAATAACTACATTCTTTAGGCTTTATATTCCATCGAGCATTCCATTTGGCGAGCGTTGCGGCACGCGAAATTAACTGCACGCTATGTAAAAAATGGGAACGGATTTAAATCGAGTAAAAATTACTCGTAAGACCTTTTACATACTACATTTATATATCCTACATATCCTATTGCACTATCTACTAAATTTCATTCCTGAAACATGAGGACATGAATTCCATAAATGTGAATAATAATTTGTCAAAAATAAATAGAAAGTAAACAACATATTTCGAAGTTCGATCATACAGTTCAGTCGACCTAGAAATATCGCTGAAAACTTTGCAATTAAATCCACCGATTTATCATTCGCCATTTCCAAAGCAAATCAATCCATCTCCGGCTGCTGTTAACTTTCGGAAATCGGCTATTCTTTATCCTGCTTCGGACGAATCCTCTTCGCCCATTCTTCTTGTTTGCCGTAGCAAAAGTAGGGTGTTTTTCCCTTTTGTTCTTTTTCTACTTCGATTGTTTTACTCGGCTTGTTCTCTATTTAACTGCACCGAGTCCAGTATTCCGTAAACATGACGTACTGCTGTATAGAGTGTACCTTCGTGCTATTCAAGGAAGTCCGTGCTCAGTGATTTTAAACGGAAACGTTCGATCCCCATTGTGCCGAATGAAATTCATTCGTTCGTATAGATGCACAGTTTCAAGGGTTCACTTCTCTGATCTTGTATTTCACGGAGAAATTCGTTGTGACCGTTTCAACCCCATTTTTATTTGCTAATTTAATGTTATAATCCGAACCGTCCATCGAATGAAACTTCATTATTTAATGAAAACATTAATTTAACTCTAGTTAACGTAATGTCAAAATTGTTGAAAATAACTATCATTCTTTATCAGTCCCTGGGGTCTTGTTTTACCAAAATCGAGATTTAATTTCACCCAATTCAAGATAAATTCTACACAGTGAAATCATCTTATTCTTAATAATGTAAGGTAAAGGCACCAGTCATTGACCATGTGTCAGAAGTTGACCATTTTTTATTTAAACCTAGAAAATAAATTTTTTTTAAGTAATGGTTTTTCGACGCAAGCACGCTTCGAGATCCACTATTTAATAAAAATTCAAGAAGTTATCACTATTTCGGCTAAAAATTTGTCTTAAGTGGTCAACTACTGCTGCCTTTACCTTAATTGTGAAGAAAAAATACGGAAAAATATATGTAGATCACCGGTCGGAAAAACCCTTAGGAATTTTAACCCTTTCAACACTGAATTTTTTTTTTTCAGAAAATGACTAATTTTTAACAGTGTATATTTTGTGACACAGGAAATGGAATAAAAATACGTCTGAGAATGAAATATATTTTTTTTATTTCAGGAGTTTTCACATTTTCTGCTGGGATAACATAGATCCCAGTAGTATGCTACTGCTGGGATATTTTCATCCCAGCAGTAAATATTTTCATATAAACAAAATAATATATGGAAATAAAGTGTACAATAATAACAAAATAATTATATGATAATGTTTGGGATATAAAATATCCCAGTAGTGTTGTAAGGGTTAAGGTGATTCTTTTAAAGGTTAAACTTAATTACTATTTTAACTGGGTTCTGGTGCACCGAAATACTGGCGTTTCTATCCAAACTTAGTTCTGCATCGAGATACAATAATTCTAACACGTCAAAATAAACAAATTCTATAAAAAGAATTGCGATACAATGCTCATCACCGATCACTATTATGACAGCTAACGTATTAACCCCTTAGCTTACAATAACGTGTGATACACGTGAGGCGATAAATGGAATACGAAATTTTGAAGTTTTCCAATAACTATTAAATTGACAATATCAGTCGATCACGGGACGGTAAATTTATTTCTATAATATTAATATTGCAGTCAATTGTGCCAAACGTTAAAGATCAGAGGGAAATTTTTATTTCTGGTATTAATTCTGAGGTATTACGCACGCTGTCAAAACAGAAATCGCAAGGCAAGGGGTTAATAGTACTATTGGGTTGGCAACTAAGTGATTGCCGATTTTATATAAGAAGGAATTTCTGTAAGCTAATGAGGGGCCCATAAATTGAGATTTTTAACATAGCGAAGCTGTTTTCATTTTTTTTTAATGCATGTATGCGGTACATTGAGCTTCTCTGCAATCTCACGTGTTCTGGTATGACGATCTGAATCGATAATAGCCTTGATATGACTCTCATCAACTGTAACTGGACGGCCAGATCGTTGCGCATTTTGGAGTGAAAAATTACCCGAATGAAATTTGGAAAAAGCAATTTTTACACTGCCTATCTTTCAAGGCTTCATTCCCATATACGGCACATAACTTCTTGTATGCTTGGGATGCGTTCCTTTTTCGGAAATAATACAATAAAATATGTCTGAAATGCGCGGTTTGTTCTTCCATTTTCAAATTGGGATAAAAACGAAACTAAATGACTCATCGATGCGATTTTTTTTTTACTAATGAAAGGTGGAAGTTCAAACAACAAGAAAACTATAGATTAGGTGCTTTGAACATGTTGAAGAAACAAAAAAAAGTGCTAAAACCATCTCTCGTAAAAATCGGCAATCACTTAGTTGCCAACCCAATACATTCTGACAAATGCGTCAGATATTAAAACGTTGAATTGGCGCGTCAGTCAACGCGTTTATACAATCACGATTGCACGAAACGACCGCTATTCTTATTCGCTCACGAAGTGAGCAGAAATTTCGAGAAATTTGCCCATGTATGTCTCTCATCTGACGAGGGTACTATCAATGGAACTCGTGGTATGAATAGCGTAAAGGATGGTCGTAACGACCTCCTCTGCAAGAGGTACGTGAACGGGGAATTCGATGTGCATGTTAAACTGCAGTTGGAAGAACCAACAAAGCATCGCTGCTCGAACGAATCTTCGAAGAGATTCGTGCGCGTAGCTGTGAAAAGTAGGAAAAGTAAAAGTAGTCGAAGAAATCGTTTACTTTCACGTTAATGCATGCTTCTTCGGCTTCCCTCGAAAGCACCTCGAGATTTTCCAACCGGGGGATTCTTTCCTACGTTTTTTTTCCTTCCCTCTTCGTTCTCGCTGAAACTTCTCTTCGTCCTTTCTCCACGACTGAAGTCCTCTGCATCCTTCATTAGCTTTTGAATATCGATTCCGTTGGGACTTCGCCGGTTTAAAGTCGTGGGGAATATTGGAGCATGGAACGAGTTATTCCGCGATGCTAATGCAAAACGATCAGCGCTAGTCGAGGTTTGTCTTAATTAAAAAATTCAAGAGCCGCTTTTAATGGAAACCTGTGGCGTGGAATCGTTTAAATTGGAGCTGTCGTGACGAAGGATAAAGGCAGGTGGTGGCTCGTGGTTTTAAGTTAATTATTTTCTTAAATACCTCCACGGAAGGAATTAGTTTTGACAAAGGAGCTAACCGATATAGAGAATACTTTCAGCTTCTTCTACGTTTCCTTCGTCTAATCTCTGTGGTATCGAATATTCCGTTTATCCTTGATCCTTGGTAAACGTGACGTATATCAACCTTCCTTTCTTTGGCATCCAAGACTTTAGATCCTTTGTAAAACATTTCAGATGCTCAGTCGAACAGAGATTCGATGTTTTTCCATATTTATCTGTCCATGTTTGCGCTTCGATATTTACGATTGTTATTCGGATAATGTAAAAGGGACAAAGCTCAAAGCTGATTACCTTAATGATACTGCTGTTACAATCTTACGAGCCTCGATATCTACGCTCGCCAGAAGGCACTTACGATAATTGCTACTTAACTTTTTCTCTACAGTTCTGTCGTCCCATAGAAACTACAACGTTTCACGACGATGTACGACTATTGCTGTAATTAGGAAACCTAGACAATTTGTACCGTTTTTTTAAGTTCTTTTGCTCGGAAGAAATTACTGATTTCGTTGCATCTTTTAGACAAAATTGTTTTGAAATTGGTCAGTGGATATTAATAATATTAGAAAATGTCTGTTTTGGAATAATTACCTATGGAATTGACGGAACTATCGTTACTTTTAATAGCTCATTTGGTAAAAGCGTATCGAGCACATTATTAGTAATGCTGTTTATATCAGGGGTACCGGAAGTAATGTCGTTTTTTTACATTAAATTCAACAAATAAGTTTTTGTAACAAGTTTTTATTTTTAATGAATGATGTGATCACCCTCGTTATCAACAACCTTTTGGCATCTAGTGTGCAAATTTTCAATACCGGATCGATAAATATCAATTGGTTTTGGAGGAAAATATCTGGAAATACGACATTACTTTCCGGTTCCCCGAATACTATAAGATAGATAATGAGATTGTAAGAAAGAAGAATTAATAGGAAAGTTAAATATACAACAATAAGATGGTAGGTTCCATCGATCAACTCGCTAAAAAGTAATTTATTTTGCTGAAGCTATCGCAAATCAAGCTCGCGCTAACGGGTCAGCTGTTTTCCTACAATTCCTACAGTTTTATTAGCACTTCGTGAAAACTTCCATTACACTCTTTTCCCTCATTTTTCTGCCTTCCGTCGCCGTTCTGCGCTCCGGTGTGTTTTATCGCGACTCGAAATTGTTGTGGCAATTAGAGTCGACTAAGAGTGGACAACACTCTGCGAACTTTTTTACTCTCTTTTTTTGCGACTTCTTGTAATAGGACCTGAGAAATTGCCAAGACATTAAGCGACAGTCCCATTTGTCGCGTTACGTGCAAATTCGTAGGATGATTTGTGCTTTCTGCGATTTACACTTTGCCCGGTTTTATCATTAATCACGTTGTATCGATGATACCGAGGGGATGTCGTTTAAACATTGATACGGTTTCTGGAATAATCTGATTATTAAAGTCATCTACAACGCGTATCGGAATTTTAATTAACGAGAACATTTTCCGTGGGATTTTTTTCAAACCCGTAAGTTCGACCTTTTCGTGGAATAGCTTTATTAAATTTTTCCTCCCTTCGACGAAACGGACGTTTATTTTGCCATAAACTGTTACTATTAAAACACTGCTCTGATGTTTCTTTTCGCTCGTATTATTTTAATCAGCCATCTACGTTTCATACCGAGCGAAATGAAAATTTCACCCCATTGAATTTCGATGCTTGTCACAATTAACGGTCGAATCGGTCGCTTTTGGAAATACGGCCCCTATCCACGGTAATTTCTGCCATTCTGTTTAATTTCTGTCATTCCACATTTATTATCGAATATTGTTATAATTTTAAACTAAAACTCCGACACCTATCTCGATTACTGAATCGATCGTTCGCTTGATAAAATATGTCTGTGTTTCACAATGAAACATTTTGCATTTAATGGCGAAAATCCGAGTCTGATAAATTCTGACAATCTGCCCTCAGTTAATTATTCAATATCTAGCATTTAAAAATCCAACGAACGCATTTCAAATTGTATTTCAATCGACAGCCATAATTATACGTCCGACGAATATTTAACTTGCTGCAAATGTTGCGAATGAGACGCAACAATACCATCGAAAGGGCATTATTATTCACTGAATTGACAGCTTGATGAGATGCTGCACCATGCAGAATGCAACGTAACTGCACCTCGAGATTTCGTCTCGGATTCCGTGTTTGTCAAACTCACCTACACTTTCGTAAAACAATAGATAAATTATAATATAATTCCTTTGTATTCCGAATAACATTGAAACACGTTATTATAATTTTAATTGCTTGTTAAATATTGTAGTTAAAAGTCGTACAAAATATTTCCAACCATTCAGGTAACTTGTACTCGTTAGATAGGAATTTCATTCAAAATTTGGACACGTTGAATGCTATTGGGGTCACCGGTGACCGACATCGCTAAAAATGAAACTTCTAATGACTTTTAACTGATAATATTCACAAATTTGACAATACATTGAATATTCAGATATCGCTGTTAAAGAAACAGAGTACTGTTGAACATCAAACTATCTTTACTTTTAACGTTATGACACTATAAAAATGGGATTTTAATTAAAAAAGTTTCATATCCGTAGAAATTATGAATATTTAACTATTTTTACCCTTAGCATTATGACATCATTAAAATGTGATTTTCATAGAAAGAATTTCATATCATTTGAAATAATGAAACTAGCGGAATAATGATGGCATTCAACGTGTTAAAATCGCGTGAAAAAGTTTCTGCTCGTACATCGGAATGTGGAAACTAGGTTAATAAGTTATCCCTGAAATCTCCTCCCGATTTCAAATTGTATATTAAAGTTTCTGGGACGACGTTCGAGTTGCCTTCTCGAATTGTATTTCAGAATCAATTGACTTTAATAATGCCACGACACGCATTGTCCGCGATAGATCGATACTTCATTATAATACGGTATTAACTGACGCCGAAATTCGTATATTATGTCACATTTCACGGTTCGGGAAACACATTCTGCGTGCAAATGTCTTCCCACATTCTCGGTGCTCACCATTGATCGTGAAATTCGAGGAAGTCTCTGACGGAGCGCTTTATTAGCCGACTTAAATGGCCCTTGTTGTTTGCCGAATTAAAATCGTTCCATTGTTCCGTAAGCGACGTTCATTGGAATGCTATTATCGGCGTGTTACTTTCACGGTAATGCCGTAATATTTGATATTTAATTATGCAGCCGTTGGGAACACAGACGAGAGCCACTTGATTAACCTTTTGTCACGTTCGATGTTTTGCCGTTTTAGAGTTTCACTTTCACGGGGGATTTTAAATGAAATTTACTTTTTAATTTCATTTACCGTTCTTCAATATTTACGTCTATTTCGTTGAATTTTTATTTTCGAGAATAACGAGGAATTTCGGTTATCGAAGTTGATAGAAATGTGGGAAATATTCACCGCGAAGAGAAATGGAGAAAGAAGTGAAGGTTTAGACTCCTAATTAATGATTGAATCGAATTTAAATCTTCCATCGCCTCTGGATAATTTTTAATCTTTCCTGTGTGATGTAACCAATATTCAAATATCCAAACTCAATGGTTTGGAATCCACCTAAAATCGCTCACAGTTTATAAAAAAGGCTTAGAAAATTGAGAACGAAACAGCCTGGAGGCCGGGTAAGATTATGATAAAAATTGTGGGCTAGATACTTCGTGAAATAATATTTAATACAAACTGTTTAATTATTCATAGAGTCAAGATCAGTATTATTGACGTAGTATTTAATATTATACGTATAAACGTAGTATTTGATGCAACCCTCAACCTTTGGGGGTGAGGTAACATCCCCCGTCACTTATGGAAAAGTGTTAATCTTTCCTATGTGATATGTACACCATAGCCACACAGTGGTTAACCCTTTCGGCCTCATAGGGACATATAAATCCCAACGCATACTCAAATATATCCATCTAACCTTATATATTTTACTCAAAATTTACTGTATTTGTTTTTTTTTTCTGAATAAATTACTTTCATTTTATAATACATAAAACCTCTATTTAGTTTCTCATTGGAACATTTATATCCCAGTTAAAAATCCCGCTGGGATATATCTGACCCATCTCTATTTTTTTTAAAAAATGTGATTTGTTTTATTTTTTCAAAATATTTTACCATATTTAATGTTAAAAACTCATGTCTATCTCAAATAACCTCAGAACACGAAAGAACAAAATTGGGTCCCAAAGGGTTAAAGTCCACCTAAAACAACGAGTCCTAGCCAAATTACCACAGAACCTGAAGCCGGAAAAACACAAAAAGCAAATGCAGTTTCTCTAATTTTGGAAAAAAATTATGATTCCTTTCCTTCAATGTCGATCACCATGAACGAAGTACAAAACAGCGGGACGTTTACGTTGAACTTATCTCGAGAGATAAGTTTCATTTCGCTTCCTACCGAACCGCTTCCTTTGTTGCGTTAATTGAAACAATTTCATTGAAAGTTCACTCGAGAAGCAATTTACGATGCAACGTTTTGAGAGTGTACCTTTAACGTGATCTCCATGGTGCGCGATGATGTGCCTGCTCCGTTCTTTACACGATAGGCTAAGTTCGTTACGAACTCCCGTCCTGCTATGGGGTCAACCCGCGAGTTTAATAACAAACTTAAATCTACCAAAGGCGCCAAACTCCCATCGTCCCTCGCCGCTGCTTCCTCCCTCATATTCTCTTCTCAGGAAACTGGAAAATTGCTACCTCGACAAATTCCATGAAGTCCTGAACCTCCCTGAGTCTATTGTACGTACGGAGGATGAACTGGGTTAACCTTGGCTTTACTTTTTACATTGCACAAATTTTCGCGGGGATGAGTTTCTGCATGTTTTCGGAAAGCCAAGGGAAAGTGCGGTCGAAATAAGTTGACGCTAATAAGACACGCGTGTCTCACGTGTTTTTATGTGAAGAAGGTGTAAAGGTTCCTCTTTCATCTTCTTATTTCATATTCTTAAGCATTTATTGTCAAGGGGACAGCTAAGTAGAATAAATCAGTAATCATATTTAACAATTTATTTAATGATGATTTTTTGGATACTGCGCTGGAGTGTATGCATCTGTTTATAAAGCTGTGCTTTTAGGATCAAATGTGAAAAAATACTTACATAGTTGTGATTTTAATAGCTTTAAAACAGTGCCATTTGAAATAATTGATTAATCGGCTAGTGGTGAATACAGTATTAATCCTTTGCACTCCTTATTTTTATATTAGCTACCAATATCTCAATTAATTTGCAAAATATATAAAAAAAGAGGGCCTCAGTGAAAAGGCGTATTGCAACAGACATTGTTATTATTATATTAGTATTATTACATCGTTGTGATTCTAATAGCTTTAAAACAGTTCCATTTGAAATAATTGATTAATCCGCTAGTGGTGAAAACAGTATTAACCCTTTGCACTCCTTATTTTTACATTAGCTACCAATATCTCAATTAATTTGCAAAATATATATAAAAAAGAGGGCCTCAGTGAAAAGGCGTATTGCAACAGACATTGTTATTATTATATTAGTATTATTACATCGTTGTGATTTTAATAGCTTTAAAACAGTGCCATTTGAAATAATTGATTAATCCGCTATTGGTGAATACAGTATTAATCCTTTGCACTCCTTATTTTTATATTAGCTACCAATATCTCAATTAATTTGCAAAATATATAAAAAAAGAGGGTCTCAGTAAAAAGGCGTATTGCAACAGACATTGTTATTATTATATTAGTATTATTATTACTATTATTTTAGAAATTTGGTTGAATACAGTCGAGTCTAGCTTGACATTAAAGTTGGCGTAAGAAATGTAATATCGAGCCACACTCGACATAGGAGTGCTAAGGGTTAAGTCGAAGGGTTGTCTTATTAACTCCTAAAACAGCTATCATTTCTTCGGGTTGATATCACCGAGCAGAACAAGATAATATTTTGCAAAATTGCAGAAGACCAAGACAGAGAGCTGTCCAAACGTTTAAATCGTAAGAAAACACGTGTGTGAGGCGTCGCTTAATTAACTAACCGAAAAACCATCCCCCGTCTCATTAAGTTAACATCATCGGGAAAAACAAGATAACACTTTTCATAATAACGGAGAACCACGATAGAGAGCTGTTGAAATGTTTAAACCGTAAGAACACACGTGTGTCTGATCTTTTAATTTGTTTAATATCATATTTGCAAGTACGTATTCATTACCAAGCGGGCAAGCAAGTAGTATAAGTCAGTAATCAGACGTAAGACGAAGCGCCGTCTAATTAACTCGCCAAAAAACCATGGCTCGTCTCTTCGCGTTGATATCGCCGAGCTAAATAATAGCAGAGCGAAATAATAGCCGAGAATGGTGTGCAATTTGTTTTGCACGCGATTCGGGCGGAGAATCGTACAACTTCGGAACTTCCATGAGTTTGCAGCGGCGAGCGATCTATATTTCTGTCGGATCCGTTATTCGGGCTTTCCCTTTGTCGCCGTACGTGCTTTTATTCGACCGACGGAGACGATTTTGCATTTTAGAGACAGCTTTATCCAGCCTATATTCTTCCCGCTCTGTAACTTTTAAAAAAATTGCAACCGCACGACCCGTGGCGTTCGCAGGCTCGCACTTTACCGAAGTCCGAAAACGGACTTATGTTTCCCGATGTGAAAGAAACGAAAGGAATTTTTCGTCCTCAAAATTAAATCCACGCCCCGGCTCTTGTCTTAGATTTATATTCCGTCTGATCCTGCTTTTTCTTTCACGAAATCCACGTGGAATCTCTTTGAAACTTTTTACCACGAACTTGGAAAGACGACCGTCGCGTGGAAACACCACAACCGTGGAATACTCATTCCCGATTCCGACTTCTGATTTACCAGTTACAAACCGAGATCCTTTGTTGTCGGTTTTAACGTCAGAATTCCTCTCTGTTTTTCATTGCAGACCGTTCGTGTTTCCGCGTATCGTGAAACCGACGTCGATGTTTTAAATTTCTTTTGTACTATTCTTCTTTTTTTCCCTGCACCGCGGTCCTAAAAGGTGTATACGTGGCACGGTATAACCACGGGTGTTTGGTGCATCGAACAGTGATGCAGGTATTCAGACAATTAAAATTTGGGCTTTATTTTAACGATTACCGAAAAAAAACTGCCGAGAGCAGCAGGCGCATAGGGAGTTTTCTATCCGATTGGTTCAATTTTGAATCGACGGATAAACAGGGCTATTGAAAATTCTAATGAACAGACTACGTGGGTGCTCGTTCAGCTCTACTTTGATCGTAGCTGCATGCTCGTCCGATTGTTTCCGTCGGTTCAAACATCACGGTTCAACGAGACGTGCAAAAAGACCGGGGCAATTGTGCAGACGCAAAAATACGGCTCGTTGAAGCGTGCGAATCTTTTCGCGATGAGGCATCAACATTGCAGAGATATGTGCTTCCCTTACCGTTAAATAGGAACTTTTGAAAGCAAAGCAGTTGTAGTAAATGCGTTAATAAACCTATAAATTTCCTTGCCAAAAAATAGTAGGTGCTATGGTGGGTAAGAAGGCAATGGCTCGGACTTGCGATCAGTGAACCTGAGTTTTCAAATCTCTGCCACCTCGGGAAATATTACTTAAATTATCATTTATTGTAATATATCATGACCTTGGTAGTTCGGAAATGACCTAAAATTCTAGCCTAGAAAGTAGCAACGACTATTAATTGAAATTAGAATTTTTTAATGTTGTTCATATTGTTAAATTACTTAAGCTGTGGGTGCTATGACGAATGTGGACTTAAAGAATGAGAATATAAATTAGTGGGCCCGATTTCAGATTTTTGACAGCTACAGCATTATTTTGTAAATTATTATTTAGTATAGCATAGCCTCGATGATTTGGACTCGCAAGGAACTCGCAAAGGACTCGCAGAGGTTCAAATCCTCTCGCTCTGGGAAATTTTCTAATTTATTAATTAATATATCATAGCCTCGATAGTTCGAAACAGATCTGAAACAGTAGGTTCTAAGAGAAACGTCCATTGCACTTTAACCCTTTGCGGTCCGAATTATTTTTTCAAGTTTGTGACGAGCTAAATCAAATTAATTGCACGACATTTTCTGTCGTTGGTTATTAATTTTTTTTAATGATAGCAATAACTATAGGTACTGACGGATATTTTGGTGATATTACAAAATCATTATGAATTTGAAAAGTAGATATTAAATCGTTAGAAAATAAAATGAAGTGAAAAACTATGTCGAGTATAGCTCGACATAGGACTGCAAAGGGTTAAACGAAGAGAAATACAAATCAAAAGGTAACATGACATGGTAAGATTCACTACCTCGTAAAAATGATAGAACACAATCTCTGGCAATCCCGAAATATTTACATTCGCGGCGAGTGCAGTAAACAGAAGGAATGACCGAAGTTTCGAAGGTAGAAACTACGTCAGTTTGAGTAATACCATTCGCGTGTGAACCTCCGTAATGGCGCGTACACGGATGATGAAGAGTAATACCGGACTCGTTGCCAAGACGGTTCACACCCCGAATCCTCTGACATCACTTTACACGGTGATTGATGAGTAGAAGTCCGATTTCACCGGCAACCGAATTTCCATAGATCTCTGTGCATGCGAGCACACATCTGCAGATATTTCCGGCTCTTTTTTTCCATTCCGCGTTGCATAGTTGGCGTGAAAGCGGTCGAAAGCCACATGCAACCGCAAATGCGGTTTTCCTGGCAGACAGAGGGAATGTCCTCTGTCGTCGTGAAATGGTGGACCTTGTTTTATGGCTTATTAAAAACAGATATTTCCGTTTGCTGCACGATTTCCGCTTTTCGCGTGAATGTAATAGGTGGTTGGAGAACATAGCTTGGTTGAAATGAAGTCATTTTAACGGCAAGTTTTTTGCAGTTTTTTGCAAAATGTAACCTTACAAGTTTGAAGCTTTGTACTTTGTCATCAGTAGTGAATATTACTGTTATCTTTGTATTAGGTTGGTAAGAAATTAATGTCGCTTTTCGAGTTTTCAAACTTTGGCGCTTAATTTTGAGATAGCCGTTCATTTAGTCTGTTTATGTTCTTATATCATTTTAGAAAAAAAAAATTTAATAAAAAACTTGTTTCTCGTTGGGACAAATGTGTAAATTGTAATGGAACTTATTTTAATTAAAGAAAGTTATTCCCATTCTCAACATGTGTATTTAAAGATAAAGTTTGAAAACCGACATTAATTTCCTACCAACCTAATATTTAGTATTTTATGTCGAATTTAATTAATAATTTATATTTAAATGTTATTTTTAATGCAGGAGAATTTGGGTGATTTTTAGTGTTTTGAGTTTTAGTAATTGGAGCAATGAAACATGAAATGATTGTTTAAAGGATTGGTTATAATTTCTCTGAGAATTTTTAGACGTATTGTTATAAGTAAATTAAAATGAGTTTTGTAGCTTTAGAAATTAACCCTTTGCCCTATGACTTATTTTGTAACTGCATTAACAATAATTCAGCTTTAAATTGCTAAAATAAAAATTGATCAGTAATTCTTGATATATCGTGTAATTTAACGTAATATTAGTATTATAGAAATAATGCTATCGCGTTGCGTCTCATTAATATTTCCAATTTCATAGGTTTTGCAAAACTTGAAAATTTCCTATTCCATTTATCGCATCACGAGTGTCACTCGTTATTGTAGGGCAAAGGGTTAAATAGTATTTTTAAATAGAATACTAGACCGGTATTAATCATCCAATTATGCTACGAGCAGAGCAAAAATATACAATTACAAGGAGCTGTTTGTAAAAAAAATATTATTACGTTTCAAATATACACTGAGAATGTTTTCATTACATTCACCGGAGAAATTGGAGATAGTGGAGTACTTTGATTCTGTTAATTTTCCTCCATCAAAAGCGACTGCATCCGTCGCTTCGTTCAAAGGCCGGGCATATCGAAAACTCTCCAAATTCTCTCCACAATCGCGCGCTGCACTTTACGCAAAAAAGAGCAGAATGGAAGAAAAAATACACAGCTAATTAATAATATTCCATCGACACAACAAATCCGCAATTACCCGTTCGCTGAATGAAGAAACTTTTAACGAAACATCCATCAATAGAATCCCACATCCGTAATCGTTAATCATCTCGTGATTAAAAAGACCAAACTCGCCTCTGCATTTGCATTTTCATGAATTTCCCAACTATATTCAGCAACTGGAGCGATCGACATTTCGTTGCTCATCGTCAAAGAGTCGTGCTTTTGACCTGAGCTTCCGGGAAACTTTGATTTTCGTAGATGTTTCGACTGTTATTGCAGTCGTTTGTTATGTCCTCTATTGCCATTGATACACATGTAAGGCCAATAACGAGCAAGCTCCTTTTGAGGAATAAATCCAAGATTCGAAAATATTCGTGAAACGTAGCCGATATATTTGAAACGTTTCAGTTGTTAGTGAGATATATTCTGGAGAAGTTCGTTGTTTCACCGTAGGATATTGCGGTTCTTGCGAATCGATATCTACTCACGGGTCCAACGACAGGCTTCAAATTTACGGGAAACTGGGACTCTTTGAAGGTAGGAGAGAATCGTCGCACGTGGATGTTAAATGAAAAGTATAACAGTTTGATTTAAATGTTTAACCCTTAAATGCATGGTGCTGTAAATTTGCAACATGATTATTTTTCCACATTTAAAATGCTCAAGCTCAAGAATAATATATAACGATTCACAGTTGTATTTTTTCAATAATAAGAAATATTTTGGCAGTAAAAAGATACAAAATTTTGACTTAGATTTTTTTCTATTATATTTCCTCATTTCCTGGGACAATTTATGAATCTAAAAAATTTAAATCACAAAATGGGGAAAAACGCATGCATTTAAATGTATTGTATTTATTTATGTATAATGTATTTATTTAGGGTTAAATGTATTTCTCTTGATATAATATATTTTTAGTTATAAATTTATTTGTTGTATTTATTTATAATGTATTTATTTAGGGTTAAATGTATTTATCTTGATATAATATATTTTTAGTTATAAATATATTAGGTAAAGCGAAAAGAAATGTTTTTCTTTTCGTTTATTATGAATTATTAACACTAGAAGTGCTAAGGTAGTGAAAATGACTGGTTCCTGACTTTTTAGAAAAATTTTCGAAATTTATAGGAAAGTCGGTCTGTAAATATTCCACATCTTTCTTATAAAACATCAATTACTAAATTGATCATCCTTTTTACCTCTTGATTCCTCTTTTGCTAAAGTAAAGATAATTAAATGTAACAGATTTTGAATGTTATTCCGGTCAGCCAGCATTTCTTTCCTAACATCAGTGTGCATCAATTAAAGATACAATCAACGAATCAGATAATATTTATGCAACATGGCAATGGTAATATCGCGATGAAAATCTCAAAATACCTTTCTCTTCCTCCCCATCTGCGACGATTGTATCGCGAGAACCCGAATAAAATTTTAATCGTTTAAATGCATTTAAATCAATTCAAATCGGCTGCATGAATATTTCCAATTATACCAGTATTATTGGACGTAATGCGATGTGCATTCTACGAATTTCATGAATATGAAAATTGGAAAGTAATGTCCAATTGTAATTCCCATCGTTCGTATGTTGTATCGACGAAACATGATCAGATCGTAGATTAAGGAATAACGTTTAATTAACGCGCAATTTCAAACGTGAAAAAATTAAAACTCCATTCCAACGTTCAACCCAGAGACACCGATTCTTCCTTTAAAGACGACCTATCGAAAGAACGTCGTAAAATCGCAACCCCTTCGACGTTGCGAATCAAACGTTATCGCCTTCCATTTCAACGAATTAATTGCCAGGAACGTTCGTCAGGAATTCCATGCTTACTCGTTTCTTGTCGTTTTGTTCTTTGACGTTCAATCGACTAACCTATCGGTTTTAACAGAGATTGGTGGCGTCACCAAAGGTAACTATGGATCGCGGTAAAGGCGCCACAAAATCCACTTGCTCGAATGGTCCGTTGAATCTTGAAATTGATTCCGTGAGTAGGCTTCCTCCCCAGCAATTTCTGCGCTACAATGATTTAACGTTGAAACGTTTTCTACCGCTGACGAAGTGTTTATTTCGTTGCGAGATTGCAACTAGATTCGATATTTAATTTGTTCCTTCGAATGTCCCGAGTGTAGAATTCATTTACTGTTTGTTAGGTTCTTCTGCTTTCTTTCCACGGCAAGGTAGAAAGGAACGTTGTTTCGGTCAGGTTTTAACATTTGGTATATTAAATCGATAAATTTCAGGAAATTATTTCGTTCTTCTATCTTTTCGCGATGGCCCATCGACATTACAGAGCTTCATTGATGATGCGAGAAATCCAGTCGGCTTTATATGCAGAATGAAGGATGCAATTTTGAGAATTTGTATCTCTTACCGTTAAATAGTACATTTCTCTTTTAAATAGAAAAAAGAAATTACAGTAAATGCGTTAACTCTTTTCTGTCTGAATTATTTTCTCAATTTCGTAGTGAGCTAAATGAAATTAATTTCACAACATTTTCTATCATTGGTTATCCATATTTTTTTGATTATAACAATAACTATAAATACTCACGGATATTTAGGTAACATTACAAAAGCATGAAATTGGAATGTCGATATTAAATCGTTAGAAAATAAATTGAAGTGAAAAGCTATGTCGAGCATAGCTCGGCATAGGACTGCAAAGGGTTAATAAACGTGTAAATTTTCGTTCAAAAAAATAACAGGTAATGGCTCGGACTTGCGATCAGTGAACCTGAGTTCAAAATTTCGCCACCTCTGGGAAATATTTCTAAAATTATCATTTATTATAATATATAATAGCCTCGGAGTTTCGAGATTGCAATTTGATTCGATATTTAATTTGTGCCTTCGAATGTCCCGAGTGTAGAATTCAGTTACTGTTTGTTAGATTCTTCTGCTTTCTTTCCTTGGAAAGGTAAAAAGGAACGTTGTTTCAATTAGGTTTTAACGTTTGACGAGTTGAATCGATGGAATTCGGTATATTATCTCGTTCTCGTTATGCAGGATTACTTGCAGAAAGTGGAGGATGTGTTTAGAAAAAAAATGTCGAAAACCGAGCACGTAAAGAGGGCGAATCGTGCACGGAAACCTAGTCGTGCTTGGAGAGAGCTTGGTTTATCGCATTGGAAGAAATTTTCCGACCAAGAACATAGACTGATGAGTTTTCTGTGTTTTCTGCGCCATTTAATTCGACATAGAACAATTTCGTTGTCGCATTATTGCTGGTAATACGGAAACTGCAAATTCTTCTGCATGAGTCTTTTGGATTTTTCGATTCTGGTTGAAGCTTTGCTTTTACTTGTTTTTTTTGCATTTACTTTCAAATTGCAATCGAACATTGTTTCCTTCATGGATGAAAAGTGTTTCAATTGTAAGAGAGATGTCTCTTGCAAATAAATATTATTTACGGCGTATTAAAATGTTATCAAATTCCATCAACCAGCAAAAATGTCGCGGCACCGGAGAAATTCCACTTTGAAGTACGTCTTGTCGCAAATCTTTTGTAACGTAACGTCGAAAGTAGACCAGGAAGCTGAGAATCGGAGAACAAAGACCGTAAGTATATATGAAACGTTCCAAGACTTTTTACGCTGCCATGAATTTTCATCACAGCGACTACTTCTTTTTCTTTGATATAGCGCAGATAAATATTCCCTCCAATTCGACTTTTCTCTTATTTTTTTCCCGCCAAAGAGACGTTCCGAAAAAAATATGCCTCCACCGTTATGCGAAAAATATGTGTCGACGATTATGAATATAGTCTGAGTGAAAGATTTGAAGAATTATATTTATCACGTATCTTACATGGCATTAATTTTTATAAAATAAATTTAATTTACATTTTCATGGAACTATTTCGTAGCAAATGTGAAAAAATTCAATCACATAACACTAGAACTACCGGCGTTAAATCTGTTATATTTAAATATATTAAATAAGTAGTTTGATAGAGAGGGGAATTCAGATGTGGAAAAGATGATCGATTCGATAATTTATGTTTTACGAGATGGGCGTAGAATATCTATTCTATAACTCTCCTATAATCTTGGAGAATTTTTGGAAAAAATTGTGTACCAGTCATTTTGACTGGCTTGGTAGTTCTAGTGTTAACAAAGTTTAAAGTTGCTCCACAGTGTTTCACAGAGTTTCAAGTTGTCACACAGTGTTTAAATTGCACCGCCCAATCAAAAGTTAAAAATGGATGACTTAGACGACTATCATAATTATTGCAATTTTTTCGATTTCACGGATTGTTGGGATTGATTTCTGTGCAGTCGAGAATTCCACCATCCACCCGCGCATTTGCGCTACCGCGAGTATTTCGTCGGAGGCTGTCGGTGAAAAGTAGCGAAACAAAGGACGCAATGTTGCAGTACGTATACTGCTGCAATCTTGTGCATACGTTAGGTATTGTTATCAGTTTCAACGAATGTGAAAGCTCCATGCAAGTTTCCTCTTCGTTGGTAAAACGTTTTGAGTAAAATGTCAGTGGCACATATTGTTTGCTTCACTGATGTATCTTTCTTTGTTGTGCGGTAAAAACAATCATGATTTCTCAATTTCGGCATGCAATTTCATAAATAAATTACGATGAAAGTCCTTGGCTTTATGAAAATATTTGTCCCGGAGGTATATTCTTATTATCGTCAGAATAAGAACTCCGTTTCTGAGATACTTTTAAATCCTTGCTTTCCGACTGTTGCGATCTGATCGCAAATGATTCAAATGCTCGCGACAACATACAGAAAAGTTATTGCAATATACACGCAATTCTGTTTTTACACGGCCTTTTTTTTCACGGTTTTGATTTAACACGGACTAGATAAAAAAATTGATTCCGTTTTTACACGTTTTCATTCCATTTAGCACGATTAAAAAATCTAAAATATTCTTAAAATAAATTTTTTAATAAATTTATTTTAACTATTTTGTATAGGGTTGAAGGATATGGAACTAATCCCGTTTTTCTATGTATGTACTTCATCTACCGTGTAAAAACAGAATTAGGTGTATTCTGTAATTATACGATGAAATATACTTTGCTATAAATCATTCGCACATCCTTTGATGATTATGCGATTGTCTTTTCAACGAGACACTGTTTGAAGTTGTTGAAAGAAGACTAAAATGTCAGCGATAGAACTTATGGTTATTACAGTAGACTCTCATATAACGCGAGTTCCTATAATACGGCAAAAATGTTGCGAATACTCCGTACAACGTGCGAAATAATGAAACACAGGAATTACTTGATTCAAGAAATGAATCTGATTTTGTTGAATATTAAATTATTTTCTTCACTGCTACCAGTTTCTTATGTTTCATCGTTGTTTTGATTTTTATGAAATTTCAATGAAGTAAAAGATTTTTCTAAAATTGAAAACAAAATTTAACATGGCAATAATAATTTCGAACATGTTGATCTACATTATGCTCGTTATACGAGAAAAATTCCTGCGAAAATTCCTACGACACGGTTCACATTCACCTCGTTATACGGGAGTCTACTATATTTAATATTGAACCCAAGTTTCCCCATTATCATATCTTTAGAATTTTTCAAATAACACACGTATTGCAGCCTCCGAGATTTTTTTAATAGCTCATTTATAGTGACCCCTTTCAAAAAAGGTTATATTAGATGAAGGGATTTCGTAGGTGCGGGTCTGAATAGCTAGCGTTGCATTTTTTACGCAGTCTGATTTGACCATCTTAGTGAGACCGATATCGCGCCCTTATTACTGTTATTACCGTTATTATTATTATTATTAACATTATTAACATTACTCTTATTACTACATATAATTATCATCAAATATATATACTTTAGTTTTTTTTAATTTGTGCTACGTGTGTGTTTCCATTTATTTACTACCTTACTACACATTTAAAGTTGCACATCTTCGTCTATAATTTGCCGAAATCAAAAGAAGGAACTAAAAGCGACGAGGACTTCCAAATAATCTAACTTTAATATGCAACTGTTTCCTCATATAGCTGTGGATATCTACACACACAGAATACTGTAATCGTAGAAGATGACAGATTTAAAAATTGTTCAACGTCCTCCTTTATCAGCCTCACCTCAAGAGCCTGTATCTTTCTATCCAATTTTATTACGGATATAATGCACGTCACTTCCTGCAGGTGACAGCTATTGCTCGCGTAGGATAGTTTAGAGGGTCCCCTTATTGGATGTCTCCAATAATATAATTTAATAACATATCCCCGCCGGCACGTGCGCCCATAATATGGCTTTTTTTTCATAATTTCGTGATACTTCCGGAACGCTTTAGTATCGGTAAAAAGAGAATAAATTAAGCGTTAAATCGTACGATATTGTAACTAAAAATTTCTTCGTGGATGATTAATTATACGGAGATTTAACACTAGAATTAACAATTAATAATTCGACGTACTAATAGGCTGAATTCCGTGGGAATTATCGGTAGCTGTGCGATCTAGGCGCGCCTTAATGAACTCAATATTGTGAATTTTCCGATTTGAAAAA
The DNA here is from genome assembly GCA_963989415.1 of Cerceris ruficornis. NCBI lineage: Eukaryota > Metazoa > Arthropoda > Insecta > Hymenoptera > Crabronidae > Cerceris > Cerceris ruficornis. The sequence goes on from OZ022527.1 coordinate 7,678,816, forward strand.
TCATATGCCGCTTGTTTTTGGAGCGATTTTGATAAATTATAATTTTGCGCCTTTCTTCAAGACTTAGATGTCGATATATCGGACTCAAATAATTGCCGATTAGTTTTTCTGCAATTGAGTGGAGACGAATTTTGTAATGTCACGTAGAAAATAGAAAAGCTACCTGTTTATAATTAATTGCACTCCAAAGGGGATAAAATGGAAGCTTCCCGCCTAACTGGTTCATTGGTATAATAAATTTTCGAAAATTTTCATAATTTTTCCAATGAGTTAAGATATATTAAATTAACACGTCAGAAGAAAACTATAAAGAGAAAAGAATGGACTTATTTATCGTTTACACTGTAAAAAATTGATGTTACAAATTGAACGAGAAACAATCTTAGAAATTTTAAAAATGATTAAAAACATAGAGAACGAGTCATTTTCATTATTTTTGTAGATTCTATGTTAAAGCAGTGAATTACTATTTGCAATTGAATTTCGTTACGAACAAAGTATCTCCTCGAAGGATGTTCGGTACTTTAAAACAATTGGTTTCGAATGAACTCCTTCCGCACGTGGCCCGGATTGGATGGATTTTTCAATAAATAACCCAACCATAAATTTTCATTAAATCCCAGTGTATCCGCAGATACGACCCTCCCATTTCGGTTGGAGATTTCAGCGTCCCTAATTTCCAAGTTTGAGTACTTTTAGTTGGAGTCATTAGGATGGTTAGTACATCTGGAAATATTATCGGTCACAGAGGAGGAGAAATAATTAATATTATACCGTGAATTAATTTTTCTCTTCAAGTTCTGTACATAATTTTTTTTGAAGGCGAATTTTCTATATAAATCAACTCTTTATGTTACAAACTCGGAGTATTCTGTTTCTTTTTGTCTTGGATTTCGAACCGTGAATTAAAGTTAATTACAGTATTCAATTATACATTTTTCATTTAACTGAAAATGGCGGACTGCCACCGGGGAGTTAACGTTATTAAAACTATGCTTTAACAAAAGTTGTTTGGCATAAAGGGTGAGGTCATGTTTTGCGTGTTATCTCTTTAACAGAAACAGTAGTTATTTTTTAATATCAAACCATATGATTTTAAATGCATCAAGAAATTTGTTTATGCATCTTTTATAAAGGATTATAACATTAGAACTATCGACGTCAAATCAATTACATAAATTGATATATATTAAATAATGGCTTTAAAAAAGGGGGAAACAAAAGGTGGAAAATATAAGTGATTCAGTAATTCGTGTTTTATAAGATGGGCGTAGAATATTTACTCTATGGCTCTTCTATGAACGTGGAGAATTTGTATAAAAAAATGAATAACCAGTCATTTTGATTGCCTTGGGAGTTCTAGTGTTAATCTGTATAATAAACCTATAAAAAATAATCTGCAAAGTATCAAAAGCCTTACTTCAAGGAGCTTTTATTAAAACATTTTTTTAATAACCTTAATTCCTCTTGAAATATTCGACCCTTTCCAGTTAAACGGAACGTACTATCTTTTTTAATAGTTTTTCTTTTAGCAAGTTATTCTGTTAGAATGAGGAAAAGAAAACATTTTTCTTTGCCTAAAAGATAGCACTTGGGGACAGTTTTTTTACAGATACTTAATAGAGCGTAGGATTAACTGTCGTAAATCGAATCAGGCAAGGAAAATCGAGGTCTGCGAGACGATTTTACAGTACGGCGATTTTAGGCCGCGGTTTCGGTGAAGTTTCACTGAGAACGGATTCTTCACGGTTCACCGGGGCTTAGTATTTCCGTATTTTATACGCGTGGCAATATCGTTAAACTTTGAAATTTCTTCACTCAGTCGGGAATATAGTTTAGACATCTTATAGGAAACTTTTGATTAAATCACGATCCACGAGTATGAACAAACGCGGCAGTATCAAAGCTGGTAGATAGACAAAAGTATTTTTCCCATTTTCTCCTTATTAATTTCCTCTCGAAACTTTTCTGTTATAAACCTTACCAAGCATGCTGATTTCCTGCTCGCGCAAGACTTCTATGGAGTATAAAATTTCATAAAAGATCGTTTAATGAATACCAAGTGGAATAAACGGGGCTAGGAAACAATGATTGTTTACAATTAATTCTGTCAACTATCTTTAACCAATTTCCTTGCAATATCGAGCCCCTTGCCAAAGAAACTTTAATGAAAAACCTAGAATTTTCTAAATCTGCAAAGTTTATAATATCTAGTTAATATAAATATAAAATAAAATTAATATATAAAATGCAATAGAAACTTGATCAATTTTTATCCTAGCAATAACGTTTACAATTATGATACAGAAATCTTAAGACAAGTGGTAAATCTTTCTAAGCGTATCTCTGTTTATTCATCTGCTTGATAATTATTTACACAATTTTTATATAATCATTGCAAATACTTATTGCAATAATTCTACAATCTATAAAGAATATGAAACTCAATGATATACCGAGCACATTGAAATAATAAACATACCTAACACAGAAACAAATAAACGCGATCCTTTCATCCAACGATATGAAACACAATAATAAAATATAAATATCGCAGTGTCATTTATTCGATCACGGCGAGTATTTCTGACACATTTCTAATTGGAGCCACGTACCTGGGGAATACGAAAAAGTCGTAGAAGATTTGCCACTTGAATGGATGTGACCGAACTGGCTGCACCGACGACTCCGCTGATAACTTTTCGCACTGCAGTTTTGTTGCAGTGATACTCGGCGCCGTCGATGTTGCTTATGGAGCCTGAAACACGTAAACGGACACGTTCATAATCTCCTCTATATTGGATACTTTCACGGAACGTCTACACAAGTTTGTAAATAATATTTTATCGAAAATATATATTATAGAATTTCTGCCAGGCGAAATCTGCCAGCTGTTTGACCTGTTTTCAATTTTCTCGATGACTCTCGAAGACAATGGCGTCGACGTTAATATTCGTTATAATAACGACGATACCTTTGCGGTGGGATTTTGTTCTCGTTAATCTCGAGGTTCCGTTCTTCTCAGTTTTTCTGCAGCGTTCGAAATCTCGAGGAATCAGAACTTGCGAAGATTTAAATATGAGTTTCTTGTTTTATACTTTTCGGCTTCGATTGTTATAGTCATTTTTATTTCGAGCTACTGCATTATGCGGGTTTCCAACTATCTAATTATTAACTTAGGAGAAATTTCCTAATTTCGATGGGAGAGGATTGAATTCACATTATAGACCGATGGTACGATCATTTTGCCTGGGACTTATAGAATTTTAGATGGGCTCCGAATTATCTAGGCTACAATATATCAGTTAATAATTTAGGAAAAGTTTTGCAGAGATGAATGGGGAGGATTTCAACTTGGGCCCATTAATTGCGAGTTTATTAATTAATTACAGGCCCATTAATTTCCGAACCAGTTGGGCTACGATATATTAATTATTAATGCAGGAAAAATTTCCTAAAAGTTATGGGGCAGGTTTTGCACTCGGATTCACTGATTGCGAGTGCCAGCCATTATCTCCTTATCCATCGTGGCCCCATGCTATGATCATTTAGCCTAAGAATTATTATTTTAGATAGCTACCGAAATACCGAGGCTACGATATGTCAATTAATAATAAACAAACATTTTCTAAAACTGAGGGGGGAGGGTTGACCTTGGGCCCACTGATTGCTAGTCCAAGTTAAGCTATAGGCCCAGTTATTTCGCCTAGGATCTATTGTTTTGGGTGGGTACCAAACCACCGAGGCGGTGATATGTTAAATAATAAATTTGGAAGAATGTCCCAGAAGTGACTTGGAAATTAAACTGGGACCCATTGATCGGGTATCTGTGTATTTAACATCCTAATTACCATAGTCCGCTGAGGGACCTCTTTCCTTTCTTTGTATTTTTGAGATTTAAGTGCTGCGGTCACTTGCCGAGAACCCACTGTTTTAAGTAAGTTCAAAACCACCTAGAATATGATATATTAATTAGATATATTAATTACTAATGTCGGAGAAATTTCCCAAAACTGATGGGGGAGGGTTTCAACTCAAATGAACTCGCTGCAAGTCTGAGCATTTATCCCGTAACCCACACTCACGATTTGTTTGTACCTGCAATAATACAGTTCGTTCATTACGTACTGCGATTATGTTGCTACGTAATCGTTGCGTTCTAGTTTCATATTTTAGAGAAAGCATAATGTATAACCGTGATCTGATCACAATTTTCTCGCTGGTGTAATTCCATCGTGATTCTGGGGTTGATGCAGATATCTCGAAGTGGAACGTGTATGCAAACGGGAAGTAGTTAGCTCGGAGTCTCTCGAAGGTTTAATATTATGCTGAAATTATCTTTCTTTTGTTCGTCTCTTTTTCGTTGGATACTTTTAATTTCGTTTGTTTCACGATATGAAAATACAGGAGATTCTTTTTACGGTACGTTAATCTTTCGCTTGTCCTTCCTTTTTTTGTACTTTCTTCCGCAAGATAAATTGGTCGAACGTGAAATATGAGTGGGTGAAAAAAAAATGGAAGATTTATTAACGTTCCCTCCGGTCACGCGTTCTCGAATATATAGATATAAAAACGTTACGTATAGATAGACGAGTATAAAATATTCCCTTGTTAAGTGTAATAATGAGTCGATCTATATAAAGATCGAAATTGACGCCATTTTTCGATACTGTTAATCGGACTGCTCTTTGTCCCAACAGCTTGAACGATTACACCGTTAATATACTTTCAGCAATTTTTCAGAACCTTCGTGTCGATACAGTGTTAGTTGGGATGTAATAAATCTGCGGCTGGATATCGGTTAAAATAAATGATACCGCTAATACTCTTTAATTTATTTTTCAGAAACTCTGTGGCAATTATTTTTATCTGACGTAGATCTAATTTGAGATCGGGTATTTTTTGGAATTATCATAGCTACTTTATTTTACTGATACACCATGCACTGAAATACGTTATGCTTCTTAACCCCTTGCACTACAATCACGAGTGGCACGAAAATTATCAAATTGAAAATATCAGTGGAACACCACACGATAAAATTATTTCTATGTTATTAATATTCCGTTAAGCTCTAAGATATATCAGGAATCACCGGCAAATTTTTGTTTCAGCAATTAAATTTTCAATTATTGCGGAGGCAGGTGCAAAACAATTCGTAGGGCAAGGGGTTAAAACTTACAAATAAACTACAAATAACTTACAAACGTACAAATCTTTTTACATCTCTTATCAATTATGTTGAAGCTGTAGTTTTGAAAATTTTCATACGAATAGTTTTCCAATATCAGATAGATGCAATTAGTTAACTCTGAAATTTGTCACCTTTACTGATTTCCATTAACAAAGATTTCACCGAACCAGACTCAGTATTTCAAAATTATAACAAATATTAGATAAAGTAAAAAAAAATTTGCGTAAAAATTTATTTCACTTCTATCTTATAAAACATAAATTACTTAACGCTAACCGTAACCGGCACTTTACGTATATCTATTTTCTCCGTAGCCTATCATTTGACCGTTTATGAAATAACGATTATATTTCTTCCAAAGAAATGCAGGATATTCCAAAAATATAGGAAACAAAGGAAAAATCAGCCTTTCATTAATAATGCAAGAAATTACATATTTTCATTCCAGTGAACCGGTCATTTGACCGGGTACGGTACAGTTATTGTTAATCGCTCATTGTTTTCCCCTCCTACTTCCCGTTTCGCCAAAGTGTTTATTTAACACATTTGCGACCGCTGACGTGAATTCACGTCTTTTCAAGTTCTATTCCTGGTTGCCGCTGACGTGAATTCGCGTCATTTTAAATTCTATTCCTGATTGCCGCTGACGTGAATTAACGTCCTGTAATTTTTGTTTTCTGAATGCTGCAAGATTAGGCGCTTTCGATAATAACCGCTATCTCAATAACACAAGTGAGAATATCTCAGTTGGCTCACTAATTGTAAGCCGGCAAGTATACAAATTATAAAGATCTTTTTATTTTAAACAACACACAATTGCAACATTGATATTTCAAAACAAATTTTATAATTTTAATCCTTGTTTTAACGATGCAAGTTTGCGACAACCAGCTTCAGAATTTCAAAATTTGCCGGTCGCGAATGTGTTAATATATGTAAATATTGTAGATTCAAACGGATAGTTCTAGTATTGAGATGATTTACTATTAACACTAGATTTACGGAAGCCGTCAAATTGACGGGTTCCTACTTGTCTTATAAACATTTCTCAAATTTACAGAGGCGCTGTACAATAGATATTTCATGTGTTTTTTATAATACAATGAGGACTTAAGAAATTACCATCTTTGCCGCTTGATCCCTCTTTTTCCAAAGTCCTTATTTAATATATTGCAATTCGACAGTTTTTACGCCCGTAAATCTAGCGTTAAGAACAAGATCAGCAGTCGTCATTAAGTCGTCCTAGTGTTGAAATTGCTCCTCTTACTAAACGATGAAGGATACTTCCCCACGTGCAGATCAAAGACACGTGAGATAGTTCTATGGGAGAGGTCGTAATCACGAGTACGACGTTTGCTCGTCGGCAACATCGTCCTCGTTAATTTTCCCATCCATCGTCCTCTTTACGTACACGATACGATAATTAATAGAACATGCATACCGTAGGAAGTTACTCGTATTTCGACTACCCTGAAGACTTCTTGGCAGTCGGCGCTGCGGGTGAGGAAAACCGTGAGCGGTATACCGAGGTAGAGTTTGCAATTTGTTACTGACGACCACTTACTGTTACGTTCGTGCACACGTGTCAAAACTTTGCACAGCTGTCGTGCAAATTCGAAGAATATACGTGCAGTTTTACTCTGAAAACTAACTATCGTTAAGTGTAGGGGGAGTCCCGATGAAACTTCAATTCAATGCGAGTTAACCTTTGACTGGTTTTCCGGAAACTCTCGTAGCGGACGTACGTTATGTCGGCGTAGAATTCATCATTATTGTTCTCGATCTGCAGTTTAGGCTCTTTGGGGAACTTCTTTTTGAGATGTTTCTGATTTTTTTTTAATGTGGAGTATCGAAGGATGTTTTCAACACTTTGCAGTCGGAGTCGTTTTTAATATGACCTTTCAGCAAGTCCGAGTCATTCTTGCAATGAGGTATCAGTTGTTCTAGGATTATTTACATCGCGATTATGTGCGATCGCGCTTCTATGAAAGATTAAAAACGTTTTTTGTCAATAATAGAAAAACGCGTATAATTTTAAAATTATGTTTTATTAACACTAGAACTATCGGTGTTATATCTATTATATTTAAATATACTGAGTAAGTACTTTGGGAAAAAAGAAATCAAGAAGTGAAATAGATGATCAATTTAGTAATTTAGGTTTGACAAGATGAAAGTGGAGTATTTGGTGCAAGGCCGGCTATTAAATTATACAATTTTTTGAAAAAATTAGAAACTGCACATTTTGATCCCCTTTGTAGTTTTAGTGTTAATACAATGCAATATAAAAAATATATAACAATACACTGGATTTATTTGACAACGGAGTGCAGATGGTTAAGGGTGATTGGATTAAAAGATTTTTGAAAAAAACTGAACTCAAATGAAAGGAGAAGATATATAAGAAGAAAGCTTTGGTTTTGATGATAAAACAAACATCTGTTCTTTTCGGAAGTTTTAAAATTTGGGTAAATGGTGAAATAGTGAATTATTGTGAAATAGTGCATTTTATACGCTCTTAAGAACATTTTTGATTTTAACCCTTTGAGGACGAGCGCTGCATATGCGGTCTGAGAAAAAATTTAATTCTAATTTGTTACTGTATGTATACAAACTTAAAGTTTAAAAATTGAAATATGATTACATAAATAGTAATTTATAGTTTATGTATATTAGTAGTCTAACTTTCTGACAAAAAGGTGGTTTTGGATCGCCAAATAAATGATTATCACTCAATATTCAAGAATGTCTCCGTCCGCAAAGGGTTAATTATATTAATATTAAATTTTTAACGTATAATACCACGTCGCATATTATAAAAATATATAGTTATAGAATAAATTGACCTACACAAGTTTATCGTAGAGAAACTTTCGCTTTAAAATAGTTTTCGTTCTCTGTACCTCTCCTTCGTTTGCGAAACACCAAGCATCTAAAAGTATCGGCGTCTTCCCCGAAGCAAGAAGGATTTACCGAGAAAATTAATAGCTAAAATTCTAACCTCCCGACGGCGTTCGAAAGAAGAACTCGACGAGTCTTTGTTTTTCATTTACCAGCAATATTTAAAAGGAACGAAATATCATCTATAATATTATTCATCGTACTGCCCAAATTAATCTGGTAATCGGCTTGATACACGCGGACTACAAATTGTTTCGTTATCGCAAGTTATTTTGATCGATTAATCAGTTTATGGTAATGTCCAATTCGTTTGCAAGACAAATTCTAATTAACGATAGCGATATCGGTGTGGAATAATGGTATTCCATTTATCGCAAAGACTATAGTCAAAAATAAATTAACTCTGGTTGCATAAATACTGTCGATATTAGCTTCATATTTCATAGCTTAAAACTTCACCTCCAATTTTTCCCACAAATATCATCCCCATAAAAGATCATAACACTGTCTGTCAACCATTTTCGAAACAACCTGAATTTATGCATGCAATATTGTCACAGAATTACTATCGACATTTAATGATGTATTGGTATTTTAATATAAAATAATATCTGCCCAAAGAATCAATACAGTCCTGTCGAACGAACAATTACGTATTCTCGTCGTCCATCGATGTCATAAAGCTTTCATTCTCACCGTCATTTAATGGTCCAACTAGCAGGGTTTACCAACGAACATCGTTCATTCCGGTTTTAACTTCAAAATATGATTTAATGTGACAATCGCTATTTCGATCGATCGTTTAAAGAGGAGAATAGCGTGAAGTTTCCAACACGACACATGAAAATTTAATGCTGTTATGTGGAATATAACGAAGAGAAGTCTCACAGGACTCGAAATGTCTCATTTAGTTCTATCGTCTCAGGCTGGCATTCCTTTCCAAATACATTACACAGAGGTTTTTTGCAACATAATAGATCCATCGAGGTGGTCAAATGATGTTCTGAATTTTTTGAAAATATTTCTGAAATTTTTAAAGCCTTTTTTTCAATTTTCTACGTCTATCACGTAGATTGCGATCAATTAAATGGATCAAGTTTCTGTTCGTTTGATACTTTTCGACTTTGACTGCTACGGTCATTTCGCTTAGGATATTCTGTTTTAAATGGATTATTGATGCTATGATGCTTTAATCAGTAATTTAGGAAAAATTTCCGAGAGGTGTCGAGGGAAAGATTTGAACTCTGGTCCACTAATTGCTAGTCTAATAATGAACCTTCACCTCAAGTCCACTAAAGCCTCTGCTATCAAGTTTTTTGCTTTTTTCATTTCCTTTCTTCTAACATAGGGAACGCTTGTTCAAGTCGTAACCCTTAAGACAGAAGGTCTATAAATTCTAGGTTTTATTAAATAAAGAACAAAATTTTGCTGTAACTACAACTTTTATGAATATTGCAACTATGTATTTAAAAATAATTCAAAATACATGTACACAATCGAACATAAATAACAAAATTTAAAATAGCATAACTATAATGGCAATAGTAAATACTAATAGTAAAACTAAAACCTATTTATTTGGCATTTTCAAACTTATTGCACTAATCGACTGTAAATCTAGTGTTAAACCCATAGCCGGATTTTCATGGCTTCGTCATCCCATCGTTCGATAGACTTTGGCGAACTTCCTTTCGTCCTTCATGCATCGTTAGCTTGGCAACGAAGAGTTATGCTTTCTCTTGGAGTATATTTGCTTTGTATCTTTCGCCTCATATACCTTCATATGTTACAGTAACACCTGTTGAATCGTACCGGCTTGTATAGCCGACCTAAACCATCCGCACTCTGATGCGGAAGCAAATGGCGAATGGAAGAACCTTAAACCTCCTTCGTAATTTATGATATTAAGCGAAAGTTTCGAGAAACGCTGAGGGGTAGTTTTCACGCGGAGTTTTCGGGGTACGGTGTTTAATGGGGCGGCAGGGAATTCGCATGTTTTTTTCAAGGTGCTGGGCTTTATTTGAGGGTGCTTGCACAAAGAGAGTATGATTGGAATCGTGTAATTAGAAGGAACGTGTACGTGCAGTGTAATAGTGATTGTGATTAGAAAGATTGGAATTTAAGGGGAAGGAGTCTAATTGCTCGCTTGATATTTCTGTGTTACAATTTCGATTTTTCTTAAACTCTTAATTTAAAGATTTCTAACATTCTTCATAGAATTCTTGTAGCAGTTCACTGTAAGATATACTTCAATTTTCTGTCATTTTAACCGCTTGAGTGCCAAAGATCTTTGCGAAAACCAGGTCGAAAATTGCCAAGCAGCGAAATCGCGCTTCTTTCTTCTTGCATCGAGGAATGCAACAAAGTAAAATTTCGACGGTTTTCTGCTTATAAGTGGTAAATATTCTTGTTTCGTTTCTCAGTTAAAGATATTGTGTATATTATACCTACACTGCCGTAATCAGAATATATTAATGAACTATTTTTCTTGTTCGTGCAAAAAGTCCCATTAATTCTATACGTCGATCAGCTTGGCACTTTTCAGTTCTGAACAGAAGCGTAATTGCGCTGCTTGGCACAAAACGGTTAAAGAAACTTCCATCTTCTAAAAATAGGAAATTAATAACTGTAATATTATCCCTCGAAATATTTATTTCAATATTTCACAGTTTGAAAGTGTAAATAGCCCTAACTCCCCATTATTTTAATTTGGTTTTGGAACTTTTTCCATAGTTCTCATTATACATCGAAGTTCTCGCAGATGGTGTTTCCTACATTTTCGAATCCTCCATGAAAGGAGGCCATGACAGATATTTAGAACGCGTACACTTAAGTTCTCCATTTCTGCGGAGAGATTAAGGTCGGATGAAACTTTTGAACGTCCCGTCTAATAATCCTCCCGAGCCCCTCGTTGAACTCGAAATTAATTCATCGTCGCGAACGACTGACCTTCGCTGGTATGCAGTTTAAGGTTCCCTTGGTGTTTCAGTTAATCCTTTGCAAATCACTCCACGGAAACTTAAGCTTCGCGCGCACCTTTCGGTCTTAAGAGAAGCGGGAACTCTTCCTCTAAATCCTTACGAACGTCTTTCCTGTTCCCCATCGCAGGGTTTTAATACTGGACTCGATTTACATCGTTGATTGATATCGTGGGTATTGAGAGAAATGCTTCTTTCAACACTACCAAAGATCAAATAAATCTGAGAAGTATTTTGTGTAATACTGAAAAGAATAATGTTAACAGTAGATCCGCGGGCGTTAAATTTGTTATATTTAAATATTTTAACCCCTTGCTCTACGATCTCTTTTGTGAGTACGCAATCAATAACTCAGATTTAATTGCAGAAATAAGATTTTCTCACTATCTGATGTATCGTAACATTTAACCCTTTCGAGACTGACGGGACAATATATCCCAAGTTAATGTTCATTTAAAGTGCTGGGATATAATTTTCCGCCTGGAAAGGGTTAAAGCAATATTAATGGTATAGAAATAATTTGGCCGTCTCGTGACCAATTGATTTCTTCAATTTAACAGTTTTTCGAAAACTTCAAAATTTTCTATTTCGTTTACCGTGTTATGAGTGTCACTCGTTACCGCAGGGCAAGGGGTTAAATAAGTACTATGAAAAAAGAGGGATGAAGAGGAGGGAGGAAGGGATGATTCTTAAAAAACGACACCCATAAAAGTTCGAAATTTATCTACTATAATAGTTTAGATTTATGGTTGTATTATTCGTTATATAAAAAAATAGATAATTCAAAGTATTTTATTTCCTACTGATTGTAAGCAACATATCGTAGCAATCTTATGCACAAACGTCACATAAGTTACTTGCTATGATTAAAGACTTCAATGATTCTACTTAGAATCTCATCTAAACGAAATTTTCTCATAATTATTATATTTAGTATTTGATATTATATCAATAGTTGTGAATCTTAATATCTAGATTTATCTAATAAGTTTTTCCGTATTAACTAATTTTCCCCCAAATTAATTGAACAATTCAATAACTATTTTGTATATTTAAGTGAAACTTCCCACAATTTCCGCAGTTATCAATGTCGTTAAATGAAAATGTATATAGAAAATATTGGGAAGTTAATTTCACAGTTAACTCACGATAGATCGATTGGAAAAGCACGCAGAAATTCGGACGGCAACAGAAATGTGTAAATAATCGTACCGTGTAATCCAAAATTCACCGTGTTTTTCAGCCCGATCGCTTGAAATCGCAATCCTGCAATTCGAGCATCGTGCAAATTCGAGCACGAGTCCTGTTCCTTAACACTAAACCTACCAAGCCGGTCAAAATGACCGGTTCTCAATTTTTGCTAAAAATTCCCTAAATTGATAAGAAAGCCATGAAGTAAATATTCCACTTCTATCTTGTGAAACCTAAGTTAATTAATTAATTATCTTTTTCACTTCTTGATTTTTCTTTTTCCAAAGTATACTTATTCAGTATATCTAAATTTTAGCAGATATAACGTCGGTAGGTTTAGTGTTAAATTCTCCCGTTTCTCTCGGTCGACGAAATTTCCACGGAACATTTTTAACGAACGCCGAGAGAGCATTTCCCCGTAAGATTTGCACGGAAAGCGCATGCAATCGAAGGGAGTCTTTTTTTCTTCCGTTTTGCGAATTTCCCACCGGAAAGTTTCTGCGGTAGAATCAATATTTGTTGGAATCATTCCGCCCCGGTTTTCCCTCCGACGTGAAATACTTTGACTCTTGTCACGTCGGATCATTAATTAGGACTTCTTTCAGGCAGAAAATTTGCTTATCGCCGCGGACCCTTTTCCCGGGCTGTTCCGAAAATTTTCTGCCTATCATCGCGATTCCCCTTCATATACGCGGATCAAGAAGATGTTTGTTCAAGAAACTAGCTGTCGCTTCTTTACATAGACGGTGCAAATGTTTACCGAAGGCTTAACATGCGAGCAGTAAGAGAGAATTTCATTGGGCCATGAATCTTCGTTGAGGTTCGCCTTTTACTTCATCACCTACGCTCTGTAAAATCGCTTTCTCGGCATTTTGGCTCGTTTGAGTGGGAAACAGTTGTAAAAGCCGACAGACACTTTGCGGCTGTCCGTTTGTTACAACAAATAACCGTTTTCACCAAAAATTCGTTTTTTATTCACAAAAATTGAGAGCGATAGAGGATTTCCATTTGCGGATTCGTGTTTCGGATGTGGAAATGTTTAAGTGTCATTCAGCGGATTTTACAAAATGACAATATTGCTGACCAGTGCTGTTGAGTGCAAATAAAAGTATTATTTCGCTTTGTTCTTTCGACTTCTGTATTTTAGGATTTTTACTTTGTACTTGAAAAAAAATTACAATTTTCTGCTTTTTGTGGTTTCAAATTGGACATTTCAAACAGATAGGGACCCGATAGACAAGGATAAAACTTTTTTGCGGCGCGGTACATTAAATTAACTTAGAGTTTATAGAAATAACAATTACATTTGTACACGTCAGGCCGAATTCACAGCTCACGGACAACTGTTTTGCATTGGGTTGTAACAAAAATTCGTTCGGTTAAAATTAATAAATATTCTCTTTATTTCTTTGGTTCGAATTACATTCAGTCAATTACCTAATCACCATCATTATTAATGACAGCCTTCTATTTCAAAGGCAATTGGTTAACACTAGAACTACCAAGCCTGTGAAAACGACTGGTTTCTCATTTTTTACAAAAATTCTCTAAATTCACCGTGGAACCATAGAGTAGATATTCTACGCTCATCTTATAAAACATAACATTAATTACATAAAATGTAAATAAGCCATACTAAAACATAAATTACTGGATCAATCATCTCCTCCGCCGTTTGATACCTCTTTTTCCAAAGTACTTATTTAATATATTGAAATATAACAGATTTAACGCCTGTAGTTCTAGTGTTAATATCATTTCAATAGAAGTTCTCTCCTTTGATTCCAAAAAGTTTTGTATAAAAGTTTTCACTTCTTCATCATCACTAAATTTTTTGTCTTGCAATGTACTTTGCACTGAATGAAATAAATAATAACCCGACGGTGCTAAATCCGAGAAATATGGTGGATGCTGCAAAACTGGCCATTTGAACTGTAAAACTTTTTCCTGCGTGATTTTTGCATTTTGCAATTTCGCATTATCGTGCAGTAGCATTACTGTTCTTCCATCGACAAGACTAGGTCGGCATTCTTCAAGTTTCAGTTGTAATCTTTGAAGCTGTTCGCAATACCGTTGTGCACTAATTGTTCCGTTAAATTTCAAAACCTCGTAATGTAATAATCGATTCTTATGTTAGAAGAGGAACATGATACTTGCACGAATTTATGTTACAATCCAATATGTTATTATTAACAAGCGCATCTCGTTGCAATCGATATCATATAGAGGGGATATAATTTCGTATCATATAATTCGGAACAATATATTTGATGATCTTCAATGAACACAGATGCAATAGATTCAGTATTTCGCGTAATTTTTGCATATCTGCAATGAGAGCTTAAGTGTCCCTTTAACTGCGTACCTACTTTTTATGGAGCTACAATGAAACGGGATTTTTTCGATCATTAAGACATATTCCTCTTGGAAAGTCGTATCTCCCCGAATAATAATTGAATTATTACAAAATTCCCTATGAAAATCCGCTCTTCAGATTTTTTCCTTATAATTCCATCGATATCACCGGGAAGAAGTACCGTCACAAATTGGATAAACGTTATTTGTGATTTTTGATAATGGTGTATCATTAAACGGGGAAAAGTGGAAACGGGAGCACACGGGGATATTTCAGAAATTCAATTTCATCGGCGTGTAACGATATAAGCAGGTCTATTTGCAATTCTTTCGGAGAGGATATTTACATATCAAAAGCCCGATAGTTGAGAAGTGGCCTCATGGCACGTAAATGTATCAGAAAATTGATATGAATAAGCTTCTTCGCCATGAATATCTTTAAACCATACTCCCGCTTCCTTTAAGATGGCTGCAGGCTTAGAAAAAAGGGACCGGTCGAAGTTTCTAAACGCATTTAGAGTTTAATAGTCACAATTTCGATAAGAAATTTCTAATTATGTCGTTAGTTCGGAGTCGCAACGAGGCGTGCTTTGCTGCAATTTATTGAAGCACTTTCGCACCATAACGTCACTCATGCGCGATGATGGGCCACGGTCTAATGAAGAAAATCCATTAAAGTCATTCATAATGAAAGTATCTCGATTCTGCACGTTTCACGCACGGCTTTTAATATATTATAAAATTTGAATTCGAGAGGATAGCTATTTTTAGAATCTTCCACTGTTCCTTTCCCTCTTCGGTTCTTTCAACATATTTCTTCTATTTAAAAAAAAGGTATAATATTCAATTCATTTTCAAACGATGTTAAAGAATTACATATTCCACAGAACAAATTCCACCCTCTTATTTTACAATAACTTGATTCGAATACTGATTATACTATTTAATACATTACTCACATAACGAATTACTATTGATTCGAAACAACGACAATAATTTGTATCAATTACAAAAGAAATTAGAATTTTTACACGATTGTCTGGACTTCGTGGAATAGAAATTTCTCAAAAAGGATGAACCTTAAAAAATATTAAAAAAAGTATAATATTCAATTCATTTTCAAACGATGTTAAAGAATTAAATATTACACAGAAGAAATTCCACCCTCTTATTTTACAATAACTTGATTCGAATACTGATTATACCATTTAATACATTACTCATATAACTAATTCCTATTGATTCGAAACTAAGACAATAATTTGTATCAATCCCAAAAGAAATTCGAATTTTTACACGACTGTCTGGACTTCGTGGAATAGAAATTTCTCAAAAAGGATGAACCTTAACACTAGATTTACGGGCGTGAAATCTGTTAAATCGCAATATATTAAATAAGGTCTTTGGAGAAAGAGGGATGAAGCGGCAAAAATGGTAATTCGTTATGTCATTACTGTATTATAAAATATACGTGAAATATCTACTGTACAGCGTCTCTGTAAATTTGAGAAATATTTATAAGACAAGTAGGAACCCGTCAATTTGACGGCTTCCGTAAATCTAGTGTTGAGAAACTAACATTCGTGGATATTTTATTCAAACGAACCAGACCGAGTCAACAAATTCGGTATGCAATGATCGACGGATTTCCCGGGCGTATACGAAATCTATTGGGACGAGTTGGAAACGTCACAGGGGTAGGTTCGTTTACAGAAGACAGGAGGCTACGGATATCGGATAGGTGTATCCATACAACAATAGAAATAACGTAGGCTTTTATACGAGGGACATAAAACAGATCGTCAGGTATTCGATCAGAGTCTGGCCTTCCATCGAACCTCGCTCAATCTCGTGTGTCCTGCTTCGCGTTAGCAGACGAGACCTTATTTTCACGGATCTTCGAACACGATAATGCACGTTCCCTACTGCGACGAGGGTGGTTACACTTGGATAGTTCAGCCAGGAAGAGGAAAGAGACGAGGATAAATGGAGAACGCGAGAGAGAGAGAGAGAGAGAGAGAGAGACGAGACAATAAAAGAATGAAAGAGAGAGAAAAAGACAGAGTAAGCGAAGAGAATTCAAAAGAGCTGAAAGTTGAGAAACGAGAGTTAAAATCCAATGGGACGGGAATCCGAGTAAGTAAGTAGATGCGAAGTAAATGGAAAAGAGAAAAACCGATGGATGAAAGGGAGAAATCACGAGGGACCAGTTTCCACGAGTCGTTCTTGGCCTTCTCGAATTTATTGGTATTGGTTCAGCCTTAATTTCCGATTCTGGTGGTCGAGTGTCGCGTTCGTGATCTACCCTCGTGTTCGGGTAAATGAGAACGATTCTCTGTCCTTGAATGCCTCCCGTCCCTCTCTCTTTTAATTCAAAATTCTGAACCCGACGATCGATGGGAGGATCGTACCGTGTGTCACACGCAGCCAATGTCCTAACCGTTCTTTCCGAATGACTATCCTGTCGTTTACCTTTCCGTTTCTCGGCCTTTCCAATTTGCTTTTCCTCTCTCGATTCCGATGTTTATGGATGTGGACGAATATCGGGCGACCATACACGGAGCGCGTTCGAAGGATTGGGATGTGGGATGTACATTTTTTGCAGAAATTTTGATTTTTTTTTGTTTTACGAGAGTTGAAGCATTACTTTTCACAAATTAGTTGTATCGTGTTGTATTTGCGTTGTCGTAGTTTCATCGTCGTAATTGTAGATTCATATATTTACTTAATATACTTGTAGAGGGCGGGGATTTTCAAAAGAGGAAATTGGATACTTTGGGTTTCACTCGATAGAAAATAACCGGAAGTTTTAGTTTAAACAAATAACGGTGTATTACTAAATTAACAAAACAATAACTTCAAGGAGATAACTTTCAACTAAAACGCAACACAACTCAATACAACAACTCGACATACAACTCGACACACTTTGACTTGTCCCTTAACTCCTTGAGGCACGGGAATTCAGAAAATAAAATGACCCATTTTGCATAGACAATTTTTTTTAATTGAATAAAGTTGGCTTATATTTATTAACAAAGTTATGTAATAATATAAATTTTAGAGGTGGGACAAAAATGTCCTTTTCTTCATGCATCAAAGAGGTGGGACGCTTTTAATCTCGCCGTGCCTCAAAGAATTAAAATACTAAAATACTATATAATATATTCTAATTTAATCTCGGACGAGCTCCCAAAGATTATCGGTACTCGTCTTAGAAGAAACTGAATATATTCCCTTAAAATGAACTAATAATATCATAGCCTCGAAACTAAACTGATCGCGTGTAATTTAAAAACAAGCGATTAACTTTGTTAAATATATATAACTAGAAAAAACACAAAACTCTTAATAACTCTAAAATTACTCTAACTCTGAATCTCTCACTAAAGCTCTTTCCACTCACGCTATGTATCTCGCTCTCTGAACTCTCAACTCAACTGCATATTCTCAACTGCCACTCTCCCCAAAGTCACGCACGCATCCACCCTCGATACTCTTTCTCACAGCATGCATTCTTCGTCTTTCTAACAAAATGGCACCAAATTGCATTTTATTTGTGTGCCAACGGTTTAAATCTATCATTCTCCATCACACAATATTTTGATCCCCCGAAAGTACGTTCTTTTGTGGTTTGATACTTTTGGCTTTAACTGCTGTGGTCATTTCGCCTCGGACCTATTGTTTTAGATGGGTTCTCAACCATCGAAGGTGTGACATCTCAATTAATAATATAAGAAAAACTTCCTAGAAGTGATAAAGAAAGATTTCAATTTGCGGTCGTTAACACTAGAACTACCGGCGTTAAATCTATCCTATTTCAGAATATTAAATAAGTACTTTGAAAAAGGAGGGACCAAGAGGCGGAAAAGCTAATCGATTCGATGATTTATGTTTTTTAAGATTGACGCAGAATATTTATTGTAAGACTCTTCTATAAACTTGGAGAATTTTTGGAAAAAATTGTGCACCAGTCATTTTGACTGGTTTGGTAGTTCTAGTGTTAATTACGAGTCTGAGCCTTTCAGTCATTTTGGTTAGGATCTACGTTATTAGTAGGATTTCGGACCACCGAGGGCCCGTGCATAAATTAATAATTTAGCAAAAATTTAGAACTCACGCCCATGAATTGCGAATTTGAGTTTTTATCTCCTTACCCATCATAACACTCTACTGATAATACATTTATGATGGCAGTCAAAACGTTTGGCTTCCAGAATAATTATTCAAATTTCGTATGAAAATCTCTTTCTAGGATATTTTCTCAACGTATCTGATTATATAGGATTAATCGTTGGTAATTCCAACGATAATTGCTTTCTTTATCTTGGGGGAGCTAACTGATAGAGTTTTAGGCTCCGGACCAACGAAACCAAGATATCTCACGTAGAACAAATTTCCCGGAGCCGATGGGGATTCGAACTCTATTCCAGCATTTCCGAGTCTTTGATTGTAGCCAGCATATCCAAGGTCTTTACTTTTAGTATAAAAAGTTGCCAAAGTACACCTTCCTGTAAGAAAATGGTGGAAAAATTGGTAAACTTCTCTCATGTACTTCTTTCTTCCGTAACTTAGTATTCGTTCGTCGAGGCAACACAATTTTATTATCGCGTCCCTTGCCCTTTCCCTTGAACCTAATCGAGTGAATTTTAATGAAAAATTAGCTCGTTTAGAAATCCTGTAACGATCCTTTTCTACACTCGAAACAATAAAAACTGTAGGGACATTGGGAAAGTTTTTTAAAGACAGTAGCTAGAAAACGAATTATCAGCAAGTGCTAATGAACTCTAGAAAAACTTTGTAACTCATTAACGGTCGCCAAATCTCATTACACGAAAGTCTCCTTAATTCCTCGACCATCGAAACTGATTCACCGTAGAGAAATTTCCTCGTTTAAGTTCCTTTCCTGTTCGAGCTTTCGGCAATGAATAAAAAGATTGGGAAAAGTTAATATAAGTATGAAGACATTATCCAATATTTGATCTTACAATTAGTATCAAAGACAATATTTATTCAACACTCAATAAGAAGATTCAGAAACGATTACTACCGTATAAATTTCTATGTATCTTATCAAAGTACCTCAAAGTCCTTTCTAAAAGAACAAAGGCAATATTTATCATTTTATCTCAACACCAAAGACAATATTTATTTCAAAGCAGAATGGAATTCAACGAACAACACTTCTCTCAACCAGCAAACCTCTCTGCAAGTACCATCTGTTGGATAACTCAATATAATTATATTTATATTCCCACCCCTCTGTAAATACCATATCACACACTTATCCGAGCACTCTGCCGGTATTTGATCCAAAAACTAACGAAGCTCAGGAACGAGGGTATCAAGAGAGTCAACAAGACTTCCCTTCTTGTCCTAGTAAATGACACTGTCCTAAGTTTGCCTCTTATACTCCGAAGAAATAAGTGACCATGGGACAACGGTAACACACATAGAGAGACACAACTACATAGAACATCATGGAAAGCCTCTTTACGACAAAACTCCACCGTCCAGGGTGCTTTGACGGATAAAAGAAAAACGTCGGGTCAGAAGTTGTTTGCTCGGTCAGATGGTTTACGAGCTTTTCCTCTCGTCGGCTCGAATATCGCGGGCAGCGTGTAATTGTCTACAAATGTTGCAGGTCGCGATACAAATGTGCCATTTCTGTTCGTTCGACCGACACGACTATGCATGGGATGCGTTGAACGCGACATTTCGAATGAACTCGTAAACCGCTTTGCATTAATGCAGACAAATAACTCGTGTCAAGTGGTAAGATTAACACGTTCGTCGGTGCAATTAGTTTTGCGGAAGGATCGATCGGTCTAATGTTCTCGGTAAAGGCGATAGGAAGAAGACACGACGGAAATTCAGCCCTTTCGCGGTAGTTGGCGAGACAGGTTAGTTGGGTTTCTTGTGGAATTAATGGGGAATTTGTCGTTGGGCGTGAACGTTGCAAAATGTTTGAGGTGCTGACCGGTATGCTGATGTGTTTTATTTTGAACTTTTGGAAGTCTTTGCTTCTGCGTTTGCCGTGTGTTGGAATGAAGGAAATTAAAATGAGATATTTAATGTTACCGTAAACTTTGAAGTCTCTGAAACATCAAGAAGTGTCTCTGATGAGCACCGTATTACAAAAATGATTGTTATTTAACACAGGGTCCGAATCACTCATGATACGTACGTCTATTGTGTTTTGTTTAAGACTAACCGTGCCGGCACTTTACGCGTAAAGTGAGGGACCAGAAACAAGGCACTTGGGACGGCCTATCCCCGCCATGACGGTCCTAGAAACCTGAGATCAACGAATGACAACCGAAAATAAAACACTCCTTTCGTCGTTCACATGACGACGCAACGAATGTGCGGGTCTCTCTTGCCAATAGCGTGTTAAAATCGAAAATGCGTGAGGGAGAGGGATGTCCCTATCCGTTGGGCGAATCAGAGAAAATTATCCCTCAAGTGCCTTGTTTCTGGTCCCTCAGTATATCTATTCTTACCGTGGTACACCATTTGACTGGTTTTAAAATAATGATAATATTTTTCCGAACGATACGCAGGACATTGTCAATTTAATATTAGAAGGAACCCACTAATAATACTAAAAATTACAAATTTTTGTTCCGTAGAACCAGTCGTTTGACCTGGCGCGGTACGGTTAGTGTTAATATCGTTTTTATAATTTTGTTAATACTAGAAAAAATAGTCGGACTGTGGTTCAACCCTTTGCTCTAAAATGACGTGTGACACTCATGACGCGGTAAAAGGAGTAAGAAATTTTGAAAATTCCCAAAAACTATTAAATTGAAAATATTACTCGGTCACGAGACGATGGAATTATTTCTATACTAGCAATATTGCCTTAAGCTATACGTTATATCAGACATCAGTGATAATTTTTCATTTCAGCAATTAATTTTGTGTTATTGCTCATTCAATCAGAAAAGAAATCATAGGGCAAGGGGTTAACCCTTTGCCCTACAACAACGAGTGACACTCGTGACGCGATTGATGAAACAGAAAATATTAAAGCTTCTCAAAAATTATCAAATTGAGAATATCAGTGGAACACGACACGATAATATGATTCCTATGTTGTCAATATTGCGTTAAATTCTAAAATATATCTGAAATCACTAATATATTTTCATTTTAACAATTTAATTGTCAGTTATTGCGGAGGAAGTCAGAAAAGAAATCGTAGGGCAATGGGTTAAGAACGATCCGACCAGCACACCGATCGTTTTCTGTTTCAAGGCCCAAAATAATTTTAGAAATAGTTAGTGCTTATAAATAGTCGTAGGATTAATCCTCTATGAGCCCTTCTGACTTTAAGGTAACATAAAACATATCTAAGTTCCTATTCATAAAATCAATTTTTTAACTGTGTCAAATATTACAATTTAATTCTGAAAAATCATGAAAGTCGTTATAAGTCGATGTTTAAAAATCAAGTTAAATCCATTATTTCAAATTATATTTTTATCATTTTTAATATGCTATCGTGCAACGGATCTGCAGATACCACAAAAAATCTGACTGTAAAAGGTTAAGGGCTGTGGCTAGTAGCAAAAAGTCAGTTGGAAGAATTACTTGTTGATTGTCGCGAAGAGTTGAAACCTTGCTTTTCGCGAATTATTTGCATCGTGTTGTATTTGCGCTGTCGTGATTTAATCGTCGCAATTAGCACTAGAACTACCGGCGGTAAATCTGTTATATTTAAATATATTAAATAAGTACTTTGAAAAAAGGGGAATTCAGAGGTGGAAAAGATGATCGATTCGGTAATTTATGTTTTATGAGATGGACGTAGAATACCTATTCTATGACTCTCATATAATCTTCGAGAATTTTTGGAAAAGATTGTGCACCAGTCATTTTGACTGGTTTGGCAGTTCTAGTGTTAGATATTATTTCTTATATATTTTTTTAATACACTTAATTGTAATTGTTGAGAAAATGAAAAGACTTTCTTTTCGCGCCCAATTTAAACCCTCTTCCTTTGAGTTAAAAAACAACCCCCATACATTTTGATATTTGGTAATACAAGTATTGCGCTCTGTTTCTAACTGCAACTCCACACGACTCATCAACCTAGCCAAATTAAACAGTATGTTTCAATCGTACCAAAGTGCATTTTATTTAGACGCCAACGGGTTATATCGACCATTCTCCATCGCCCAAAATGCTGATCCCCCAAAATTACCCTAAAACCATCATCTTCCCCGCGTACCATTCTCGCTACCAGCAATAACAACAACATTTAAACCCCAAACGTCCATCAGTTGGTTCACCTAGTGGCAATCGAGTTTCCCGAGAGCATCAAGTTAACATAATCCACTTTTCACGTGTGTTATATGGTAACCACTTGGGAAAACCTCTTCTCCCAAGTACATTCAGCAAAAGCGCGAAAGACACTGACGGTTATCCGCATACACGGACGTTTAAAAAGCTTCGAGAAAATAGGTGGCAGATAGTTGGAGTGTCTCCCAAGTTGAAATTACATCGCGCACATACTAGAATGTCCCAGCGGGAAGTAAGACGAGACGGAATGCTTCGGATTTACATAAAAATACGGATCCGCACGAAATCCGACAGTTTCTTGCCGCGGGCTACCGCGAATTCTCGACGACACAAAGGACACACTTGCGCGAGGGTTGCCAGGAGCACGTTCACCGTATACCCAAACGTCGTGAGTGAATTTTCGTGGCTGCATGGGGAATCGATTTCGAAAACTTCGCCTTTTTCACCGGCAAATAGTATGCTAATGAGATTGTTCCTTCGAGGATAGAGTTTTAATGACGTTACGACGTGACTCTCGTACGAGACGATCATGGCGCAGAAGAGCGCGAAGAACGAACGAGTGTGGTAGATTTTCTTTTCTTTTTTTTTCGAAAAGCTCGGTCGGGTTATATTTCTGCGGGGTTCTCCTTGAGCTTGGTTGGATCTTGCGAAATTTGCAGTTTTATTCTCGTCGCGTGGTGAAGTTATAATGGAATCTCCTACCTTGGCGAACGTTTTTGGATAATTTTGTAGCGATGGATCTGCTGGTGTTGCGAATAATGTTAAACGGTTATATGCGTATAGAGGAACTATCGCGGAACTTCCTGGAAATATTATAATATCGCTGGGTATAATCTGAGTGATATATATTTACGAGAAGTTTTAATCCCAGTTTCGTTGCCGTGTATTTCTGTAATTTATACGTTTAGCTCGCAGAGTTCGTTCTGGGAGCGTAGAAATTTCAGGATTTGTTACGGCAGACAATCGGACGGCCGTGTCTCGTACAGTTTTTCTAATTAATTTCTCTCTCGGCTCGGTTTAATATACTGACGGAGCAGTAGAATTGCACAAAAGCAAGAGAGGAGGGTTCTTGAGAAAACTCTTGAATTTGTAGGTCAGTGTTACTGCTGACTCTGAAATTCGATTACCGCCACCTACGGATAATTTACCGTGTCTCATTAGTACCCGCCATTTTGCAATCGTAGACCAAACTGTAACATGCTCTTCCAAACTTTTCCCTACGAGATTTGACATTTTTGTTTCCACGTAGAAGTATAATTCTCAACTTCTACCTTCATAAAACGCGAGGAACGTGAAATTTCTTTTTACACCCACTTTCCCTTTCACGAAGTTACATGAAATCCGTGCCAGTTTTTTGCACGAACAATATCGCGAGGTGTCGAGGTTCGCGTAAATCCTTCGCACAAGATCTCTTTACGAGGAAAGGTCGAATTCTGTTTAGTTTCGTCGCGCCGAGCGTTTCTAAAGGACGGCTGTAATGGCAAGCGCAAAATTCGCCTTTTACGCCTTACAACATGAATACGCTTCCGACTTTCGGCTTATCGTGCGGCATAGAAATGCCGCCACCCTCCGAGCCAAGTTTCGTGCACGGCATAACGATTTTGTAGGGCTCGTTAACGGTTCCCTCGAGTAGGCATAACGCACCGGCAGTAATTAATTATACGTTTAAACATCCCGCTTTTCTCTGTGTGCTGCCTATCTGCTATGTGTATGCTCGACGGCGACGACGACGCTGCAACTGGACGGTATTCGTTGAGCAGTGTCGTTTCTTTAGTGTAATCTCGGTTGTTGGCTTTTATTTTTTTTAACTCCCACTGCTTTTGGTAGTCTCTTTGAGATTCCAACGAGTGAT
The DNA here is from genome assembly GCA_963989415.1 of Cerceris ruficornis. Lineage (NCBI taxonomy): Eukaryota > Metazoa > Arthropoda > Insecta > Hymenoptera > Crabronidae > Cerceris > Cerceris ruficornis. Next base: position 7,703,594 of record OZ022527.1, read on the forward strand.
GCCGAGATATGTACATAAAGGGTGGGAGTTTTTAAGTGAAATGTATTCGAGACAATTCTTGGGGTGGTAGAGGGTTTTAGATAAAAGTCGTAAGGTTACAACGAGGCTGTGTGCATTATCTTTTAGGTGATTTTCAATTCGGGTTATTTTCATCCAAATGGTTTTCAAATGTTGCGGAAGTTTTAGCAAATGATGACATTAGGGGGTGGGAGTTTTTAAGTGAAATGTGTTTTAGACATTTTTTGGGGTGGAAGAGGGTTTTAGATAAAAGTCGTAAGGTTACAACGAGGCTGTGTGCATTATCTTTTAGGTGATTTTTAATTCGGGTTATTTTCATCCAAATGGTTTTCATATTTTACGGAAGTTTTAGCAAATGATGACATTAGGGGGTGGGAGTTTTTAAGTGAAATGTATTTTAGACATTTTTTGAGGTGGGAAATGGTTTTAGATAAAAGTCGTAAGGTTACAACGAGCCTGTGTGCATTATTTTTTAGGTGATTTTCATTTCGGGTTATTTTTATCCAAATGGTTTTCATATTTTACGGAAGTTTTAGCAAATGATGATATTAGCGGGCGAGAATTTTTAAGTGAAATGTGTTTTAGACATTTTTTGGGGTGGAAGAGGGTTTTAGATAAAAGTCGTAAGGTTACAACGAGCCTGTGTGCATTATTTTTTAGGTGATTTTCATTTCGGGTTATTTTTATAAAAATGGTTTTCAAATGTTGCGGAAGTTTTAGCAAATGATGACATTAGGGGGTGGGAGTTTTTAAGTGAAATGTGTTTTACACATTTTTTGGGGTGGAAGAGGGTTTTAGATAAAAGTCGTAAGGTTACAACGAGGCTGTGTGCATTATCTTTTAGGTGATTTTTAATTCGGGTTATTTTCATCCAAATGGTTTTCATATTTTACGGAAGTTTTAGCAAATGATGACATTAGGGGGTGGGAGTTTTTAAGTGAAATGTATTTTAGACATTTTTTGAGGTGGGAAATGGTTTTAGATAAAAGTCGTAAGGTTACAACGAGCCTGTGTGCATTATTTTTTAGGTGATTTTCATTTCGGGTTATTTTTATCCAAATGGTTTTCATATTTTACGGAAGTTTTAGCAAATGATGATATTAGCGGGCGAGAATTTTTAAGTGAAATGTGTTTTAGACATTTTTTGGGGTGGAAGAGGGTTTTAGATAAAAGTCGTAAGGTTACAACGAGCCTGTGTGCATTATTTTTTAGGTGATTTTCATTTCGGGTTATTTTTATAAAAATGGTTTTCATATTTTACTGAAGTTTTAGCAAATGATGACATTAGGGGGTGGGAGTTTTTAAGTGAAATGTGTTTTAGACATTTTTGGGGTGGAAGAGGGTTTTAGATAAAAGTCGTAAGGTTTTAACGAGGCTCTGTATATTATTTGCGAGGAGGTTTTGATTTTGATTTGTTTTTTATTCAAATGGTTTTCATCTCTTATTAAAATTCTATTAAATAACAAGATTTGTGTATAAGCGATGGAAACTTTTAAGTGAAGACAATGCTTAAGGTAGAAAATGGTTTTAAATGAAAGTCCTAAGCTTCAACAAGGCTCTGTATATTATTTGAGAGAAGGTTCTGAGTTTGATTATTTGTTATGAAAATGGTTTTCATATTTTTACAGTAATTTTAACAAACGTTGGTAGGATTTGTATGTAAGCGTTGAAAGATTCTAAGTGAAATGTATCTGAGGCAATCCTTGGGGTGGGAAATGGTTTTAGATAAAAGTCGTTAGGTAACAACGAGGCTGTGTACAGTATTTTCGAGGTGATTTTGATTTTTTTCATCCAAAAAGTTACCATATTTTTGCTGAAATTGTAGCAAATGAGGACATTAGGGGCGGGAGTTTTTAACTTGAATGTATTTTAGATAATTTTTGGGGTAGAACAAGATTTTACATAAATGTCGCAAACTTTCAAAGACGTATTGTTTGAGAGGAGTTTTTGAATTTCAATTTTTAAGTCCAACAGCTTTTGGAAACCTTACCGAGGTCCTAAGAAATTATGGCGACATATGTATATAAGGGGCGAGAGTTCTTAAGCGAAATATATTTAATGGAATTCTTGGGGTGGAAAAGGGTTGTAACAAATTCGCAAGGTTTCAAAACTCTCAGTATATTATTTTTGAGAAGCTTTTTAAATCTCACGATTATAACGATTCGAGAATAAAATTTGATTTCAGTTGATATGCAACTTATTACTTTCACAACTCACAAATACTTTAGTCATTCCGCCAAAAACTCACAATTTAAGGTATCTAGCTTGATTTGATGTTAATACCATTTAAAATGATAATGCAGTAATTTATGCGCCCTGAAATCCGCGTGGAATGAATTTAGATAAGCAGAAAATATTGCCACTTCTAGAAGGGTGGTTTCCAAAAATTAACCCTTTGAGATTTAAACCAAGTCTCCCCAAATATTTTCCGGTTACCGTTTAAAACTTTATACCATTCTACTCCGCTAGCTTTGCAATTTCAATATTTATTCTTCTATTATCAATTTTCCTTGCATCGGCAAACTATCGCAAAGTTTTTCAAAAGTTTCCATTGGACGTACACCTTGCACAAAAAAATGCATACTGTGTTAAAAACTTCAAAGCTTTATCGACCTCGTTTATTTCCAATAATTATGATGCCAACAAAAACTATCAAACACTCAACTTCTGAAAATCGGAAGAAATATCAAATTATAGAGACAAATGCATAAATCAATATATATTTTCCTTTTCTACTTTTTGGCTTTTTACTCTCTATGGTGATTTCACCTAGGACGTAGTTCTGGATAGATTAAAAGCCAGGGGGTAACGATATAATATGTGGTAATAATTTAAGAAAAATCTCTCAAACCTGACGGAAACTTTAATTCGGTCTCACTAATTAGAAGTGCAGGCCTTTAACTCCATACCCACTCTTGACTCCAATTAAGAACTACATCTCTTCCACCCCATGTAACTAATTCGACTGCATCAAGATGGAAATAAGAACTGCAAAGCACACATGAAGCATGCATTTTATTGCTCTGTCGTTTGCCATTTTCAAAGCGCCATAGAATGCTGAAAGAGAAGAAAGTAAGGTGGAAGCAGTGAAAATTCTGCAGCCCTCGATTCAACGTACGGACTGGAGAAAACAGGGGTGGAAAACTCATGCATTTCCCCCAGTCTTCTCTCAGTTCTTGATTTTCCGAATATTCCTTCCTCCACGTAATTAGCATGCCCATGGAAATTATCGACCTAATTCCAATAAACTTAATTACTTCTCTCATATCGGTTAAAACGAAAAGGAGCGTAAATATTCTTATCACAGACTGCACTATTTTCTCGAAGCTGTGAATTTTCTTTTCTAACGATAATTATTCACAGAAGTGGATTCTGTACAAGTTTACCAGTCTACCTGGAAAACTCCACGGTTTTTGTCGTTCCGAGTAATTAATTTCGAGATTTCAAAAGTGTGTGCCAGACTATGAACATTTTGCGGCAATACTCGTGAAAAAAAAAAACGTGGAAAATGGGGTGTAGGGTATTTAACAACTCACTCGGATTACGTGCAAGAAACTTGCCCCGAGTTTCTTCGGGTTAACGTTACGGATCGTTTTCGGAGGGTTGCTGTTGAACCCGAAGCGTTTGCTTTCTTGCAAGTGATCCTCTATCCCTTTATGTGCTTTTTTTTCTTTGTTTAGAGATAAGTATCATTGGTTTTTGCAGCTTTATAAGTACTTTCAACCGATGAGATAACAATGAGGGCGGAGGGTGATTCATTTTGATAATTCGTCACGCGAAGTGAACGCTCGGGGATGCGAATTCTCTGCAACTCTTTGAGGCAATGTATTAATAAAAATTCAATTGAGCTGCGGTGAAATTATGCGGAGGAGGGAATATTGATTGGCTGTATATGGGGTGAGTCGTTGGAAATTAGAATTGAAAATGTGCCTGCTATCTTTAATATTTAAAAAAATAGGAAAGAGACAATTTCACACATCTATTCCAAAATTGCCAATGTTTTTTAAGTACAGGTAGCCCTCCTACAACCCAGCATCTTATAACACGGTTTCGCTATAACACGATTCATAAATTACGGGAACCCTCCTACAACACGGCATCCTATAACACGGTTTCGCTCTAACACGATAAGAAAATCGAGGAGCTGCAAAACTGTCCAGCTCCATACCGAGATATTTGCAATGACCTGGTAAGAACCAGCAGGCAAAGTAAAATCACAAATTTTTTTAAGAGGGAAGAAGATGCAAGAACTTTAAATGAAGAAAAAAGTTCTGAAAGTGAAGGCGATATCATTCCACCGAAAGAACGTTCTCGGTTGATTATACTTAGCAGTGACGACGAAGAAATTTATTAAATTAAAGTTGCGTTAAATTAAAATAATATTGTTTGTTTTTTTTGTATTGTGTTGTACATACATTTATATTTTTAATAAAAATTAAGTTGTTTATGTAGAATTAAAATAAATATTTGTTTTTAATAAGTTTTTGGAACGTAACCCCCCTTTTTATACTGGCTCTGGGTCTCATACAACACGGTTTCACACAACACGGCATTTTCTAGGAACCTATCTACCGTGTTATAGGAGGGTTACCTGTATATAATATTTATTTATCTATATAGTATCAGTGCAAAATTATAAGACGTATACGAAAATTGGAATTAAACGTTCAACGGTAATTTCTCATCGAGCAGCGGATCAGAGAAGTCTCTTTCCCCCGCTTCATGTATCCTCAAAAACGCGGATTTAAATTTTCATAATCTTGAAAATAGAGAAATCTCTTGCCCCTCCAAAAAAACATATCCATTTCTTCGATCAACACTTCTCTATTATCAAAACCGAAGGGAGTATTGAAAGTTTTGAGATGAAACGGCACACCCAGTATATGCAAAGAGGGATCCGGCGATTTCATAGATTGACGTAACAAATCCGTATTATCTTTTCCACCATTCTCCACTTCCTCAATTCCATTCTCGTCCTTCGACATACGAGAATAATTCGAGCACCCATAAGCCGGCAATACTTGTTCGTACGCGTTCAAAGGCTATCTTCCTATAGAGCATGAATTGTATTATTGTCTCGCTGTGCCCTAGCGTATAGAGCTTCCATGACAAGATTGTATGATTAATAAACCCCCAATGTGCAGAGGTAGGTCACAGCCAGGAAGCGCCTGATGTCTGCTCCAACTTGTAATTAGGTAGCTGTGAGGTTACCTTGGCGTTACTGCCGAATACTAGCCAATGTAATTAGCACTAGAACTACCAAACCAGTCAAAATGACTGGTACACAATTTTTTCCAAAAATTCTCCAAGTTTGTAGGGGAGTCATAGAATAATTATTCTACGTCCACCTGGAAAAACCTAAATCACCGAATCGATCAGCATTTCTATCAACCTGTTAACCGGGGAATTAACTTTTGTTCAATTCGTTTCAAACTGGAGACTTTTTTCTTCGCAGTGAGAAATAATATTATCACACCTAAAGTACCACGCTAGAATTTAATGGAAAAGAATAACGTAAAACGTAATGCGTTCGACATACCATATTTAAAAATTGCCACGACGAAAAACATCGTCATACGCATTAGAGTTGTCTTCCAGGTATGACGAAATATTACGTCCTACCCGGTTAACAGGTTAATTGACGTGGTTTCAAAGTACTTATTTAATTTATTTAAATATACTAGATTTAACGCCGGTAGTTCTAGTGTTAACCCTTTGCGGACGGAGACTTTTTTGAATATTGCGAAATAATCATTTATTTGGCGTTAAAAAACTACCTTTTTATCAGAAAGTCAGAGTGTTGATGTATAGAAGTTATAAATTACTATTTGTGTAATCATATTTCAACGGCTATATTTAAATTTTTCAACTCTAACCGTGTTTACATGCACCGATAAACTGTAATCAGATTTTTTCTCAGGTCGCATATATGCGTCCGTCGTCCTCAAAGGGTTAATGTCATATGTTTTACGTCAAAGTAAGGAATTGGGGTCATTGCCTGCAAATTTATTATTTGATTTGTCAACATGTTAAATGCTGATTGTATTTTGACTATCTTATTATTACTATTGAAGCGAGAGTTTTTGTATCATGATCATACAAATGGTTCCTACTTTCTTTACACTAGATCTATCAAGGTGGTCGAAACGTATTGTTCTGAATTTTTCTTAAATGTTTTTGACGCTGTTCCTTCTGTGTCTTTTGTATTTTAATGCTGACCGTACCATAGACGGTTAAATGATCGGTTCAGTGAAATAAAAATATATAATTATTTGTACTATTATGTAAGTACTGTTTTGTAAGTTGTTTCCTATATTAAGTTGACAGTCACTTGCATCTCTTTCAGAAAGGTGTTATTGTTATTTCAAAATCGGTCACAGAATCTACTGTGGTTACTATGAGTATCCATAATGCGCCGGTGCGGTTATCGTTAACACGTTGAATGCCACGGAGGTCACCGGTGACCGGCGCTATTCAAGTCAATGACATTTTTTACGACTTTAAAACGATAGAATTCACAAATGCGCCTCTATGTTCAATATTTAACTGCTGCTATTAAAAAAGTAAAGTACTGCCTGATACACAACTACTGATATCTTTAATATTTTTCCTCTATGGAGATACGGTTTTAACACTAGAACTACCGGCGTTAAATCAATCATATTTCAAAATATTAAATAAGTACTTTGAAAAAGGAGGGACCAAGAGGCGGAAAATATAATCGATTCGGTGATTTATGGTTTTTAAGATGAACATAGAATATTTATTCCAAGACTCTTTTATAAACTTGGAGAATTTTTGGAAAGAATTGTTTACCAGTCATTTTGACTGGTTTGGTAGTTCTAGTGTTAAGAGAAAAATTCTCACTTCAGTAGAAACAGTGAAACTAGCGAAACATGGGTGGCATTCAACCTATTAATTAATATAGTAGTTTCACCAAGGGCATACATTTTTAAGTGGTTCCGAACCACCAAGGCTACGATACATCCATCTTCTACATAAATAAAAGTGTAAATGTTCGTTTGTTCAAAATCTTAATCTCCGAAAGTTCTTCACCGATTGCTTTGAAATTTTGACGCAACGTTGCATTTGTATACGCGAGTGTTTTTATATACCTAATTATATAGATGTCATACCTGTGACAGGTAAAAACATGTCTTTTTAAAAAACAGTGTGCGCTTTCTCTTTTCTTTATTTTCTATTTGATCAGACTGAGCCACAGCCAACGCGTGGCCGGACACGTCTAGTTAATTAATAATTTAGGAAAAGTTTCCCGGATGAAACGGGGGAGAATCTGAACTCGAACCCCTGATGAGCCCAAGATTTTACCTCCTTGCCGACCATAGCCCCACGGTGTTTCTTTTGAATTTTTTTAAGTCTATATTCTAGATTGAAAGTAGTTGAATCGGTCAAGTTTTGTGTCTCCCTCATGTATTTTCTTTTAATACACTCTTTATACTTATATTTTATATTTAATATATTTAACAATTTTATATTTATTTTTTATATTTAATTAACACTAGAACTAGCGGCGTTAAATCTATCATATTTCAAAATATTAAATAAGTACTTTGAAAAAGGAAGGATCGAGAGACGGAAAATGTAATCGATTCGGTGATTTCTGTTTTTAAAGATTGACACAGAATATTTATTCTAAGACTCTTCTGTAAACTTGGAGAATTTTTGGAAAAAATTCTGTACCAGTCATTTTGACTGGTTTGGTAGTTCTAGTGTTAATCTAAGGTAAGCCTAGAGTTATTATATTACAAATTTGTTAATATATGATAGTTGTCTACCTTTTATTCCACTACTTATGCATCTCATTAATTGTTAACAGATTGTATCTAATTTTCCTTGATGCCGTTCCTTCCCATTATTCTTAATTCTACGGTAACATTGAATCATCGTTCAGCAAGAAGCCAGAACATCTCGGAAACTGATGTTAAGAAATAATTCATAGCTCCGTTCCTTTTCATTCCTTTAATGGCTTTGTGTCTTCTTACCCGACGTACGTGTAGTTCAATGTATGCAACGACGAATTTGTGGTGTGTTTGTAGATCCCTCGCGAGATGAATGAAACTTCCGGGAAGGAATTACGAGGACAGCGTACAAACTAATTCCCGTCGTATATATGCCTTGGCTGTTGGTGCATTTATTCACAGGTACAATTTAATAAATCCTATGCAATTTATACAAGCGTATATCTAATCATTTAAATTACAAGAGATGCCATTTTTTAATCACTTTAATTTCGTATTAACGTTTTTACAATGAAAAATGATAATCGTTTTGCTATTAACGAATAAATAATTTTGACACGAACGAGAAATACGATGACTTTGGTACATGGCTTCGCAATTTGCTTAGTATTTCATCTCTGCATGGAGAACATGTATTTGGAATCAGAGCCTTCCGTTTATTCGTGGCTTCGAACCAAATCGCCTTAATAGGAATTAAGTGATTTTAACATCACTGATTATACATCTATATGTAGGATGCAGAGAATTTATGGTCTTTCATCAGTTATGCATTAACTGCACGTTGATAGAACATTCGGAGATGAAATTTCACATGTGATGTTAACACGTTGAACGCCACCGATATTTCTTTAGTTTCATCATTTTTATAGAAGTGCAACTTTTTCTATTTAAATCACATCTTTACATAGCAGATACCTTAAAGACACACGTAGTTGTATAGTCAGCAGGACTTTACCCTTTTAATGTCAATATTTAAATATTGAATGCATTAGAAAATTCGCGAATATTACAATTTAAATGTCCTGCGAAACTTTATTGAATTTAACCCTTTGCGGACGGAGAGTTTTTTGAATATTGAGAAATAATCATTTATTTGGCGATCAAAACCCTCTTTTTAACAGAAAGTCGCAGTGTTAATGTATAGAAGCTATAAATTACTATTTGCGTAATTATATTTCAACGGTTATATTTCAATTTTTCAACGCTAACCAAGTATACATGCACCGATAAAATATAATCAGATTCTTTCACAGACCGCATATATGCACCCGTCGCCCTCAAAGGATTAATAGCGCCGGTCACCGGTGACCCCATGGCATGTTAAATAAAAATTGTTATTTCGTTGTTCTTTATGAAAGGAGTGTGAATACTGAAAAGAATTAATATTTGTATGGTATGTTTAATATATGTAAAAACATTAATATTCAATTTCGAAATGAAAGTAGGAACATTTGGAAATGAAATTTAATATTTGACAGTAGGAATTTCTTTCATATAGTTCATTATACATGTAATATTGAAAGCAGTTTCAATATTTTAAAATATTAATATTTTTTAATTATAGTACGCAAAGCTACTTTGCCGGAACATCTGGTAATGAAATTTAATATTTGACGTTAGACAGGAATTCCTTTCATATAGTTCATTATACATGTAATATTGAAAGCAGTTTCAATATTTTAAAAAATTAATATTTTTTAATTATAGTACGCAAACTTACTTTGCCAGAACATTTATTAATGAAATGTAATATTTAACGTTAGACAGGAATTTCTTTCATATAGTTCATTATACATGTAATATTGAAAGCAGTTTCAATATTTTAAAAAATTAATATTTTTTAATTATAGTACGCAAACTTACTTTGCTGGAACATTTGGAAATGAAGTGTAATATGTGACATTAAATAAGAATTGCAGTTTTATAGTTCTTTGTGTATGTAATACAGAAGGCAGTCTGAATACTGTAACACGCAGACACTTCCTTCCGCTAAGGATTCGTGCAAATATTGTTTCCGGGTGGAAATTGATGTAACTTTGCTGGCAAGCAATGCGGTAAGTGGTGTACATGAAATTGCACTGCAAATATTCCTGCTCCCTCCAATTATACTTACGTGACTCACATTCTTCGGAATTTCTCAAAATTTCATTTTATAAAATTACCATATTCTTCATAAAATGTCGAAAGATACTTTTCCATTACAAAGATTAAATGTCATATTCTATTCGACGTATTTTATTGCGTTTGATGTTGCAGAGGAAGAAATGCATTTTCTCTAAGTATTTTTATTTGCACGAATTCCTGTCGGTATGGTTATTTGTAGAATTTTCTTTATTCGTGTCCGCAATTTCGAAACTGTGTTACTAAAACGTGAAACTATTTCTAACAGTATTCCAAAATGCCAATGGAACAACTTATCTGAACACCGTAGGCATTTATTGGCTTGCTGAAACTAAAAAAGTTTATTTTCACAACTATAGCTACATTCTGCAACTTGTCGAACGCATGCATTCCAGTCATTTCAATTAAATTAATGCTCACGTCTCTCCATTGAACCCGGAACTGCACTTGCGTTAATATCTAGAATCGTCTGTTATCGAGTTTTTTGTACTTTTTCGACTTTAATTACTATGATAATATCTCCTAGTAGTTTCTGTATTAGGTAAGGTCCAAACCACCGAGACTATCATATATTAATTGTTCAATTATAATTAAATAACAATTCGTTAAAAATCTCTCACAAATAACGAATTTTTGAACTCGACCACCCTAACAGGAACTCCGAACCTTTCACTTTCTTTTTTTTGTACTGTTTTGCCATTATCTGCAATGACCATTATCCGTAGCACCTAATATTTAAAGTAGGCTCTAAATCATCGAGGGTCACCGGTGACCGTCGCTATTGAATTCAATGAAATTTCAAATGACTTTTAACACTAGAACTACCGAACCAGTCAAAATGACTGGTTCACAATTTTTTCCAAAAATTCTCAAAGTTTATAGGAGAGTCATAAGAGAAATATTCTACGTCCAACTCAAAAAACATAAATGACCGAATTGAGCATCTTTTCCGCCTCTTGATTCCTCTTTTCTCAGAATGCTTATTTAAGTAATTGAAATATAATAGATTTAACGTCGCTAGTTCTAGTGTTAAATTGTAATGTTTACGAATTTGTTAATTCAGTCAATATTTACGCGTTGGTCTCAAAAAGGTAAAGTCCTGCTGTCTATATATCTCTCTGTGTACTTTAAAGTTTCTGCTTTGTACAGATGTGATCTTAACAGAAAAAGTTTCACTTCAATAGAAATGAAGAAGCTAGCAAAATACCGGTGGCATTCAACGTGTTAATTAATATTTAGGAAAAATGTTCCAAAAGTGACGAACCTTGGATTCAGGCTTATCGATAGTGAGTTTAATTTTGTCTGGAAGCTACTGTGTTAGGTGAGTTCCAAACCACCTAAGCTATGATGTATTAATTATTAGTTTTTTATAACTTTCCCAGTACAGGGACTTTGATAGAGAATTTGAACTTTGACCCACTCATTGCGAGTCGTGCCTGTACCTTGTTAGCATAGCCTTTCAACTCCTATTCCCATTTCGCCCAGGACCTATTGTTTTAGATTGATTCCGAACCACCAAGGCTACGATATATTAATTAATAATTTAGGAAAAATGTCCCAAAAGTGACGGACGATTTGATCGTTTACCCACAAACTGTGAGTTCTAGCCTTTACCTCGTTACTCACCGTAGACCCTGATTTACAACTTTTATTTGCATTTCACGTAGTAGTCATAATTTCTCATTCAAAGCTGACACTTAATCCTCCAAAATATTGTATCTATTTCCTCCATATTCTGATATTCGCACGATTTTCCAATATGTTACAAATTTCCAGGGAATTTCAACCCACGATACGTTTCCATCACCATGAATTTCCTTGTATCCTTCGATTCTCGTGTATCAAAGAGAAAAGAGATAACATGAAAAAATTACGAGCCAACGAAAAGAAGCTTAAAGTTACCTTTCATTTATTACGTGCAACGTAATTAGCGCTTATGATGCCGTGTGTTGACTATTAACACTGTGAAATCCTCATATAAAAATAATGAAGAAGTAAAGCATCACGTGGGCAAAGCAAAGAGAGTTAATTACCTCGTGTATTCATGGAGTGTGATAATTAAACATCGTCCTACGCGTTAATACAGAACGTGTTACTTCAAGTTCAATGTTTTACTCATCCACTCGAAGATCGATCGTCGTTATAACGATAACAACATGGGGGGATTTCCTTCGAACTTTACGATGTTAAATACAGAGAAACAATTAACATACATCTTCCAGAGCGAGTGGGAATGCTCCGGTAATCTAACAATCGAAGACTAACGGTGGCAATTACAATAATCCACGGTAAAGCACCGCGTACAGTTTATCTCGGAAAGTTCAGAGAAAAAGGGATAAAATCGGCTTAACTTAATGAGTTTTTAATTACCGAATAACCTACAGACATTACTGTATCTTCTTTTTTGCTTCTTGGTCGTTTATTCATCCGTTTCTTTATGCTTGAATATTCCTTTCGTTCTGCTCCTCTTGGGAATCGAATATCGAGTTGTAAAGGCAAACTTTAAAATTGCGATCTAATGACTCTCAAATGGAAAGAGGTCTTACAAGAGGAAATAATTTAAGGAAGTTACTGCTCTCTCCTCGAGCTTTAAAGTCACGAATCGCTTCAAAGGTTGATTTTTCTTTTGGAACTGGACAAATGAGTGGCGTTCCTCCACTCGATTTCCGCGAACGACGACACGTACGTCTTATTTGCTGCAAATTCTCTGCCAGGAGAATTGCAGCAGCACGGTGAACGAATTTCCAGTGGTATATTCTATTTGTGTAACGATTCGCAGGGTGTTTCGAATGCACTCACCGGAAATGAATTCGACAAACGGCTGTTTTCCCGTTCGCGTGATAATTATGAGGGATAATTTATGATCGATACTTTTAATGAAGCGTTTCATAAGCGATTTCGTAACGTGTTTGCCTCTCAATTTCCGAGAAGCAATGAATTCTTGTCGTATTTGGAAATTAGCCGCTCGATAATACAATGGGAAATGTGAAAAATCTAATTTTTAATAATGGATTTAAGTTGATTTGTAAGAGTTTCAAATTTATACAAAATTCGTAAATTTCAATAAACACACTACGAAGAATAGAAATAATTACACTTAATTCTGTTTTTACACGATAGATATGTTCGCGAAGAATACGTGCAAAAAAAATTCGTGCAAAAAAATATACTGAATATATGGAAAAACAGAAGATTGGTTCCAGTCATAAGAAATCAGCAAAAATAATACAATAAATCATGAGTTTTCATGTGAGGATCTTAAAAATATTGTTTCATAATGGTTGCACATGTATTATACAAAGTAAATTATCATTTGAAAAGGAAAAAAAAACATGTCACTAATTCATGACACAAAAATTAGGCAAAATAATATGGGTCACACATAAAAATATTACTGCTATCATTAGAAATGTCTTGGTTATCGTCTTCGTGCTCCATTGGTGAAATTCTTTCTGTAATCTCTTCAACAAAATTAAGACTAGCCTCCTGTGGTCCCGATGTTTCAGTGGATTTAAGAACGAATTCAGTAATTAATTGCTGTTTGTATTATGGCTAGGCCACAGTAAAGCAAAATTTTGTTCTTAGAATTTGGGTCGATCGTGTTAAATCAAAATAAGCTGTGTAAAAAGAGAATTACATTTTTTTTCTAATTCGTGTTAAATCAGAATTGTGTAAAAGAAGTTCATGTAAAAATAGAATTAAGTGTATAGTACTTTGTGTTACTTCAGAGCCACAAGAGCCTGTAAAGAATTAAAACACCATTGAAAATTAAGAGCTATGGTGGATTATGAGGTAAAATCTCAGACTTGCAATAGGCGGATAAGTTTAAATCCTACCTCCCCACCCCTGGGAAATTTTTCCATAATTATTAATTAAGGCTAATTGAGTTCCGAACCCGCTCAAAATAATACGTCCTACCCGAAATGACCACATCATTTTAAGCCGAAGAGATACAAAAACAAAAAAGGACTATTCGAAATTGAGATAAAATCAAACAAGAGCAATTAATTAAAAATTCTGTGCAGTATTGATTGACAGTACTGCCGGTAAATAGAGTAATCAGTCGAAGTAAATTACGTTATAGAGTTAGGATATAGTATAACCATCCATTATTGCATGTGTCGAGAATATAGCTCAAGCATGTTCGCTAAACGCATATTTGAGGCTTCCGATAGGTTCCACTAAACGCACATATGGGTTTACCGTTCCCAAAGCCTTAATGATATTAATTATATTACAATAACGATCAGTGATTAATAATTTTCTTCTTCACGCTTGAATTGTGTATCTTGTAATAATGCAAAAATTATAGAAAATTTATTAGGTTGGTACAAACTTTTAACGTTCATAAAATACCAGGTATTAAGTTTCCCTTAATTATATTTCGTGCTAACTTTATGAGATAAGCCTGCGTTAAGACTGACGCAATGCTGCGAAATTAATCGATCGTATGCGTAAAGGGACATCTGAATACCAAACTGGGAATATCACGGGTTATTACTGTAACAATTGTAATTATCACGCGAAATCTGTTACAGTTTCTCATCTAACATATCTCAAGAAGAGAGGGATTACTGTATTTAATTACAAAATTCTATCGACCTTACGATGAGGTTTCATTTGGCTTAGCACTAGAATTACCAAACCAGTCAAAATGACTGGTACACAATTTTTTCCAAAAATTCTCCAAATTTATATGAGAGTCACAGAATAGATATTTTACGTCCATCTTATAAAACATAAATTACCGAATCGATCAAGTTTTCCACCTCTTAATTACTCTTTTTTCGAAATGCTTATTTAATATTTTTAAATATGATAGATTTAACGCCGGTAGTTCTAGTGTTAATTTTCCTTTTCGTCGCACAATATAAATTGTGAAATTTTCAATCTGAAAGGATAGAATGTTAAGGAAACTTTCAGCTATTAAAGTAATTATATAATTGTTTAGGTTACCCCACATAATTTTGATCTTGGAATAAAAAATCTTGTAAAAATGTATGAACGACCACGCTAACAGATCCAACGAAAATTTCAAAGAATAAAAAATCTTCGTGGGGCAATCCTGCCATAAAATTCCGATATTCATCTTTTTCATGCATTATGCGAATCGTCGTCGTTAACGATACATTCGCGATTGTAGCGCACCTGCAACGAATGTTGAAGTTGCCGTGTAAAAAGCCATACGCCGAATGTGCAGAGCAAAAATGGCGATTCATCGATTGCCTCGTAGTTGCAACAAGCACTGATAACTTTATTCCTCGCGCGAGTTTGCTATAATGCATGTGTCGTAAAGTTTTATGCCGCGTTGCCCGCAGAAAAACGAATCCATATCAGAGACGATCCGGTAAGAGCGGAGAATATAAAAAAAAAAAGGAGAGGAAAAGAAAATACGGTATTCGAGAGAAAAGCACTTCGCGGCACTCGCATTTGAATATCGCTGTTGCTCAGTCATTTTGATATCAACGTGGAAACTCCGTTGAAGGTTGGAGAATGTTCGAACCTGCATTATTTAATCCACTTTCACTAATTTAGAATTTCTGAAAGACCATTAACGGAGTAGCCAACAATTGTTATCTCTCTACGGAACCACTGATGTAAGAGTTTTGGAACATTCATTTTTACCATCGAAATTAGAGTAATTTTTGGAAAATGAAAATTCTCTGCGGAGTTCTGTTGCATGAAGTTGAAAAACTGGGATAGCTCTTTATTATGCCGCGCATGACTCGGTCGTTTTTTTATTTTGCTCTTTTACTGCTCTGTTCTGTAACGAAAGAATATTGCAAATTGTAATAGTCGGGGAATAATGAAAAAACGTACGAGTATGAATATTTATGTGTCTGTATGGGGGTTATTTCTGTCGGTGTAAAACATACGTAGTATTGGAAGATATGAATTTTAAAAATAATTAAAATTATTTGCTATATATTGACTTTCTCCTTGTTGACTTTTTTTTAAGTTGTATTCAACATTTAAAACTTGCACAGATTGTACCTCATTTTTCTATAATCCGTTAATTTTCGATTTCTATTACTTTTTCCCGCTAATTAATTAAAAAATATTGGAACCAGTTTGTTACATATTTCATACAGTTAGACTTTTCAAATACCAATAGAGACCTAACACGATAAATAAATTCCTCTGACTTACTAATTAATTCACCTACCATATAAAAACTAGGAAAGCCAATCGCGAGATATTTCATACAGTCAGACCTGTTAAAAACTATCGCCTACAATTCTATGTTTGAAATACCAGTAGAGATCCACTCTGAAAAAAAACTTTGATAAAAACTATGAAAACCAATCGCAAGATATTTCATACAGTCAGACTTTTTAAAAGCTGTCCTTTACAATTTTGTTTCTGAAATACCAATAGAGACATAACACGGTAACAAATTGCCTCCAATTCACTAATAAACTATCAAATTTCCTCTAATCCTCCACGCCCAGGACCATCTGACCAGAAACACTGAAACCCGCTAATTAATTAAAAAATATTGGAATCAGTTTGTTAGATATTCCATACAGTTAGACTTTTCAAATACCAATAGAGACCTATCACGATAAATGAATTCCTCTAACCTGCTAATTAATTCACCCACCGTATAAAAACTAGGAAAACCAAACGTGAGATATTTCATACAGTCAGACTTTTTAAAAGCTATCCACTACAATTCTATTTTTGAAATACCAACAGAGATCCAACACGATAAAAAATTCCTCTAACCTGCTAATTAATTCTATTCTATTCTATGATATTCTACGTCCATCTTATTAAACATAAATTACCGAATCGATCATATTTTCCACGTCTGAATTCCCCTATTTTCAAAATTCTTATTTAATATTTTTAAATATGATAGATTTAACGCCGGTAGTTCTATTGTTAATTCACCCACCATATAAAAACTAGGAAATCCAAGCGTAAGATATTTCATACAGTCAGATTTTTTAAAAGCTATCCACTTCAATTCTATTTTTGAAATACCAACAGAGATCCAACTCGATAAAAAATTCCTCTAACCTGCTAATTAATTCTATTCTATTCTATGATATTCTACGTCCATCTTATTAAACATAAATTACCGAATCGATCATATTTTCCACGTCTGAATTCCCCTTTTTTCAAAATTCTTATTTAATATTTTTAAATATGATAGATTTAACGCCGGTAGTTCTATTGTTAATTCACCCACCACATAAAAACTAGGAAATCCAAGCGTGAGATATTTCATACAGTCAGACTTTTAAAAAACTATCCACTTCAGTTCTATTTTTGAAATACCAATAGAGATCCAACACGATAAAACTATTTCTGTCATCCCGCCTCTAATCTGTTCCTGAAATCGGCTTCGCGTATCGTTGCCTCGTCCCGTTCTTGCTGATATAATTCAAGGGTGGAAACCGGTAGGACACCGAGTAGGATCGTCTCATTGAAATGATCGTCCAATTTCGGAGTAACGAAGCGAGAGAGGAAGTCTGAACCTGGGATCCTCCTCGCAACAAGTAATTCTCGAAAGGATCGATCCTCCCTGTACCATCGGGATCTCGTTTCGTGACAGACTTTGTCTAGCCTGTCCCCGATCTCCGGGGCTATCGATAGTATTTTCGTCAAACTTCCCCAGATGTGCTCTCCCCGGAATCCATTTCCAGAGGGAAGATTGATGATATCTTTGTCCTCCCGTAAACCACACGTCAGAGATATGACTCTTATGGTAACGTGACACGTGACGAAACATGGGCCCCGTTCAACGCGATTTATTATCCAATAGCAGAATCCTGAGGTCATTTTTTCCGCGACGTTTGTAGCGGAACGATAGGTGTACCAGGGGGATTTTCTTTTTATTTTTTTCTATATTTCACGGGAAGTGTTAGGAATTTCTATTGTTATCGTTATCGTAACCATGGATCCGTTGGAATCGAAAGTAAATGCAACTGTGCGATTATTCTTTCGTGCGAGGACAATCCGAATTGTGGATATTCGTTGAAATATTTTTGTGTTGCAGGCGAGAATACACATTTGGCGGAAACGATCCGTAAAGTGCAACGCATTCATCGTTTTCCTTCGTGTTGGTCGTAAAGTAACGAAGAGAAAGAGAGGGAGAGAGGAGGAAGGCAGCTATTCGCGTTAAAGTCTGCTACATAAATTTCTGACGTACTCGAGGAAGATACATTTTGCGAAATTGCAGCCATCAGGAATGTCACGAACGGTTATACCTTCGATGTTTGTAATTCAACGGAGGCCACGGATATCGGAGGCTTTTTGGAATAGTAAAAATTCCCTTTGGCTTCGAGGGAGAAAGATAAGGGTCCTCTTATCCTTCGAGACTAAGTCCAGCGGTTTGCAGTAATTTCTCAAAGGTTTTTCAGCCTTCCTTCCACCTTATCATGGACATACGAGGCTTTTCATGGAGAATAGGTCCCTTTTTTACTGTGAGATATAAACCCTCAGATATCCCAGTAAAATTGCCACTATCTCTCTTCTCTGATTCCCCTAAAATATCGACTATCGACTTATTCACACTAAAAAAGGGACGTGGATAAACGGGGCATTATCGCTGCCAAATGAATATGCCCTTTTGTCTTCGTGCAACTATTTTTCCTTATCCAGTGGCAATGAATATGCACGTCATTCTTCGAAGCATTTCATCTCGTTGATTATTCGAGAAATAGAATTCATACTTTTAACGTTTCATTCATTTTACAAAATTAATACTAGAAATGCTAAAGCAATCATACTTACCGGTTCTTCATTTTTTAGAAAAATTCTCCAAGAGCTACAGAGTAGATATTCTACGTTTATCTTATAAAACATGCATTACTTTATCATCTTATTTAAAGGATATAAATCGTATATAAAATATATAATATATCTTATATAAAAAGATGAATTAATCATCTTTTGCACCTTTTGCTTCCTCTTTTTCTAAGGTACCTATTTAACATTAACCGTGCCAAGTGCGGTCAAATGACTGGTTTAGTGAAATGAAAATATGTAATTTTTATTAGCAAATTATTATTATCAAAAGACTGCTTTCAGCGTCGTTTTCTGTTTTAACACATTAACGACCGCTCACGAGTTTTCTCGTGTTTCGCCCCACATCATGTTTTTTTCGCTTGTTTACTGGTGGCTCACAAACTGTATAAATACGCGAACCGGAAATAAAAAGAGCTTACAATTAATCTCAGAGAAAATGAATACGTTGCATTACATTTTAGTGATTCGAATAGTCTTCGCCTTCAAGTTTCTCGCGCTTTTAGAAATGGCCTCTTTCTAAAAAGGGAAGGAAACGCACAAAACTCAAATATTTTGAGCAGATGCAATATTTGGAAATCTAATTCACAGTTTACGGCACAAGACACAAGTGACAAATATCCATCGATCAGCCTTCTAATTTTTTCGATCTATGCATTTCCTGTAATAAACACTGATTCATTTGTAAATTTCATTAATCAGATAGTTCCTCCAATGACTTTAGACCTCTGCGTCCCTCAATTTCGGAGCCGTCGAATGAGCCATCTAATTTAACCCCGGTAATTCTAGTGCTATTTGGAAAATATAGATAAAACGGGATAGTAACATATAACAGATTCATATTCAATGGAGGTTTTCCAGAAATTTCTCAAGGAAGTTAAATCGCAACGGTACCTAACCTAATGAAGGACGTTTGTTACCCGATACTGTTGTACGAATCGTCCAGAAAGATGAATGCTTAGGATATCGTGATATTTTACCGTGAAAGGCAGCTTGGGACAATTCTTATACGAACGAAGCTCCAGTTTCAAGGGGATCGGTTATCAGCAGTAGTTTAGGTTTCAAAATAATCATCGATACTTTCCACCCTCTTCTTCAAAGACCATGTTTCATCTCTATGACTTATAGCGATCGTGCTGGATCTAGCAATTCCGCGATTGCGTTTTACTTTTTCCTTGAAATCTTAATAAGCTTCGAGTATTGGTCTCGGAGCTTTCTTACCTCCGATTTTCCTAGATTTTTCTTTCAAAATCACCTGTCAGTTGCTAACGATCGAGGGTTGAAATCATGGAAATCTTTCAGTCGCTGCTCTGCGCAGTCCAGTGACTAGTGACCAAAACAGTAGCCGGAGATTTGATGCCATTTTTAAAATTTAAAAAATAATAATTGCAAATAAATTTAAAATATCCATTTTTTATTTATGTTAAGTAGCTTTTCAAGCTATTTTAATTTACTTAACTCAGTTTGCTGGTTCCTTCAACAACAATTGGTAATTAAATATAAAGTAAAAAATACGAAATTGATAACGAGGAACAAATTCATTTTAACACAACAACGACAAACAATTTTAACATAATGAACGAATAAAGATAATAAAAGGGTAATAGAAACAATTTAATAATCAATTTCCGTGTGATATATTCTAAAGCTTGGATCAACGCATAAACCTATATCGCATTCTTTGCATTTGTATCTGCTTTCTCGACGAATTGTATGTTTACTTCATACTTTCGCGTTTGATTTTTTTTCGAAGATGGATTAAAATGTGCTTGGAAAAGAGAAAGGGCGTATATTTACGCCTTTCGTATATATTGATGGACTTGCGAGGACGTATGTATACGCCTTTCGTAGTCAAAGGGTTAATTGAATCTTAACACTAGAACTACCAAACCAGTCAAAATGACTGGTACACAATTTTTTCCAAAAATTCTCCAAGTTTATAGGAGAGTCATAGAATAGATATTCTCCGTCAATCTTATAAAACATAAATTGCCAAATCGATCATCTCTTCCACCTTTTAATTCCCCTTTTTTCAAAATACTTATTTAATATTTTTAAATATGATAGATTTAACGCCGGTAGTTCTAGTGTTAATAAGCTTCGAGTATTGATCCCGGAGCTTTCTTAGCTCCGATTTTCCTAGATTTTGCTTTAAAAATCACCTGTCAATTGCTAACGATAGAGGGTTGAAATCGCAGAAATCTTTAATTGAATCGAAGGATAAACGAAGACTTTACGAAGCAGAGGATATTGTGTATAAGTGAAATGGATCAAGCTTTATCCAACGGTCCGCAAATCGTGCTATCAGGATATATTGTCGACACAGGTGGAACTGAATGTTCATTGAAGACAAATGAGGTCAGGAATGGAGCATTGCGGAGATTTTCGTGGCGAATAAAGTGCGAACACTTGCAACCACTTGAATGTATCCATCCTCAGTATTTACCGCGAGTAATTGTACAGTTATATGCTCAGGGAATTCTATCGATGGAAACGCTGTCGTTTAATATTCCTTCTTTATTGCAATTCTTTCTTGTATTTATCAAGGTACGACTATCGAGCACGTCGACCTTCCTCATTCTTTTTCACTCTGATGAATTCTGATTCTATCAAACGATTCCTTTCAGTTACGAGTGTCTCAATCTTTGAATCTGATCTCAGAAGAAAAAATCTCCCTCGCGGGTCTTAAGGTGTCAGTAGTAAAAATTTGTCTCTTTTGTCCTTCTAGTTTTTCGACTTCAACTGCAACGTTTATTTCTCGCAGAATCTCCAATTTTAGGTGGATTCCAGGTCATCGAGGGGATTATAAACTAAATTATAATTTAGGAAAAAACTTTCAAGGGTTGGAGATTCAAACTTAGCCCCACTAATTGAATATCTAAGTCGTTAAAACTATTTCACCACTACCAATAAATGTATTCTCAGTTAACACTGCACTGAAAGTGCCTGCAATTCCAATTCCTCCTTCGATTCTCGTGACACATTCGTCGACGACATATAGAGTTCCTCTTGCACGACGTGTTCACCAGGGTCTGATTTTCACGAATTTCACCCATCAAAGAGAGCACGCGACAGAACAAGATACGAGTATCACCCGAAACGAGATTGCGGTTGCAATTCAAACCGAACCGGATCTTTGTGTACCTCGATATGCGGGTGTAATCGTACCCAGGGAGTAACTACGATTTCTCCTCTTTTATTCCATTAATCGTCTCATCGAGACAATTTTTTTTCCTCCTACCATTACCCTGCTAATTGTCCGGAAGCTTTAGTTCTTTAACTCGTCATTCGTGGCAAGGTCGTGGGATAAAGTCCATAGTTTAAGGTTCCCACGGTACAGGGGAGTTCTCTGCTCTCTGAAATTACGTTTGCTCGCCGATAATTGAGTTTCCTGTTTTTATCGGATTAACTGCCGCACGGTGACTTATTTCCGATGGAGTCGTTCGCCAGAAGTTCGTCCTACGTGTCTCTGTTTGGCTGAAACTTCAGGACTCCGTCATCTTCTGCTAAACGACGTTCCAACCGAATTTCGGACTTGCGGTTAGTCCCCGTTTATTTTGGACCCTTAGTCACGCGAATGCGATTCCTTCTGTTAACCCTTACGCCGAATTTCTAAGGATAAGACAGGGTCGTGAGCATTGTGGGAGACAATTACTTACGGCATTGTTTGGCGGCAGTAATGATCCGAGAGAATTTCAGCCTAAATCGCTCGGTTTCACGCGGGGATACTCTCTTTGAGTCTATTGAAATTTACAGTCGGCTTGGATCTCTTTGGGTTAATATATTGTAATTGTATGGTAATACTTTGATGTATTCTACACGTGTCTTCACTGAGGCGTAGCTCTTTCTTTGACGAGTATATCTGATCGGAACTCCATTCGAAATCCTATGTCCAGGGGTTTAATAGAATTCGTACAGATTAACGGCAGATATTGAATTAATTGATAGAATTAGCGGTAAGTTCGTAGTAATTGGGAATTTTTAATTGAACGTCTTGTTGGGAGAAATTATTATCACTTTTCGGTTTAATGGTAATTATTGTAACGCAATAAATGACTTAATATGGTGGCAATCATATTTGCATATTCGTTTGCATATAAGTTATTTTGTTTAATATATTTTTAAGACTATGATTCTTTATTAACACTAAACCTACCATGGCGGTCAAATGACCGCTTTCTGAATCTTTCTAAAAATTCCCCAAATTGATTGGGCAGCCATTTAGTAAATATTTTAAGTCTGTCATATAAAACAAAAATTACTTAACCCATTGACTGCCAACTACGAGATATCTCGTAGCTGCACTATAAGTTTGAATTACTAAGTTAATAATAATGACCGAGCATGTATAGAAATTTTGGAACAAAAATGTTCTTCGTATCATTACAAATGTCGAGATTGTATTTTTGATTAATGAAATCAATGTTCTAAAAACTTTCTGTCATCTTCTCAAATTTTAACAAGCAAAGGTATTTAATATTTGCTTAGTTTTCCTGGCAGTCAATGGGTTAACCGATCATCATTTTCACCTCTTCAAATCTCTTTTTTCAAAGTACTTATTTCGTACATTTCAATATAACAGATATAAAGCCGGTAGGTTCAGTGTTAAATTAAATATTATTAGGTAATGCGAAAGGAAATATCTTTTTCTGATGTTTCGGGTGTGATTCATTATGAATTATTAAAATCTGGCCAGTCTACCACAGATGGAGGGCTACTATGACCAATTAGAAGCAGTAAATATGATGTATCATTTTTGTAAAGAAAGATTGCATTGTAAAAAAGCGAAATTTCTTTTCGGCTTACATTATAAATCCTTTGCGGACGAACACATTTTTGAATATTGAGAGGCAATAATTTATTTGGCGATTCAAAACACCTTTTTATCAGAAAGTCATACTGCTAATATATATAAATTATAAATCACTGTTTGTGTAATCATATATCAACGGTTGTATTTCCATTTTTAAACTTTAACCGTGCATACATGCGATAATAAATCATAATTAAATTTTTCTCAGACCACACATTCGGCGCT
Source organism: Cerceris ruficornis (assembly GCA_963989415.1). NCBI lineage: Eukaryota > Metazoa > Arthropoda > Insecta > Hymenoptera > Crabronidae > Cerceris > Cerceris ruficornis. The sequence goes on from OZ022527.1 coordinate 7,727,288, forward strand.
CGTCCTCAAATGGTTAAAGTAAAATTCTCAAATATATAGTGTTAATAATTATTACGTCGGGTTGACGTCTACACTGATAATAATGCAGTTGACAAGAGTAGGTAGAGATATTTCAAAAGCGTTTGTTTCTCCCGCTGGAAGTAGAAAACTTCATGGAAACTGTCGTGCCTTGTTGAATTTCTCAGACTGCAACTTGGCCCGTGTAGTCGGATAGCACACAAGTGCAAGACTTTTACGACTCTTAAACTCTAATGACTCGTAAAAAGAGTCGTAATTGATTCAAACTCGAACGAGCTTTTCCTTCCTTGAACTTCACCCCGTGCGATTTATGATACGGCATTTTGATGTTACTTTTCTTCGGTGCATACATTTATAAGCACGATAAAGAAGCATTTTTATTTCGCAGTAATTTAACCGACTGCGCTGCATCTTTTTATTCGTACCTTTTGCTTGTAATAATTCCAGTGTTTTTACAGCACTAACGTTTTTATGCTTTCGGCTTCGACTGATATGGCCATTTCGCCGAGGATTAACAGCTCTGCTTGAGTTTTCAAACACCGCTGTTATGCTGTTTATATCACCTAATAAAGAAGTATTCTTAAATGTTCCTCGAATTTTTGAAATTTCGCTAAAATTTCTAACTAGAAATTTGTAATTTGTATCTCAATTATTTTTTTTAAGTGCCATAGATTTTTTCCGAGATTATTCTTGAGATAATTCCTCATGAAATCTAGCCATATCTTAAATCTCATTCATGAAACGCTCATAAACGAGATTCGATCCTATCTCGCCTTTGCTTCCACGAAAGAATTATGTGTCTCGATTCGTCTGACGAACAATTAACAAAAGGCCATTGAAAAAAAGTCAGTAGAAATTTCATCCATTTTCTAGAGAGGCAATGTAGCATACTGCGGTTAAAAATACACTCGGGAAGAGCCACTTTGTTGTCGCGACAAGTTTATTATTTTTTAAAAAAATTCCCGCCCATACGAGTAGAGTTTCCATGTCAAGGATATTGCACGACTTTTACCGTGTTCACGTTAAATGCTTTATAAAAGTTGCACTCAGTCGAAGTTGCAGTTAATTATTTTACTATTGGTACACAAAAATATCTAGGTCCATTAGGCGATTCTACCGCACTGACGTTTTGCAAGCTTCAAACAGTGTAGAGTTGCGGCACTGTAATTTAATATTTGCACTGCACAAAGTGTACCGTATTTTTTCTCCATCTCAATTGCTACGGTCATTTCGCCCAGGATCTACTGTTTTAGGTAGATTTTGAATCACTGATGCTCCGATATATTAATTATTAATTAAGGAAAAATTTCGTAGACATGATCAGCTACAATTTGAACCATTGGTTGCGAATTGAAGCCTTATTCGTCTTTCTTTTGTATTTTTTCAGCTTTAACTGCTACGGCCATTTCGCCTAGGATCTACTGTTTTAGCTTGGTGCTAAATCACCGAGCCTATCATACGTTAATTAATAATTTATGAAGAATTTCTCAGAAGTGACGGAAAATTTGAACACACGCCCACTGATCTCGAGTTCGCGCCATTTTTATCGCCTTAACCCTTTGCCGTACTCTAACGAGTGACACTCGTGACGCGATAAGTGGAATAGTTAAATTTGAAGTCCAAAAATTATTAAATTAAAAATATCAGTGGGTCAGGATAAAATAAAAATTAATTCTATGCTATTTAATATTGCGTTAAATTATACGCGATATCATAAATCAGGGATAGATTGTTATTTCGGCAATTAATTCAGAGTTCTTGCGTATTCAATCATAAAAGAAATGGTACTGCAAGGGGTTAAACTAAATATTACGTTTTATTAAAAAAAATAATTTTCTGCGATAAAAAGTATTAGCGGTAGTTGCTTGAAAATTGATTAGTTTAAAACTTATGAGTTCCCTCCGGAGTGTCGGTACAGTCGCCGCATTGAACACTGTTTCGCTCTTCTTCCGGAAGATTTAGTTCCCTTTTCGCGAAAGAAAATTTCCAGGTTGGCCGATGGTCTTAGTTTACCGTAGGTTCAAATGTCTTTCACTTCGATTGCATGGACAAACCGAGTGTAAGTAGAGTAAAACTTTTATGCGCCTCCGCGTTTTCGCTTTTTCGCTGAAAGCAATGCGGTTGCATTTACCGTATCGAAAATATTCTCTGAGGTAATAGAGCGTATGGAGTTGCAATAAAGTGCGGAGTATGGCTCTGAGAAATGTTTTATCCGAAGCTTGCTGTTTGTCCATTAATCGTGCATTTATATAAATAAAAGAGATAATTTTACAGCATACCTGTATAAAACATTCTTTGTTTTATACAGGTATTCTTATTATTATATTAAGGGATCGGTGGAAGATGGTTGGTTATTTTTAGTATGAAATGTAATTTATGAAAAATATTCTATAAATATAATATATAATTAAATAATCTTCCAGGAATATTGTACACGTAAAATCTCACGTTATAATTAGATCGTTTTTAATTTTGCGCGATTAATTTAATAACTTGATATAGCTATTTTAATCAGCGAATTTAACAAAATTTTATTTATTTGTCGCAGCGAGAAATGAAAAAAACCCACTCTGAAATACAATTTTTTAATTTTTCCAATCTTTTGTATGGAAATTCTATAAATAAAGATTTTAATATAAATGAATGTAAATAGATCACTTTCTCAAACAGATGTGTGTCCATCTTCAAAGGAAATTATTCGAAATATATTCGATAAACATGTATTATGTACAATCTTAATTAGATTTTATACAATTTATCCCCCGTTAATTCAGTAATCGAATAAACTTTAATGTGGCTGCTTTAATCGGCGAATTTAACTTAATTTTATTCAATTAAATTTAACACCGAAGCTTTACGAGCGTACTTAGATGACAAATGCATCTTCCGTTTTCTTGTGTATCCTCGTGAGCGCTTCTGAAGCACCGTGTGCAACGTCGCGTTTCTCGTGTGTTTTGTAACAACCGCAACGAATGCGTTTATTTAACGAAGCAACAATTGCAGATGGTTTTACGTCAGTGAACGCATACCACACCGCGGCTGCGTTTATTTGTCTGGAAAACACGTTTCAAAGTGAATGCAAACAGCAGCGACGATACGTTAATAAGTCAACTTTAACAGCGCGATTTATTTCAATGGTTTCTCATAACATTCTTAAACTTTGCGTATCGATTATTTAAAATAAACACACATTGAATATTCCATCCTATTACATTCAATTACCCGTAAAGTTATGTTTGTTAAATATGTGCATTACTTTACTAGAAGCTATTTAATGCCGAACAACGTTGAACACGATGGGGCACGATACGTTAACGAGGTAACTTTAACAACCTAGTTTAACTTACTGGCTCAATGATTAATTTGCGTATGCATCTAATGCAATTTTCCGTCGATTCAAAGTCGTTTGATTGGAATTCCGTAAATACTTCAGAGAATTTGAAAAGTCTCATTTTCCTTCATTATAATGAATTGACCGTGAAAACACGGGTATATGTAGAATTCTATCGTTAATCTAGAGTACTGTTTAGCTACGTTACAGTAACATTTTATGTGATGGATGAGGTACACTTGATTCTCATTAATCATTGTCACGTGTTATTGACAATTCTCATGATAAATGCTGATACGACAGATATCTCTATTATTAGAAATAAATGACTATAAACGAGCGTGTGAACACGTGCATTTACATGCCTCGCGTGCGAGCACTGATTAATACACATTCGGCGCAATTGCGATCGTAAAGTGTCCCTGTCGTCCCCTTTTCTCTCTTTCCCCTCTCTCTCTCTCCGCTTTCTCACACTCTCTCTATCTATCGCTATTTCTTTATATCTCCGACTCTCTTTCTCTCTCTCTCTCTTTCTCTCTGGCTCTCTTTGATTTTTCGTTTGGTTCCCACTTTCTCTTGGGCTCCCAGTCTCTCTCTGGCTCTTTTTCTGGTTCTCTGTATCCACTCTTTCTTTCCTCCTCTATCTATTTCTCTATTTGTTTGTGTCTCTCTATATTTCTATCTGCTGCCAGTCTCTCTTTTACTCGCGCTCTCTCTCTCTGGCTCTCTCTCTTGGCTTTTTGTTTGGTTCTCACTTTTTCTGGGTCCCCCCGTCTCTCTGGCTCTTTCTCTGGTTCTCTGTATGCACTCTTTCTCTTTCCTTCTCTATCTATTTTTCTATTTGTTTGTGTCTGAAGGAACCACGGGTGCCTGGGGCCGGTGATGTCCTTCTGTTCCTAGGAAAGGGGTAAAAAGGAGTTGGATTAGCGCGCTGCGTTTATTAATCCTGGGCCTCTTGTTCGTGGACTCGTCAAGTCAGTAGGGCTGACCGAACAACAGGCCCTGCCCTAGACACTGTGCCCGGGATGGCACGATGGTATTTATTGAGCGATCGTATATATAGAAACCGATCGTCGTTGGACAACTCGCGAGAGCGATTCATCGGTGGACACGAGGTCTAGCGGGCGATCCTGGAACTAGGGGTGTAGGCGTAATGGCAACCGGTAGATCGGTGGTGGTGGTCAATAGGTCGTGCCGCCACAGTGTCTCTCTATATCTCTATCTGTCTGCCTGTCTCTCCTTTACTCTCTCTCTCTCTCTCTCTCTCTCTCTCTCTCTCTCTCTCCCTGTTTGTTATTGCTCATCAGAATTATTCTGTTTTTCAGAATTTCAACATTGTAGAAGTCCCACACAGTGGTATTATCATCGTAATTTTTCCCTGCGCTTGAATCTCTCGTAAGTTACGAGATTCTCCAAGATTCAAAGTTGATTTACGTGAAGTCATTTTTTTGATAGACCCTCGGTCCACTTTCGTTTCGATGAGCTTCAACATTCTAATATTATTCCCTTTCGTCACGAATATCTCGATTTCAGAATATTCCCAGATCGGAGATGGAAATATGTCGTTTGAGTGTGTCCCGGGGCATTTTGTACGAACCGTAAGAATCTCAGAGGTCACAGCATATAAAACGAAATGACAGCGTCGTGTGCAGGATGCAGATTGATTTCCACGCGATGCCATACAAGAAAGTGGATCCGAGAAACGTGGACTCGTGAGCCGGTTTTCCGTCGTTGAAACACCGTTTGCCGTGTCAGCGGAAATTTATGCAAAGAGCCATCGATTGGTAAAGTCACCGGGAAAAAATCATGGAAAGGGAAAAATTGGATTCCGGAAGTGCAATCAATTTACTGCTTTGTGTCGTACGACGATTCGTGTACGTGTTCCGTGGGATTTGAACTGTGAGACAATTTAAGGGAGGGAGGTACACGGATAGAAACATGGTAAAAGTATTAGAGTTAAAGTATTTTAAGTTTGCAAGCTCGTATTATAATCAGGAGGTTAAAAAGTGCTTGAGTTAGGAAATGTCGTCGAGTTGAATACGATTGTCGTCGTTTGATGAACTTGCAAAGGTTGCAATTTTAATTTTGAGAGATGGAAAGTATCTCAATATTAGTTTTTGTCAGAAATTATAGATTTAGAGGGGTACGGTTACTTAAAGTATAAAATTTAAGGAGAAATTGAAGGCATTTCAAGTTTAAGTCCACTTACTATCACTCAGATTAAAAGCATTAACTTACAAATTCTGAATAGGAAATGTCGTCGAGTTGAATACGATTGTCGTCGTTTGATAAATTTGCAAAGGTTGCAATTTTAATTTTGAGAGATGGAAAGTATCTCAATATTAGTTTTTGCCAGAAATCATAGGTTTACAGAGGGTACGGTTATTTAAAGTGTAAAATTTAAGGAGAAATTGAAGACATTTCAACTTTAAGTCGACTTACTATCACTTAGATTAAAAGCATTAAGTTAAAATTTCTGAATAACATATTCCAGCCACAATTCAAGTTCTACTCGTATTAACCCCAAATCCTCAAAATTCAATCCTTAAAATGACGAATCAAAAGAAAACGATTTCACTTCTCTATTTTGAAATATGAAATTTTGAAGATTCGTTATCAATATCCTTGACAACTGGTCGCATAAAATACCATAGTAACATTTAATCTTAGAATCAAAGTTTAGAATGTTGAATATCGTTCAGAGAATGTAACACATTCCCCTCTTAAATCACAGAATCCTCCAAAGATTTCCTCCGCCCGTATCTCGCGAAGTAGGTTCAATTTCCCGAAAACATTTCGCAAGAGTCCAAAACGGTATTCCTGAGTGTTATAATAATACTCGATGTTAAGAACTTGGCCCGAAGTATCCGAGAAAAGGCTGCGATATACCTTCCTCTTGCAATTTCTTCAAGCTCGAAAAAGTTTCGTAGCAGTCGACGGAAATACTTTCAACCGGATGGATCTAACGCCGAAATCTCTTGTTTGCGGAGTTCTCGGCCCAAGTCTTTTGGCTTTGTTAAAACTTTTCCATCGCTTCATGGTGTCGAATTCGGGATGTCATATTTCCAAGGGGGCTCCGTTACGGGATTCGACATTGAAGATGATTCTCCGAGAGATGCCGGGGAGCAAATTAACGTCATCGGTTTTCGAGCACGACCGCCGTGAAGTCGTGGGGCGAAGTTCGACGATTGTGTAGAAGTAGTTTGGCCAATGGTTTGGTACATATCGAATATGCTTAATTAATTCACACCACATTGTAAACTGTTTGCAATTATTGGGATATTAAGCGCGCGAATCGATTCGTGCGCTAATCATTTTGCAACGCCTGCGCCAAATAACGAAATCCAATATTTCTGGGTAAAAATATAGGAGGTGATGTTTTTATAACAATTAGTCGATACTCGAATTGTATTTAATATCTGTATCGCACAAATATCAAATTCTCATCCGAATAAAAATGGATTGTATAAAGTACAACGGTAAAGTAAATTGCTCAATTTTGTAAAACGTGATGGAAAATTGTTTATATATCAATCGAGATACTGTAAACACTAATTCCACTTTATAAAACGTATAAAGTTATAAAATGAAAAGATCTAAAGTTACTCTTAAAGAAAAAACAACGTATTCGGAAAAATACAGCAGAAAATGAATTACTTAATTTACGAGATATTCGATATTCAATTTTTATCGGATATCCATAGAAAAAAGGTATGGAATTAATTTCAAATAATTAAAAAAACTTATTATACAGACTGTAATAGTAAAATAAACGACTTAACAATGACTACAATAGATCACTTAACAATGACCACAAAGAATCGACTTTCCCTCGCTTTCGAGGACATCAAGAGAAACGGTACAACGATTCGGGACTATTTATTCAAGATGGAATTCCAACGATAAATCTCCTCCATTCTTACATCAACGGGGAGCGTGAAAATATCGAAAGTTCTGTCAGCAGTCAAAGGGCTCTGACCTACGTCCAGATGGCCTTTTCATTTTTCAACGTTGACGTTTTCATAGCGACATAGGCGGCCATTGATAACGTAGGAGGGATCGATACTAATGGTGACGATAAGAGGGGAAAAGAGCCTCTAGAAATCACCAAGAATTGGCTATTCGTCCCCGATAGGTGTTATCAAGACTGTTCTCGCTAAAGTTTCGATATCCGAGGTTGCTTTTCCTTTAAATGATTTATTTGGCGAACATCTGAAATTTTGGAATCAATAATTTCTTCTTTTTTCCGGTTTCACTTAGTTGATACGGTTATTTCGTCAAAGGATTACAGTTTTACGTGAATTCGAAATTGTACCAGAGATGATGGGGATTCGAACTTTAATCTACTAATTAGGAGTTTGAGTCTTTAATTCCATATTCATCTCAGGTGTAATTTCTAAAACTTCGATTCCAGCTGTATTGACAAATTCTTGAAATTTTTAAACACGAGGTTTTTTTGAAGGTTTGAACTACTCACTGGTTTAAAGGGTTAACTCCTTACCGCAAGGTTTCTATTTTGGCAGCGTGCGCGATAACTCAGAATTAATTCCTGAAATCATAATTTTTTCCTGGTTTCTGATATTTCGTGTATTTGAACGCAATATTAATAATGTAGAAATAATTTGACCCACTGATAGTTTTTGGAAAATTTCTAAATTTCTTATTCCATTTACTGCATCACGAGTGTCATACGTTATTGTAAGCTAAGGGGTTAATGGTTGAAAATAATTGTGAGATGAAACTAGAGGTATTTTTTGACAACTTTAGTAAAGATAGCGTTATTATTAAAATTTCATATATTTCATAGTTGATTATATCGGTTACTAATATTTGGCGTAATCAATCCACCGTTTGAAGGCTCAGCGCACTGAGTTTGCTTTTCGGAAAAGGAAATGATTTATTCGAAGAACACCTGAAATCCTGAAATAAATAATTTCTCCCATTGACTTTACTTTTTATGATATACGTATACATCGAGAGCAGTACGATTTCAATTTATCGCATTCCGTGATCGAAATATCCTATGGGAATTCTTGCCATGAAAATTGCCGGTGATCGTTCTTTTTCTCTCTTTACACGGAATGCATCGGATGAATCGCCTTTCTATTATTTTAAAATCAATGAGGAGAGCAGTTTTGTAAAGGCACGTCAAAATTATGAGATTAATGGATAAAACACTCGAGATAACGTTGAATCACTGAAAGACTTTGAGATGTAGACGCGATCTTAATGAATTGATTGATTTTGAAAACCAACGATCTATCTTACTTGGAATCGCGAGCATCGGTTCTGACATTTTCAACGAGCTCTCACCGATCACTTTCGTGTAAAGTGTCCGATAGAAATGTGAAAATTCTATTTTCTCGATTGTATGTCACTGATTGTACTTGGAATTTTTTGACAATTAATATCTTCTAAATTATTATCTTCCACAAAGGGGCTGTGGGGGAGGGCTAAGCCGATAAAAGCTCAGACTCGTAATTAGAGGTCGTGAGTTCACATCCTTCCTCTTCAGCTCTGAGAAATTTTTCTTTAATTATTAATTATTATATTACAGCCTCGGTAAAACGAAACGGCACATAACTGCTTGTATGCTTGGGATGCGTTCCTGACTTTTCGGAAATACAATAAAATAGGTCTGAAATGTGCGTTTTGTTCTTCCATTTTCAAATTAGGAGAAAAACGAAACTAAATAACTCATCGATACGATTTTTTTCACTAATGAAAGGTGGAAGTCCAAACAACAAGGAAACTATAGATTAGGTGCTTTGAACATGTCCTCGTAACAAAAAAAAGTGCTATAACCATCTATTGTCAAAATCCGCAATCACTTAGTTGCCAACCAAATATTTTACATATTAACCCCTTTCCGTACAATAACGAGTGACGCGATAAATGAAATAGTCAATTTTCTAGAGTTCCAAAAGTATTAAATTAAAAATATCAGTGGATCAGGATAAAATAAAATTAATTCTATGCTATTTTATATTGCGTTAAGTCATACGCTATATCAGAAATCAAGGATAGATTGTTATTTCAGCAATTAATTCAGAGTTATTGCGCATTCACTAACAAAAAAAATGGTACGGCAAGGGGTTAAAAATCACATTCCTACGGTATGAACAAATACTTCTCTCAAAATACTTGAACATCTCAGGAGCATTAATTAACCTCGTCTTCCGCAAGTCAACTAAAATTACTGCACACCCGTAAGACAGTATTATCTAAAGTTTCCAGAACAGCTTCACGTTTATATTAACCCAATATTAACACCATTTGCAAGTGCTGCAACGAGGTGTAGGAGTCAAACGTCGAAGATACATAATCGCACGAACATCCCGAGAACCTTGTGTATATCAGTGTTAATGTACGACGGAAAGATGCATTTGTTGAAGGAACATCAGACCTCCTTAGGGAGAACCGAGGAGCAATGTTGTATCATAGATTACACGTGAAACTCGTGTTACCGGGAGCGATAAAACGTGCCTAGATGTAAGCATGGACCATCGGGACGTTGCCGAACACGTTTCCAACTCTCCTTATACAAAATGCTATCATTACATGTTGCAACGAGGTAGAACTATAATCCGAAGGACTAAAATGTTTTTTTTTTTCTTTACTGCAGACAATTTTTTATTCACAGAAGTGTATTACACCGCGCAGGTGGTCTAAGCAGGATAATATATCACGCTTGTGATGCGTGTTATGGCGCAATGATATTAAAAGCATATAAATCAGGATATTATTAATGAAGCGGTTGAAACTTTAGGCGTTCCTTTTATGCCTGATGAATTTTGAATTTGGTGAAACGAAAGGGTGGGTGGTGAACGTCGGGGCGTTACGAATGCAATTATTTTAAAAGGGGGTGAATTATAATGTTGTGTATATATGAGATTATTTTATCAGGATTTATAATTTATGTCGTTTTGGAATTCTGAAACTGAGAGGGAAGATTTTTGAGTAAATATTGTTTTGCGTTAAAAATAAAATGGTTTTTAATGAATCACCGTATATGCAGGGTGTCCAATAGGTTGAGACCAGTCATATAGTATGTATTTTCGGGGTCAAATATTTCAAAAAAGTCCTATAAACTTATGTAGGAAATTCTTTATTGGAAAGAGAAGCATTCATTGATTGAAAGAGCTCGATAATCACTAATTCGGCAAATGGAAGCATGCATTCTTGCAGGTATTTTAGAAATTTCAAAATTCAGTTATAACTGTCACGGTAAATCATAAATATCTATAGAAACATATATCTTTTCAATAAAGCATTTTCGGATATAAGTTTATATGAAATTTTTTCATTTATATAATCTTGGCAACCTCGGTGTTTTGGACACCCTGTTTGAAAGAGCTCGATAATCACTAATTCGACAAATGGAAGCATGCATTCTTGCAGGAATTTTAGAAATTTTAAAATTTAGTCATAACTGTCACGGTAAATCATAAATATCTATAAAAACATACATCTTTTTAATAAAGCATTTTCGGATATAAGTTTATATGAACTTTTTTCATCTATTTAACCTCGGTGTTTTGGACACCCTGTACGTAGGTCCGAAGTGGAAATTTAATAGAAACGGAGAAAGTAGAATGTAGAATTACGATGCAATAACATTAAAAGCATATAAATTGGAATATTGAAATTTGACCAATACCAAAATTCAATACGGGTCAATTCAATCACATCAATTTTTCCTTCGATCAGAAGCAAGATAGCGGAATATTACCTTGCCGTGCAATAATATTAAAAGCATGTGAGTTGCAGAATATCGCAAATTTACCAAACCATAATTAAATATGCATCTTCAATACGACGTTCATTTCGATTGGTTGCGAAAAGACAGAGTAAAACGAGTACCATCCGACTAATGAGAATGAAAAATACACCGTCAAAATCGACTTATGCTTGTTGAATTCCTGAATGTTAATTGCGACGGATAAAATTCCCGTCCATCTCATAGTGCAACAGATGCAACTCGAAGCCGGCTCCATCGGGCGTGCAAATTCCTCGCGCAGCTTTTCCCGCGAAAATGGAAGCTGCGAAGAAAAGGTAACCCGATATTCCGATGCAACGATGCGAATGCAAATAGCGCATCGCGAGGATATATCGGTGCATTACGATTCGAAGATGGTGTTAAGATTAATGCACCGTAATGCGTGCAGTCATTTCCTCGGGAATGAATTCTAAAGCCGATTACTCAAAACGGGCGGTATATTTTTGAAGCTGCCTCTCATTGCGAATTACTCGTGTATCTTTCGAGATTTCTGATTTATTTTCGCTGCAATTGATTCAACGATCTTCCGAATACGATGGATATAGAATTAAGGTTGGGATTTATAGTTAGTGGGTTTCTTTTCAAATTCTCCTTTCCTTTGGAAGATTTATTTCCAAATTGTCATTTAATACTAGATCTACTGACGATTAGTACAATATATTTAAAAATTAAGAAAAGAAATGAGAGAGACATCAAATTTAGTCAAGGGGGCAATGGTAGATAAGGAGGTAAAGACCCGAATTCGCAATTAGTAGGTGTCAATTTAAAAGTCTCATCAACTCTGAGAAATTTTAAATTACTAATTAACACTAGAACTACCGGCGTTAAATCTATCATATTTCAAAATATTAAATAAGTACTTTGAAAAAGGAGCAATCAAGAGGCGAAAAAGATAATCGATTCGGTGATTTATGTTTTTTAAGATGGACGTAGAATATTTATTCTAAGACTCTTCTATAAACTTGGAGAATTTTTGGAAAAAATTGTGTACCAGTCATTTTGACTGGTTTGGTAGTTCTAATGTTAAACGGCGTTATGGTGAGTGAGGAAATAAAAGACGTGGATACGCAATTAGTGGGACCGAGTTCCAATCTTTAGTTATTAAAAATTAGAAATTAGAAAATTAGTTATTAGTAATTCTTAAGTTATTAATATTAAACACCATAAGGCCAGTATTATTTAATTGTTATTCCCATATCGCTGGTTTTATTCCTCTATTCTTGTTCGTACACTCCTACAGTTTATTCCTAGCCAACAGTCATTTCAGTCTAATTTAATTTGTTTATTTATTCATTATTCCTCACTGAACCGTTCAGCCAAATTTTATTCCTATTCCTTCATTTGCCTAACATTAATAAATTAATCACAGCCTCGGTGGCTCGGAACCCACCTAAACCCATTGATCATAAAATAAAAAGAACTTGATCTATTTAATCTCTTGCAATCTACAAGAAAGACACAGATAGTTAAAAAAGAACCAGCATTGCAAATTTCACGAAGATTTTCATAAATTTAGAACAGTGTCTTTTCGACCATCTTGATAGATTTAATGTTGCTAAATTATACTCTTGGTAATTAGGAATTCATTTTCCTTTTTCTGACGAAATGACCAACAGTTAAATACAAAGGAACAACAATAACAATGAAGTTCCGTCTTTCGACCGTGCCTCAAAGACCGAGGTGACCTTTATCCAGTTCTAATAAAACCTGCGACATAAACTGCACTCTTCCCTGCAAACTATTCATTCGAAGCAGCAATTTATTGTCTCCATTCGCACGGAAGAGTGGAGAAATCCGAACGGTATGAAAGACAAGAGAGAATCCCCCGACAGAACGATGGACGTAGTAAATCTAATCTAACGATTCTCATACGAGATTTATGCGCCTTTTTCGGACATTAAAATATTTGCCTAAATAAAAATCCACCTGCTGCCGACACTTTCTTTATTCCTCGTTGATAAAGCTGGATTATATCTGAAAAGAATCGTTAGCGTCGCGCAGTATGCTTTATTTTTACGCGCGTTTAATTTAGAAGGACACCTCTAAACTACAGTTTAAACAACGAGGAAAAAAAAAGACGGACGAGAGAAAGGAAGAGCTCACCGGAAGAGAATTGAAAGCAACGGACAGATGAGAGTGACCCAACAACCGATCCCTTACTTGGTGCATGCCCGAGATTGCGTTCTATCGCAAATTAAATCTGCCAGAATGCATTTCACGCGCGAATTCGTTTAATACATTGAGAGCTTCGACGACCTCGTATCGTCGCTTTGCGTACAAACGTGAAAAAACTTCTTTTTTTTCGTTATTTTCTCTACGTTTTTTCTTTTTTTTTGCGATATCGAGAGTCGAAAATTGGGTTGCCAACACTGCTGTAACTTTTGTGCTGCTTTGCAAGGCCCGCTCCTCTCTCTCTCTCTCTCTCATTCTCTCTCTGTATCTCTCGAAATTGCAGTTTCCGCCGGTATCCCTCAATTTGCTCTTGCTCAGTGAACCTCGTGATCATTCTACCTTTACTGTTCGACGCTTTAGTCACGAATACGGGAAATCTGTTGTTGATTACGAATGCCGGCACTTTTTTCTTTCTCCTCCGTTAGGCATCGATTTGTAATTAGCAATCGTCGCCGTTCGTTACATTGTTTTTCAAATTGTACGACTTTTCGCTAAAAGCCGTCATTATCCACTGCACCGTTGCATGCTATCGTTTCGATTCTTCTTTTGTCCTGGTTTTTCAGCAATTAAACTGTGAATAGCATTTTAAATGTGGCATTTGAACGTTCTTTTTTTCACTTTCGTGATTTTAACCCTTTGCGGACGGAGACATTTTTCAATATTGAGAGATAGCCTTTCATTTTGCGATCCTAAAGCGCCTTTTTATCAGCAAGTTATACTGTTAATCCATATACATTATAAATTACTACTTGTTTAATCATATTTCAACGGTTGTATTTCAATTTTTCAACTCTAACTATGTAAACAAGCGGCTGTAAACTATAATTAAATTTTTTCTCAGGCCGCATATATGCGTCGCTAGTCCTCAAAGGGTTAACACTAGATTTACGGGCCTAAAATCTGTTAAATTGCAATATATTAAATAAGGACTTTGAAAAAAGAGGAATCAAGCGGCAAAGATGGTAATTTGTTAAGTCATTATTGTATTATAAAATACACGTGAAATATCTACTGTACAGCGTCTCTGTAAACTTGAGAAATGTTTATAAGACAAGTAGGAACCCGTCAATTTGACGGCTTCCGTAAATCTAGTGTTAACAGGATGACACAACTTCTAAGATAGAATTGAATAATTTGTTGTTTCATGCGCCACGTGAAACATTTTTCAATATCGTACTCTGCGATGTGTGTTTCAAGAAACGAAAGACAATGCTCGTTATAAACAATTAATTATTTGCTTCCATTTCACAAGAATATTTTATCATACAAGTACATCGTTCCAAACTCTCTAAGTTTTTTTCTGTCTTTATTGCAACGCATTCTATGAACTTTCTAACTTCACAAATAGCCGTAACTCTATTCTTCGAATCTCATGAAGTTTCCTTACAGGAAATTCCTTTCAAATATGATTTATCATGATTATTAAATATGATTTATCGTTACTGTGTCTGTACACTGTAACTAATTTTCTAACGCGACGAGAGATCAAGATTACTGAGTATTAACAGCATCTATAACGATTACCTGAATGACAATAGGTACGTTACGTTGCGGATCGACTGATAAAACATTGTTAAACGTAATCGTCACGCAACGTTGACACTTCTAATTTCCCAGTGAATAATTGGCCAACGTTTCGACCGGTTCGTGTAAAATAGTTGGTCAGTCTGTCGAAATTCTATAGGATCCTAGATAATTACGTAACGAGATGGAGTTTCTGGCATCAGCATGAACGTGAAACGTGCATCTGCACGGATGCAACTCACTGAAATGCCTGCATTTGCGGAACTCATAGTCCTCGGGAAGCGCCGTATAGTTAACATGTAACACACTCTCGTCCTACAGTAATTTGTACGTTTGTCATATTCAGAGAGAAACGTCAATGGAGAATCTCGGTAATTTACGGCTGGCATACAACCTTTCATCATTGAAATTCCCTGGGATAGAATTCTTACTTTCGTTCCTGTACAATCGCGTACAAAATAATTAGCGAGACGATTCTTCGCCCTTGAATAGAGATTTCGTGTAAAAATCACAATTTTTCAGTGGCCCTTTTTTTCTGGGATTTCGTTTTCACGCTGTTGCCGATGCAATTCTATGTTACAATCCGATTTTCTGGACCTTCGACAGAATTCAGGAAGCTGGGACGAGTTTCTTTGTTTTATACCTTCCGGGCCTTTTAGAAACATATTATAGAACAGTGTTCTGCATTGAACTATCCAATAAAAATACCCAAATTATTTTAAATTTACTATATAACATAGCATAAAATAGGCGCAACTATATATCGAATAATGAAGTCTTAAAAAATGTCTAAAAAAAAACTTTTCAACCCCTTGTCGTACTATTGCGAGTGATACTTGTGGCGCGATAAATAGAACCGGAAATTTTGAAGTTTTCCGAAAACTATTAAATTAAAAATATCAGTGGGTCATGATACCATCAAATTATTTATATACTATTAACCCTTTGCACTCCTATGCCGAGTGTGACTCGACATCAGTTTTTATCTCGGGAGCTCCTTTGTCGAGTCCCACTCGACATTTTTTCATGTCCAAATAAATAGATGTCGCGCACACGTTATCGACGCTCTTACCGACCTGGTTTATTATTATTACTATTATTAAGAAAGAGAAAACTTACCTAACATACATCAATCTGCTCAGAGTTAGAAAACTGTATAACCGTTACCCTCTAAATATTTACAATGAGTGAAAGGAACGAAATAAACAAGGACTTTGACAGTACTGATAGTGATGACTAGTATATGCAAGAAGTAGATCTTGAGTACAATATAGTCGACGAAGAGGATAATACAAATGATCTTGCTAGTGGTATCGCAGAGGTCAATATAAGTCAAAATTCCGATACAGACTCGGAAACATATTTCCATCGTCGGCGCCGTCCTCAACGTGTTAAAGTAAATTTCAAATAAAACACTTAAAAGCGTTTGGAGCTGCGGGTAACGAAATTGAACTAAAATTCGGAGTGCAAAGGGTTAATCGCCCCAGGGGCCTGTTCGTACTGGGCGAACAGGTACGGGTCTGACGCACCCGGGGCCTCCCGAGTCCGCGTGCCGAATAAACCATATCGGTAGTAGCATTGGATTAACCGAACTACGTCGGCACCAAGGGTAAATATTTATTAATATTATTGCGTAATATTTAGTAAATAATTATTGTGCAATTCAGTCACAAAGGAAATCGTACGGCAAGGGGTTAACCCCTTCGGACCATGTGCACATTGTAATGTACATAATACATTTCGTGCTGTATTTTATTAAGTATAGGTTTAAACTTAGTTTCACGTAGGTTTTTTTATACAAATATTTCTCAGGATCTCCTTAATGTTACAAATTTTGCGTAAGGACCATATATCCATTAAAATGTACATTTACAAATTATAAATAAAAATTATAATTATAATTATATTAAATTATAATTTAAAAATTCGGGTCTGAAGGGGTTAAGAGGGTTTATGGTGGTTATGAAGTTAAAGACTCCGGCTTGCAATCAGTGAATCGAAGTTCAGATCTTTCTCCGTCACCACTGGGCAATTCTTTCTATGGGATATTATATGCTTAGAGAAGGTACAATTAAAAATATTATTTAACCCCTTTCCTTACGATTTCTATTTTGACAGCGTGCGAAATACCCCAGAATTAATTGCAGAAATAAAAATTTCTCTCTGATCTTTAACATTTGGCACAACTGACTGCAATATTAATATTACAGAAATCATTTAACCGTCTCGTGATCGACTGATATTTTCAATTTAATAGTTATTGGAAAACTTCAAAATCTCGTATTCCATTTATCGCCTCACGTGTGTCACACGTTATTGTAAGCTAAGGGGTTAAAAGAGGCTGCGTTGGGTAAAGGCACAGACTCGCAATTAGTGGGCTTGAGTTCAAACCCCACGTTACCTCAGGAAAATGTTTCCTTTTTGATATGCACATCATACACTCAGTGAACGCACGATTAAAAATACTAATTAAACGGGGCTATGGCGGATAAGAAAGTAACGGCTCGGATTCGCAATTAGTGGGACTCATTTCAAATCTCTCGTCACCTCTGCGAAATTTTTTCATAATTATTAATTAATATATCATAGCCTCGGCAGTTTGGAAATCACCTAAGACTGTACTGTGTGTTTCTTTCCGAAGGAACAGCTGACTCTCTCACTTACTAAGCGAAAATTTGATCGCGGAGGCCCAATTAAAAGTCGATTTGCGGGAGAACGGTTAATTTCTGACCCATGGTTCCTCTCAGACATTTTACCTACGTAACAATACGAATAAGATGGCCCAGCCAAATTAAATCAGGGATTCCTCAAATAATTTTGCGGCAGGTTTTTTTTTTACAAATCTCCGTCCAATCCGAGCTCTAGAACAACCCTCCGAAGCCATGACAAAACCTTTTGAAACACCCTGTATATTCTAGGCAATTTACCCTACTAGTCGGAGGACTATGTTGGATAAGGAGATAAAATCTCAGACTCTCAGTCAGTGGATCTGAGTTTAAAACAATCACCAGCGCTGGGAAATGATTCCTATACTATTATTAATTAACACTATTCCTACCACGACCGGTCAAATGACCGCTTTTAAAATTTCGATTAGAATTTCCTATATACAACGCAATTGAATCGCCTTTAAACTTCACGACTTTTCCTCAAATATAGGTATAATACACTCACATTATAATACATTTTTCAATATTCACTTCTTTTTTTACTGTTCATTTTCTGGGAAAAAATTATCAGTTGACAAATTCACCGGTTGCGGTAGGAAAAGGTATACGTGAAGTGGTGGTAGGAATAGTGTTAATATAACATAGCCTCGGTGATGCGGAAATCATCTAAAACAATAAGTGCTAGACAAACTTGCCAGCAGTTCAAGGGCTATGAGGTATACGAAGATAAAGTCTAACAATAGGACTCCCAATCAGTAGGCTTGAATTTACACTAACCGTGACCTCTAGGAAATTTTTCCTATACTATGAATAAATATATCATAACCTCTGTGGGTGAGAAATCATCTAAAACAGTTGGTTGTAGGTGAATTGACCATAGCAGTTAAAATAGAAGAAATAGAGAAGGTAGAATAATCTTTAAGATTATCAGGAAATCCGTGTTTCTACGCTGTGATACAACTGTCGACACGGATTTAAAACACGTTTCACCGGTGCCATTCGAATCGATATGTAATACTCATTTTCGTATTAGCTCTTCGCGTGTCCAGCTATCATCGACACGGCACGAAAGACCGTGGCTTACAATGAGCAGCCTGAAAATCGAATTCCATCACTGAGATCATCGGTGTGATCATCATCGCTCGATAAATCCATGACAAGAATCCTCCTTTAATTACAATTTCACATTTGTCACTGAGCACGTGTACACAGCGTGTATCATCAAATATTGTCAGCTTAACACTAGAACTACCAAACCAGTCAAAATGACTGGTACACAATTTTTTCCAAAAATTCTCCAAGATTATAGGAAAATCATAGAATAGATATTCTACGTCCATCTCATAAAACATAAATTACCGAATTGATCATCTCTTCCATCTCTGAATTCTCTTTTTTTCATAGTACTTATTTAATATATTTAAATATAACAGATTTAACGCCGGTAGTTCTAGTGTTAAGAATTTCTGTCGTAACACAAAATCGGAGAAAATGTTTTCTTCAAAAGTTGCATACTTTTATGAATGCCAAAGTATAATGATAATGGTAAATAATAGAATGATAATATGTTCTGTTACAATGATACTAATAAATGGAACAATGATAATAATGAATAGTAAAATGATAATACACTCTAATCCTCATAGAACTACGCAACTTCTACAAGAAGCATATTTTCTAATTTTGCACTAAACGAAGTTTCTGAGCTGATAAAATTAGACGGCACGTCCTGTATAAATCATCGATAATTTTTTTCCTCAGGAATATTCGATAGCTCTGAAAGATTTGCAGTAACACTAAGATTTTTTGACAGCAAATCCGATATACAGTGGGTCAAAGATCTTCCATGAATTTAAATTAGACGACTAGTAACATTGAAAAGCATTAATTTCCCCTTTATACGTTGGCGGTCCGCGATCCTTGTTAATGGGCAAGCAAAAACCACGGATCAAAGGAAGACGTTTCTTTCATCCGGATAAAAGCAGCGAAAAAGAAGTGGAGCTAAAAAGGTGCAATTAAGGGGATATTTATTCTGACGAATATACAGTCGTCGCACTAACTATGTTGTAGTTAATGCGTTTGCATCGGCAGGAATATTTGCATGAAAAATATCATTACTGAACGCACAAATATAATGACTGTCGTTGCTATAATTGTTTCTTATTGAACGGTAGTAAAACAAGATTTAAGTAATATGGATAATTTTCTTTAGAAATCTTCTTGCACTTAACCCTCATATGCTCTTTAGAAATAATTGCATAAAATACCATCGCTTTCTGTCCCTTTACGCTTTAATTAATATTATTATTTTAATTAGTATTATTGAGCTATACTCGACATAGCTTTTCACTTCATTTTATTTTCTAACGAATTAATATCGACTTTTCGAATTCAAAATGATTTTATAATATCACATAAATATCCGTCAGTACCTATAGTTACTGTTATCATTGAAAAAAAAATAACCAACGACAGAAAATGTTGTGCAAGTAATTTCATTTAGCTCGCTACAAACTTGACAAAATAATTCGGACCGCAAAGGGCTAAAGAGAAATCAAATATTATATAGTGTTTAGAAATTGAGATTAGGTGAAATTTCAGGCCCGGAAAGCATAAGGGTTGAAGAAACCACAATTTCTTAGAAATCACAATCTTTCCTATGATTTTATTTTTGACTATCGCCGATGAAATACAGGTTTTTTTATTTTATAGAAATAGAATCTTACTTCTCTTAACGCACACATGCGTTCATAGCGTTCAAAGAGCTGAAAATAATTAAATATCTATAATGATATAAAAAATCTACGTTAAAAAAGCATCACTTTCCCAGCATCTTTCTTCCATTACTATTTCCAAGAAAGATTCTTCCTCTCTTTGAAAAATCATCATTTTTTGCTGATGACCTTCTACTGTGATATTTCCTTCCCGGCCATCAAGATGAAGTGCAATCCTTCGAATCATGTAAGATGCTTCTTGCAGTAAAGACACACTTTCTACATCCGAATGCCATAGTTCTGAGATAAAAGATATCAAATCTCTGGAGAAGCGGAAGAAATGTTGACGAGTCTCTCGTTCTAAGAGGAAGATAACTCATTCCGTGGTTGTCTCACGGCCATTTTACCCCGCGGGAAGAGCGCAGCCAAATAATGAGAACGAAAGACGTTTTTTTCTGGATAAGAGCCAGTTTTTTTTATCCATCCGAGAACAAAGGCGATTACCTTGAAAGGGGATACCGTTGAAAAAGTGACGATTCGTGTTTTATTAAATTTAACAATACCCTTATCCTCCATTTCAATCGTTCTCCTCTTCTTCAAACGAATGGAGAGACACTCAGACGGAACTTTCTCCTCGAAGAAATGTTCCTATTGTGTTTTAGAAACGAAATGATCTTAACCCTTAAATGCACACATTTACCTTCATTTCTGAATTAATTCCTTTGGATCATAGATAGTCCCAGGAAATAAAGAAAGAATAAAAAAGATTCTCCCTATTCTTAGTATCTTTCATAGTTGCCAAAATGCATTATTCTCGAGGTTGGGCATTTTAGATGTGGAAGAATAAACATGTCGCATATTTGCAACACCGTGCATTCGAGGGTTAACCCTTTGCACGCCTGTGTCGAGCTACACTCGACACAGCTTTCTATGGCACTTAAAGTTTCATCTACTAATTATCGACTTTTCGAAATCAACAATAATTTTGCATCTTAACATAAATATCCCGCGATTCCTACAATTGTTCCTGATATTAATTAAAAATGAATAACCAACGTTAGATAATTTTCCGAGACTATATTTGCTTATCTGACGAAAAGTTAGAAAAATAATTCGGGGCGCAGAGTGTTAAGAGTTCTCAGTTATTTTGAAACGAACGATCTCTGATGTCGTTATTCCTCATAGCAGATATTCAGGTTGAAAAATCTCATGTCGTAAAACGGGAAGTCCAGGTATCGAGGGCATAAGCGTAAAACAACGTTTGCAATTTTTCCCCTCGCATTTTCGCGATTATCGAGTTCCAAAGCGAACGTAATATCATCGATACACCTCTATCCGCGAAATAGGGCCGAAGAGCTTCCACAATGTAAGATTCTCAGTTGATACTACTTCTCCATGTAACAGAACATTTCATATTCAAAGCTTTTGTTAGAAATTCAGAAATAGTATCCAATAAATGCCCAGGAAACGATCTGCAGATCGTAGCATCCTGTTGAAGCTCACAGTCGTACAAACGATCGTATAAAGTCCAAGGTGAGAATCGATAAGAGATCGAATAAAGTCTCATAATGCTCTACATAAACGTCGAATATCTTTGCTGAACCATGCTGAGTCGACGGTAAAATTATCACGGCACATGTTACCGTTCACGTTCTGCGTCATCTTCATAGAACGAAGGGACATGTCACTGTCAGAGAGGATAGGTGATGCAGGATTCCGCCATTCCTGGCTGAGTTACATGGGACTACGTAACCACAATATTGCTGGATGATTCGATATACATGGATAGAGTGCAGCTGTCAGCTGGAATAGAATCTATATTTGCCTGGATGTGGGAGACGGTAAGTTAATAGTGCAAATTACGCCGATAATCGCTCCTAATTTGCATGCCGATAGGTATTGTGGCTGTTGGCAGGTCTTCGATCTTTGGCAGCATTTGGGGGAGGTTTTTGTAACGCGAGAGGTATTGAGGTTGGATTGAAGTTGTCTTTTTTTATTTTGCAGATATATAGGGATTTTTGTTGCTTTATAGGGTAGTGAGCTGTTTAGAGTGAATGTTATATCGTTATAATATGTTTGAAAGAAGAATGTGAGGGTTGTATTTAACCCCTTGCCCTACGACTTCTTTTCCGACTGAACGCGTAATAACTCAGATTTAATTGCTGTAGTAAAACTTTCTTACGGATTTCTGATATTATATGCAATCGTATGCAAAATTAATAGTACAGAAATAATTTGATCGTCTCTGGACTCACAGATATTTTCAAATTAATAGTTTTCGGGAGGCTTGAAAACTTCCTATTCCATTTACCGCGTCACGAGTGTCACACGTTATTGTAGGGCAAGGGGTTAATTTGGAAATTGTTAAAATGTATAGAAATGTTGGGTGAATAGATGATTGAATTTTAGTTGGCGTAAAAAAAATGAGGAGGTTTGTTGAAAAGTGCAATTTTAGGTCAAATGAGTAGTACGATGGGGGATTATTATTTAGGGTGAATGTTTTTTACTTTTTGTCTCAATGAAGTCTTATCGAATATATAGACTGATTGATGGGTTTCGTGAATTCTTTACTGTAAAAGTTTAAGCAATCATATAAACAACGGATATGATTATACGATTTAGTCAACTGATATTTGATGACCTGGAGTGAATTCTTGTTTGCGAAATACAGTAAAAATGTTGGAATTCGATAAGTACACTCTGAACGTGAAAATCGGCAACAATCCATCCGCTTCGCGTTTTATTATCTTCGAATCTCCAAAAATACTGAAATTTCATGTACGTAAGCGAAAACCTATCGGTCATGGTATTAAACCATTGCATTATTTGAGCATATATGTCAATATTTGTCCGACGATGGAGGAAATAAAATTTATCCTTGTTCGAACAGTGTCATGGAATTTATGCATTGTGAGTGAAACGGCAATATTGCATTTCTTCGATACTGCAATTGCGCTACGTTAACAGACACTTTGATTAATGCGATCACATACAAATCGATCGGTATTTTCTATCTGGAAGCATGCAAGCATCTCCGTCCTCCATAAAACTGTTAAAAAATTGTTCCTCTTTTTAACAGCAGTACGTGATAAAATAATTTAAACTTCCGCCGAAGTATTACATTTTTTTCAATTAATAAGATCTTTAATGACTGAGATTATTTTTTCTCTCAAGACCGCTGTTCCCATTCTATTATCCAGAACTTATCACGGTGATCAAAATGACTTGCTCTAAACTTATTGTAAATTTTTCTGAAATTTCTGACGCGATTATATCGCACATTCTTATGATAGTAGCGGACTTTTATCACATTCGCCATTACGAGCTAGGAATTATATGAACTCACTTGTTACTTTGATAAATATTCATGAATTCATCACATTTACCAAACTTAGTGGTGATTATATATAATAACCCGTGATTATGTATAATCACCGGATTAATCACATTTACCGTAACATATTGTTACGATTACGGCGCGGCATCGAAAGACTACTAATATTTTAGAAAAGAAAGAGTTATATTTATTACACGTCTATTCGATGTCACAGTTCTTGGAGAACTCACTGACAACTTGTTATAAACAATTTGAGTCATTACTATGACTCTCACAATCGATATAACATACAGGGGGAACGATATTATTTACAATCAATCGTAACAATATATACGTATTATGTTTACAATTAGACACATCTAAGTAACAGTTTCAGAAGATTCCATCGTAATCATACGACATAAGTGTTACTGTAAGTGCAACTCAGATCTTTATTATCACCTTGCCAGTTGTTATTTCCAAGAACCCCCTTAACACGTTAAATGCCACGTTTATTTCGCTAGTTTCATCATTTCCACCGAACCAAAGCTGTTTCTATTAAAATCACATCTTTATTGACTAGAAATGTTAAAAGTAAGAATAGTTACGTACTCAGTAATACTTCACGTTTCTAACAGCAATGTTTTAATATTGAATATATTAGCATATCCGTGAATATCGCAATTTAAAGATCATAAGAAATTTCATCGAATTTAAAAGTGCCGGTCACCGGTGACTCCCATGACAATCACTGTGGTAAACTGTCGCCACGAAACATTCTCGATTGAAGGTCGCGTCGCAATGTTTTCATTTCCTCGACGTGACTTTACGTCGTCAAGAATCACAGGTGCTAGGTAACTACATGTAAACAGACCGACGAACCTCGAAGTCCAAAGCCGGTTAAGGAACCCGCAGAAAAATAACAGACGTCGGTCGAATTCGCCATTGATAATCTAACCTTACATTGGCAGTGTTACGTCGCTCGTCGAACCGTGATGGCGTTAATCTCCGAACGTCCGTCAGTTTCTCGTCGTTTCTCTCGTCGAAACGTGACAATCGTTCTCACTCGTTGTTATTTAAACTCGCGAATCGTTCGAAACGACAGGCCGCTGCAAATTTGCGGAAAGGTGCAGTTGTAAAATTCGCCGGGTAGACTGGAAAGCGATTAATTGTCAGGTGCGATGTATATACATAGGAACATGTATGGCACGTTGCAATTAACCGTTGCAGAGAAACGAGTCGTGCTAGAAATTGCCAGTGTAACGAAGTTTTCCTGCTATTTCGATCTATCGGGGGATTCACCGATGCCGATAAAATCATATTGAGTTAATTAATACTGGAAACTCTAGCCAGAAACCGTGGACGATTTTATGCTTCTGCGTCTTGCAATTCCGGCTGGCGAGATTTTTCTTTCTCTATCTGTGATCGACGGATTCGATGGAAAATCGTCGATGGATGGATGCTGGGAATTATTTATCGAAGGAGGCGTCCGTTGTCAGTGGTGAGTGAAATGACAAATTTTCTGGGATTTAACTGTATTGACGTTAGATTCTGATTTCACTGATATTTGACGTATCGAGAGCTTGCCAGGTGTACGCCGGTTTGTTGTGTGCTTTGCATTATTTACGTTTGGCATGCAAATGGAGAGGATATTTTTGAATGACGAGAGGGAATTATGATATACACGATACGGGGCTGCGAGAGAACGTAATTCAATCGTTCACCGGAGGCTATACCAGATACGCCTGATATTATATTATTTAATTAAATATTATCGCCCGTCGCGTTGCTCTTTTACGGTGAAATTTATCGTTAGCTCGTGGAGGAAGAATTTTCCTCGCTACGTTTCGTGATATTGTTATTCATAAAATTTTTTACGAAGATAATTAAGGCTTGATAATTCGCAGGTTGTTTACTGCCACCTAACACGCTTCCCCACAGTTTCTTTTGTTATTGCAATAATTAAGCGTTAATCATCTATAGTCTCCGGAATATTATACACTTTAAAATAAAATTGATTTTATGAAAAGAGCTTTCTGAGATCGCGTTCCACTGATTTTTTCAAGTCGTCTTACAAAATCCTCAGTTCTTTTCATTTATTTTCCGTATCAGTGAATTAATAATGAGTGATGCTAATTCAGAACGAGCCACTTGTGATGAGTGATACGAAAAATGAAAGAAGAAGAACTGAACATTTTCTAAAATAAGGCAACTTTGAAAAATCTGTGGAAAGTGAGCTGAAACTTATTTTCATTAAATTAATTTTATTTTGAAGTGTAAGATATAGCGGAAATCATTCCTAATTAATGCTAATTTATTCGGCTAGAATAATGAGTTATTGTTCTAGCAAAAGGGGCGGATTACAATTTCTGATCTTGTAACTTTGTATAGAAGTTTTTGCCAATGTTTTCTAAGTTACGTTTGTATAGTCGTAGCTCATATTGCATACAGAATTACTTAGTTTCGATCCAAGGCGGTTTTCGCGATGAAAACCACCATTGCATTTGGCAATGCAATTTGGATCGGTATGTTTCAAGCGAGTGTTGCGGTTATAGCGATGTATTCTGCTCAGGTTAAATAGCATTGCCAATTTAACAGTTCAATTAATCGAACTTAGTAGTTTCCAATGAAACGGACTACAATGACGGCGGAAAGATAAGTTGGAGGAAGGGGACGACGTGGCATAAGTACACCTTTAATAGACGAACTTTTTAAACGGAGAGGCAAACAAGGAAAAAAAATCTGTTCTTTTCATTTCATTTTTTATTGAAGAATCTAATTACATAAATATATTAAAGTGCTAGATACCTATGTACTGTAACTACGTACATAAATGACGTTAAATTAAGTGTTCATAGTCTCTCCACACTAGTCTCCATTTTCTAAAAAGCCGATTAAAAGATATTCGAATTCTGTGAAATTTTTGGAGTTTGCAGATTTATAATTCACAGGGCTTTTTAGCTTTTTCAGGTTCTCCATTTTTGTAAAAATGGACTTTTCGTCTTTACAGATCCTGCATTTTTCAAAAGTGGAGAACCTGTGAAGGCTGAAACTCCTGTAAATTCATAAAATGCTAGAAAATTGTAATATCTTTTAATTCATTTTTTAAAAAATCTCAGTCGTTAACAAGTTTCTCTAATTCCTTCCTCCCTTCTTTAACGCCGGTTCAAAGCAAGTACCAAAGAGATTATTCCCCGAGAAATTCGCACCGCTGATACCTCGTTGAAGTGTCATCTAATGCGGGAATTATAATTTAGATACATACCTCTTCCTAGATAAGTTGTTAAGAGCAACTTCGTGGTTTAATACGAGCATTCGGTAACAGGACGCGTGTATGTCGATAACACGCTGAAAATGGTGTTGAAATTCGAGAAAGTTTCAAACGCTTGAATTACCTGACGTTCTCCAGGATCACTTATCGAAAGCTACGCTGCTCTGCGAATAGACGTTTCACGGAGTTGCAGAATATCTCCCGGATCAGTCTTGCGATTAATTCGAAATATCACCACTAGCAATTTTACTACCACTTACAATTTATACAATATACATTCCACCATAATATATTGTTTCGAGTCGACTGCGCACGCAAAGTCCTTTTGGACATAGTAAATGATTAACACACTTTTATAGAAAAATGACAACGCTTTATTTCAAACACACGTCCGTCAACGAGGAGCTCTGACCATAGAATCCCTTATTTATTCATAAATAACTGACATGTCCCGTAATCCAGTAACATTCATACTACTGGGTATTGCGTAACAATATTATAGTCACAATTTTAATTCTTGACCCCTTGCCCGGCGAGTTCTTTGTTCCGTGCCTTCGCAATAATTCAGAATTAAATTGCTAAAATAAATATTGATCAGTGATTTTCGACATATCGCACAATTTAACATCTAATTAACACTTTACCGACCGTCAGCTTATTAACCCCTTGCCTTACGATTTCTATTTCGACTACGCGAGTAATAACTCAAATTTAGTTCCTGAAATCAACATTTCTTTCTGAATTCTCATATTTCCTATGATTGAACGCAGTATTAATATTCTAGAAACATTTTTATCGTCTTGTGACTGATTGATACTCTCAATTTAATAGTATTCGGAAAACTTCCAAATTTCCTATTTCATTTGCACCGTCAGGAGTGTCACACGTTATTGTAAGACAAGGGGTTAACAGGCTTTTTGTCGCCAATGCTTTTCAATTGTTAGTTTATTAATCGGTTGCCACGGCAATCAATAATAAGTGTTAAGGAAATTGCAGTTTTTTTAGGTAGTCTGAGCTGAATTCTAATCCCAATCAGACCGTTTGAAGTGAGTAAGATGTTCAAACCGCTCGGCAAAGTGTTAATTTTATAAAAATAATTTCATCGTGTGGTGTTTCATTGATATTTTCAATCTGACATTGCAAAACTTTGAGTTTCCTATTCTATTTGCCACATCACACATGCTACTTGTTATTGTAGAGCAAGAGGTTAAAATTCTATGACTATATGGCATTCCTATCTTGCAATAATACGCATTAAATTATATTATTTATATTGTGACACGTTGACGACGTACGTGATGTCATTTTCGACATTATAAATGAATCGACACTCTTTTACAAAATATTTAACGCTTATTATGCAACACAGCCGATATCGAGGCAGTCCGAACGTACAATTTCTTTGTTCTATTATTTCTAACAATAGATACTCCCCGTAACCCAGTAATATTAGTTCCACTGAGCGTTCCATGCGTAACAATATTATACTAAATTACATAAAAAATTAAAAAATAAACATTCCCAATTATCGCGATTAATATTTAAAATTTCTAATAAAATTGCATATCGCATCGTTTAAAAGATGTTTGTATTATCGAAGAGAATTCAGGTTGCACGCTTCGGCGAAAGTGTAAATATCTCGAAAGGAAAATATATAACTATATATACATAAATTTATAACTTGAACGGTTTCATCGCCAACACAGATATAGGTACAGATTTAATAAATCTAGCTCGAGCGATTCCTTGAATATTTCATTGTTCCCGGCGTATAATCCATCGTCTTTTATCGAGATTTCTCAGGCAATTCGTTCTCTCCCGCATCTCTCGCGCATCGCCGACAAATCCGCGAAATACATTCTCCTCTTTTCCCCTTTTTTTCCTTTCGTGTATTCGCAAGTATCGTTGACCCTGATCGAAATTTCACGGTTACCGGAACGAAGTTCCATCTTGCGGGCTTTATGGATCCTGTTTCCCTTCGTGAACGCGAGGGCTCGGGATTTCGTCGGGTTTCGATATTCTTTTAAGCTCGTAAAACGAAAACCGACGGGAGAAATGTGAAAGAAACCTGAATGTTCCTTCCGGCGATATATCACAAGGCACACCTCATCCTTGGAACGACTCGTCGCAGAAAATGGTCGAAATTAATGACAAAAATATTCCATCCCTTTCCGAATTTCCTCTCTCTCTCTCTTCTTACGAATAAATTTTCATAGCATCGACTCCATTTTCCCCTCGCGCTCCTAGGATCTGCACGGAATACGAAATGCAGTTTAAAAAGTAATTAGAGATGCGACCACTCCGTGGCTGGCGAGGAAAAGTTAAGCCGAAAGAGGCCACGGATAATCAGTGCAAATAGTTTCGGGTGACTTTGAATTTGATTATAACGAATTTTTGTATTATCTTATGGAGGAAGTGTTGACTACTAATAGGGATCTCTGTGTATTTCATTAGCATAGTTAATTGATTTCGTACGAGCGTGAAGATTAAGGGAATTGAAGGGAATTTTGGGGGTTTATTTTGCGACGAAATACGTTGATTCGGATGTTAAAGTGGAAGAATGCGGGATAATAATCGGAGTGTGAAGTTTAGCCTTCGTTAAGGAATTTTCTAGTGCATGTTATTGCTACTAATTATGTTAGAGATGATTTTGTTGGATTTAGTACGTTTATACTCTTGTTTTTCGGATGTTAATCTCATTTGGCGTGTTTCATTTCCGGAAATTTCTACGGCGAAATGTTTAAAAGAGAACGCAATATCACTCGAGCTTCAGACGAGCCGGAATAATATAGATTCGTGATCCACGAATGCTCGCGTGCTGCTTTTAATGCCTGGCAAGAGAATCACTGTTCTTTATTACCTCTCTGCATTTCATCCCTCCTCGTCTCTGTTATTCCATCCAGTTGCGGGGTAGTTTTCTCGTTATCAACGCGAGACGCTCAGACACGAAGTTTTGAAATGAAAAATTGCGAGTTGCTGATACTTCGAAGTCTCGGATTGCGCTTAATTTTTTGTCTCTGTTTCGAGGGATAAATTCTTGTCGGGTTTCTTAGATGTGCGTTTCGTGGAACCGTCGCTTTTACAGGTTTCTTTTCGAATAACAATTAACCCTTTCGATACCGCTTTTGTAGGAAATGAGAAATGGGTTCTAAGTGAGATCTTATTCGGGACTTCATTTCGGTCAATATATATTTTTTAGAAGTCCTCATGAAATAGGCGTGAAGTGGTATAAAATACCGAAATGAGGATATCGAATCCATTTTATATAAACATTTTGATCAGCAGTAGCTATTAAACTTTCTTTGGGTTATAATTGTTCCAATGGTACCAAAAGGGTTCAATTAACGGTGTGTTAAAAGTGTTGAAATTGAGACTAATTTCGTGGATCGTTAAATATTCAAAACTGTTCTTTAAATTATTGACTGTTAAATACATGAAGTTGTGGTCCAAGCTATGGACCACCAAATATACCAAGTTGCGTTTCATTTTGCGCATCATTAAAGCCATCAAATAGTTTTAAATATTTTAAATAATCAATCACCAAAGATACAAAACTTTGGTCCACACAATGGACCAGAAAATACGCTGATTATGATTTACTTCATTTATCATGAAATACACAAAACTGTGTTTCAAATTACTGGTCACCAAAGATATCTAATTTTGGCCCTCACTGTGGATACTAAAATAAAATAAATCATTGTTTAAATTAATGTCTACTAAATATATGAAATGATGGTCCAAATAATGGAAAATCAAATACAGTAAGCCGTGGACTGACCCGTAGACCACAAAATATAAGAAATCATAGTTGAAACGTCGTAAGATGGTACCACGCGGGGCAATGGGGACGAAATCTTTGACAGTCAAATAACGGACCGGAATTTGAGCCCCTTGGGAAATTTTTCTCACTTGGTATGCACAACATAACCTCGATGGATCGAAGCACACCTAAAATTGTAGGTTTTCGTCGATACGATCATAGAGGACGAGAGCAAAAATGTAAAAATATATGGACGAAAGATGTATTCGCCTCTCTCGAAGGAAATCCAAAAGGCTAAATAATTTAATCAATATATAAATTATTATAAAACAAATGTTACTATGTATCTATGTAATCAGTGTTTGGCATTCTATCTTATACTGCAATTAGAATGTACAATATTAATGTCAGTGTACAACTAACATGATACAGAAGCCATACACAAAAGCATAATTTCATACCGTGATTGAATTCCTCCACCGTTCGTTTCGTATTCTGTTAATTTACAATTAAACGCATCACCACAATTTCCCCAAAAACTGTACAGATCTGTCCACTCGGTTAGAATATAATTTCATGGAATTAATCGTTGATTAACGCGTGATTCGTTACGCGAATATAACTTTAACGTGGGTTCTTTATTTGAAAGTGTGCGGCAGATAAATTTTCAGCGGGATACATTCGACGGAATTATACGAAAGAGCCATTTGTAATGCAGGTGGTACGCTGTTTATTAACAGATTTCGCAACGACGCTCTTCCATTGTATAAATTATAACCTGATCGTTATAATAGCAACGAACGATCAATTAATATTGTATTATTTCCCCGAAAACAAGCATGGAACGTTGTCTCTTCAATTGCTTTGGCTCTCCATGTTTGTACGTACAAAGTGTCTGTATTATTACAAAATATTCCGTATAATTTTCAGGATCACTTCGGTCGGGAAAATTTCAAAAGTTGGATTTACAGCGGGAGAATTGAATGGCCTGGATCCGGGTTTCGTCTAATTTTGATTTTGTATTTCCCGGTTTTTAATTATCATAGTGGATTGAAACTAGTGTTGTTTTACGCTCAATTTTTTCCCAATTCTGTACTTCCGTTTACAAATACATGGTTTTCTTTGTTTCGACGTGATTCCTTATAATATATTCTCTATTGGATTGCAGGAAAGCTAATACTACAAGAATTACTATGCTATTATAGTAAAAATACCATTTATAATTGTCAAATGACACTAATAAACATAGTTAACACTTTAATGGCCGCTCACACATGGGTTAGATGCTACCGCCGACGGTTATTGACCGGTAGCACACTCTCTGAGTGATGATTTCTCTAAATGTTAGTGACGGATAACATAATACATATAATATAATTATTAAACCATAAATTTCATCTCCCTCTTCTTCCTCCCTTGCAAGTGTTTTTATATTATTGGCAGGATAAGTTCATATTTCCATTCCTGTGTTGTACGTGAACAAATGTAGACATTGTAGGAACGGATATTGTGTTTATTTTTATTGTTTTTTTATTGAAACTGTCTCTGTTCACATATATTCAATCATTTCGTGAATTTATATAAAGTTTTTTTAATTTAATTCTTTAAAAATATTGCCGGCCCCTGGCGAAGTTTAACTGTGTAGACGTGCGGCCATTAAAGTGTTAATATAAAATAGATTATTTTATATTTCAAAGATATTCCAAGAAATCTGAGTGTGTCAGAATTCTGACTGTATTTGCCAGCGATTTGTCAACAGTTAAAACTACAATGAACACGTAGACACAAATTTCATCGAGATGGTTGCAAAATCCAGCGAGAGATGGTTTTTCAGAATTGAGGAACTTTAAATTTGGAAAATGGCCTCGAATGAGGGACACGTTAAAAATGAATTTTTATTTGCCCATTCGGTTTAATTTGTTCTTGCGTCCGTGCAATTACACGGGAAATTGAATATGCATATAAGAAGAAATTATGAAAGTCCTGTATTCGAGAAGAATGGCGGAGATGCCGTCGCGAATGCAAAATAAATCTGAGCATTTTGCAAACACGAAATGTACGTGATATCTCGAATGCATGAGAACAGTGAGGAAGAAAAAATGGAAAGACGACCGCCGAGGTATTTTACCATGGAAAATTATTTCCTTCCACCGAAGTTGTCTTTTACATTGCTTGTAAATATTTGTTGTCTTAAAATTTTTTTTATTGCGATAATAAAGGTTGTTTTAGAATCAATTATTACTGATATATGGCCAATTATTATTTTTTTTTGATTTCAAGGATGATCAACTTCTCACGCAATTATTGAATGTTCAGAAATATCTACAAAAATTTGGTAATACAGCTATTTCTGAAAAGTTAGTTTCGATACGTAATGTGAGAAATTCAAGCAGCATTTTCATGCATAGAGTCTCTCAATTTAATAAAGGAACGAGCATTATAACAATAAACTATTATTTACGCAGAAATATTTTTCTTTGCTGGGTCAACTACAGGTGCCTTAACCTTCTTGGGATATTTTTTTGAGTTTAAAGAATAACTCAATAATTAGGTTGTTTGAAATTTTTCACTTTAATCTCTGATTTCTGTACTTACAACAGAGTTACATATAACTGAATAGGATAAAAAATGGTACCAGAGGGTGCTTGAATTTTTTTGAAGCATAGCCTGGAAGACAATGATTGTCCTTTTTGAATTGCTTGTTAATCGCAATGCAGGACAGAGTGTTTTACGTAAAGTCATTTCTGAGTCGCTAAGTGGCTTTTGACGTTAACTTAAAAATCGGGAAAATGTAATTATCTTCCTTTTATCCCCGTCGACGTTGAAATTTAATTCGGTGAAATGCAAGACTATTTCGAAATGTATCTCGTCCCTCTCCTCCCTTTTTCTCTCTGAATATTCAAATCGTAATAAATTCCATCGGAACGAATTACATTTCTGTATGCAAAAAGGGTAATAATTATCGGCCGAAACGATAGAAATTCGTGTCGCGTTTCATGCAGATATTCGTCGATTTTACAAAGCACGTTTTCGTTTCAGTGGGATTTGCTGTGCATCGGGGTGACGTATAATAATTAACATTTACGAATTACATTCGACGTGAAATTCGTGGACATTGGTGGAGAATTCGTGGCAATTTTTTTCTCTCCCTTCCGAGAAACATCCGATTTTCACGATATTATTTCCCCCTTTCTCGTATACGCGAATATTTTTTCAACGGCACGGCCGAATATTTGTTCGCGCACATTATACGATTCCGGTTTCGAGGAGAGATAAAATATACACCCCGCGGCTATAATTTTCGGGATAAACGAACCGAAGGTACGCAAAAAAATTTTCCTCAATTCACGGCGATCGAGGAATTTCATGGAAATTTCCCTCCGACGCTGATTCTTTTTTTTCCCAGGCTTATCGTCGATGTTTTCTCTAACGCCGTACAATTTTTATTCCCAAAGAATTCACGGTACGGCGGTACTTGTTGCGTCTCTTTCCCTCTAAATTCCCGTCTAATTGTCTCCCTTAATGATGCCACTTGATACCACCATTAATATCTTTAATGAGATCAAGTTAGATCGTCAAAGTGCAGCGAGAAATTTTACACGTTTGCAGAGATCTCTTCATTATCATAATTCAGAGTATACGGTTATATTCTCTTTTAGAAACATGGAAAAACTTTCAGGCAGTCGGGTTTTATCATTTAAATAGCTTAGTTTTTAGTGCTAGGGAACGTGATCCTGGTTCTTACGTTAAATATCGAAAAATGCCAAGCTAATCTGTAGATTTGATGATAACTTTTGTATGAATAATTTTATAGTTTAGTAAATGATATATTCTGCTTGCAACAGTATAGGTATAATATAGATACTGTCTTCAACAGACAAATAAAATACAATATTTACCACTTATAATAGACAAATAAAATACAATATTTACCACTTATAACAGACAAATAAAATGCAATATTTACCACTTATAACAGACAAATAACATACAATATTTACCAGTTATTAGGTAAAGCAAAAAGACGTGTTTCTTCTTACCATGTAGAAAATTTGTTTGAAAAAAATACATATTTGTTTCTTCTAATTTCGCACAGTAGACCTCGTCTGTGATAGGCTGGCCAGATTGTAATAATTCAGAATGAACTATAACCGAAATAATCCCACCAAACACATTAGAAGAACGACATTTCTTTTTGCTTCACCTTATGATATATTATTGTATATCATTAGGTAATTATATAATAATAAAATGCGCTGTGCGTAATAAGCAGAAAAACATCGAAATCGTTCTTCCTTGCATTCTTCGATGAGAAACAAAGGAAACGCATCTCTCAGGTTGTCACGTTTCCACAATATTTTTTCAAACCCCTAGTATCAAACTGTTAATTAAAATCATCCCTTTACGGGCGGAGATATTTTTGAATATTGAGAAATAATCATCTATTTGGCGATCAAAAACCACCTTCTTATCAGAAAGTCGTTCGTTTATTCATTCATTCATTCATTATCAGAAGAACAGTCGGAGATGAAATTTCACATGTGATGTTAACACGTTGAACGCCACCGATATTTCGCTAGTTTCATCATTTTTGCTAAAGTGAAACTTTTTTCTATTTAAATCACATCTTTACAAAGCACATACCTTAAAGACACATGTAGTTGTATAGTCAGCAGGACTTTACCCTTTTAATGCCAATATTTAAATATTGAATGCATTAGAAAATTTGCGAATATTACAATTTAAATGTTTAATTTAAATTTATTATTTATTCAAATTTATTATTTATTTATACAATTTAAATTTAAATGTAATTCAATTACATTGAATTTAACCCTTTGCGGACGGAGAGTCTTTTGAATATTGAAAAATAATCATTTATTTGGCGATCAAAACGCCCTTTTTAACAGAAAGTCACAGTGTTAATGTATGGAAGTTATAAATTACAATTTACATAATTAAATTTCAACGGTTATATTTCACTTTCTCAACTCTAACCCTGCATACATGCGCCGATAAATTATAACCAGATTTTTTCTCAAACCACATTTATGCGTCCATCTTCCTGAAAGGGTTAAGAATCATTCTTCGTAAAATTCCTATCTCGTTCGTTTCAAGCAACGAAATCCGTTTACTCGTGGAAATTCATCAATTACCCAATTACAGAAGCACGGCCTTGAATGCCCTGCAATATTATTAGCTCCATTACTCTCCTCTACATTTGCGGCCTCGCGGACGTTAATATCGGATTAATGTTCCCCGGTTGACGAATAACTTTCCACAGCGAGTTGCCAACAGAAATACGGCGGGCCGAGTGTAACCCAATTATAATACCGCCGGATGTCTATTATCAGATTGCACGGGCTAATATCGATAACCCAGAAAGATACTAAGTAATCCGTGGCGCCGTGAGTGATGCATTACCACCCGCTGCGATGACAAACGATCATCATCGTCGTGCTGGTCGTTTCTTTCTTGAACTTTTGTAATCTCAGCCTAGCTCGAATCGATTCGGTGTCTTTGGAAACGTTTCATTCAGTTTGATTAATAGTTTGTAACTTCGTTAATATTTCCTGACGATTATCAAGGATAACAGGGGTGGGTGATGATTGGACGAATTGTTTGGCGATTAAGACAACGTGATAAGTGTAAGAGTGTGAGAAAATGTTAGATGTTATTTGTAATCAGTGAGTTCGAGTTGAAAATCCCTGTTGATTCTGGGAAATTTTTCCTAAATTGTTTAACACTAGAATTACCAAACCAGTCAAAATGACTGGTACACAATTTTTTCCAAAAATTCTCCAAGATTATAGGACAGTCATAGAATAGATATTCTACGTTCATACCATAAAACATAAATTACCGAATCGATCATCTCTTCCACCTCTGAATTCTCCTTTTTTCAAAGTACTTACTTCATATATTTAAATATAACAGATTTAACGCCGGTAGTTCTAGTGTTAATATATCGTAATCTCGATGGTTTGGGACCCATCTAAAACAGTGGGTCCTAGGTAAACTGACCATACTATGGGGCATGGTGATTAACTCTTTGAGGCACGGGAATTCAGAAAATAAAATGACCCATGTTGCACAGACTTTTTTTTTTGATTGCATTAAGTTGGTTTATATTTATTAACAGTTATATAATAATATAAATTTTAGAGGTGGGACAAAAATGCCCCACCGTGCATCTTCATGCATCATAGAGGTGGGACGCTTTTAATCCTGCCGTGCCTCAAAGAGTTAAGGAGGTAAAGGTTTAGACTCGCAGTTAATGGCTCAGTGGAAGTTCAAATTTTCCTATATCCACCATTGGGAAATTTTTCCTAAAATATTCTTTAATATATGATAAGTTTGGTGGTTCGAAACCCACCTAAGACAGTAGATCCTATGCCAAATGACAATACCATGGGGTTTATGGTGGGTAAAGACTGTAGTTAGTAGGCTCGCAGTCAGTAGGCTCAAGTTCAAATCTTCTTCTGTCATCTGTGCAAATTTTTTCTAAATTATTATTTAATATATCATATCCTTGGTAGTTTGGGACCCACTTGAAACTGTAGGTTCTAAGAAAAATAACCGAAGCGGTTAGCCGCAAAAATGCAAATCAGTTTTAGCTAAAAGCCCTGTAAAATTGGTACTCAGAAGGTTGTAAATTCTTTTCTTTTGTATTTTTCAGGCGGGTTAATACTTTATTCATCGTATATTCTTCTGGATATTAAGGGAATTATATGTGTAATACCTATTTGTAAAGCGCTATATGTTAACCCTTTGCACTCCGAGTAGTTTTTACTATGAGCTACCAGCTACTCCAAAACTATTTACACGGTGCGAGTACACATCTCTCGCAAATAGAAAACCTTGCTTTGTCATTAAAAAAGAAGCGTACATATTTTGAAGTTATATTTTACAATATAAAAAAATATATAAATACACCGGATTTATCTGAAAACCGAGTTATCAGCTTCTTCTATTACAATGTCGCTGCTGCAGCGACAACGGACTGCAAAGGGTTAAATATCAAAAAGCAAGGAGCTCTTGATTACATCGTTTTCATTTCAGTTATTTCCAGGCAGGATAATTTAATTATATTGTCATTTACAATTACCAACTAATAGGCCATCGGTTGTTAAACGTTGGAAAACGCAAAATCTATTAATAATATAACGTCATAACACATAAAGTGTTAACAATCTTTCTGCAGGTAGTACGTAAAATTTGCTAAATTATTCCCCACGTTCGAACCCACGGTTGATTTCACTTTCACGCGCGATAGCGGAAGGAAACGTGTGAATTCGAGGTGCTGATAAGACCGGATAACCATCGGCATTTTATCCAACGATTCTCCTCGAGACTGTTCGCGGCTCCTTCCCTCTTCTTTCTCCCCTCGGCAGAAGCCTATAGAAAAAAAAGAAAAGAAAAACAGACACGTAGAAGCGAGTTACCTTTTCAACTGTGAAATCGTTTCCAGGCTCGTTAATCGCATTTTCTACACAGGGAGGCTCTTGTAGGGAGCTGGCATCCCTTCCCAGCAAACCCCTAGGGTTGGATTGATAAAATAGAATGAAGGCTCCCAGCGGTGCCATCTTGAGATGTCCCTCTGTGCTCCGGGCGTATTTCAGGAACTGTTTCTTAGCACCGCGTTTCTCGCAAGAGAATATAGCGATTCTTTCTCGATCCTTTGTGACGAGGAAGTTCACGGTAAACGACGAAGACGATTCGAGAGACTAAACGGGTCTGCGGTGCGAGCTTTGTTTATTTGCTGTTTAAATCGTAGAGGTTCTTTGCCCTCTTAGATAGTCGCGGTGTCTTTTATTTTTTGGCGAGATTGGGGCTAACGGGGATGTAATTTATATGGTGAGTGTGTCGATCAGTTTTGAAGGAGCTCTGATTTGAGGGTATTGTTGCTGGTTGAGAGAAACAAGCTGAGGTGTAATGTAATTTTGGATTGTTGAGTTTAAACTGTGTGCAAGGTAAAGGCGTAAAGTTATTTTTCTAATTTGTAGTACAGGTTCTAGTAAAATAAAATAAAAATAGGAATATTATTCAGAAGTAAACTTGTATTATAATAGTGATAAAATAATAAATGACAGGAAGCTATAAAGATATAAAGGTTCAGAAGTTGCAGTCAGTAGGGTCGATTTCAAGTGCAATTGTCATTTTTGGGAAATTTTTCCTAAATTGTTATTTAACATATGATAGCCTCAGTGATTCGGAAACCATCTAAAACAGTGGGTCCTAGCCAAATAACTATAATAGCTTATAACTAACACCAAGGCAGTCGCAACGATTTGTACCTAATTTTTTCTAAAAGTTTGCCAAGTTCTTAGGGCAGCCACTTAGTAAATATTCTACGTCCATCTTATAAAACATAAATTATTGAATTAATCATCGTTTCCACCTTTTCATTCCACTTTAACTAAAGCACGCATTTAATATATTTAAATATATTAGATTTAACGCTGGTACTGCTAGTATTAAAGCCGAAGAAATACGAAACAGTAAATGAAAGATTATGATGGATACGTAGTTAAAAGCTCCTGTAACAGCCTGTAACAACAAAATATTTTCACAAACGTAGAATTTATTCGAGCACAGTACCTGAGTGTTTTAATCCTACAGCTATAGTGAGGGACCAGAAACAAAGCACTTGGGACGGAAGGGGAGATTGCTCTCGCACCGCCTATCCGCGCCATGTCGGTCCTGGAAACCTGCGATCGACGAATGACAACAGAAAATAAAACACTCCTTTCGTCGTTCACATGACGACGCAACGAATGTTTCGGTCTCTCTTGCCAATAGCGTGTAAAAATCGAAAATGCGTGAAGGAGAGGGATATCCCGATCCGTCGGTCGAATCAGTACAAATTACCCCTCAAGAGCCTTGTTTCTGGTCCCTCACTATACCAGGGTTATGTCTATTATATTTAAATATACTGAATAAGTACTTTGAAAAAGATGTTTAACACTAGATTTACGGGCGTGAAATTTGTTAAATTGCAATATATTAAATAAGGACTTTGGAAAAAGAGAGATGAAGCCGCAGAGATGGTAATTCGTTAAGTCATTATTGTATTATAAAATACACGTGAAATATGTACTGTGCAGCGTCTCTGTAAGTTTGAGAAATGTTTATAAGAAAAATAGGAACCCGTCAATTTGACGGCTTCCGTAAATGTAGTGTTAATGAAATAACTTAGGTTTTATATGATAAAAGTGGAATATTTATTGCTTGGTTCTATTATAAATTTGGGTAATTTTTAGAAATAATTATGAACCGATCATTTTGACTGGGTGGCAGTTTAAGCGTTAAATAATTATCACTTCTATGCATTATAATACTGCCACCGCATAGTGCATACATAGAACATTTGAATGTGGCATGATATCGTCGTCTCAGAGAATCAATTTATTGCAGCCGCTCTGTCAAGTAATAATTGATACCCAGAACTCTCAGTCACGTCTCCCAGCGGTCTATTTTGCGGTATTCCACGAGGAGGAAGTACTTTATTCGACCTGAAAAATACACTCCATGATGGTATCGCAAAATGTCTCTCGAAGGCTCGCGAAAGCTATTGAATAGTTACGTAATAATGGATCACGCGTAGAATATATTTGCGCGAAGAGGTTGATCTTTTCCAAGACATTCTATACGTTGTGAATGCAATCCCAAGATGCGATTCGATTCTGCCTTTCTCCTCTCAGAGGAGGGATAATTCTCCAGATTCATTTTCCGCCTTTCCGTCGGAGTAGAATTCTCCTACGATCGGAATCTCGAAAAGTATCACATCTGAATTTCAAGATGCCCGTCCCTCCGACGTTCCTTGGTTCTACCTCATTGTCGTGTCAAGTCTCGAACACGTTCTACCATTACAAATATCGTCGACAATGCACATAGCATTTTTATAATCGTCGCGAAAGATAAATCCGCAGAGATATCCATCTCGTTGTTAAAATTTAACTGTATTTTTCGAAAGTACAATTTAATTGTACTTTTATCTCATCGAAACACACAAAATGGCGCCCCAATTTTATCCCTACTTGAAACTTCGATCGAAAGGGAGGAGTGTACAAACATTATTGCACGTTTCAACGCGATACTTTCCACGAAACAATTCCTTCGACCGTTAATACATCTCGTACTATTTATGTACAGATCTTCGATAAAACGCAGGTCACGACAAAAGGAAGAAAA
This sequence comes from Cerceris ruficornis, assembly GCA_963989415.1. Classification (NCBI taxonomy): domain Eukaryota; kingdom Metazoa; phylum Arthropoda; class Insecta; order Hymenoptera; family Crabronidae; genus Cerceris; species Cerceris ruficornis. Next base: position 7,768,040 of record OZ022527.1, read on the forward strand.
AGTGGTTGGAATAAAAAGAGGGATATGAAATTAGACGCACGAGTGCTTCCGTTTCGCGATAATGACAATTAAGGGAGTAAAGCACCCTTGGGGCAGATGTTGTAATGGGAAAAACTGTATCGCCGTATTTTCCAACTTGCGGCTTTCATTCTGTTAACGAGTGCACACCAACGTGCAACTGAAACGCAGTGAAATTTCATTTCAAGGACGGAGCTGGCATACATTCTTGTTAAACCGTGACACGTTGGGTCTAAGTTTTTCAGCGGGCAATTTATAAGTGTCACTGCTTTGTCACCTTGCGTTTTTCTACGCTCTCGGTATTACAATCTCCGGCGATCGAGCGATTTCAAGGAAACCTTTTTTTAATGGGTTGTTCGAGGGTCATTTTTGAGTTTCCCTTGGCGATGTCGATACTCGAGAGGAGTGGCTTTCTGAACTATATTAACAAATATTTAAGAATCTACACCTACGACTCAACTACGCAAGTACAACGCGGTACAACTAATAATTCGTCGCAGCTAACAACTAATGCGACACCTTAATACAACACGACAATTCTCAAAACAGAACTAAATCTGCTAAAACGTACCACTCTTGACTGATAAGTATAGATAACTTTTTCTGAACTATGTCAACCCTTAAAATTTTTACAAAAATATGAATTAATTATAGCCGCAGTAGTTCAGAAGCCACTAAAAGAATAGGTCCTACGCCAAATGATTTACTTTAAAGCCACACCTATTTATAATATACAGTCTTACATCTTTCATGCCAGATTTGCTTACGCATACTCTACCTTCTAGAATATTCAGGGCCGGAACTAACCCAACCCTGCTTTCACCCTTGCAGCACTTCGTCGTTCTTAAAACTACACAGTGGGAATATTTTCCGTCACAGACAATCGGTACGGTTTCGTAAAAGATTGCAAACTGCAAACCTTCCTTTCTCGAGCCCTAGTTCGTCCTTTCAAGGATTCCAAAACATTGTGTTGGGAGGTTTGGACAAAATTGACCCTCGTGACTAACACTAGAACTACAAGCGTTAAATCTATTGCACTTAAATATATTAAATTGGTAGTTTGGAAAAAGAGGAATCACGAGGTGAAAATGATGATGGCTTCAGTAATTTATGTTTTACAAAATAGATGTAATATATGTGATGCACGGTTTCTTGGCAAATTTTGAGAACTTTTATATAAAATTAGGGAGCAGTTATTTTGCCTGACTTGGTATAGTGAGGGACCAGAACAAGGCACTTGAGGGGTAATTTGCTCTGATTCGCCCGACGGATAGGGATATTCCTCTCCCTCACGCATTTTCGATTTTCACGCGCTATTTGCAAGAGAGACCTGCACATTCGTTGCATCGTCTTGTGAACAACGAAAGGAGTGTTTTATTTTCGGTTGTCATTCGTCGATCTCAGGTTTCCAGGACCGACATGGCGGGGATATGCGGTGCGAGAGGAATCTCCCCTTCCGTCCAAAGTGCCTTGTTTCTGGTCCCTCACTATAGTTCTAGTGTTAAGATTCAAAAAACATTTAGGGAAGACGGTAATTGAAACAGAAATAAGCAGTGTTCTTTTTGAAATTTGAGTTACTTTAAGGTGCATCTTACTAAATATTTATGTTTCTTCTTGAAGAATTTCACATTCGATTTTATGTAGATGCGACAAAATTCTTGCCAATTTTGACGAATACTCGAATCATCCTTTTTTCTTTTTAAATTCCTTTGCTTGGAATGTAATTTATTTCGTCCTTCGTTCCACTGATAATAGAAACGTAATGACCTGCGTTTAGTCATTCGTTACTGTCAATTTCCCCTTTCGTTTGACGATACGAATCGTTATCGTGCTTTAATATGGGTCACGAAATGTATACGACCAAATATTCACCGTAGAAGATATTGCTCCCGCGATGGTTTCAATAAAGAAAGATCAAGATTCTCCGTCGGTTTTCTTCCCCGGTGCGCAACTCGAATATTTTCCTTTGTCACGTTCACGTACGAATATTTCCAACTGAATCCTCGGAATCTCAGTGATACGTGCAATTTTCATCCACTTTTTCATCGACCATTTGAACGTTTAATGCATCAACCGACACACAGTGTTATTTGACCTGAAAAAGCTGGCTAAAAGTAGATTGTAAAAAAATATAAATATTTTACTGCCCGGGATTGGGTTTATATATATTTGTCATTAAATCGTTTTTATCTCATTTTAAAATCATTTATCGTTGAAAGTAGATCTCTGGAGTAATTTAAAATATTCCTGTTACTGTTATTTTCTGCAAATCTGTAATTCCATTGTTGTTTCATTGATCCGTAACTGTAAAAGTTTTGATATGGCAGAAATCCGTGTTTTTATTCAAGTCCATTGCATTTAATTAGTTGATTAGGTTACGTGAATTTTTGCTAATTAATGAAAAGTGTGTCAGTTTTATTTAACTCCCAAAATTCGCCAACAGAAATAATTCTAGCAGCCTTTTCGGTATTAATTCTACACTGTGCGGCGTTTCAATCATGCCGCTATCGTATTTACCAGTTTTCTTAAAAGTTATTCAAATCCGAAGATAATATCGACCACATAAATATGCATGCTGTTGGTACAGTTTAGGATTTATTACAATATTTTAAAGTATGTAGGTATTAAATGCCGATAAAAGTAGCTTGACGTGAAATTATACTTAAGAGAGAAATTACGTACTAAGAACTTAAAAGTAGCTGGGCAAGAGACGTGTTAAAATGATTAACACATTGCGTGCGGATCATGAGATATCTCGTTTTTTTGTACGTTGTTGTAATCGTATATAGGTTGCATGATACATTTAATGTAATTCCCTTTTGATACTTTGACAAAGTAATAAAACCGATTGGTTCGGAGATTGCTTTGCAGAAATTTCAGAATATCTGGAAAATTAGTTTTTGGCATTTCGAGTGTTGAAAATTTGAATTCAATTTAATATATGCTTCATGAATAAAGGTAGGAATTTTTAATTGTAATTATCGTGTGAGAGCGAAAATAGAACTGATTGCTTCGGAGATTGCTTTTCAGAAATTTCAATATATTTTAAAAATTACCTTTTAACATTTCGGGTGATCAAAATTGCAATTTGATTTAATACATATTTCATGTATAAAGGTAGGAATTTTGGAATTGTAATTATAGACCAATGGCTAGTACCGGAACTTACGCGATCGTGATCGAAATAAAAGGCGAAAAGGGTTGGTCGAATAATTGGAAAAAAAAAATTCCCGTTTAACGGGAACTGCGAGGTGCAAGGACCATGAATATAGAGTACGTTTAAAAGTCTTCCTTTTACGATTTTTCCAATAATTGCTGTCAATAGTTTTCGTACTTGTCAATATCGAAGGCATCGTACGAAACTTTGCGAGTGACAACGAGAAAAGCAAGTTAGATTAATCTAGTTTTTACTTTTCGATGCCTTTCTCTTGCAGAACTTAACAAGCTTCGTTTCGAATCTCGTGAAATTTTCCGTAACTTTAACTGTGCTATATTCTATCTTAATTTTCCACACCATCATACATTTCAATCTTTATATATTTACTATTATTATAATTTACAGTAGCAATATATTATTAATATAAATGTTGATCCTTTCCTTTTTTTGTATTTATTCGACTTTAACTGCTACGGTCATTTGGCGACAATTAATTCATACTTTTGTAAAAATTTCCCAGAGGCAACGCAGGAGCATTTGAGCTCGGGCCCATTATTTGCCTTTTCCTTTTTACTTAGCATAGCTTCATTTAATTAGTTTTGTAATTGTGCTTTCGCTGGGCACATGATATCGACTATGATGCATATGTCACATGGGAAAAATTAACAACTTTCTGAGGGTGACGGGGATCACGGACTTGGGCCCACTGATTGCGAATTCGGGCCTTTTCTTTTTTGCTCAACATAGCTCCATTTAATTAGCATTTTTATTGTGCTTTCGCTGGGCCTATGATATCGCCTATGATGCACATGTCAAATGGGAAAAATTAAAAATTTCCTAAAGTTGACGGGGACCTGAACTTGGGTCCACTGATTGTGAGACGGACCCTTTGACACCTTACCCAGTGTAGCCCCTTTGAACCCCTTCTTTTGTTTCTCCTTTGTCACTGGGTACACTATAATTACGCAGAGAATTATTCCATTAAATGTACTTTTCTTTTTTACATAATGCAAATGAATAAACTTGTTCAAAAAGCAAATTAGTCCCAGACACGGCGACCAGCCGGAAGCTAAGACCACCTAGGATTTTATAAGGTTGCATCCAATTTAATTCTTCAATGCAGTACTTTTTGCAATCTCTAATCTTTCTATAGCGTTTTCCATCTCGTTACATTTTCTCTAAAGATGAAAACTGTGCAAGATAAAAATGCTAAAAAGCTTCAATTAATCTAGGAAACATCAAACGATGAGATACTACGGCTGCAAATATCCGAAAACTCGAGAAAACTTTCGTAATTATCCGTGCGTAATACTTTGCATTATAAATGATTCGAATTTTCCACCGATTTATTAGCGAGACACTTAAAGCGCGTTCATTTAAACGAATAATTATCGCGGTGCGAATTTCGTGCACGATAAGTCGTCACGATTTCGCAGGCGAGGACAGTTTAACGACCTAGGCGGAAAACTTGTACAATCCGTACTCTAATGCAATTCATTGGACGCGGCGGTGTGAGAAACTTGTATGCGGAACTGTCGAAAGTTTTGCACTTCCGCATCATGTTACCCATCTACGTATGTGCGTTTGCAAAGGATTGTTCGTCAGGCTTCCCAGGGAGTAATTTGCATCCGAGTTTCCCTCGTGTTTTCTGAAAACCGTAAATTACATTATGTCGACCGGAACGTTCGAGATGGGGAAAGAAATCGAAATGACTTCCAAACGAAGTTGCAACGGCAGATGTAGAATTCTGACAGACTTCTTATATTATCAGAAATTGACGTTTAGATATCAAATTTCTGGAAAGTATAAGGTAACAGGAAAAGTTTGTGCGGTTCTTGTTTTTTAGCATTGAATATCAATCAGATTTTAGTTAGATATTTGCGAAGTATTTCGATGTGATGAGTGCACAGTGAGAAAGAGACTTCATTTATTATTTCTGGACTTTCATAAAATGTCGAACAAATTCATATAGCAGTGTTTGACAAAGAAGAACAAACACGAGTCTATTTTTTTGCACGACAACGCACGGTCTGACGTTGCATTTTACGGTTCGATAGAAAATAACGGAAGTCGGATTGGAAATTTTGCTCCATCCTGCTTAGAGTCATCGCCTTCTGATTATTATCTACTTTTATCTTAGATAGATCTTAGACATATACTAGATCGAAACGGCAATTAATTAATTTTTGTTTCGAGTAAAACTCCCGAATTTTACGAAAAAGGGTTATATAAAGTGCAGCGCTGAAAAAGTGACATAGAAGTCAACGGTGACTACATCGTTAAAGAAAACAATTTTTTTATATTCGAAGTGTTTGAATCTCGACTTACGAATCCACAGGAATTTTTTTCTGTACCTAATGTTTGATGCGATAAGATAAAAAACAATCCTGGCGTAGTTGCAAGGAATCTTTTAATTCCTTTCTGTCATTTCATTCTGATTGCGTGTACCGTAGATAACGATTGACTAGCTGCGCAGGGCAAAGAAAAACTACCAGTAGATACGACTTCCATTTGCATTTGTCATTTTTTATTCATGATCCACATCCCAAAATATACCATCCTATCGCAACTTCAAAACGCAACTTTATTTCGACCGTCAATCAAATTCTTTCATATTTTCCTCAACTTTAAAAATGTCTTTGATCCCCTCCAGGATATTAAGCCGTTCTCCAAGTTCCTCCGTGTCTTTATCCCTTTGCAGTTCTATGCCAAGCTATAATCGACATAATTATCTCTCCACTTCATTTTATTTTCTAACGATTTAATATCGACTTTCCAATTTTATAATGACTTTCTAACATCATATAAATATCCGTCAGTACGTATAATTATTGTTATCACTAAACAAATAAATAATCAACGATAGAAATTGTGAAATTAATTTCATTTAGCTCACTACAAAACTGAGAAAATAATTCGGACCACAAAGGATCAAAGATTGCTGATATCGCTTTACATTTACTCCCAGCACGTTCTGAATATGACGGATAACACGATGAACTACAATCTAACACACGTCACTCCAAGTGTCCTCGTGTCAAAGAATATAAACGGTAATCTTTATCATATATTCCCTTTAAAAGTTACCGTAAAACGTCACCAAGTTTCTGTACAAAGTTTCCCGAGGTGACTTACTGAAATCTCCGATAAGAGACAGTGACACACACGCGAAGCTTTTCCAGAAAACTTTTCCATCCTGTTACAGGATCGCTTATGTGCATTCGCGTGAGGGTTTGTTAGCCACGTTCCACTCGGAATACCGGCACTCCTCGAACTTTCTCTTGGACACTCGAGGCACCATAATTCCCCCGTTGTCGACCGTTAACGTCGTCATGGGATGTGAGAGACCATCGGCCATGACAAACGCCAGGTCCGCCAGGACTGTGTCCATTTTTCGGTAGTAACGTTGGATGTCTTTTTCTAATATCCGTTAAAAGGTCACGGGCTCGTGATGTTTCGGCTTTAGACGTTCGGAGAGGTGTAGCTATACCTCGCAAAAACAGAGAAGTCTTTCAGGTATCAGAGTTATACTGAGGGACCAGAAACAAGGCAATTGAGGGGTAATTTGCTCTGATTCGCCGGACGAATAGGGACATCCCTCTCCCTCACGAATTTTCGATTTTAACGCGCTATTGGCAAGAGAGACCTGCACATTCGTTGCATTGTCATGTGAACGACGAAAGGAGTGTTTTATTTTCGGTTGTCATTCGTAGATCTCAGGTTTCCAGGACCGATCTGGCGGGGATAGGTGGTGCGATAACAGTCTCCTCTTCCGTTCTAAGTGCCTTGTTTCTGGTCCCTCACTTTACCGGCTATCCCCACCATATCGGTCCTGGAAACCTGATATCGACGAATGACAAACGAAAACTGTTGAAGTGCAACGATGCAACACTCGATGGCTGTATGAGGAAGCGATAGCGGCAGCTTTAAGATTTGTTTATAGGAAAGCAGAGCCGCTGCTCGTGCTGTAGAACTTCGTCCTCAGTTCCAAAGTCACAGCCGCAGAGAGCAGATCATTCGTTATTTTATATTCTTATTTTTTCAATTATATTTAAACCAGCTTAAAATTATTATAGCTTTAAATAAATAAAACCATTAAATAGGAAAATTCCATCAAAAACAAATCACTCCTTTCGTCGTTCACATGAAGACACGACGAATGCGCGGCTCTTTCGGCCAATAACGCGTTAGAATCGAAAATGACGTCAGAACGAGGGATGTCTCTATCCGTCAGGCGAATCGGAACAAACCACAGGCCACAGGACTTCTCTATTTTCGCGAGGTATAGATTTGAGTTTCCTGTGTTTTATGTTTTTCAGTTGGAGTGATTCTGTTACATCATTGGAGGTGTATAGTTTTAGGTGGGTGTCAAAGTGTGGGATTCATGGCGTATGTTTAGAAATAAATTTTAATTTGGGATGGATATTGTATTTAATACATTGCTGTATAATAACGAGTGACACATTTGGCGCGATAAATGGAATAGGAAATTTTGAAGTTTTCCAAAAGTTAGAAATTGAAAATATTATTGAGACAGGACACGATCAAGTTATTTCTAGTCTATTAATATTACGGTAAATTATATGATATTAGGAATTACTGATTAACGTTTAATTTTTAAATTTAATTGTGAATTATTGCACACACAGTCAGAAAAGAAATTGTAGGGCAAGGGGTTAAGTTTAAACTTCTAGTAGATTGAACGAAATACAATGAAGAACTTGGTAATATATTTTTTATAATTATTATTTGAGTTCTTCTATCATTTTACTAAAACCCTAAAGTTTTAGATAGGCTCAGAATTATGACGTGGAGATATGCAGTTAAATCTTAATTCACCATAAGATAAAATATTGATCCAAACAACAATGGAATTGATGATTGATCGATTTTTCTAACAAATCGATGGAAACATAATGAAAAGCCATAAAGTAGTTTTCCGCCATTTATATCTACGATCACCATGGCCATTTTATTACTCCACAATTTCGTGTGGTTTCCGAATCGCCGAGTACGTGATATATTCATCACATGGGAAAAATTTTTCGCAGGTGACAGCAGGAGGATCCAAATTGTCACCCACTATTTCAGTGTCCAAGGTTCTATCCTTGTACCCACCATTGTTTTCATTGTTGGAAACTGTCAGTTCGCTAATTGGTTAGCAGGGTTCCACAATTGCACCGCTCTCCGGGGAATTACGTGCACGATTCGTAATTGTTGCGACCAATTTTTGCCAATCGTTTGCGACCAGTTTGCAATTGAATCGATAGCCATCGGTGTCAGATACTTATAAATATTGCTACGTTGAAAAACAGGAAAAAGCGGTTCACGAAAAATCGTAAAAAAGATATCAAACCTTTTTAAATATACTACAATTTTGAAAAATTGAAATTTTCTCGCCGGTTTCCTTCGTTTTTACATTGATTTAAAATCTGGATGAACTCCCGCCAGAGAGAATTCTGATCAAAGAAATGGGTCTTTTGTGTTAAGCGAAGGAAAGTATTTTTATTTCATTTTAATGAGCGCAGCCTTTGATCGACACCTGAGACTGCAGTTATATTCTCAAAGGTGAAAATTGTCAGGTTGATCTACGATCGCTTGACCTATGAATTTCTCGTCTTTCGCTCACGCTAATTACAAAGACGCTTGCTCTAGCACCTGGAGAAATTGTTCAAAGAAGCTTAACATTTGTTAGAAAAACTCCAGATTGAACTATAACCGAGTTAATAGCGAAGTTAATTTTATTTTTACATTTACTTTCATATAATAATGTTCTATAATCTTCGTCTCGTCAGTTTAAACTGTTTTCGTTAATTTTTATAACTTTTTATCTGGTATACGATTACAGGAAAACTATCGATAATAGGAAGAGAATAGGAAGTATTGCTTTACACGTAACAATTTGAAAGCATAGATTTTATTCTATTGACACTTTTGTCAAATTCAACGAACGTATACACTTGTTTCCCAGCTTCAATTAAAACATCGCCGACAAACATGAAATATGGCCAATATATCCCCGTCTATTTTTCTTGGCAATAAAACCTCGAATTTATCACTTTCCTCCGACAATGTCTATAGTTATCGAGCATATATTGAAAATCACTTTACAGCCACTCTTGAATATTTTCTATAATATTTTTCTGACGTTAAATCAATCCTTTCATGCATCTTCTCGAAGCCCGTCTTACGTTTTAGACGCTCTCTTCTTTTTACGAGGGAAATTTTCCCACGATAGAAACTTCGTAAGTTTTTAATCCAAGTAATACTTTGACGCTAAGTATCGTCACCTATCGATTTCTATACGAAATCCCATCAAACTGTCGTGACAGTGCAGACATTGAGAAGCGAAATATCTAGAGTTTCTTTTTTTCTGTAACTTTAACGTTAGAACTGCCGGCGTTATTATTATATTTAAATATATTCGATGGGTACTTTGGAAAAAGAGAAATTCGTGAAAAAGTTGATCAGTTAACACTAGAACTACCGGCGTCAAATCTGCAATTTTGAAATATATTAAATAAGTACTTTGGAAAACGAGGAATCGATTGGTGGAAAAGATGATTAATTCAGTAATTTTTGCTTTATAAGGTGAGCGCAGAATATCCACTCTGTCGCTCCTGTATAAATTTAGAGAATTTTTTTAAAAAATGCGAAACCAGTCATTTTGACTGCCTCGGTAGTTCTAGTGTTAAGTAATTTAGATTTTGTAAGATAGAATTGGAATATTTACTGTATAGCTTTGTTATCAGTTTGGGGATTTTTTCGAAAAAATTATAAACTGGTCATTTTGACCGCCTTGATAGTTTTAATGTTAAATAAAATGTTCAGGCTCATTGTAACGTAGAGGCTATTTTCTGCCAATTTTCGAAATATTAAAAATTCAATCTGAGTTTATTGTTTCGGCTGTCAGGAGAATATATGGGACACTAACGATTCCGACGTGTTGATAAAGCGAGGGAAATAAGCTGCTCTAAAATTCCTCAGTTGTCTTAACCTTGATCTCTACACTTTTAGCGTTATTCAATCGTTTGATATTACGCCATAGGAGGTAACACGAACTGATAAAGAATCGATTATAGAACGGAACATCTTATCGAAAATATCGACGTGGCTTTGAAGGATTTCTCCAGCAATTTGGCAACCTTCCACGTCTGCCTCTGTGCTTAAATTCGATTTGAATATATGCGAGTTCGAATATGAGATATTAATAAGAATATTTCACAGGGTAACGTTCTACGAGATCATTTTGGTATTATAAATTCATGGCGTGCGAATGAATTTCTGAAATGATTCACGAAAGTTCGTGCGGGGGAAAGTGCAAAGTGCAGAGGAGAAAATTATGGGCAGTTGAGTGCGTCGTAAAGATGTCGGTAGTTAAAGTCTTCTATGTAATTTGTTTTTTCAATTATCTGTTCAGTTTTCAATTACTGACGAACATTTATCAACGCTCATTGGTGAGGTTTAACAGTGATATTTATTCAATTAATTGTTCATTTAAAAGAATCGTTGTTCGACAGCTAATTTCATCGAACTTTGCTGCTAATTTCGACGAGCATTGTAAATAACGTGAGATAGAACCACGTAAATGTGCCAGAAACCTGGAATTTTAAACGGGAACGGTGAAAGATTGATTAATTGCTATCTGTCGTAGCTTCAATAGAGGTGCAAGGTCACATCGTGACGTTTGACATTTTTCCAGCTTTTATGAATGCCGAAGTCCCCTACAGAAATATCTGTTGGTGCCTTTATCGCTTCTAAAGTTAATAGGATGCTATTTTAAATGAAATATTTATTTGAAAAAAGTTGAATTGGTGATTCAATGTAAAATAAGCAAGATATTTAGCAAGGCAGTCAAATATCCAGCTTATTAATTAGCTAGAGTGAATCACCGAACTAAATATTCAAATATCTAACAAATTACTTGGCTAGGCATTCAAATATCTATTTATTACTTAAACCCATATCTGAATGTAAATACACAAGTATGCAAATGTGCAAGTTCACTTTATTGCGGGGAAAGAACACGTAAAAAGATACAATAGGTAATTGGATAAAATGTTATCATGCAGAAATATAAAGGCTGTCTGGAAATAATGTCGCTGCAAGAGGGAAAAATTAATGAAACCGAAGCGAAAGGGTGGCATATATCTTTTGAACTTGAATAACATACCACCCCTGGCGTTTCCTTCGAGTGCAGTTTACGTGCTGATAATCCCTGCGACTTTCTACAGGGTTAGAGCATTTAACATCGACAAGGATCTCCGGGGAAAAGACCACCCGGGGTTGTTTTAAACTACTTTCTCACTGTGATTGCTCGATGAAGTTGGCCAAGAGAACGTTTCTCTTTGTTCGAACTCGAACCTTTAATAGACTTAAAAAAAAAACACCTGTCAGAAAATTTGCCTATCTCTCTTTTTTCTTTATTTTACTTTATATTAATCCACGCGATGAATAATACATTTGGGATATTATATTGAGAAAAGTGAAAGTACTTACGGCTAAAAATTCTTGTAATTTTTTAAATTAGAGGTTAATACCTGAAAGTTTCGTTTGCAATATTCTGAAGGGAAGATTATCGTTGTGAATGGAGAAGGTTGTTATTTGAATTCGCACGAAACAATTTTAAAGGCTCAACGTGCCACCGTAAAGGTCTGATTAAATATTCAGTATCCGCAGTAAAGTAATTTGGCTAGCATGCCAAGACTCACGTTACAAATAAGCAGAATATTCATACCAACGATCGCGGGTTTTACGAGAAATAAACCTGTATTAAATTTTGATAGTGTATCATTTCGATAGAATACAAGTTCTTGATGCATCACTATCTTCTTTGCTTTGAAAAATAATCATCCACGAAAATAACAAAATTAACTGTTAATATTTCTCTGTATTTTTATTTTCCCATAAGTATAAATCTTTTCGACTCATAATATTTTATCACTTGTAATTAATTTTTACCTAATTACCCCCTCCGGTTATTGAGATAATCAACTATGAGAATAATAAAATTAACTGTTAATATTTTTCTCTATTTTTATTTTCTCATAAATACTTTAACTAACATCGAAATAACTATCCCCTTCGCTTAGTGAGATAATTAACCATAAAATTAATAAAATAGTATTAATATTCTCCACTGCTTTTATCTTACCATAGACTTTTAACTAACTGAACGAGGTACAATTAACTAAAGATAATACTATTTGCTATTTTTATTTTTCCATAAATATTACATTTTCAATCGTATGGTGAATCACGAGGCAACGGAGGGTTCATATTTCACATGTCATCCTTATGCAACACGTGTTCGATGTCTTGCTGAAAGCGACAGTCGTCGTTTCATGGAGTGCCATGACAAATTTCGGCAGAAAATTATATATAATGTAACATTTATGTACATCCTCGTATGCATAAATTGACGTCGTGTCTGACAAGAAGATAAATAATTGATTATTGTCGAACGTGGAAGCATTTTGACATTGTTATTACGGCTCATCAGTTTATGTGATAATAGTCGGGAATAATGGCGGTAACCATGGGATTGCGAAAATCTGCAAATAATTTATGTTATCCAACGTTGCCGTGCACGCTCGACTATGTCAGTATAGTAATTTTCACGCGTCACGGCCATCCGCCTCTTGTGTGTATTAATCAAATTTCCGATTTCCATTCACGCCAGCTTTTGACCGATTAACGCATTATTCATCAGTGGTATTTCATTATTCCATTGGAATGAGGTTCGCGTGACCTACTGAATCTCCATTTTCCCAAAATCTACCTATCAGAAACAATTTCCATCTATCCAAGAATTCTCTTCTCCTCTTTTCATCTCAACGATTCAATAATAGTTTTTTTATTTTTTATATTTTTCCGGCTTCAAATATTACAGTTATTTGGCCTTAGACCAACTTTTTTAGGTGTCTTCGAAACCATCCAAGCTATGATGTGCATATCACATGGGAAAATTTTAAATTTCCCAGAGGTAAGGGGGGACTCGAACTCGGGCCCGCTAATGGCTATACACTCAATTCTGTTTTTACACGTTTTTGATTTAACACGAATTAGAAAAAAAGTTTAATTCTCTTTTTACACGGCTTATTTTGATTTAAAACGATCGACCCAAATTCTAAGAACAAAATTTTGCTTTACTGTGGCCTAGCCAAAACACAAACACAGCGATTAATTACTAAATTCGTTCTTAAATCCACTGAAACATCGGGACCACAGGAGGCTAGTCTTAATTTTGTTGAAGAGATTGCAGAAAGAATTTCACTAATGGAGCACAAAGACGATAACCAAGACGTTTCTAATGATAGCAGTAATATTGGAGTCTGACGCAAACGTATGCGTTTATTGTCAGAAAGTGATAACGAATAAAATCTTTTTATGTGTAACCCACATTATTTTGCCTAATTTTTGTGTTCATGAATTAGTGACATGTTTTTTTCCTTTTCAAAAGACAATTTACTTTGTATGATACATGTGCAATCTTTATGAAACAATATTTTTAAGGTCCTCACATGAAAACGCATGGTTTATTGTATTATTTTTGCTGATTTCTTATGACTGGAACAAATCTTCTATTTTTCCATAGATGCAGTATATTTTTTTGCACGAATTTTTTCTACACGTATTCTTCTGTAAAAACAGAATTAAGTTTACTGTAATCATTTAGTCTAGGACCTATTGTTTTCGGTGGTTTCTGAACTATCTAGGCTATGATTTACACATCGCATGGCAGAATTTCGAATTTCCCAGAGGTGACAGCGAATTTGAACACGTGCCCGCCCACAGTCAGCCCGATCTTTTATCTTATTATTTACCATAGCCACATACTATAATCGTTTAGTCTAAGACCTATTGTTTTAGGCGGTTTCTGAACCATCTAGGTTATGAAGTACATATCGTAATCCCTTTAATAATTTCTTAATCATTTTGTGAGGGTCATAGAAAAATTTCGTGCATTAACCCTTAATGCTTCATATGTGCCTCTCAGGCAGCAGCTCTACTCCAATTGTGCCTTTCAAGCACTACTCAATTATAATTAATATAAATATACGAAGATAGGTAAACGTAAAACATTTTCCATAATGCTCAAAAATTATAAATTTTAAGAACGGGTTCCAATCACACTTCAAAGACTCGCAAAAACATGAACTCACAAATTCGTAGAGTTCAGAATAAGCTTTTAATATTATTTTTTACACGTCATTGTAGCATTTAAAATCTGACACTCAAAAACTTACAAGTCGAAGTATTATCAGAGTAAGTTGCAGTTGCCGGTCGATATTCACAATTAAAAGTCGGAGCGTTAAGGGTTAAGTGGTTATACTTCGCAAAAATAAAGAAGTCCTGTGGTCTGTGGCTTGTTCTGATTCGCCTGACGGATAGAGACATACCTCGTTCTGACGTCATTTTCAATTCTAGCACGTTATTGGCCGAAAGAGTCGCACTTTCGTTGCGTCGTTATGTGAACGACGAAAGGAGTGTTTTGTTTTCGATTTTCATTCGTCAATCTCAGGTTTCCAGGATTGACACGGTGGGGATAGGCGGTGCGAGTGACACTCTCCCCATACCCTGTACCTCATACCGCGAGACTTCTCTATTTTCGCGAGGTATAATAATTTATCCAAACATTTGCCAATTGCTTCGTCAGTTTAACGATCTATCGTTTAACCATTCCCAGCAAATGCCCTCACATTGCATCGTCTTAACGACACCTCGAGGCAACAACACTTGGTCGAAATTCCCTCGTGTCTCCATCTCCTTCCAACTGTCTCCTCTGCGACGTTATCCACGAACGAAGATATTTTCGCTCGATGGCATTCGTAGCTGCATCATTTACTCGGAATATTCTTCCTCCGTTATTCGTCACTCATTGTCTCTGTCGAACAATAGCTTGCACTTTTAGCGCGAAGAGTTCATATCCGCTTCTCGGAGAGGCAGAAGGTTTATCTTCTCTGTTTCGATTTATCGACAAAAGACGACACTTGTAAGGTGCAAGCTGCACGAACTGCAAGGTTGCGATGGTACGCTAATGGCCGTGATAATTATATCGGACGATATTTCGTGGATAAAAGCGAACGATGTACGCAATGCAGCTACCTGGCGGTTTCTTTTCACGCTTTGCGAGCGCAGAAACGAAGTAACCGGGGTAACGATCCAAAGAAATCGTTACAGGAGCTCAGTGTTTCGACGTTTCTTTCCCTTCTTCTGGAAAATCAGACTGAGCGGAATGGCGATGTAGATTGTACCCTCGTTCAACCCAGGCTATCTAAAATTGCAGATCGTTTCAACGCTGTGCTGATTTTCAATTCCTACGGATTCTACACTTCGTCGATACGTTGCGATATCGGCAGGATTTTCGAAAATGCGCTGGGATTTGTTTTCCTTTCATCGGTTTTGTAATAGAAAGTGAATTATCTGTGTTAACCCCTTGGCCTATAATAACGAGTGATACTCGTGATGCGGTAGATGGAATAGGAAATTTTCAAGCTTCCCAAAAATAATGAAATTGAAAATATCAGCGGAACACAACACAATAAAGTTATTTCTATGTTGTTAATATTGCGTTAAATTGCAAGATATATCAGGAATCACTGATAAATTATATTTTATTTATATTAATTTTCATTTTAGCAATTTAATTCTGAATTATTGCATGCACAGTCGCAAATAAATCGTAGGGCAAGGGGTTAAGAGTGTTTTTTGTGGTAAATTTTAATTCTCGGGGGAGAGTGTATCTACCAGTATAAAAGAACGATTGATCTTAAGAGAACTAACGGAAAGTACTGTTTGCTTCCAGATCACGACTATGTACTAACTTAAAGTTCACGCGTAAACTTCAAATCGTCTTCACAATTCAAACTTCAAACAGTTCCGTCCAAATGATCCAAACTTCTGCTTGAGACTCTTACTCGAATTTTCGTCAACTCAATTGTCTTCTCTTAAAGTCCGGGTGTATCTACAACCCTTCCGTCTCTTCGTTAAAAAGAGGACTGTCTATTCTTCTAAAAAACTCTGCCCCAAATCTTCACTTCTTAATCCTAAAACTAAAACTGCACCCAAAAAAGTCCATTTTCCCCTCCAAACCCTATTCATCTCTTGTTTCTTCGGAAAGTCAGCCACGTAAATATCGCGAGGCTCTAAGTCCGTATTGCGCACCAGTTATAGTGAGGGACCAGAAATAAGGCACTTGAGGGGTAATTTGCTCTGATTCGCCCGACGGATAAGGACATCCCTCTCCCTCACGCATTTTCGATTTCGCCGCGCTATTGGCCGAGAGACCCGCACATTCGTTGCGTCGTCATGTGAACGACGAAAGGAATGTTTTTTTTTCGGTTGTCATTCGTCGATCTCAGGTTTCCAGGACCGACATGGTGGGGATACGTGCTGCGAGAGCAATCTCCCCTTCCGTCCCAAGTGCCTTGTTTCTGGTCACTCACTATAACTTTGTGCAATTATTTTCGTATACCTTTTTGTCCATAAAACTAGGTTTATTGACGACGGGTACACTGTTGTTGGTTTACATGGTGTAACTGGTAATTGGTTTAACCGTTTTCCTTTATCATCAACTAACATCGACATCAACTACGCCAGCAAATAAACATAAGAGTTTATGCAAACACAAATAGAGATATCCATAATTCGTTCGTACGCTGTGTCGACGAAATGCCAGGTCATTGTCATTTTGTATTATTAGTTATAACCCCTTAATGAAACATTTAAGAGCATATGTTCATATAACATTTTTTTCTTAATTTTGCGTGCACAACACGCTGACGAAGTTTGGCCGGAAAAATTGGGACACTTTGTATATACCCCAAAGAAAGTTTAATAACTACTGTTGAGGAAAATGTTTATATAAAATGCATTCCATATCCTAATTTCGGTATTTTGCATCACTTTACCTCCCGTTAAAGAGATCTTTCAGAACATATATTGAACGCCAAGTATATCCCGCTAAACTTCTCTCTAAATCATATCTTTGAACAATATTAACACTTAAACATGAACAATTAAAAATAGTTATATACTGCCAGTGATACTTCACTTATCTATCGGCAACATTTAAATATTTACTACATTAGCAAATCCGTGAATATGGTTATTTAGAAGTCATAAGAAATTTCGTCATATTCACCAGCGTCGGTCACCGGTGACCCCCATGATATTCAACATGTTAAAACGGGTTTCCGTTTTCTGCAAAATTCGTATCGAAAGGGTTAACGTAACCTGCGTGATTTGCGTAAGTGTTAACCACTGGTGCATACTCTGAAAGTCTGCCTTATATTAATCTCTGAAGATCAAGCTGCGTGGGTTTTTATAATAACTTTTAAAAGGACGAGTCTGATAAATGTGCTCATGGACGGCCTTTGAAAATTTGTTCATTGATTAAAAAATTTCTCCGTCCACGAGGACTAATTGTACCTTCCTTAGGAGAAAGGTTAGGCACCGTTATGTATTCTTGCCTTCAATTTCACGAATGCGGCCCTCGAAGCCCCGTTTTACTAATAATAAAAGATAAGGTGCGAGAGACTTCGAAGGCCCATTCTGGAACATTAAGAGAAGTAATTCGGACGTGATTAACCCCTTAGCTTACAATAACGTGTGAGACACGTGAGGAGATAAATGGCATACGAAATTTCGAAGTTTTCCAATAACTAATAAATTGAAAATATCAGTCGATCACGAGACGGTAAAATAATTTCTATAATATTAATATTGCAGTTAATTGTGTCAAATGTTACAGATCAGAGAGAAATTTTTATTTCTGGAATTAATTCTGGGGTATTACGCACGCTGTCAAAATAGAAATCGTAAGGCAAGGGGTTAATATCCAAATGTAAGTCGTAGAGAGTGCATAGCAGTACCTCCCCTTTGCTGTAGATTTCTTCACAAGAAATTGATTTATGACGGCGGAAAAGCTCTCAATCAATTGACAAAACAAATTCCAACTCACCCTTAATGAAATCCACAGCCATCTCGAGTCCATAAGTGTCTTTGTCGCAGTCGTCCAATATATGAGCTCCGATCTTCACGCCGGGAACAGTGCCGTCCTCGTTTAGCTTATCGAGCGTATAAAGCATGGCTTCCAAAGCCTGTATGCCTCCTTGTGGCATTACAGGTCCACAGGTGAATGTGTCCTCTCTCTCGTGCACCATCATCAACCCGCCCAACACTAGGTCACCCTCGACAACCGCCTCCTTCTTCACGGGCCAGTTGACCGCGACAGGCGTATTCAAGTCCATGGATCGAAATTGACGTCGGCCGTGTCTAATCGGATGATGGGTCTCTGGATTTTCCAACCGAAAGCGGCTCGCACGAGGCCACAATAGGGATGTACGATCATAACGTGGGCCTCTGTCTCTGATACGGATCAAGGATTCTAATTGTTGAAGAGTTTCATCGAAATTCTGGATATTCTTCTGGGTGAATGACTTAGTATTCTCCCCGGAGTAGGGTTCATCCTCGTAATTTGCTATCCGATCGTTATTGAGATCGGCCGAGCAAACGCGGCTAAGTAATACGAGCAGGAGAAACCTCATGACTTCATAATCGTTGTTTAGGATTACTGTTGGCTCTGGAGACTTCTACCGTTGGTGAATTTTTCTCGTTAAGTCCTCTACTCTTGGTGAATTGAGTCTTCTACTATTGGTGAACTTTGCTCGTTGAGTCTTTTAACCTTGGTGAATTTTACTCGTTGAGTCTTCTACCATTGGTGAATTTTACTCGTTCAGTCTTCTACCATCGGTGAATTTTACTCGGAGTCTTCTAACCTTGGTGAATTTTGCTCGTTGAGTCTTCTACCATTGGTGAATTTTGCTTGCTGAGTCTTCTACCTTCGGTGAGTTTTACTCGTTGAGTCTTCTACCATTGGTGAATTTTGCTCGCTGAGTCTTCTACCTTCGGTGAGTTTTACTCGTTGAGTCTTCTAACCTTGGTGAATTTTTCCCGCTGAGTCTTCTACCATTGGTAAATTTTACTCGTTGAGTCTTCTACCATTGGTGAATTTTACTCGTTGCGTCTTCTACCATTAGTGAATTTTGCTCGTTGAGTCTTCTACCTTCGGTGAAGTTTGCTCGTTGAATCTTCTAACCTTGGTGAATTTTGGCCGTTGAGTCTTCTACCATTGGTGAATTTTACTCGTTGAGTCTTCTAACCTTGGTGAATTTTTCCCGCTGAGTCTTCTACCATTGGTGAATTTTACTCGTTGAGTCTTCTACCATTGGTGAATTTTACTCGTTGCGTCTTCTACCATTAGTGAATTTTGCTCGTTGAGTCTTCTACCTTCGGTGAAGTTTGCTCGTTGAATCTTCTAACCTTGGTGAATTTTGGCCGTTGAGTCTTCTACCATTGGTGAATTTTACTCGTTGAGTCTTCTAACCTTGGTGAATTTTGCCCGTTGAGTCTTCTACCATTGGTGAATTTCACTCGTTGAGTCCTCTGCCGTTGGTGAATTTCACTCGTTGAGTCCTCCACCGTTGGTGAATTTTGCTCGTTGAGTGTTCTACTCTCGCTGTGAATAGTAGGATCAATAATGGCACGTCGATGGTGTCGTTGATCTGGACACTTCCGAATTCTTGAACGTTCGCGGGAACCTCTTTGCGGGATTCGTTCGGACGGACATCGTCGTAGATAGGGGTTTGGTGTCTGCTGCCGGAAGACCTTTATCGCGAAGAATGCCGAGTCTCGATTCAATTTTCTGCCTTCCACGCGATGCGTACGCTGATTGCACAAAAGCAGAAAATTGCCGGGGGTCGGGTAGAGGCGGAGAGGGATTTTATGAAGTTAGCGAGCTCTTTCTGAATTGGAAATGGTTTGTTTCGCCGCGACATATTCCTCCCTTGGGGATTTTCCTTGTCGCAGTGGAATATAGGACGGTGTAATCGTTCGTTTTGTTCAGGACTTGCAGAACATGGGATAAACTTTCGTTCATTCTTTTTTCAGAGATAATGTTATTTCGTTTGACTCTTCGTTTTATTGTGCTTTTAATGAGATATTGAATTAACAGAGACGACAATGAAAATTATATGTGGCAGGGTACAAACAGTAAAGTCTCTTCGCGCTTAAAACTAGAACTACCGGCGTTAAATATTTTATATATGTAAATATATTAACACTAGAACTACCAAACCAGTCAAAATGACTGACACACAATTTTTTCCAAAAATTCTCCAAGTTTATAGAAGAGTCTTAGAATAAATATTCTGCGTCAATCTTAAAAACATAAATCATCGAATCGATTAGCTTTTCCGCCTCTTGATCCCTCCTTTTTCAAATTACTTATTTAATATTTTGAAATATGATAGATTTAACGCCGGTAGTTCTAGTGTTAAATAAGTACTTTGAAAGAAGGAGAATTAAGAGGTGGAAAAGACGATTGATTTGGTAATTTATGTCTTATGAGGTGGACGTAGAATATCTATTTTATGCTTCTTCTATAAACTTGGATAATTTTTGGAAAAAATTCTGCACCAGTCATTTTGACTGGATTGGTAGTTCTTTTATTAATAATCACAAACGGAATGGTCTGAAGACGAAATAAGATGCAAATAATTACAGTGCGATATTATGAACGTCTATGTTTCATATTTTCACCATAATATACAAATCTGTCTTATTCTCGAAATATATTCATGAGAGTCGATTTTCTAATATGGAAATATTAGTGTCGTGAAAATTTCCTAATATTGAGACGATACTAAAAGATAACAGCAACTCTTTGTCAATTCATCTATATTCTAATTCGGCAGCCCCACATTCTTCGCGGATGAACAATATCCGCGGACAAAGGATGTCACGACCCGTTCAAACTCATTTCACTACTGATGCTCGTTTCAATCGCAAACAAGAGATTGCTCTCCATGGAAAAGGTGCGGAACGTCGAGCCTTGCTAATGAGTCTTTCAGTGCATTGTAACGTTAAACACGAGACCACGCAGATTCTTTGGAGTGTTCTCCCTTTGTTTTATTATTCCGCGCGTTGTTTTGTCAGTGGCAGGTTTATCGTATGCTTCCGCTTGTTTTATTGCGTCGAACGGCGTTGAACAGAAATTTCTCAATGGCTTCAACGAGCGCGATACACTTGAAATTATGCTGTTGAAAGTAGTCCTCGACTTACGGTCATTTAAACGAATCGCTCGATGAGTAGAATTGAAACGGAGAGGATGTTGCTTTGCAGGGATGAACATTTATCCACGATTATTACGCAACTTCGTTATTGGAATTACGAAACGACCGGCACCAGTGCCATTTTGAGACACGTATTTGTTACGAAATCGATAGTAATAATTTTACGCGATATAAACCGGCTACGGTTTATATAAGGTATTATCAAACTGCGCTTTAAACCCGCGGCTTTCGTTGCTTTATCGCGTAAAATTATTGTTTCCCGGGAAAATCAAAATTTATTAAATAATACAAATTTTTAAAACATCTTTTTGTACATTTTTATTCGCAATTTTCTACGTTCCAATTATTGCAAGAAACATCGATTCTCCGGGAAAGAGCGTTTACATAACGCGAATAAAAATTCACAAATTTATCAAATTATGCAAATTATAAATCATCTTTTATCCATTCATATCGTCTATTTTTAACATGTCAGAGTAATACTAACGATCGACCCAAAGAAATCACGATCCCCTAATAAAGTCCGTTTAGACATCGCCAAAAAAAAATCTGGAGAACGAAATCCAGCCGCAAAACAATTTCATTCGGCCTGACCTCTTTCGCACATCTAAGTGATCAAAGTGTAGATTACAAAGGGCACGAAATTCCGTGGCAAACTATTGGAATTCTTTGATTGGATAATCTTGGCCTCCCTTCGACCGAACTCTTCGAACGCAGACCAACTGGTACCGATAGCAGTGGTGCAACTTTAAATTGCTCAGCCGTTCCGGGCACTGTAATTCGGTCCTGATATCGATAACGTCTCTAGTCCCTGCTAATTAAAAACTCGGACCTGTTCGACCGTTTGTTCCATCTTCCAGGAACTCCTTTTTGCGTCTATTGTAGGATCTCCTTTCTTCTTTCGGCTCTCCGTCTTACGCTTATTCCTCTGGTACAACGTAATTCGTTACGAAGTGTACCTGTTGCACGGCACAAGTTACGGGAGTTTCTCTCGCGATACACGCTTCACTTCCGTTTTTTCATATTTTTCCGCCGAATTTTTGGGACGGTGGAACGCCGTTTTTGAAACTTGGCAACCGCTGCTGCACGTCATGACGCGCAACGCCGCGTAACGTTTACCTGTTGCTTCTTTTACGGTTTAAGTTTCAACGTAGATTTTAACACGAGAGTTTGGATGAAACTTTGATAGTCGTTCCTTGAGAATGGAATGTTTTACCGTGAATTTTCGGAACGACGAGTGCCGGAGTTCCGTGAAAGGCAAATTTATGGACTGTCTTTTGAAAATTTTCATCATTTTCAAGATTGTTATTGACGATTTTTAGTAAGCTTCTTGGGTTTTATCTCGCGAAATTTGGTTTTTTATAAATCAATACTTTTTCATATGTTTTTCACTCTAATTTGTCTTAAGGAATATTAAATATTAAGAAATATTTACAGATGTTAATCTTAACTGTGGTCCTTTCGCCTAGGATTCGAGTTTTAGGGGATTTTTGAACCACCAAGGTTACGGTGTACAGGACGCAAAGGGAAAATTTCTAAATGGCTATAGGAGATTTCAACCAAGGCCCATTGATTGAAAATTCGAGCATTTAACTCCATAGCTCCCCATAGATCAATTTTATCCTGTTCGTTTACGAACGTTTCTTTCTTTGCGCTGAGAAACGAAGCATTGATCTGAGACGACGTTAAAAATTCGACCATCTTCCTTCTTTCTCGCCGGAGCATCAAGTGGCGAAAATAAATTCCTCGCAAACCGAATCCCCGAATTCACAGATCATAAAGCAGATTCGATTCCCTACGAGTCATCGGATATTTCACAAATCTTCGGGTATTAAGCGAATCATATTCGCTTCCTTTTCTTCGCCATGGGGCGCCGATGCGGTCGCATAAAACATACGCACGCCATAAAAACGGAAATGTGCTTTCACCTGGCGTCAGCTTTCCTTATACTAATCGATAAGTAATAATGATGATTCTACACCCTTGCGAAATGCCCGCGGTGCGAGATGTAATTTCGTGAAAGCTCAAAAAAGAGGAAATTCGCGATTACTTCTCGAATTTTATGCCCGCGCGAAATTAGAGTGCGACGTTCCTTGATGCATCCGAGAAAAGTAAAATTTCGCTATTTTTTATAGCAAAGAATAGTCAAAGTATCGGTTATTTCGGTGCAGATGATAGACCGATTTTATACGACAATTATTACGCAGACGGTGGTCAGAGTGGATTTACTTTGGTGATTGGATTGCTGCGAATTGTAAAACTATCAATTCTACTTCATGTATGATAAGTTAGAAGAATCAACCAGCGTCTGATTAAGTTCTCGGATTATTATCTGAAACCGGTAGTTATCACAAGAATTTGAAAGCCGTTGATTAAGTTCGCCGGTAATTTTCTGAAACTTGTAGTTATCTTTAAAAAGGACACGATTTTGCAAAACTATTAATTATACTTCGTAAATAATAAATTACAAAAATCAGCCAGCCTCTGATTACGCTCGCGATTAATTTTCTGAAACTTGTAGTTATCTTTAAAAAGGACAAGATTTTGTAAAACTATAAATAAGAGGTTATAAGAATCACCCAGCCTCTGATTAAGCTCGCGCGTAATTTTTTGAAACTTGTAGCTATCTTTAAAAAGGACAAGATTTTGTAAAACTATAAATAACAGGTTATAAGAATCACCCAGCCTCTGATTAAGCTCGCAAGTAATTTTTTGAAACTTGTAGCTATCTTTAAAAAGGACAAGATTTTGCAAAGCTATAAATTATACTTCGTCAATAATAAATTACAAAAATCTGGAAGCCTTTGATTAAGACGCCGGTAATTTTCTGAAACTTGTAGTTATCTTTAAAAAGGACACGATTTTGCAAAACTATTAATTATACTTCGTAAATAATAAATTACAAATATCAGCCAGCCTCTGATTACGCTCGCGAGTAATTTTCTGAAACTTGTAGTTACCTTTACAAAGGACAAGATTCTGCAAAACTATAAATTAGACTTCGTCAATAACAAATTACAAGAATCCGCAAGCCTTTGAGCTCACGGATAGTTTTCTGGCACTGGTAGTTACATTTACACCAACCAAATAGAGTTGCTAAAAATACTATGTAATAAAACAAAACATTAAATTAATTCTGTCAGTCCCAACTTATTTAATTGGTTCAATTATCTCGATTTTTTGAAGTCTTGACGTTAACCGCAAATAATGAAAAATATAATTTGAAATATTTTAATGCAAAGAAGTGGCTTTTTGAAAATTATATTTCTAGCGTGTAATTCGCCCTCGTTTTCTTTGAACATTTTCTCGGACTTATATAACCCGTTGGAATCGGAAGAGTTAATGGCAGCAATCTACGAATATGTACGATCTATAAATTGCATCCGACAAGAGAAATTGCAAGCCACAAATGAATTGTATGCCACGTACAAATTAAATATCGTCGATTGTACACAGAGTCCAACTGGAATGCTTCGAGCGAAGGCTGCTATCGATCGCGTAATGATTAATTTATACATCTGAAGTCTCTAATTCCTTCCGGCTATGATACGATCGAGTTGACCTTGAATATTCAACAGCCTATGGAAGTAGGTTGATTTGTATATTCAATGTAATCACGAGGACATTCTAACACCGTCTTGCATGCAAGTACAATTTCTTCTTCCACTGCGAAATGAATGAAATAAAGGAAGGCAGAAAGAGAAAACTAGTGTGGGTTAATGGAAATTAAGTTGTCTATAACTGTTAATTTTCTGCAGAAACTCTTAACTCTGATGAAAAATAATCGCGTCAGTGCTTATCGACTATTTAATCAGAATTGCATTCAGTATTCGTTTCTTGTATTTCAATCCATCGCCACAGATTCGCGTTGCGTGTTCTTTATCAGTTTATGATAGCGCATTGCAACAACTTTCGAAATGAACAGTATTGTTCAAGCACAAATAATAAAACAGATATAAAATTATCTGCGACAAAGACAATTACATTTTTTAGTCCACGAAGAACCCTGTCAAATAACTTCCTTGCTTACAATTTAATTGTAAGGTCTTGGACTTAAATATTCTATTTAATTTTGCATGGATCGTTTTAAAATGGTTACTACTGCATCTCTTTGTTTACGATGGACAGATAAAAATTCAGAATTTTATTAAAGAGAATTGTAAAACACAGGGTGAATGTAGCCTGTTAGACTTACATTTAGCAAACATAACCGATGAGGGCTGCATTCGTTTCTTTTTACTTAACCCTTTCAGCACTCCGGGCGAATATATGTATTAGAGTTGAAAAATTGAAATATCATTACGCAAATAGTAATTTATAATTTTTATACATGAATAGTTTGGCTTTCTGATAAAACGATGGCTTTTGGCCGTCAAATAAACGCTGACATTTCCGTAAAAAAAGGGTTAAAGGGTTAAGGACAAGTTGTTAACTCCTTCTCTTTGCAGCTGTCGATCGTGAAACCAATGATAATGACTCTACATTTAAAAAAGCTTGTCCTTGGAGGGCTAATATCGCTTTTACGTCCACAGAACGACGATGTAATACCTGTGGTTGGTGATCATTAATTTCACCTATAGAGAATACCATTGCACTTTGGTATCGTTCAATCTGTCGTTCCATTAAGACCTCGAATACTTTTCATTAGGTGCATTTCGGTGTTTCGTATGCAACGGCGACTGGAATTGCAAGCTTTAGTTCGACATTTAGGATTTGTCGGTGAAATATTTTCCACTGTAAATATAGGTGGTAATCAATGAACCCTTTGGCAACTATACTTACAATTAGTGAAATGGAAGCGGAAAGGATATCGATGTGACGAATTTGTGGCCCA
Source organism: Cerceris ruficornis (assembly GCA_963989415.1). Classification (NCBI taxonomy): domain Eukaryota; kingdom Metazoa; phylum Arthropoda; class Insecta; order Hymenoptera; family Crabronidae; genus Cerceris; species Cerceris ruficornis. The sequence goes on from OZ022527.1 coordinate 7,794,186, forward strand.
AATGAGAAACATGGATTTCGCGGGGGTGCAGAAAACCGTAGGTTGATTATTAATTAACCGGCTGTTTGACATGATTAATAATGTTACAGAAATTAATGGGTTTCGGATAGAGAGATGGTAATGGTCACTTTTAGGAGAAGTTACGGGATTTTTGATTGCATATTTAGTGATAAGATTGAACAGACATAGCCATTGTCCGAGATTAACATTAGAACTACAAATTTGAATGTACTGAATAAGTACTTTAAAGAAAGAGAAATCAAGAGGTGAAATTGATGATCAGTTCAGAAATTTACATTTTTTAAGATAGAAGTGGAATATTTACTTCATGAGTTTCCTATCGATTTGGAGAATTTTTTGAAACAACTGGGAAATGATAATTTTGCCCGACTTGGTGGTTTTAGTGCTAGGTGAAATTTGTGCAAGAATTGCAATAAAATATTTAATCAAATCCCAGAGAAGCATTTACAGTAGAAGAGCAGTAGTAAATAATTGAACGTTCATCTCCGTCGAATAATGCCATTATAAATGGGGTATCTAAAATAATCTCAATTTTTTCGATATGCTTGCAATTTTCATTAAATCTATGACACTTTTGTAAACATCAGTATACATTAATTTCTCTTAACAACTGAGATGGAGGAGTTCATTAAATGCAGAGAGAATTAAAAGTGTTTTCTAATTCGCTTAAATATCTTGAAAAGAGAAATCTAATCAAGTATCTATAAATTGCTGCCTTGAAGAGATTTAACATCCAGTCCCCGCTTAACTGCATTCCAACTCCCAGTATTTCGGGTCATCCGGTTACTTAATCCTCTCGATGCATAGTGAATTAATCAGATAGACGGACGTGAAACAAAGAGGACCACTGATACTTTCTGGGCACCTATCTTCTAAAGCAAAGCAACAGAATCACCGGAGTATTATTTCACAGTTCGAAATCTTCGTTGAAAAAACAAAAGATTTTTCTTCTCATCGACCTCGACTTTCTTCTTCCTTTTGTTCTCGCGACCTGCCCTCTCTTCTTCGCGACGTGGAAGTTCTTTGTAAAACTAACATAAAAGTTCTTCGAAGTCTAGGACATACAGATTCATTTAATCTGTTTTCTATCTCATTTATCCAAATGCAAATTTAAACGTATATGAAATGAATTTAAAGAAAATGTTAAATAAAGCTTGAATTGTGTTTTCATCGGATTTAATTGAACGCATTGATATTTCGGCGCTCTTCGACGAATCGTTTGCATAAAATTGAATTTCTAACGATCCATATTAATTTGCGTAATTATTTAATTAAAAGTGCAGTCGGAATTTAATATGAATCAGAGCAGCCGGAAATTTGATTTTCAATTATCATTCCTTGAATACTGGCCTTCATCGGTGTCTGATATGACTTGCAAGTTCTTCTTCCGAATTTATCTCTTCTCTTAACGTTAGAATATTTCTATAATTTAATATCGCATTAGAATTTGTAGATTTATAAAGAAAGAAAAGAATCGAGTATAATCAATGAATAATAGCTTGCTCCATTATTTCGTAGGAAAATATTTGTCGAATTTACTTTGACAAGATTCCAACGATATTAAACGACAGGATGTAATATCACTTCAGAAAATATTGATTTTCTCGAGAAACTTGTGCTTTTCAAGAATTTTAATTGGATTTCGTCGCTTAAAATTACTGTCACAAAATGATGCAAAGTTTTCGGCAGTACGTTAATCACGAGGATATCGTCGAAGCAATTTTTTCAGTGCCGTGTTATTGGATAATTGAATTTCAAACTTTCAAATTCTTTCTCACTTAGCTAAGATTAACTTTCATCCCTCGAAGAAATTTTCAACGAAGCACAATTGAGTTTTGCACCAAGAAATATTAAAAATTGAAGATTAAACTATTTTTTCGACAATTATTTCAGCAGATCCTTTTTCGCGATTACACGTAGCGCTTTCAATTACAAAAGTTTCTTTAATTCTAATAATCGAGCCCCGGAGACTCCAAAATTCCGTCGAGCGGCAATTGTCATTTCGGAAAGATTCTTTTTATTTTTGAGCGGAGCCATGCGGAAAGTGGAACGACTAATCTCCGGGATGTCACTTTTGAAAGGTAATTTCGAGAAGTATTTTTCACATGCCACTGGCAAAATACAACGTCCGAAGATCAACTCCATTCTCTCCATTGTTCCAACGGAGATGACATTTTTAACGGACGCATGATTCCGGAACGAAAGTTTATCACTTACAAGTATCCCATCATTTGTTCTGTTTCATTATTAAAACAAATGTTCCGAACGATTACACCTTTAACGTTTCAACACTCTCAAATCTACAAATATTTGTCATATTAAAAGGACGCAACGAATACCGCAATTTTCCATGCATCTATCCACCACGTACACTTGAAAGCTACATTAAAATACGATTTAAACCACCAAACGGACTCCCTCAGAGAAAACCGTCGACCTCCTCGATATTTCGTCCACCTGTTTGATTCTTCTTATATAATACGTTTCTTTGATCGCAATCATTCGTAGGAAAGATTTAAAATCCCGCCGGTATCACGACCTCGAAAATCTCATCTAACTTATTCCTATCCCGTTAACTTTTAATAAAAAAAAATCTCCACCCTTCATCTAACCAACCCCACTGCAATAAAACCCCCAATCTACTCCATTTCTTAACGAACTTTCCTTCTTATCGTACCTCGGCCCTTCTTCTTCTTTCTTTTTTTTACAACGTCAAATCACGAGAAAACGAGCCGCGCTTTAACACCGTCACGTAGAACGATCCTTCTCGTATTTGTACTTTCAATTTCGTCGTAATCAGTGAGAATTTTCTGTCATGTTTCGATGATTTCCCGACATGATGTTCGAGAGAACCGCTCGAAGGGTTGGACGCGCGCGCGCGGCTCTGTGCCGTAGCAGCCACTGACTGGCTCTGCGACTGCATCAACACTACCCTCCTCAAACGTATCAACCCTCCCTCTTCTCTTCCTTACCCCCAGCTTTCCCTACTACCCTACCTTTCTCATGTTCCTCCCTCTCGTTCGCTCTATTTCGTCCCTTTTCTTCCCTTCGGCCGGCCTGCCTTTCCTCGTCTCTTCGCCCTTTCATTTTCTACGTCCGCTGACAATTCGGATCGTCGATCATACGTCTCACGAGGAAAATGGTCGGATCGTGAGTCAAAGTCACGATGTGACGGGCTGGATTTTCTTCTTATTGTTTAGCCAACGGGCAGGGAGAGTCCTTTCGTTGTTACGCGATAGCGGATACCTTTCGTTATTTAATTGTCATGAGGATAGGGTGAATTATGTTTCGTGAATTATGATTTACGCGGTGGAACGGATAGAAATATAAGAAGGGGTTGTGGTGGTTGATGGGTGAAAGGTTCAGAGATGTGGCGGGTGAGGCGGTAAAGGTTTCGATTAGAAATCAGAGGAGGTGATTTTTGATCCTTTCTCAGCTATGGGGAATTCTTCGTAAATTGTAATTTAACACTAGAACTACCGGCGTTAAATGTATCATATTTCAAAATATTAAATAAGTACTTTGAAAAAGGAAGGATCAAGAGGAGGAAAAGGTAATCGATTCGGTGATTTCTGTTTTTAAAGATTGACACAGAATATTTATTCTAAGACTCTTCTATAAACTTGGAGAATTTTTGGAAAAAATTCTGTACCAGTTATTTTGACTGGTTTGGTAGTTCTAGTGTTAATATATGAGCCGCTCAGTGCACAAATCGATTAACTGCATAAAACCTAAAGTGGAGAAACGTGATGAAATAGTATACACTCCTTTTCAAAATTCCCTTCAAAATATAAATACAAATAAGTATTGTAGAATATATAATCGCATTTAGCTTTCCTCTAACGAAGTACAAAATAAATAAGGTGGAATAGCCTTGGAATTAATTATATTGACTTCTGAATTCAATTATTTATTATGCGATGGCCAAACAAACTTCGTCATTTAATGGTGTTAATCGTTATTATTACGAAAATTTATTCTAAATATAAAGTTAGGATTCAATCGAGTGCTTTGAGACTTAAATTTTAAAAAAATCAAAAAGTGGAGTTAATGGATTTGTGCACTGGACGGCTCATATTATAGTCTCGGTGATTTGGAACCTTGCTAAAATATTAGCACTCGTAGAAATGACCGAAGCAGTTAGCGGTGCAAATTCTCGTTGCCTGTGTGAGATTTTTCGTAAATTGTAATTTAATTGTAAATTAAGAACAAATATTTGATAGCTTCGGTGGTTTGGAAAAATAGTAGGTCCTAAGAGAAGTGACCGTAGCAGCTAAATCTGAAAAAATGCAAAAGAAGCAAAATAAAAGTGAAAGGTTCGGACTTACAAAGAGATTGTTCAAATTCTCGTTACTTGTGGGAGATTTCTTATGAGTTTTAATTTAATTATAAATTAAGAACGAATATGTTATAACCTCGGCGGGTCAGAATTCCCCTAATACTGCAGGTCTAAGGTGAAAAACCATAGTTAATCCAAAAAAATAAAAAAAATTATCTGCTATCTCCCGTCGATGTGTCTTAGTTATACATTTTAATTAATTTAAAGCTAGAAGGTAATAAAAGAGCCGAGGATAATGGAGCTAAATGATACGAATTGCTCCACGTACAACAGATAGAGTTTGTAATCATTTATAAATCATGCCTTGTAAAGGTGTCTTGTGATAATGTGGGAATTATGGCGCGAAAATGTCGGCAAACGCGAAACACGAGGCTTTAAATGGGTCGTTAAATATTTTTGCATCGGGAAAAGATATTTATGGTTCTTGGTGATTTTTCAAATTTACTCTGACTTGAATACCATAGAAATTGTAACACTGTAATAAACTTAAAATCATTATCTCTTCTATTCAGAAATTCTTTAGTGTTATCTACGGGTCTCTCTTTATATTGGAAAATAATTTGTGCCTTTATTAATTTCCGCGAAGTATTTACACAAGAAAGGATGATATCGTTCTTTAAAAAATGACTTTCTGCTTTTAACCGCATTTCACGATCTCGGCAAAATATCCAAGTAATTTCACAATTGTAACGGTGACATTTTTCTCGCGTTGCTTACGACGAAGAGCGTCCAAACAACGCATCTTTTTCTCCTAGTTATTCTTCATTTCCGTACTCTGTTGTTTCTATTCGTTTTATCGCGCTCAACGGAGCGTAATTTGCGCAACTTTGTACAACAATACGCAAACGTTTGATGAGTTGGTTTTCGCGACTCAAAGATGAAAAAGAAATCCGTGTGAAGAGGAGGGAATAATAATTTTTTTCGTGACTTTAACGAGCGATCGAAATATAATTACGATTTCTGAGAACTCAACAAAGAGCTAGAAGTCAGTGACGTCTAAGGAATCAAGAATTAAAGTGGACGTAATAGGTATTGCATAAAAGTACTCATTAATTTCTCCAATTACGATATATAATCGTCAGAAATGCATCAACAGCCAATTAACGTACCTTCCGAATTACACCGGCGAGAATGTATTGCTATTTGAGATTGAAGAGCTGATTACTATTCATGAGGCTCGTGATTATAGGAACATGTGATTATTGATTGCTACTTGTTAATGAAAAAAATACTTTATTACATTTCTTCGAGAAGTCCTATGCAATTCTTTGTTCTTTCGAGAGGTTAATTCGATTTAAAATCATAATCGGTTGTATTTTTGCATATTTACACTTGAGATTGTATAAATATAATAGGATCCCATAAAGCGCGGTAGTTCTATAACCTGACGTAAAGCTTTCGCTATGTTCCCATAAAATGCGACTGAATATCACTCAGACAGAAAAAGGAAATTTCAAGATTGTGCACTTTTGTATCTTACAATTAAGGAAAATTGAAAGAACAACCATAAAACTGTATTTAACCCCTTGTCCTATAACAACGAGTGACACTCGTGATGCGGTTGCAGTAACAGGAAATTTTGTAGCTTCTCAAAAATTGTCAAATTGAAAACATCAGTGGAAAACAACACGATAATATTATCCCTATGTTGTGAATATTGCTTTAAATTCTAAGAAATTCTATATTTTTATTTTAGCAATTTAATTCTCAGTTATTGCGGAGGCAGTCACACAAGACCTCGTAGGGCAAGGGGTTAATTTAAAGCGCAGTCGGAATTTAATAGAAATGGCAGCTTCTGGAATTTTAATTTTCAATGTCATTCCTTGGATTTTTCAAGATTTTTTCCAAATTGAAACAAAACGCAAAATGTATCTCCCGCGCTACACAGAATTTCACTGCATTCTACCGTTATTTTTATTTATATTTGATATATTTATTATTGTATTTGTGTCCGTTTTGTCGCAATTATCAGGAAATTAATGAAACCTTAGAGAATGGTGGTCGAGAGTGGCCAAAGGGAGAATCGGAATGGTCGTTGCCAGGGACTCGAACGAAGGGAGATCGAAATTGATGAAATATATTTAATTACAGCGAGGGATCATTTAGCATCAGTGCAGATGCAATTATTGGAATAGCTCGAACTCTAAAACTACACTCACGCTACACTTCCGTATCGTGTCGGACTATACAAGACGGAGACCCTTTGATTTAATGGAATTTCCTTTCCAACGATACGATTTAACTCGTTCGAGCAAAAGCATCCCAGTTTTTAATTGCATTACACTCCTTTCACTTTTATTTTACACTTCGTAAAATAAAAAGCGAATCCTTGTGCTTATTTATCTTCTGCAATTATTCTTAACAAGTACTTGCATTGGATTAAACACGCTAATCGATTATCTCAGATAGCCTTTCCTCGTCAAGTTTCATGTCACGAGGAATATTTCTCTCGGACGTGAAAAGTTTTTTTCCCCCAATTTTATTCTCAGGAGCGTCGATGATGCAACGGCTTTAATTGTCTGTAAACTAAGTAGAAGGTAAGACGAGAAGATTCTCAGAAACGACGAGGACTTACTTCCGTCTGGCGTACGGCCAATTCCACAATTAATTTAACAGGGGACAGGGACAATTTCCAGCAACGTGTAACATCTGCTTCAAAGGAAATTATGTCCTGCAACTTGGTCTCCAAAACTTCCCTTGCTGAATAGTTTGCAATTATGTTGCATTACACGTGTGCTTGCACGTCCAGAAGTGATCGAGCGCGCGATACACATACTTGCACGCTGATCGCGTATGTGGAATTAATTAATTTTTTATCGGGGAAGAATTATCGTTTAACTTTAACCTTATAAGATATATTTTTTTTTTCTTATCTAAAAATTAATTATAAAATCTCAGAAATTCATAAAGGGGCCGCGATACCTAACTTTATCGCTGAAACTAAAATATAAGGCTTAATTTTTTAAAAGCATTGTGCTTTTCTGTAGAAAAATATTAGCATTACACTTCGACTCCCGCAAAACTACTATTTTTTACTTTCTGCTATTTTTGTGAGAAATATTTTTTGAAATTTTCTATTACAATCGAAATACTCAAGATGACGAAGTTAAATGGTGTAATTAATAATTTAGGCTCTTTTTCTTGCAAATATCATTACATCCAGATTGTGGAAAGAATTTCAAGTAGAGCATTCATTTAATTATCATAGAGTAACTTTGAGCGAGAAAATATCGTATAAAATATCGCAGGATACGAGGATATAAATAGTCCATAATATAATACCATGAAAGTGCAAAAGCCACTCGTATTCCTTCTACGAGCTGTTTCGCGAAGTACCGAGCAACATGAAGGGGGGATTTGTGTTGAACGTTTAAACCTCGATGTAAGGCCTTTTGTCCCGAAACCGACTGCACTTGGGAATTGCTCTTGGAAAGTGATAACTAAGTATATTGAGAACGACAATTCCGAGAGTCTGCATTGCACACTCGACGAATGGATTTCGTATCCGGTAGAAAATGCTTTATGGCGGAAGTATGAAGAAATTTAAAGCCGTTCGTCGATATCTCGGACTTCGAGTAACTGTAATGGGAATTAATCGTGAAAGTATCGATATTCAATCGGTCGTGCAATCTTGTCAATAAGCACTTTCGTAAAGTTGCTCGGTCCGTTTACCATTCGAGTATCGTCCATTTGAGAAACGAGATTCGCGGCGAACTTCAACGACAGTTTGCGCACACTTCTAGTAATGTGAATCTATTTAATCGCATCCGTTTAATACCGGCATTGAAGTAATTAATGACGACGGAAGCAACGGTTGTCGAAGTTTCAAGGAATCGTTTGTTCAGTTATTCTCGATTGTTGGTAATGAGTTTGTAATTGCCAATGATTTTGCAGTGTTCCAATGGGAGAACGTGCTTTGCAGTGTTCGAACGTTTTCTCCGTTTTATGAAATGAATTTTACTCTCGTGGCTGTTATTACGGTACTAATTAAAAACGGGCTCCCTTTTATTACGCTGCTGTAACGTTGCGAATGCACGACGATAAATGTAATTATCTTTTCAAGGATAACGTTGATACGATGTGAAATTGCGGGAAAAAATCACAAATTATGTATTTTCACGTTGAAGAATTTTAATCTTCTGCCTGCGATAATTCACCGAATTACCCTTTCTTAATTGATAATTACCCAATTTAAATATAATGTCAATAACAACATTGTTAAAGGAAACCAGATTAAATCATAATTAAATTAGAACTTCGAACCAGTTTCCGAATACAATTTTGTAGCAATATACTGATTCAATAATTTCATAATAATATACTAATTCAGTAATTCAATAGTACAATACTAATATAGTAATTCAATGATGAAATACTAGTTCAATAATTCAGTAATAACATTCCCATTTATTAATAATATATAATACATACAAATTATTTCGATGGCAAAGAGTAAATTCGTATAAAATTAAAAGCAGCCTGTGTGCCGAGTTTTGACGAGGAGTGGGGGAAGGCCCAATACGGTAGGAGTGGGGGAAGGCGCAGTGCCGTTGACTGCGCAGTCGACGCCCGAGGCTTGCGACGACAACACGTCGAAGGAGCAGCGGGGTGACATTCTTCTGGCAATCAGGTATGCAGAGCATATACTGCGTATTAATAATTGCACAACTTTTGCATACACATAGCATACTTAATATTAATCTTTTTTTTTTAATTTCAACAACTGACAATATTCTAAAAGGTGATATACGTTAGACGTAAAACAAATAGCTTAGAATCTGACTTTTTGGTAAGTTTAGAGTTAATTTGAGAATTGATATAGTCAATTAAATTGTTTATATCCAACTTCTGTGTATTCAGGGTGGGACTATGTTTATCTTGAATACTTCCGTTACTTGTAATAACACGAAAGAATGCTGTTAACAAAATTTGTACGATATGGAGTGGGTGCTATTGTGATACAAACATGCATTGCGTGAGTGGAGACATAGAGGACATTTCAAGGTCATCTCTACTTTTTAAATTGCAGTATTTTTTTCGCGATGTGATAGCCGATGTTGAGACGATTTCAACAAGTTATCCTTGAAGGCTATTCAAGGTCATGCAAGGTTAAGTGTTCTTCTGGTTGAAAATCTGTCGTGCTTCTATACTTTTGTTTAAACCAATGGTCTTGTAATATTATTTATAACATAAACACAACATACACTTTAGCAGTACATTGCGTGTAGCTAGAAATGGATACATCGCAGCAGTTTGTATCATTATCATGAATCGGTAGAAATATAAGAAAGCTCACTTCACTACGACATTTGACTTTGCATGACCAGCAATGATAGCTTCTTGAAATTACCTCTATGGATCCACCTACGCAATGCATGTTTATATCATAATATGTTCTCAATAACGTGCAAGTTTTATACGTTTTTCATATTATTGTATATGTTACCGTTAAAGCATATAATTCAGGTATTTCATGAAATGACTAGCCAAATCGGTTGAAGTGTGTAATAGATTAATAATTTCACACTTTACCTAGCTATGCTATAAATTAACTAATGATAGGCCGTTAAAGTGAAAACTAAGTAGTTTGACACTAAAGCAAGTCCGTTGTTTTATAAATTAACTGATGACAAATAGTTAAAGTCTCTCGAAAACTACTTTTCATATTGTGAATAGATTAATTGACAAATAATAATGAAAGACAGAATATATAATATAATAGTATTGCTGGATTGGTTAAACAGTAATAAAAAATAACAGAATATATTAATACTTTAACGATGAGGCGATCGTTATTCTACAAAATAACTAACTAAATCGTAGAATCCAATAATTTTATATCCTTTAACTGATTCAGTGGGGCAATTCATGAAATACCTAATTGTTTTATGAAATAACGAATTCTACATTTTAACGGTAACACATATACGAATTTAAATATATACGATAAATTGACTAACTAAATTAACTAGCTGTGATTAAATACTGAGCTCTGGATTAAAAGTAAATTCAAATACTTGAAGAGGCATGGAAAATCAGATATATATTACCGAAATACCTTTATTCTACAAATCTCTATTCCCCATAATTAACTAGCGATCCACAGACGTACTACATCTCCCCACTCTCTCCCAACACTTTTATAAAGTCAATATCATTTTGTTATTTTACAATGTGAATAATAACGGATAAATTGAAGAGTCGAGTCTGTATCTGAGCCATCCATCACCCAACAGCTACGCGAAACATTCTTAACACTAGAACTACCAAAGCAGTCAAAATGACTGCTCCCTAACTTTCTACAATTTTTTTAAATTTATAGGACAACCATACAGTAGATATTCCACGCCTATCTTATACTATAAAAATTACTGCGTCGATAATATTTTTCATCTCATGATGCTTCTTTTTCCAAAGCTCTTATTCAATTTATTTAAATGTGATAGATTTAACGGCGATAGTTCTAGTGTTAAACGTCCTTCCACGATTTGTAAACATTGCTCGCCTTCCGTAACAACGTCAAGGAGTTTGTTTATCGGTCAAACCGTCGATGCTCTTCTCAGCTATCATCTGGTACGTCGAATCCCCTCTGAAGTAAAGGCAAGAGCGAACAAAAGGACGTCTGACACGCGACTAAAATCACTCGAAGGTAGAAGCGAAAGGACAAGTAATCCCATCTGTTAGAAAAGCCCTAAGCGATCCACGGTAAACACGATAGGAATCGGCTTGCATTCCCTTTGCAAGACCACGAGCATGGAAAATAGATTAGGCGTGTTTTTGCGCAGTTACTTACGAGATCCGCGGTAGAATGAGGTGAGCTGCCTTCGGAAATTCGTGCCGGAAGCCCTGCGCTTTGCCGATAAATTTTCACAATAGCGGCCTTTGCTGATAAGGCCGGTTGTTAACCGGCCGGACGCCACCGTGTAATCGTGCGTGATTCGTTAACGAAACTTAGACCTTTTTGCAGGAATCCTTTTCCCGGCTAATCCTACGTCACGATCTCTCGGGCTCGTCGGGACGCGGTTTTCATTGAATGGAGAAATACACGCTTAAGAAAAATTAGATCCTTAAGGGGCGATTCTTAAGGGTGTTCGCCGTAGTCTCGCGTGGGAGGGAAGTTCGATGAACTTGCACTTTAAGGTTCGAATGGAATGGAAGTTTTAACTATTGCGGATAGGATTCTTTCGAGTTGAATGATTTATCGGGGATTTGCATTTGATTCTACCTTCGAATGGATTCTTTCTTCGAGTTTTTACGGGTTTTCGAAGCGTCTTGTCGAGGTGGTTCTTGGAAAATCTATTCTTCGAGAGTCTGAAGTGGAATATGGCACGTTTATGCGGTTCAGCGAATTTCTTCACCTCGGGGAGGAAGGATTATGAAGGTAGAACGTAATCACTCCAACGATGACTCGACTTATTCTCACGAAGATTAATTCATTCGGAATTGTTCTCCGATATCGGGAAATTTTTATCTAGCGCTGAGAGCCGGATGGCGTTACTGAAATTAAAGATATTGCGCCATGAAATTTCCATGGAAATATCGAAATTCAATTTATATAAGATATTTTGCGTATTTTCTTTATTGTTAATCTTAAAGCAAGTCAAATATTCTTTTATAGTCAATTTCTATTCTGCAATAAGACGTTATATTTGAAGGAATAAAATGTATCTAATTGGCAACATAACAGCGCAGTACGTAATTTGCATGTACAATTGATTTTTATGTTGAGACATTTATATTTTAATTTTGATATACGAAATCATTAGAATACTTCATTCTATTTACTTTGCGATTTGAAATGCGAAAAGAAGGCACCTATGTTTAGCTAATGCGAACTTAACACTAGAACTACCAAGGCAGTCAAAACGACCGGTTCCCACTTTTTTATATTCGGAGAGGAACAATATAGTCGATTTTCACGTTTATTTTACAATGCATAAATGACTGAGTCGACCATCTTTTTCTCCTCTTGATTCCATTCTTTCCACAGTACTTATGTGACACTAGATCTATGACCGTCAAATCTGGTATATTTAAATATATTAAATAAGTACTTTGATAAAAGATGGATTACGCGGCAGAAAATACGATCGGTTAAATAATTTGTGTACTATGAGATACGCGTGAAATATCTACTGTACTGCTTCTCTAGAAATTTGAAAAATATTTTTAGAGAAGTAGGAACCCGTCAATTTGACGGCTGCCGTAGATCTAGTGTTAATATATTTACATATAACAGATTTAACACTAGTAGTTCTAGTGTTTAAACACACTTCTCTTAAAAATGAGCTTATAGAACTTTTAAAAATATCGGTTCAATGAACTCCGTCACCATAATAGCCTGTAATGGTGATTTTTGATTGACTATACGAAATTATTTTTAGTGAGAACAATAAATATCCTGCAATAAGAAACACATACTTAAATATTTTGATTTAAAGACAAAGTGACTTATCCACTTTCAAAATAAACGTCTCATATGATACTTTATATTTTTTTTTGCGGATTTTTGTTCTCTGGAAGAAACGGAGAAAGTTTTGTGGAGGTCATTTTAGTAAAACCATACAACTGCTGCTGTAAAGCATAGAAAGTCGTGTGTTACGGTGCACCATAACCTATCGTCGTAAATTGTCACCGTCTCGTCCCAATCTCTTAACCCAGATACCACTGAATCCTTTTTTTCTTAAAATTTTTAATTTGCCAGCAAATTTTATACTATTCAGAAAAATATTAGAAAAAATATAACTTAACTGGTAAACTCTAATTTTACGTTCGCGAACTAGGGTTGCCCGTTTTAACACTAGAACTACCGGCGTTAAATCTGTTATATTTAAATATATTAAATAAGTACTTTGAAAAAAGGGGAATTCAGAGGTGGAAAAGAAGATCGATTCGGTAATTTATGTTTTATGAGATGGACGTAGAATATCTATTCTATGACTCTCCTATAATCTTGGAGAATTTTTGGAAAAAATTCTGTACCAGTCATTTTGACTGGTTTGGTAGTTCTAGTGTTAAAGGACACCACTTACAATTATAATTATTTGCGTAGCCCTTTCACAGTATAATTATTCAGGTGCCTCTTAAAAGGATAGTTGTAACATCCAGATAAAACTAATTCCCGGCGAATACTCGACATTCCTCGACACTGCATACCTTAAGAAACTTGCAATTTGAATTATCGTTATCCCAAAGGTACCATAGATTACCAAACACCCCCATAAATTCCTCTAGCTCTCCTCTCACTGCTCGGTCGAATCTTCATCTGGTAACGTCATGTGCGATCACCAGAAGGGCACGAAAGGAATTAAACGTCCGCGAGGAGGGTCTGAAGATTTTTCCAGATATGAAATCCAATGAAAAGCCGCCTCATTTGCCATGGAATTGCGTGCGATTCCTTTACTATATCTGACACGGCTGCCGATCCGAAGGAAAAAGAGGGAAATAGAGGAAGGGAGGCATAGTTATCGAACTGTCGCCTCCTGAATACCTGGTAATCGAGTTCCATTCAGGCTGCCTGCCGACATTCATTCGTAAGAAGTTAGGTTTTCGAAAAACCTACATTTTACACGGAAGATCGTCGAGATCACGACGGTGATCATTACTTTCCTTCGCCCCGAGTGCCTTGTCAAGAATTATAACGTTTAAATTGAATGTCAACCGTATTGACAGTATCCTAATGATCGTTCGACCGGGATTTTCGCACCGCTTTAAGCGATATTTGCACGACACTTTCAGCACAGGCGGGAAATTTTCACGCGGAGAATTTTTCTTCTCCATTTAATTCGCAAATGGAATTTCTGTGTGAATTTCATAATTTCTTATTCTGTGCTTTTTTTCGATATTATAAGCATGTGATGGCGTTAATTGAAGATAGGATGGGTGGGGAAATTGGATGGGAAAAATAACATCACGTTTTAGAATTTTCGTGCAGGGGATTTTAATTTTCCTAGATTCCCTAGCGTCCTTATATTCTTAAGACTTGTTTTTTTAAAGAGTTTGAAGACCATCTTTATTTCTTGCTGGGTTTTAACGCTAAACTTTGAAATGTTTATGTATTTTTTAGATTAATATAACTTCAGGATCACGGCAGTTGGAAGTTTAATTGAGATTTGTTGAAACTTTATGACAGAAAATAACTTCGCCATCGTAATATTATTTTTAATCCATCTGTAAAATTATTAAAACCGTCTTTTTTTAAAATAGCTCGCTTTAGCTGTCGAACTTTTGATAGAAATTTAAAAATGAATTTCATAACTTCAATGATTAATAAATCCATCTACTCACATAGATATATTCGTTTGGGTTTCGGGTAGAAAATCTCGTCTGGTGAAAAATGGAAAGAACACTTCTCAGACTAGAACGACATCTTTCTCCGAGAACATCTGTTCCTCGTAATCTTCCTCATTTCTTCGAAACGCAAGTGTACTTCTAACTTTCGGATCACGATGATCTCCCGTCGTATCATTCCTTTATCCCCAGCTCGATAAAACACCGAGAATTATGAGAAAAAGTTCTCTATAAATGAGAATGTCCTATAAGTCTCCCTTGCCAAGAATGGTTATGCATTCTACCGCTAACTTACGAGAACTCGGTTATATAACTCGTTAGCAAAGACCTACCTAATGAAAGTCCCCTCTTTTTGTCCTCTATACCTTAAGAGAATATTATCCTTCGTACAGCGTCCACTACGTTTACAAGATAACGAAAGTTTACAGAGCAATTTTCGTTCCCGGTCTTCCGAGTCTCTTTCTATTCTACGGTCGTTCTTTTTTCTTTCCTCGTTTATCTTGTTAGTCCGCTGAAAGTAACGCCTCATGGAAATCACGAAAGCGTCGAATTTTATTCCTTGCTGTAAAATTACTGCGGGTATTAACGAAAGTAAAGTGAAACAACTGTGGGTTATTTTTTCTAGGTTTTAGTGACCCAGGTGGGTTCAGAGGTTGAGATATTAACATTAGAACTACCGTGGCAGTCAAAATGACTGGTTTCTAATTTTTTTTAAAAATTTTACTATATTTGTAAGGGAACATTACAGTAGATATTCCACGCCTATCTTATAAATCATAAATTACAGTATTAATCTTTTTTTCCACCTCTTGATTCCTTTTTCTCCAATGTACTTATTTAATATATTTAAATATAATAGATTTCACGCCGGTAGTTCTAGTGTTAATTCATAATTTAAGACAAATTTCCCAAAAGTGACAGAGGAGTCGGAATCATCGAGGCTACAATTTGTTAATTAATAATTTAGAAAAAATTTGCCAGCTGTGAGGGTTGATTTAAACTCAGACCCACTGATTGGGGAGCCCGAAGACTTTACTATACTGAGGGATCAGAATCAAGGCACTTGAGGAGTAATTTGCTCCGATTCGCCCGACGGATAGCGACATCCCTCTCCACGACGCATTTTCGATTTTAACGCGCTATGGGCAAGAGAGGCCAACAAATTCGTTGCGTCGTTATGTGAACGACGAAAGGAGTGTTTTATTATCGGTTGTCATTCGTCGAGCTCAGGTTTCCAGAACCGACATGGCGGGAGATAGGGCTGTGCGAGAGCAATCTCCCCCCTTCCGTTCCAAGTGCCTTGTTTCTGGTCCCTCACTTTACCTTATCCACCGGTAGGTCCTCAATTGCTTTGTCTAAAATGACCTGCTTTAGGTGGATTTCCAATGACCGAAGCTATAGTTTGTTAATTAGGAATGTTGGACAAATTTTCTAGCTGTGACTAGCTGGTAACTACTGCCCACTTAATTACAAGTTTAAGCCTTTTTAACACCCCCCCCCCCCATCATCTCCTCCATAGTCCCAAATTAGTACCGGATAATTGTGACAGTGGTCTGGAGTCATTTACTCTTCTTTTTGAGATGTATAAACATTTATCATCTTGTGGTGAGCGTTCACTTCTCTACAATGAGACAACTATTATTGACTCCGTTAGAAAGATGTATGAAGGAACCAACACGTGGCGTGAGGGCCAGGATGATGCCCTTCTGTTCCTAGGAAAGGGTGTATTAAATAAAGGTGTAGATTTAAGGCGCTACCACCTTCCGTCCTGGGCTTATTCGTGGACTCGTCAGTAGGGCTGACCGAACAGGCCCTAAACGCTGTGCCGCGGATGAGACGATGATACCTGTTGATCGATCGTATATATAGAAACCGATCGTCGATGGACAACACGCGAGAGCGATTCACCGGTGGACACGAGATCTAGCGGACGATCCTTGAACTAGGGGTTCAGGCTTAATGGCGACTGGTACATCGGTGGTGGTGCTCGATAGGTTGTGCCGCCACAGATGAAATTTATATTATTTCTACAAAGTTGTTCTACCAAATTGTAATGTTCCTGAGCCACTTTTACAATTACCTGCGCAGCTACCGTAGCTCCTTCACAGCATAATAAATAATACACCGAAGCTTCTTTGTGTAAATAATCTTACGCGAATGTTGCTCATCATTCTTGCAAATGTATTTAATAATAGGAATCCAACGACGAATGATTGCAGCCACGTTGAACTTTACAATTACACGTTCGAACTGAAAATAAATCTTAAGTGTTATCAGACGCAGGAATGATTAGCCAGATTGAATCTCTCGGTCATCAATTTCTTTTTGACATCGGTGCAAGCACGATTTCGCTTGTGCGTTCGAAGGAAAACAGTGGCGGAAGTTACATTATTCATGAATGCGAGATGCATAGAAAGGGCGAGCCGTAATTCCGATGAAATTGAGAGTCGAAATATTGTCGTGGAATTGTGATAAGCTTGATAAGAGTTACACGTACTATACCATTATTATAACTGACGCAGGACGTTGGCGATAAAGTAAACGGGGTAAAAAATCGAGGTGTAAATATGCGGGAAACATTGAATATTCGATATGCACTTTCTTTTAAAGTAACGTTAAAAAATGTAAGTCGTACGGGCAGCCAATGGCTCGCATTTACGGTGTAAATTTATTAAACGTAAAGCGGCAAAGGGACTTTTAAAAATTCACAGTCATTTCCGGACGTAGAGTGGAAATTTCGAAGGGAATTTTCGATGACAAAAATGAGTTTTAGATTTTACTTTGTGAACATTGAATTTTACTATGACGAATAATGGAATACCAAAAACGTTACTGCAGATAGAAGAAACTGGATCTATTTTTTATTCGGTTTTGAGAAAATATTGGGCAAAGATAGGAAATGAAAATTTTTGATATTTTAAGCTCTCGGAGAATGAGAAAAACGTTTAAATATTTTTCCCTGGGACGAAACTATTGCCGGCTGTCCAACAATATCAGAAGATCGATACGTTGATCTCCGTTGAAGTTCGATCAAATTTTGACGAATATTCTCGTCGAATCCCTCTAGAAATATGCAACTTGCGAAGACATATTTTTCATTTCACCCTGAAATATCATTTCATTCGTCACAGAGAGGAAAGTTTCCTTTATTCGTCCAAATTCCCTTGGACATTTATTCCCAACTATAAGAATTTCTTTAACATGTTCACATAATATCTTTCTAGTAATAATTACAAATCATCCGAGATATTTAAGCGATGTTCAAGTAAACGTGAACATTATGAAGCACAGAATTACAAGTTCTACGAAACGGTGATGCTCTGATGGTCGTAATTAATCGTCACCTCTTTCCTTATCCTTCAGAGGTCCAAGTCGGAAGAAATTCGTAATTTTTTCCAGGTTCATAAATACAGAGTGCTAATTTCAGCTCGTTTCTCTCGTGCTATTACTTACGTGGCCGGGTCAAGTGTCAGAAGATTCGACGAAAAGCTGTGTCTCACGGACCATGAGTTTTTATCAGAAAGATTTTACACCAGCAGACAAAAATGTCCGACGTTTCTTCATTCTCGGTATAAGGTGCACAATTTTCCGTCATTTTCGAAAGTGTCTCTCTAATATCCTCGAGAAGAAAAATTAGCTGTTTCTTCAGCTTTGATAAAATAAAAGCTTTTACTAGTACGTAGGAGACAGGTGCTATGAAAGGGACAGATTACTACTTATACAAATCGTATCGTCTAAATTGGAAATTCATTGCGCATTCAACTTATTTTTCTTTTTATAATATAAGAGAAACGAAGGAAAATCATATAAATTTTAAATAAATGAGAAAATATATTTCGTAAAGATCTTCGACTTACGTTCAACTCAATACTGTTATTTTCTCTCTTTCTTAACAGAAACGGGTGAATTAATCAGTAAATCAATTAACCACCGCATTATCTTGGTGTAAAAGACTATTTTAAATGTAGTTTTAACACTATTTCTGTCACGGTTTTGTGTAAACCTATTTCGACCAAAGGTGTCTTTTGAAATCTTTGCGCTGGAATGCAGATAGCTTGGGAATAATTGTTACAAACTAATTTCTCTTTAATACTTTCTAGTTTATCAGAAAATTCATTCAATATTAACGAAAAAATAGCGTTATAAATAAAATATAGCAAGGTGTCTTTTCACACCTTCGGTAGAAACAGTGAACAACGACGAACTGCGAAGGTGAAATCAGGGCCTGGATGAGATTTGGCGAGCTGGACATCCCCCATTTTTTTTATAAGAAAAATTTCAATACTCCGAATGTTAGAGAGATCAGTGATTGTGACTATGACTCCGAACTGTCGAGTGTCTCTGTGAGAGAGATGCTAATGTGCTTATAAATAATAGCAGAATTAAGGGTTTCATTTCACTTGTCAGTCGTTAACTGTAAAAGTCAGTTTATCTCTTTGCGATCCGAATTATTTTGTCAAGGTTGTAGCGAGCTAAATGAAATTAATTGCACAACATTTTCTGTCGTTGGTTAGTCATTTTTTTAATGATAGCAATAACTATATGTACTGGCGGATCATTATGAATCATTATGAATTTGAAAAGTCGATATTAATTCGTTAGAAAATAAAATGGAGGGAAAAGCTATGTCGAGTATAGCTCGACATAGGACTGCAAAGGGTTAAGAAGTCAATTACTAGTTCTCTCTTGTAAGAAGTCAGTTTTTGTCATTGTTACGTCTTTAAGCTTCAACAGCTATGATCATTTCTTCTTTGACCTACAGTTTTAAGGGGATCCCGAACCTCTGAAAAAAATCAATTGCAAGAAGTTAGTTGTTAGACGTTAGTTGTCAGTCGTTCGTTGTATTGCATTATAGCTGTATTGTCGTGGTATCATTGTTGCAATTATAAATTTCCTGGTATATCATAATATTGTCAATACATTTATTTAAAGATTGTTGAAAGAAGAAAAATACTCTACAATTTTGGGTGCTCGTCTGCGATAGAACGAAAGCTCTATAATATTTAATTAATGTTTAAAGTGTCTAGAGTTTCCTTTGCGAAAAGACACAGTATTCAGATTATATGTCTGGGATTACTTAGAAAAATTCCCTGCCTCTTTTTACGGCATTCTGAAGTCTTCAACGTCGTATATTAAGAACGTCTGGCCACGGATGGATGATACTACTTTCGTGGATTTAATCAAAGCGAATAAATCGCTTCGTCTTTGTAATATAAAGATATCTCTCAAATTAGAATTGAATGCTTACACTAAATGATATATTCCGATGTAACAGACGCATTAGTACGTATTTCGGTTTAATAATTCATCTTCCTCGTGTGGAGGTATGACAGAGAATATTTTTATTCACTAACATCCTGTGCCCTGCTTTCGAGTATTTCAAGGCATCAAAAACCTGGAAATATTTCGGCGCAATGGCACTTGTGAGTATTATTTATACGATGTGCATACAGAGCAAGGGATTTTTTCTCGAAAAAGCAGAAACCACAATGTCAGGAGCAGAAGTTTCTATCGCACATACAATAGAACCACGTATAATGTGGGAAATACGTCCTGCGCTACGTTTCACTTTTGTAGTTACTTTTCAAATTTCCCTTAACATTAAAACTCCCAAGGTGCTCAAAATGATCGATTTCCAGTTTTATCGAAAAATTCCCTGAATTGATAGGAGAGCTATGCAGTAAATACTACTGTTCTATCTTATAAAACGTAAATTATTTAATTGATCACCTCTTTCACCTCCTAATTTCTCACTTTTCAAAGCACTTGCTTAGTATATATAAATATAATAAATATAACGCCGGTAGTTCTAGCGTTAATTCTGATATCCAGAGCTGAACAATTTTATAATTTTTGATATTCGGTCGAGTGATTTTCAAAAGTGTTGTATGAGGACGTATAGCAAATTTTAAATGGGGTCATAGAAATCCCGCGTTATACGGGGTTCCACTGTACAAATAAAAATGATAGGCTATCCTCTCTTTTCTCTCTGGAATGTTTCATAGGAGGCGTTTATTTTGAAAGTGGCATAAATCACTTTCTTTTTAAATCAAGATACTCAGCATTTGCATTTTCACGAGTGTTTAAAATATTAATACCAATTTTCGAGAAAATTAACTTGTATTTATAGTCTCGAATACTTATGTCGTTGTGAGTGTAGAGAATCCCGGAACGTCATTAAGAAATCACAACTTTTCATTGCGGGAAAGTAACTTGTGCCACTTCAAAAATCAACATATCATATATGGAGAATTTCTAAAGCAAGAAACATAATCGAGCCATTCGTAAAATAAAAATTAAAATATATTTAAAATTGAATAAACACCTTGGTAGTCCTCTAGGAATCGATAGACTCGAATAAAAAAATTTTAACTCTAAAACTTCCAGCAGCCGTTTCGGCTTCTGGAAATTTCCAGATCCTATACGTATTCCGAAGCTTGCAAGCCTTCGATTTTGCCATTATCCCTGCTTTATTATTTCGCCAAGTGAAAAATGATGTTTTTAAACTGCTCGTCGAGAAGTAAGTCATGACAAATTGCAACGTCCATACCTCGGAACAACGTTATCTCTTTAGGTTCGCGTGCAGCTTCTACGCAAAAATTCACTTCGCCGTGCAGTCTAATGGCACAGTGCAATGTCGTTTGCGACTGCCTGTTTCTCTACGGAGAATAAACGTCCCCGATATTTGTCTGATCTGCGCCGAATTATTAACAGAACGTTTGATTTTAGTAGCATTGTCTCGAATCGTAATTGACGAGAAATACCAGTAGCAAACAAAGGCTACTCGTTTTGGATTCTCTGTACGATGATGTATTTACCATCGACGAGGCGAAACAGTGAAATCACGATATTGCGGTTAACAATGGATCGCATTAATTGTGCATATAGAATGATTTGGACAAATGGCAGCCATCAAAGTACAGTCGCCTTGATTGATAGACTGCGAGAGAAATATTCACGTTGAATGTTGTCCGACTAGGATATTCTATTCTACTTTATGATTTCTGCGTTGACATATTGGTTATATAGAAATACCTCCTCTCATTGTTTATTAACCAAAGCGATTATATGTTTGGCAATTTCTCTGTTTAATCTAGAGCCAAACGGACATACGTTAATTGCATTATCTGTTTTATATTCTGAATAATGTTGACACACTTAACAGTACATAAAAGGGATCCTTTCATTAAAATGTCGATGATGTGCTGTAAATATTTGTCAGAAATTCTATAGCTGTGCAATGTATTTATCCTCGACATGGCACATCAGTAAAGCCACAACGTTCCGGCTAATATTGTCTCATTAATTTCATGTTAGTTCTCTCTTTAACACTAGAATTATCAATACAGTCAAAATGACTGATTCCTGATTGCTCATAATAATTCTCTAACCTTATAGCGATACCGTACAGTAGATATTCTACGCTTATGTTATAAAACATAAATTACTGAATCTATCATCTTTTTCACCTTTCGATCCGTCTTCTTTTAAAGTGCTTATTTAACACTAGAACTACCGGCGTTAAATCTATCATATTTAAAAATATTAAATAAGTACTTTGAAGAAAGAGGAATTAAGAGGTAGAAAAGATGATCGATTCGGTAATTTATGTTTTATAAGATGGACGTAGAATATCTATTCTATGACTCTCCTATAAACTTGGAGAATTTTTGGAAAAAATTCTGTACCAGTCATTTCGACTGGTTTGGTACTTCTAGTGTTAATATATTTAGATATATTATGATATAAATATAGATATAGATGTGTTAACGATCAGTATAACATTTTGGCGTTGTCTGGGAAGATACATCGTTGACCCATTTATCAGGTTGCTTTATAAATTCATTTATATTTCTTTAAAAAAAAACAAAAAAGCGAGACAGCCTTCCATCGAAGAGCACATTAAGCTAATTAGCGCGCAAAGACTAATGGACTTCTTGACCGATTTAATATTGAATTAAAAATTAAATTTCGCAATTCGAATAAATGCAGTAATATCAGAATATTCTCGATTGCAAGTTCGATATCGACTTTCGGGGAAGAGTTTTCGGCTGAACATCTTGGGATATCTATTTCGAGCAGTTCTTAATCACGGTCTTAAAGGATGCCGCGCGTCCTCGGAGTTTGAAATTCAGGGGCTAATATTAATTAACGTCAGCGTGAACCGCATCGTTAATACTAATTAGCCGAGGGCACACGCTCCGAGTAACGAGGATTACCACGATCGTGTTTATCGTGTTTTATCAACGATACGTCTTTACACTGCGCGTTTTGACGCAAAAAGAAAGTTAAAGCTGAACGATCGATGTGCAAAATTGTTTAGAAAATATTTTCACACAATAATATAGACTTCACAGTATGAGCCGTTTATTGCGGAAGTATAAGTCACTTTACCGCAATGAAAAATGGTGATTTTTCAGTGACTATACGAAATTATTTATACTGAGAAAAATATAAGTATCCAAAGCGTCAAGTACAAGTATTTCTTCTTGAAAATCGAGTCGCTCAGAAGGCAATGCGGTTAAGTTAATTTTTTGATATTTTCTGATTGTTGTAAATTTTAAAATAGAATGATTTTAATAGTTTTAACAGAATTTTAATTGTTTATTCTATTAAAATGTAGAAACATCAGAAAATATAAAAATAATTGACAACCGCATTGCCTTCTGAGCGACTCAATTGGCATTAATATTTTTAAACGCTTGAGGCAAACGCTTAAATATCTCGATTTAAGAAGAAAGTGACTTATGCCACTTTCAAAAGAAGCTGCTCATATGTAAAGTCGTTCAGCATAGAATGTGTGAAGTTTTCTTTTTTATGTTTTTATCACAAGGACAATAGAGAAAAAGATACGAGTAATATAAAAAGTCAAGTGAAAAATAACAAATGATTAGTTATTACATTCTAGTGTTTGTGTAAAAGATCGTAAATATCCGTAATTAATTAATGTAATGCTAATTTAATTAATACTTTTGAGTAATCTCAACACATAGAGATGAAGGTACCAGGCGAAATGACCGTAGCTTCCGAAGCTAAAATACGTAACGGCAACAAAACATGTCTATAAACTCCATTCAAATTTAATTCATATTACTCTACCTCTCCAAATTGTGTTTACTAATTATTTCTGTAAATCCTAATCCGTTGCTCTCACCACTGAGTCTGAAGCATTACAAAATACAAGCGCAAAGCAAATTAACGAAATTTCGCGTAACATCTCCGACGATTCCAGCTGAATTAATGCAGTCAGTTTATTTTTCATCTCAGTGTAACTTTTACCGCTACGCGAACCATGAAACACACCTAGCAGTGGCTTCTTGTATATTTTATTTTTTCCTTGTTGCACAAATACACACTGTTGAGATATCTTGTTCCCATGGTATATTAAATTTACCGCGGAAACTGGAGAATTGTTAAAGCGTGGGTTCTAAAAGAAAAGAATAAAGTTGCACGAATTTTATAGCAGTAAACTTCTTCCCCCGTAAGGTTCTCGGGTAAATACAGAATTAGCTGGGAAAATGTGGAAAGGTTGTAGCAGAGGACAACGGGCCTTTTAAGCTTCAAGTAGACGCTCTTGTTGAGCCTGGCTATATATGCCTTAAGAGCTTTCCATGAAGACATTAATAAAACATGTTATTATCTTGAACATCAAGGAGATATCGTCGCTGTTGCCGTAGTAAACGGTTTACCATAAGACGAGAATACGTTGTTCCACTTTGACTATTGTTACGGGAGTAGAACGGAGGCAGGTACTGGGAAAACATTTATTTCTTATAACAATATTGTAATGCTGTATTAGAAAGGCTATTAGAACATTTATTTCGTAATCTTTTGACTCTATTGAAAGTTTTAAGACAATTTGAGTTTGTTAACAAAATTCTTAAGGTTTTTGAGATTACTAGAAAATATTAAAAAAGTTATTCTTAAGATTTTTGAGTCTATCAGGAAATCTTGAGAAAATTTATGTGAATTAGACAATTTATTCTCAAGATTTTTGAGCCTATCAGAAGATGTAGAGAAAATTTAAGTGTATTGGAAAAATTCTTAACATTTTTGAGCTTATTAGAAACTTAAAGAACTTCATGTTTACTATAAGATTTATTCTTAGATTTCTGAGTCGCTTAGAAAATCTCAAAACAATTTAAGTCAATTAGGAAATGTACTCTTAATTAAAGAAAAAAAAATGTAGCTTAATTAAAAAGTAAATATTGTTAAAATTACACTGTCTTGTACAGATATATATAAGTTATAACACTTTCCAAGTTCGTAGATATTACTTTTATAATCTGCAAAATTTTCTATATTATTCAGATTGTGCAACAAAATGTTTTCTCTATTGAGAAATTGTTCTTTTAGAGTAAAGATCTACGTTTTATCAATAATAATCTGAAAAGAATCTGCGGACTCGTGATTTCCAACTTTTCTGTAGTTGATTTTGAAATGTTGTTAAAGCACATGCTGATATTTATCAAGTGACGTTTTATATTTATCCAACATCAAGTAAAAGCGAGCAAATACAGAGCAGAATTTTATTTATCCAACTTCGGTTTTAGTGCCGTTTACAGTTACCTGTAGCTGTTCAGAATTTCCAGGATAATATATAGGGCAGTCGGTATTACAAGGAAAAAGCTCCTGGAAAGCTTATCGATTCCAGCCCCGAGAATACTGCAGCTTTACCGGCAGTGGGTGTTTGAGCTTAAAACGACAGATGATAGTAAAATAGCTCGGGGAATTCTGCGAGTGCGAAACTGAAATACCGACGGCATAAAATTTAGGATAACTTTTAGCGCGCTCTATAAAATGAAAAGGGGATATAAATATATGATCAATTGCTGTACGAGGTAAATAATGTTTAAAATTTCCAGAAATTCTGTGTTCGTACCATTTAAAAATTTGTAGTACAGTTTAGAAGCTCATTAGTCTGATAAAAAGGAAGAATTTTGATAAAAAGGGACTCGCAAAAAATTGTGAGTTTACGAAGGTGGACAGCTTTGTGAAAAAGTGACCGTAATGTTTTCTCCTCGTTTATGTAAATTATACTTTGCCGCCACGTTGAAATACGAGTGAAATTGCACCAGCAAATGCAGAAAGTAGAAAAATGTCGTTTTAGTCAGCCGTACCATTTGACGCTGTGGAACATAGCAGGTTTAAAATTTCCATCTTTTTATTGCCGTAAAATGCATGGCAATATATTTTCCAACATGTCTTAAAACTTTAAAATACAATATAAAAAATTATATAATCATCACAAAAAGGTAAAAGAACAATGTATTTTATACGAGCCTAGTATAAAAATATCGCTAGTCGTATTTTCGAAATTCTCACGAGAAAATATTGCTAGTCCGATTTGCTAATCTCTCGGGTGTACTTCAATCGCACAGTTCAATCAATCAATACTTTTGTCAAACCAGATGTGATAGTAGTTTGGACAGCTTATGGGTTTTCTCTGTCACGAAATTGAAACACTGGCAGCAGTACTATCTCAGAATACAAATACATCGTCGCCTCAATTTCTCAAAGCCCCCCAAATTTTTTAATCAATATACCCAATCTTTATTAATACTTTGAAAGATAATTCATCGAACAAGACCAAAGAGTATTCCCTTATCACCCTGAAACTTCGCGACATTCACTAAATTACCGTCCACGCTCGAATCCTTCTTGATATTCCGAGCCACACGCCCCTGAAAATTCGTACGGCGAAGAGATTTCAAAATCGCCGAAGATCGTCGAAAGTAATTTCCTACTTTTACAAACAAATTGAAGATTCACCATGGAGACAGGAGTCGAAGCGATCCTTGGTAGAAATTGATATTCCCGTCACAGAAATCACCGCGCGGAAGAGAATCGTTCATTTTCCCAACAATTTCCCCGAGTGCAAACAAGCGGGTTGACTTCAGGGCCGTGGGGGATTGGTGCGCTATTTTGTATTCGCACCACGTGGAAACACCATGGATATCTGTATCGCAATCATTGGCTGTTCGATTACACGTTTATACACCTGAAGTCTTAAACGAGCCTCCTTGGTCCGTGATCGCAAAGTGATCTTTAAAGGATACGCGAATAACGTTCACCATAAGCGAGAAAGATCCGTTTCCGGTTGGTGTCACTCGAATGTCTCTCTCATGCATAGTAATGGGGGTCTTCGATACACGGTTTTCCACGGATTGTTTCCCTTATCACGTTCTCATCCGGATATTTTTTATCGATGAGAATATTGTCTGCTGGTGGGAGACTTTTTTTAAATTTTGGCGCCATTTGTTGGTCTTTTATTAATGATCTATGGGTCCTTGCGACTTTGAGGTAACACAAGGCAGATCTATGGATCTGTTCTTCCAAGTAAATTTGTTCAACTTTGCTGAATATTACAATTTATAATAGTTCTTGATAGTCATGAAATATTTAATAATTTGATGTTTAAAAATAAAATTGAATCCGTTATTTAAAATTGTATTTTCTTCATTTTGTAATGTGCAGTTTGTAATGCAACTTGTAAGACATTGTTTTTATCTGGAAGTTTATTTTTTAATATTATTAGCGTTGGGAATTTGCAGTGCAAATGAATGTTACTTGTGAGTAATATAAACTGGAAATTTTTGAGCCGTCATTTTTAGTTGTAGATGGGAATGTATTAAATTCTAATGCATGTAGATGGAGTGCGAGAAAGGTTGGAATTCTTGTATTTTGAATTGGGTCCGGTGTTATGTTTCTCTTCCTATATGGCAGAATAAATTCGCACGTGCGAATGGGATGCAATCATTTTTTTTCCAATTTCTTACAAATCCGTTTTGCGGGCGACGAAAAAGGGGATATAAATTCAATCGAGAATGTTATACGAACGTATTACCTCTACCCTCGTCCAACTCCTCTAAGGGTGTTTCTAAATGTTAGGCACATTTATATATAATATTGTTCAATACATTTCTTCACAAGCGTGATATCAACAAATTTTGCATGCTGTCATTTTTAAAAATGCCATCGAAAAATGATGAATTATATTCTAGCATATGACATTGTAAATATGGTCCTTATAAATAATATTACTATTTTTCACGTGGCCTAAAAGAGTATAATATGAAAAATACATAGAAGATAATACTCTTATGTAATGCTAATTACACTAAATATTAAGTAAAGCGAAAGGAAATGTCCTCCTTTCTTGTCTTTTGAGGGACATTTCAAGGGTGATTCATTAACAATAATTAAAACCTAGTCTGCTTATTACACTCGAGGTGTACTTTGCGCAATTAGAAGGAATAAATATTATGTATCTTTTTTGTAACTAAATTTCTTCGCATTGTAAAAAAGAACGGCATTTCTTTTCGCTTTACCTAATATTTAGTGTAATTATTTTTATACAAGAAAAGTGTAAAATCCTATGGATTGTGCACATTGTTTTTTTAGATTACGTAAAAAATCATGTAAATTACAATAAAACGTAGCACTATCGTGTGTTCACCCGGCGTTAATGATAAACTCCGACATTTCGTATAAAGAAACATAACGAAAATCCGTCTCTCGGCTTAGTCGATAAATATCGTGCAGATAGGTAGCTTAAATTGCGGTGAAGTAATCTGTGAGTAGCAACTGTGCAACGATAAAACGACTATTTCTTGCCTCTGTTTTTTTTTTCCATCCCCAGTGAGTTGGCAGTTTTACGTTTCCCTGGAATTACCGGAACTCGTATCAAAATTCCGTTAGTGCAGTTTTTATTACACGCTTTCAGTTAATAGGCAACGCAATCCGTCTCTGAGACGTATATGTACGTTGCACCGTTTGTGCCAACGGTCCCAATACGTTCTGAGTTCCGTTACGGTTTCATTTTGAGGTACTTGCAGTTTGAACACTTTTTTCATTTGTGCAAAAAGAGCGAAATCGTAATTAAATTCATCATTGCGAGTTTTCGCATTTCTGTAAAATGTGGGCTGCAGTGGGAAAAAATATCTCATTGAAATAATTTTATTTGATGGTATAAAATATTATGAAAATAAATTTTTAAAAATACTCAAATGTCAAATGTTTTATATGGAAGACAAAGTTCGACTGTATTATGGAAGAATTTAATTTTCAACGCAGAGAGAAAGAGAGGGAGAGAGAGGGAGAGAATGAAGCAGGAGGAACAATGTCATTATATCTTTTGTAAAATGTACCTGCATGAATTAGATAACTGAAAGTCATTTATAATAATCCGCTGAGCCGAAAGAAATTCGTTTCGGAGATTATAAAACCGAAGCGGTCGATATTATCGTTTAAAACACGGACGTCTATTTTACCAAACTCGTGTGTGCGCAGATCCCAGATTGCTCCGTACGTAATTCGAATATTTTTAAAAAAATCACTGATCGCAGTATCGATATCGGCAATTCGAAAAATTATTTGAGTTAGTTTTATTCTACGAAATGCGATACTATTGAAATTCAGTAGTAAAACTTCCCCTAATAAAAATGTAGTCACTGATATAATGGTAGGAATTTGTATTTTATTTTCTTATCAGTGTAAATAATTATTTTTTAAAGTAATAAAAGAAATTACAGTACTTTACTACACCCAAATCCAGTGATAAAGCTTCCCTTAATAAAATTGTAGTCACGGATGCAACTGTAGTAATTAATACTTGATATCTTAGTAACACCAATTAACTATCTTTTGAATTATTACAAGGAGTTAATGTAACATTCATCCGTATGCAACTACTATTGCAAAACTTTCATCAAACTCTATCGCGAAGTATTTTTATCTACTCCCAAATATAAAACTTTCATCAATAAAATTGTGGTCACAGATGCAACCGTAGTAATTAATACTTGCAATCATAGAAACACTAATTAATTATCTGTTTAATTACTATAAAGAATTATTACAATATTCCGTCGAATACAACAAGACAATTAATACAAGTACCATTGCAAACACTTCGCCAAAGTCAGCTCTATCGAGAACTATTTTTAACTACCCCCCAAATGAATCTTCCCTCTGAGAAGCGCGCGATTTGAATTCCATAATTGAAATTTCCGAATGCCAATTCCACCGAAGGCATTCGAAGTATTGTCGCCGAATCTCATACCAAATGCGACGAACGAAACACTTCAGGCATCGTTCAAGTTAGCTATCGATCGTTGCGTACGAAACCTGAATTAAGACCACTTGGTTCAGGGGAGGTTTTACACGAAGGGTAATAATCGCGAAAGTACCAACGAACGAAAAAAAACGGTCTATTTCCTCCGGGGTGATTTTCTCGGTGGAAGAAAAAAAAACGATCATCGTTCCCTTAATTTCGAAGTTTATAGGGTGTTGCTGTAATGCTTTTTTCCCAAGTTTTATTAGCGTGCTTCATTACTTGGGTCGATGGGAAATTGGTGATTTTTTTTCACCTTGAAATATCACTTTAGGATCCTACGTTGAAATTAAACTGTTTGCACGAACTGCATATCTGACGCATCAGAATCCCGGTAACGATATACATAGCAGGATGCCAGAAGTTTCAATGATAACTGACTAAAATGCTAGCGTTGCTGCTAGCGGGAAACTACGATTGTTACGATGTTCTGTTTACACTGAGCTGCCTGCTGCGATGTACATTTACGACTCCAACTGAGAATAATTCTGCCATTTTCAGTGCTCTTCAGCATTAACTAAGATTGTATTCTGTTTTTCGTATACGGAGGACCGCCGAATGACTTTTGCACGTGCGATAGTTTAATCAGGTGTCAGAAGTTTTATAACATTTAGATTTCAATATAAAAATAATAGAAGTTACTCCTATTGTAATATTTTTCGCTAAATATATAAATATTAGGGGGACCGGAAAGTAATGTCGTTTTTTACATTAAATCCAAACAAATAAATATGTAACAAGTTTTCATTTTAAAGAAATGATGTAATCGCCCTCGTTATCAACAAACTTTTGTCGTCTAGTGTGCAAAGTTTCAGTACCGGGTCGATAAAAATCAAATGGCTTTGATCAAAATATCTGGAGAAACGACATTACTTTCCCGTTCCCCTAATATATATTTTTACAGTTTACGTCAGAAGTCTCATAATATTTATTATTGAACGTAAGACTAATTTTCGCTAAATATATATTTTTATACTTTCATTTGTCAGCAGTCTCATAATATTTACCTTTCAACGAAAGATTAATAGAATATACCTATATTTCTACAGTTTATGCTAAATATATTTTTATACTTTACGTTGTTAGAAGTTTCATAATATTTAGGTTTGAATGGAACATTAATTTTGGCTAAACATATATTTTTATACTTTACGCTGTCAGAAGTCTCATAATATTTAGCTTTCAACGAAAGATTAATACAATATACCTATATTTCTACAGTTTATGCTAAATATATTTTTATACTTTACGTTGTTAGAAGTTTCATAATATTTAGGTTGAATGGAACATTAATTTCCGCTAAATATATATTTGTATACTTTTCTTTGTCAGAAGTCTCATAATACATAGCTTTCAACGTAAGATTAATAGAAGATACCTATATTTCTACAGTTTTTGCTAAATATATTTGTATACTTTACGTTGTCAGAAGTTTTATAATATTTAGGTTTGAATGGAAGATTAACACGTTGACTGCCATGGGGGTCACCGGTGACCGGCACCATTGAATTCAATGAAATTTCGTATGACTTTTACATTGCAATATTTACGAATTTTCTAATATATTCAATATTTAAATCTTGGCGTTATAAAGATAAAGTTCTACTGAATATATTATATATTCATCTATGTGTCTTTGAGGTTTCTGCTTTATAAAGATGTGATTTTAATAGAAAAATTTTCACTTCAGTAGAAATGATGAAACTAGCGAAGTTCCGGTGGCGTTAAGCGTGTTAATTTTGGCTAAATATATATTTCTATACCTTCCTTCGTCAGAGGGCTCATAATATTTAGCTTTCAACGTAAGATTAATAGAAGATACTTATATTTCTATAGTTTTTGCTAAATATATTTTTATACTTTACGTTGTCAGAAGTCTCATAATATTTCGGTTTGAACGGAAGATTAATAGAAGGTACCTATATTTTTTATTGAAAAATGAAACTAATCTTGAAAACTCTTTCGATACTTAACTCAAAACTAAAATAATTGACACCAGAAGATATCCTTTTTCGTATCAAACATCTTTTGTGAAGACATTTTTTCCCTAACTTTAATCCCTCGCAAGATACTCTACCGTTTCCAGTTAAACGAAACACACTGGAGATTATACGGATCGAGAAACTTTCACGACTAACGAATCTACGCTCTGACAATGGCTGACCGTTGATTTGATAAGTTGGATCCAACTTCCGCCGGAAGCGGTGCAACGATGTGATTCGCTTTATAAACACAAACGAATAATGAGAAGTTGGGGAAGAATAATAGATTAGAACGGATCGAGAGAGGAATGAAAAGTTGGGAATAGCTGAGGCTTAAAGCGAAGTTGTTCGTAATTTCAACGGTGTTCCATTCTGAAGTGGAAGATATTTTGACGCTTTGAATGAGTTTTACATGGAAAATATGGGGTACGGCGATGCTGGTGATTGTTATTGTTTGTTGGAAACTGGAAAGTTTTCCAGTCATTGCGTTTGAAGAATAAAAAATGCTGAAGAACGAACGGTAAAGCTCATACGAGAGGTTGGCAGTGAAAAAGCGTTTCATGGCGAGAGGTAAATGGGAGTTGCTGGATGCTAAAGTTCTGCGGGATAGGAATAAAGTAATGAACGTTGCCCCGTAGTATATTTCACTGTCTTACCGAGCTGCTCGTCTTATGGGAAACGAAATGAGTTTTGACAAACCGTATTGAGATTACTGGTAATATTCCTACCGGAGTTTTTGTAGGATGGATGTTCTTCCGTGACTGAAATGGTGGACATTTTTTGACCGTAGTACGAGAGACTCGTCAAAACTAGCGCTGTTACTTTGTTTATACATTGTTTCTTCGTTCTGTTTTCTGCGAGGTTGTGGAATTCAAAATATCCTTAACCCCTTCAGACCCGAATTTTTAAATTATAATTTAATATAATTATAATTATAATTTTTATTTATAATTTGTAAATGTATATTTTAATGGACATATGGTCCTTACGCAAAATTTGTAACATTAAGGAGATCCTGAGAAATATTTGTATAAAAAAAGCTAAGTGAAACTAAGTTTAAACCTATACGTAATAAAATACAGCACGAAAAGTATTATGTCCATTACAATGTGCACAGGGTCCGAAGGGGTTAACCCTTTGCACTCCTATGTCGAGCTACACTCGACACAGCTTTCTATGACACTTAACGTTTCATCTAATAATTATCGACTTTTCGAAATCAACAATAATTTTGCCTCTTAACATAAATATTCCGCGGTACCTGCAATCGTTCCCAGTATTAAGTAAAAATGAACAATCAACAGTAGACAATTTTCCGGGACTATATTTGCTTGTCTGACGAAAAGTTAGTAAAATAATTCGGAGCGCAAAGGGTTAATATGTGAATATCTACTACCCTATAAAGATCCACCCTTCATAGCTAAACGTTTGAAGTATCAATCTGCTAGGGCAAATTTGCACCACCGTCATTTTAATTTTCACCCAAGATTGTGAAGCTCAATTAACGATTTTTAATTTGATTTCTGCGAAGGTAAGGAACTCAAAATATCCTCAGATGCTCTATATATACTACTTTATATACATGCACCCTTCAGAGCTAAACATTTGAAGCATCAATCTGCTATCATCAAATTTGCACCACCGTCATTTTAATTTTCACCCAAGATTGTGAAGCTCAATTAACGATTTTTAATTTGATTTTTGCGAAGGTAAGGAACTCAAAATATCCTAAATTACTCAACATCTACTACCTTATATACATCCACCCTTCAGAGCTAAATATTTGAAAGATCAATCTGCTATCATCAAATTTGCAGCACCGTCATTTTAATTTTCACCCAAGATTGTGAAGCTCAATTAAGGATTTTTAATTTGATTTCTGCGAGGGTAAGGAACTCAAAATATCCTAAATTACTCAACTTCTACTACCTTATATACACCCACCCTTTATAGCTAAACATTTGAAGTATCAATCTGTTAGGGTCAAATTTGCACCACCGTCATTTTAATCTTCGCCCAAGATTATGAAGCTTAATTAACAATTTTTAATTTGATTTCTGCGAGGGTAAGGAACTCAAAATATCCTCAGTTACTCTATATCTACTACTTTATATACATGCACACTTCATAGTTAAACATATGAAGTATCAATCTGCTTCAGTCAAATTTGCACCACCGTCATTTTAATTTTCACCCAAGATTGTGAAGCTCAATTAACGATATTTAATTTGATTTCTGCGAGGGTAAAGAACTCAAAATATCCTCAGTTGCTCTATATCTACTACCTTATATACATGTACCCTTCACAGCTAAACATATGAAGGATCAATCTGCTAGGCTCAACCTTGCACCGTCATAATCTTAATCTTCACCCAGGATTATGAAGCTGAATTAACGATTTCTAATTTACCACTCATGAATAAAGCATAATACATCACAGACACCCCAGTCTAGACGTTATCCTATGTATCATCGATCTCTTCGACATCATACGGGACATTAATTACCCGCTGTCACGCTACTCATGATTGGATACGTACCTTTGATGAAGTCCACTGCCATTTCGAGTCCATATGTATCCTTGTCACAGTCATCCAGTATGTGGGCGCCGATCTTAACGCCTGGGACGATTTCACGATCATTAAGCGTGTCCAGAGTGTAGAGCATAGCTTCCAGGGCTTGCACACCACCCTGTGGCATTACCGGACCACACGTAATGGTGTCTTCTCTCTCGTGTACCATCATTAATCCACCCAGAACCAAATCACCCTCTACAACGGCACTGTGTTTAACCGGCCATTGATTTAAAGGCTCGACCTCGTGCGAAGAATTATCCATGTTTCTTGGCGATACGTTATCCACGAGCTCGTGTAAATCCTCTGTGTAGTCCGGAGAGAAGTTATCGTTCGAGGAGTTACTCTCATAGCCGTATGCTTGATCTCTGTCCAAAGGTATAGTGGAGGTTCTCGCATCAAAAGTGTCCATGGTAGAATCGGCAGGCCAAGTTAGGGCAACTTTACTGGCAAAGGATCTCTCAGTGGCGTAAGTATCGGTCAGTCGTATCGTTCCGTTAGATCGATCGTTCGAGTTCGTGGTAAATTCCAACGGAAGATCGATCGTACCTTCCAACCTGCTCGTTGTTGCATCGAGGCCATCGTTCTCCGATGTTCGTACTCTGGAATCGATTTTCACCGGTATGACGGTCGTTCCATCCTCGTGTTTGCCGCCGTTACTTGGAATCGACACCGGAACTGTTTCCTCGTCTGCCTCTAGGTCGAATGGAATCGTACTAGATTTGTATCTCACCGTGGAATCGTTCGGTATCGAAGGTCTCACTTTCTTCGACGCTCTGGATTTTCTTCCTTTACGAAAGCTCGGATATTCCCCGAGAAAACTTGCACCCGAAGACATCGACAGTTGGAGCGGATTATCCGATTGCCGTTCCTCCGGATCTTTGACGACCTCTTTCTTCCCTTTTCTTGAATTAACCTCTCCCGCAGCGGCATTATGCAAAATTTCCTCGCGCTTTTCTTCTCGCTCCGAATCTTCGACACCTTTTGTCCCCGGGCTCGCCGAAGTAGCCCGGTACGATTCATTATTCTCAATTTCGTCAGAATTCGTTCGTCCCTGCTCTTTATCTTGATCGTGGGAATTCCGTGCCGGTGAAATCACACCGGTGGCTGCACTCGAAGCAATTACCGAGACGTTTGTCGTGAAGTCATTAAGATCCGCCGCGAAATTCACGCTGATGTTCTTTACCGCATAATTCTCCGCGGCGAGATCTCCAACTTCTTCGACGACTTTTGACGGTTTCATTAACGGGGTCGATCCCTCGCCGTGCGAACCGATCTCCGATTTCTGTGGCTCGAATTTGAAAGGGACCACGGTACCGTCGAGCGAGTCGTTTACCTTCCGCTTGGCAGCATTTCTTCCCCAAGAATCCGTGTCCCCGCCGATCTTCAATCGCTCCAGGCTGCTGTTTTTCCTCAGGTATAATTGTCTCGGGGTCCTCTCGCCGATCTTCTTCGACGTTCTCGAATTCTTCGAGAGTTCTTCCACCCTTTCGCCCGATCGAACTTCAGACTTTGCAAGAGGATCGGTGGAATTCCACGCGCCGTTCGCAGACCCTCCATCGGCATCCCTCGTT
The DNA here is from genome assembly GCA_963989415.1 of Cerceris ruficornis. Lineage (NCBI taxonomy): Eukaryota > Metazoa > Arthropoda > Insecta > Hymenoptera > Crabronidae > Cerceris > Cerceris ruficornis. The sequence continues at coordinate 7,830,080 of OZ022527.1, forward strand.
GCGTCTTCGCTTCTTCCAGCTGCTATAACCGAACTGTTCGCATCGCGTTTTAGATCGGTAGCATTCCATTCATCCGCAATTGAGCTACCATGAGAATCCACGGAGACATTCCTCGGCTGCTGTTCCATTGCATCGGAAGATTCGGACATCGATTCGATAATGGCAAGCTCGTCTATCGCGTCATCATCGTCGGACATTTTCTCGCGGTCTTCGAAGCTTCCCGATATTCCTGACAAGTTACTTTCAACCGCGCCGGTAACGGAATAATCGAGATCGCTTTTTAACGTCGAATTTGATACCTCCTCTCGAACAACGTACATTTTTGTCAATGACACTCCTACGCTTAATGGACTGTCCGTAACGTTATACGAAAGTAATTTCAAACTCTCGTCCGATAACGTTTCATCCGCGTAGGTTTTTCCATTATCGCGAATATTCCACTTGGACTTTTGATCGGTAGTGCCGTGGGATTTAACATCGAAATTTGACACTCCGGTGGGCGGACTTTCCATGTTCTCCTCCGGCAAATCGTAATTGGAAAACGTGGCGAATGTGTCGCGAGAGACTACGGAATTCCTCTTGTTCGATGATGGAGGAGGAGGAGAAGGAGGATATTCAGCGGAATCGGCCTCCCTCGGAATCGAGCGGATGTTGATGGTTGTACTTGATGCAGAAAACGTCGCTTGCTTTTCGTCAGGACTTGAAAGAAGAACGCTCGTCTCGTTTCTATTGTCCTTGTCCTCGTCGGTGCTTACCCTTGATCTCCGTTCAGAATGAGGTTCGCTGTGCTCGTAAGTTCCCTCTGTCAGTTGCATTCTCCCTGATTTATGAGACACCGAAGCGCGTTCCGAATTTCCGATTCTTCGAGAATCATCGCTCGCATTTGTTTCATGTCCCTTTTTATGATCTCTCGTTTCCACGTACGCCCCGGAATTCATATCGCGCGATATCGAATCGAACGACGGGACTGTTGGTTTTGAGTTTATCGAAGCTCGAGGTACATCTGGAAATTTCGAATTGTCATTGGAACGTCTACGAACGAGTTTGACAGGTGTTGAACCAGTTATTTTTTTGACATTCTTCAGAGTTAGCGTTTTCGACGCTCGACGTCGAGCGTCCATCAAGTTGTACACCGATTTTTCCAGATTTGCAAATCGATTTGCATTCACGGCTGTCGTTTCGGTCTCGCTACTTCTCGATTGCACGGCCGTCGTTGATACATTTTTACCCTCTTCCCCTGGTAAATGCTTTTCGACGTAACTCCCGCTTTTTTCCATATTTTTATCGAACGTCGATTTTTCGCTAGTCGACCCATCGTTGTCGAGCCATCTGCCAGGCGGAACTGGAGGCACGGTGCTTTGACAATTAAAATCCGTCGTTTCATGCTCTGTTAATTTATTAACAATAAAATCTCCAAGCCCTCTTCGCTGGATAGGCGCACGGTGAACGTTTCCTCTCGGATTCGACGAAAATTCAATATTTCCATGCATGCTTTCACCCGGATTTTCCATTTTTCCGTCATCTCTCACATCGAATTTTCGAGTTTCAACGATGGAACCTGACAGCATCTCCGCAGAATCCAATCCTCTCGGCGATACGACGTTTCTCGTTGTTGTTCCATCGGTGAAAATCAGCTTAGAGTCATCCTTCCTTAAACTTCTCTCGACACGTCCGTGCAGCTGTTTGATATCCACGAACTTGTACGTATGACCAGTGACATCCCTCTTGATATCCACGACTGCTGAACTTTCACGCCGTTCTCCCCAATGATTCGCTTTAACGGATACCGTTTTACTTTTACGACTCCACGGTCTCGTCGACTCGTACGTTCTCCCCTTCGTCCGATGTATCACGTCGTTTCGTCGCCCGAAAAACTTCTTTATCGTTCCTGAAGAAATCCGCGACGGGAAACGCTCCTCCCCTGAAATTTCAATGCTCCAGGCATTGGACTTGACCGAGTCTTTCGTAGACGATCTTTCCTTCTCTTCTCGTCTCTCTCTGTCACCTCGAATGTCCTTGGATTCGACCCTCGTATCTTCTTTAGCGAGGCCATTTCTGATTTTCGATTCTTCGAGCGACAAACTTAAACTGTCGTCGTATACGTCGGTCGATCTCCTTGCAAAGTACTTTCCATCAAGTAGATTCGCATCTTTAAAGTCAAATGTCACGGTAGACTTCGTTGCGAAGATTGCAGCCGTTGTTTCAACCCGATCCGCATTTCCTTTCTGTCTCGAATCCGATTGCGCACTTTCGGCTTGCAATTTATCGTCCTCCGGATGTTCCGCGGTGTACTCTTTAAGCCTTGGAGCTTCATGACGGAATTTCAGGGCCGAATCATCATTATTTCTGACGTTAGGAATTGCCGGGTTAGAATCGTAAGCCTGGTAAGCAGCTTTTCCGTCATTAGTACGGAGTTTACCGGGCTCGTAATTGGAAGGCAACTGCTCCCTCGCTGAGCCGTTCCGCAAAATCGGCAAGATCGTACAAATGGCCAGTATGGCCACCAAACAGTTGTTTCGACGCATCACCTTTCTCCACCGATGATCACGTCCAGATCCTGAAATCAAATGACAAACAAGGTTTTAACGGGAAGTTTTAAAATTAACCCACAACTGCAAGATTTTTATTTCGCGAAGAAAAAGAATGTATTGAATAAGCTAGGTCATAAGACGAACCTAAACCTTCTTGCTGATAAAAATTGATAATTATGATGTGTCCCACATATGGGGCATACATATTTTTCTGCTAAATGCAGAGGATAATGGACAAACTCCTTAGGTACATTTACTACATTTATCACTTTTTAGATAATATCTACAGGTTGTTTCAAAATTATTTGTAATGGCTTTCAGGGTGTGTTCTACACCTTCGGTTGGTTGGAGATATGTAAAAAAAAACCGCCGCAAAATTCGCGAAAGGGTTGTTACGTTTCGTGTTGTTGCGTAGGCAAAATGTCTGAGGAGAACCATGGGTCAGAAACGAACCGTTCTCACGAAAATTAACTTTTAATTGTCTCCGCGATTGAATTTTTGTTGAGTAACTCAGACTTCGGAAAGAAACACACGAGATATACTGAGGGACCAGAAAAAAGGCACTTGGGACGGAAGGGGAGATTGCTCTCGCACCGCCTATCCCCACCATATCGGTCCTTGAAACCTGTGGTCGACCAATGACAACCGAAAACAAAACACTTCTTTCGTCGTTCCCATGACGACGCAACAAATGTGCGGCTCTTTATGCGAGTCACGCGTTAGAATCGAAAATGACGTCAGAAAGAGGGATGTCTCTATCCGTCAGACGAATCAGAACAAACCAGAGGCCAGAGGACTTCTCTTGTCTTTGGGAGCTGTATTCTTGCTAGCTCGAATAGTTAACCCCTTGCCCTACGATTTCTTTTATGCCTACCACCGCAATAATTCAGAATTGAATTGCTAAAACAAAAATTGATTAGTGATTCTCGATTTATCTTATAATTTAACGTAATATTAATATTACAGGAATAATATTATCACGTTGCATCTCATTGATATTTTCAATTTCATAGGTTTTTAAAAACTTGAAAATTTCCTATCCCATTTACCTCATCACGAGTGTCACTCGTTATTGTATGGCAAGGGGTTAAAGCAGAGGCGTGCTACGCGAAATTATAAAATGGAGGATTGGGTCACCGAACCGCTAAGAAAAGTGCAAGTGTTTATGTTCTTCTCCCTAGGAGGGCTCTGGAGTAAATACATGTACACACTACATCTATTTCTGTTTCACATTACAGGTGAAAAATACTTCTCAAAACAACAATGTCCCTGCATCTTTTGGTTTTAGGAATGAACGTTAGATATTCTATGTCATCAATAAATGTGAATAAGTGTCAGATATGGCCATTCACGCAAGGAATTTTGGGTTGCTGTTTAATTTAAGTCAGTTTTGCAAAGTGTTAATTGTGCCACATATAATCCATCATGCTGTAAGATGTTCAGTTTGCCTGAGTTTGTTTCAAGGTTTCGTTTAGAAAGGTAATTTTTAATTAGGATATCTATTTTATGAGCATCTTTGCATCGTGCACTGGTTGGACAGTTTGGTCGATTAGATAACTGCATAGAGAGTTAATTCGATTTTAATTTTGATATCAATGTTATGAACATCTGGGCATCGTGCACCGTTTTCAGAGTTTTGTCGAATGGATAGCTGATATATAGAGAGTTAATTTGATTTCGTGAAAGTAATAGAATAGGAACGACCTTCCAAGGCATTTAATCCATTGGACGACGATTAAGTTTTCAAGTGAGAATTAGTGCTTTACTTTAAATGAAATCCTTTCTCAGTCTATGCGATAGCATCATTATTTATCTATCCTTTTCTTCGGATGCAGCATATTTTCGTCGAGACGTCGATTGTTTCGTAGAAGGCAAAAAATCTGCCATATAACTCAACGAATCGGCTTCGATTGGCTCTGTTTGAATCCGAAAGTGCCATTACGTTCGTGGAGAGACGTCGAGGCATTACCGTTCTTCAGACACCCGAGAACATTTAACGATCGAGGTTTCGAGCTCTATGTTAATGGCTGGCACTTTAGGGAACTCACAATTCACTTTTATATACAAAGGGAATTGTAATAAATATCGACATTTTTAAATGTTTATCGTATATTACAGCTACTTGGCTAAAACCTACACAGGAATTTAATTCTGACTCATTAACCCCTAACGATTAATTTTCGCAAGTCAAATTATGTTTCTGAATAATGTTAGGACCATTTAAAATATTGAAATCCTTCGAGAAATGTAATTTAATATCAGAATTTACCGTAGTTCACCGTGATACCATTCTAAGTTCAAATCAATATATACAAAACTGCCCAACAGAGACATATCGATATACAGACTGCTCCAAAAGTCACTAGACCACTAAAAAACGAGAATACCTCTTCTATATTTTAAAAACACAAACCGATTATTTTATAAATATTACAAATATGCTCTCTTAAAAATTATTTTTAATTAGTTCCATACCGTATCTCCTTCCAGTGGCCATCATTCTGCTCCCAATTAGAACAAATTAATAGAAAAAAAGTTGTATTCCAAAATGGTCATCTGACTTTTCAGCTATCTTGTATCTATCGATCCTACAGACCAAAAAATCGATTACCATGTCGAACAGCAAGTTGCATCGCGATTATAAAGGATTTTTAATCAGCACGGAAGCACCCCCGTCACATCCGGCATTAAAACACTAATGGCCCCGACGTTGGGGGTTATTAATCATCGGCCATCATCGAGAAGAGAGATATCGAGGGAACTTGGGTGATATTCAGATTCACAGAATGAATTCGTTAGGTCAGCAGCGTTAAAGCCCGACATAATTAAAGGGACGATGATGTATGAAACGAACGCTTGGAATGACTATCGACCATCGGGCTCTGGAATATTGCCATTAGATTTTCAATGGCAAAGATGAACGATCACGCACCTCATTATTTAGACGTTAGACAACACGCCTGTTTATATGTACACTCGGCAGTCTGGCTTCTTGCCAAATCGCGATTTCATCCGGACAAGAATGCACTTAACGATTTCTGGCGGTCGGTTTGAGTTAGATAATGCGATGGAAACGATACTCCGGATTCCGTTTAATGCTGGATTTATGAAAGCGGTCAGTGATTTGTTTTGAATTTTTCGTAAATATTCCTTGAAATTTTAACGCTGGATTTATGAAAGTGGTCAACGTGATTTGTTTTGAATTTCTCGTATATATTCCTGAAATTTTTAACCCAATTTCTCTTCCAATTTTTACGTGTATCTTCTCAGATCGCAGGCTATCGAATCTATCAAGTTTTATGTCTTCTTCATTTCTTTCCTTCTGATGCATTTCGTTGACGTCTTTTAATACGCTGGATTAATCGTCGGTAGATCTGATGATAACGCTGAAACTTGAGGCAGATCATTCGACTAGTTTCTAATTTTTTTTTGTGAAAAGTTTTGTTCTTCTCTTTTTTTTTCATTTTGACTTTTACCGGTTTAAGATCGTATCGCCTAGGAACTGCAGCTTTAAATGGCTTCCGATCAAATAGGAACAATTTTCTGGCAAAGATTTGAACTCGAGTGCGATAGTTGGTAATTCATACCTTAAAACTTTATACTCACCATAGTCTCCTTTGTAAAATTTTATATGAATCGATAAATGGGAAAGTTCAATATTTTATTTACGACTTTCACATGAAATTGGAAATTTTAATTGGAAACGTCAACGATGAAGGAATGATAAATAATCGAGGATGACAGTTGTCACTTAAGTACCTTTTTGCCATATACCGGGCTTTTTACAGATACGTAGGAACGAATTGTTTTTACAGATTTAAACTTTTTGGCGGGATTATTTAGAAAGGGTCAAATCAAATGTATGTCGAAAGGGAATTTGTTTGATTGAACGTAACTGCACACCGAATATGTCAATGTCCATCAAATACGTCATTCGAGTCACTCGAAGCGCTCATGTAATTTGAGTGCATGGTATTTTGGAATGCGCGCCAACCAAAGCAAATATTGATCAAATTCCCCTCTCTCTCTCTTTCTCTCTATTCTAATTTAGTAAAAGAGGTATTTCCACGGTCACATAGAAATTGTTTACTTAAAGCAATGTTTAATCAATATAAGTTTTCCTGAATTTTTACTTTTCGATTCAAAGGGATTCACGAGATAACGTGTAATCGTCACAGCATTGTCAGTGCGTATCGTGTGTCCTATTGTTCTCGAAGCCTCGTCATTTTCATTCCTCTCTGCGTCGTTACCTGCAGAAAAAGTACTGCCGACAATCACCGTTTTATATCAAGTAATTCCTGCGGTGTCGCGTTAATATTATACCGTATATTCGATAAAGAGACACGTGCGCTCGTTACGTAATTCGTAATTGTTTTATCAAATTTATTCGTCCGCCGTTCCACCCTCGATATCACATCGTATAAATTTCAGCTACGTCAATTTCGTGTAACCTGGAAATGCGAAACATGCACGATTAATTTAACCATTTCTCTCGTTTGTGGCGTGCAATTAATGAAACTGATGGAAATTGCACTTTTCACTCTTCGTACAGCCTCTTATCATTCGGTGTTAAAGTCAAGCCCCACAGAAGTGGAAATGCCTCATTTACTTTCTTTCTTGTTCGATTCGAATAAGTTTACGCAACTGATTAGTAAATTGTAGATTACAATCTATAATATATATTTTAATTAAATTTTAAACGAATCGCGTTCCCTTCCACTTTGACAATTAAATTCGCATTTCTCCCGAATTCTATCCGCGGAAATTCTTTCTCTCAAAACACAATAAGAAGCAAATTAAAATGTACATACAAATATCAGATATTCATTGAAATATAAACATCCTGCACGAAAATGAACATCCAAGTAGCAAACGTACGCGACTACATTTTATGAAAAATATTATAAAATTTATTTCACCAGCTATTTACATTATATTTTTTTTCAAGCTTAAAAAGAGATTCGGTATTCAGATTAAAATTCGATATCACTGCACTCCGCGCCACCATTTCATGTTCCTTTCCGCGAAGGTAAGTAATGCATTTGAAACTGCATTCAGATTTGCTAAAACTGCAAATCCCGAATCCGATAAAAAAAAGGGAAAGAAATGGTTGAATTGACGTTATTCCATCGGCGAGCGAGTTGCATCGTCGAACCTGAGAATTTTCCTCGGCCCAAGTATTTCGTTCTACTACAGTTTCTATAACCACTTAACCCCATAGCGGCATTCTAACATTCTATTCACTTTCGTGGAATAAAGGGTGGGGGTTAAGTCGAAGTTCCGCGGCGAGAAACTCGTCAAATGTATCGTCCATTAGGTAAAACCGCTTTGACCTCTTCTTAGGTCTTCCCAGATGTCTTCCAGCTTTAACGTAAATCGCTTCGGGCTTCTTCCTAAACTTGGATTACGTGAACCCTAAGAGAGGAGGCACGCGTATTGCCTTAATACGTTTCCGGCTAAATACCAGGCAGTGTGCTTTGAAATTGGGATCGCAAGATGTTAGCGGTTTGACGAGGATCCCTCGTCGATGTCGAGAGCGACAGGATTAATGGGGCGTAATCGAGCGAGAAGATCAAGTGATTTTTTCGTGATTTGATCGAGGAATTAATTTGCCAATAGTCGAACTCCCACCTCGGATTATTTGTTTAATGATCGAGCAATTAATTTCCTATCGGTCGAATTCCTAGCTGTAATTATTTGTTCAATGTGGCTCGAATATCTTGACGCACAGCTGATCGAATGTTCTGACGCGGAGTTCATTTGTAGTTATGAGGTTATTGTATCTTGTATCGAATTACAATCGATTTATACTGGAGGTAACTGTGGAACTGCATTTAGAAGTTTAATCATTATGGCATTGATTGTTAAGGGAGAGAAATCGCAATTGATTTTAGATTGGAAAAATATTGTTTCAGTCGAATTTCTAGCTGTGATTATTTATTTAAAGAGATTTGGATATCTTATTGTATCTTGTATCGAATTACAATTGATTTATACTAGAGGTAACTGTGGAATTGTATTTAGAAGTTTTATCACTATGGCATTGATTGTTAAGTGAGAGAAACCGTAATTAATTTTAGATTGGAAAAATATTGTTTCTGTCGCATTTCTAGCTACGATTATTTATTTAATGGAATTTGGATATCTTGATGCATAGCTAATCGAATGTTCTGACGCGGAGTTAACCTGTGGTTATGAGGTTATTGTATCTTGTATCGAATTACAATCGATTTATACTGGAGGGAACTGTGAAATTGCATTTAGAAGTTTTATCATTATGGGATTGATTGTTAAGTGAGAGAATCCATAATTGATTTTAGATTGGAAAAATATTGTTTCAGTCGAATTTCTAGCTACGATTATTTATTTAAAGAGACTTGGATATCTTGATGCACAGCTAATCGACTGTTCTGACGCGGAGTTAATCTGTAGTTATGAGGTTATTGTATCTTGTATCGAATTACAATCGATTTATACTGGAGGTAACTGTGGAATTGCATTTAGAAGTTTTATCATTATGGGATTGATTGTTAAGTGAGAGAATCCATAATTGATTTTAGATTGGAAAAATATTGTTTCAGTCGAATTTCTAGCTACGATTATTTATTTAAAGAGACTTGGATATCTTGATGCACAGCTAATCGACTGTTCTGACGCGGAGTTAATTTGTAGTTATGAGGTTATTGTATCTTGCATCGAATTACAATCGATTTATAGTGGAGGTAACTGTGGAATTGCATTTAGAAGTTTTATCATTATGGGATTGATTGTTAAGTGAGAGAAACCGTGATTAATTTTAGATTGGAAAAATATTGTTTCAGTCGAATTTCTAGCTACGATTATTTGTTTAATGGGATTTGGATATCTTGATGCATAGCTAATCGACTGTTCTGACGCGGAGTTAATCTGTAGTTATGAGGTTATTGTATCTTGTATCGAATTACAATCGATTTATACTTGATGTAATTACGGAATGGTGCTTAAGTTGTATTAGAGGGTTGATTGTCAAGCGAGAGGAGAGTAATTTATTTTAGAATTAAAGAAGATATCAATTACAGAATTTTTCATATTTTATTATTGTCGAAGTAATATTTGACTATGCATTCACCACCTAGAATGAACATGGGTGATAACGTGTTCCGAGAGGTTGAAACAGGCATATGTCTGTTTTCCGACTAGCCTGATCCTCTTGTAGGAGTGCCATTAATGGTCATCGAATAGGTACGGGCTTAACGCATACTGTATCTCCGATTTAGTGGCATCACTCCGGGAAGATAAAGCGGATAACAGCGTCCATGTTTCGTTCAATCGTGTTACTCATGATTTCCATTGATTGTATATCTCAAAACGAAACTTTTTACAATTACGTACGTCGAGCTTCTCTGAACTAAATCTCAATATTCCCTAATGGAGGAATCTCTCATATATTCTATAATTTTGTTATTATCTTTGTAATTATAATTTTCTTCTTCATTTATAATTATTACCATTGCCATAGCCTGCTCTAAAAATATACATACACTGTAATTGCTGATAAGCTCATTAATTTTCATATCTATCAGGTTTAACTGATTTAAGATAATGAGCAGAGTCGGATTAATCTGCGAACCAAGAAAGTTTCATAAATTATGCAAATAAACCGTATTTTAATAAGTAGTGTCTTTAGAAATATTGAAAACGTTTGTACATATTTGTTTAGGACACAGTGTGTTAACACTTTATCTACCGCTCATTCTTCTGAACATTATGCACGAGTGTATGTACAACCTACTTGCAAAGCTTTATAACATTAAAATTAAAATGTAAAGAAATACTCATTATGTCGTTTTAATTTCAGTTGTTCTGAGGCAGCGTAACTTTATTAATCTGTTATTACAGATGATAATAAAATAAAGTTACACAGCTCTGATATTAACATTAACACTTTATCTACCGGAAGCCTATTAATAGGCTTTCTGTGTATCAATACTCATTGGCCGACAGTCTATTAATCTGTTATTACAGATGATAATAAAATAAAATCTATTAATCTGTTATTACAGATGACAATAAAATAAAATCTATTAATCTGTTATTACAGATGATAATAAAATAAAATCTATTAATCTGTTATTACAGATGATAATAAAATAGACCGGCGGCCAATGAGTATTGACACACAGAAAGCCTATTAATAGGCTTCCGGTAGATAAAGTGTTAACGTTAATATCAGAGCTGTTTACTAATTCATATTTTCACAACCATGCTGTCGATGGTGAACGCACGGTAAGCTCGATAAATGACCCGTGATTGGGGAACCCCATCCAGGATGCCAAAGTGTCCGTCCGTGTTTGTCTTACCTTTGACAGGGACATTCTGCTTGGACCCCCTAAAGCGCTTGCGAGAGTTTCAATAGGCAGTAGGCTTTCTGCTTCCCGTCGATTCACGTCAATATTGAACATATTCTATAGAGAAAGATTGTATGGAAGATAAATAAGGTTGAGATTGACGGAAGTGAAAGCAGATCGATAAACAATGCAAAAGAGATAAATTTGTGACGGGACATTTTGTAATGGTCTCAGGTTGTCGATTTGGAGTTTGATTGCTATGATTATTTCGCCTAGAACCTATAGTTTTAGGTGGACTTTGAACTATTAAAGTTATAATGCATTAAGTTAATAATTTGCAAAATATTTTAAAGGCGGGCTAGAAGAAAGGAAAATATTTTGGCGGGCCAATATGACTTAGTATAAAACTTAATAAGGATTCAACAAAATGATATTTATTTAAGACACAGAAATAGAAAATTTCCGTACAACTATTTTTAAATCTGCACCGAGCCGGATAAAATCTCCAAACGGACAGAATAGAACCTCTAAACGGGCCGGATAGAACCTGCAAACGGACCCAATAGAATTTCCAAACGGGCCCAACAGAACTTCCAAACGGGCCGAATAGAATTTCTAAACGGGCCTAATAGAACCTCCAAACGGGCCCAACAGAACTTCCAAACGGGCCTAATAGAACTTCCAAATGGGCCGAATAGAACCTCTAAATGGTCAGATAGAACCTCCAAACGGGCCTGATAGAACTTCCAAACGGGCCGAATAGAACCTCTAAATGGTCAGATAGAATCCCCAAACGGGCCTGATAGAACTTGCAAATGGGCGAAATAGGACCTCTTAATGGGCCGGACAGAACCTATAAGCGGACAGAATAGAACCTGTAAGTAGTCCGGATAGAATCTGCAAATGGGCCGGATAGAACCACCAAACGGGCCGGGCAGAACCTCTAAATGAGCCGGATAGAACCTCCAAACGGGCCTGATATAACTTACAAACGGGCCGGTCCGAACCACTAAATGGGCCGTAGTTTGCCTAGTAGAGTAACAACGCTTTGTAATCTCGTACATACGTTAAAATTTCTCCATTCACAGTCCACTCGTAAAGCTTAGCCTTCACTTTCTACTTTCATTAATCCTACAACTCATCCCTCTTCAAGGATACCATAACTTTTAATATCTTCTAATAAACAACATACCTCATGACCTCTGTAAAAACTAAAGAAAAACTCCAATTACTGTATGATTCATACAAATCAAAGAAAGAAGTAAAAAGACGTCGTTAATGAAACAAAAGCCTAGGTTAAGTCTTAAGAACCTCTTGGACCGTTTCCAGGATGAAAGTCAGATATGAAATGAATTCTTCGAAGGTTAAAAGGGCAAAAGATGTCCTGTAGGTCCCCACGGCATGCCTACGAACTTTAATCGAAATTCTGTGTTGCCTTTGAAAGGTTTTCCTTGTTAGCAGCGTGTTCCCTGATAATAATTGGAACTGCTGTGGGTGAAATGTGCCAGGACTTCATTTGAATTACTTTCGTCGAACGGTATTGTCGAGACAGGCAGGAAAGACAAGTAGGGGAGTAGTCGAGGCGCGGTTTCCTCGGTTATTACGCTATTTAACTAGTGCATGTAATTATCTTCGCGCATTGTGCATTTATGTCAGTCTAGCTTCGGTATATATGCGGCTTCTCATTGTAACTGCCCTCCTGCGAATTATTCTGCGCAACCAGAAGACAGCGATAGTTCACTTAATTGTACCTCGAAGCCGTATATGGGACAGAGAGTTTCCATCTATAGAGAGCGTCGAGTTACCGCAAAATTTTCGATCATCCACGTGAACAAGGAGAAAGATACTGCTATAACCGTTACGAAAGTACTATTCGAAGTGTCGTCGTGGTCGAATAAATTTTATTGTTTTCGTAGAAATCGTCCGTCGCGGTTGCAAACTTAAAGTCTTCTTCGTTTCCACGTAAATCCTGTTTTAATTTGATCGAGATTGCCGCTTATCTGCCCGCGGAGACAAATGTCTCGTTTAACTGCCGCTTTAAAACTAATTTCACTGATTTATACGTCAATTCTAGAATTATCTTCGCTCCGGCTCGTCAGGCAAGGGTCTATCGCGATGATTGTTACCCGGAGACAGATACGTATTTTATAAAAGGTTACCGGGGACTTTTATATTTTTCTCTTAAATCTTCGTATTTACCACGTAGTAAGTGAAATACAGCTGATCTGTAAAATACGATATTGGATGACTCGTTTAGAAGTTTTCGATGTTTCAAATATTTATGTCTTTCTACTGAACTTTATCAGTCTGTTCAGCGATTCAAGTTTCACTTACATCTTTCTTAACCCCTTGCCTTACTATTTCATTTCGAAGTTTTCGACGTAAACATTATCATTTAATTTTGCATTGAAATGAATCGATTTAAAATGATAAAGTTATTACTACATCTATTAGTTTACTATGGAAAAAAAGGAATTTTATTAAAGAGATGCGGGCGACACTCGTCTTTTCCACTTAAGGGGTTAATCGACGTCCACTAAATTGTATTCCTGTATAAAAAAAATATCTGATACCATTATTCAACCTCGACTTTCTGCTTTAATCCAACATAGAGGGAACATAGGTTAAAATACAATGTTTAGGCAAACGCTAACAGTTATCCCATCTCTATGCCACGCTCGTAAAGGTGACATCGAATTCTCCGCAACGTTTCCTGCCATCCTTTAATTATGCTACGTCACTTGTAATTTGCAACAGTGGTCTCGACCTCCGACCACCATGGGTCTCTCGTAGGAACACTCCAAATAGAATATTCGACATGCAAATTCATTCAGAATGTGATTTCTTTTCTCGCCTCACATGCGGGAGCGGCTTTTGCAATTTCTCTCATACGCCCATCGGTAAGCCGCTCCAGTTGACCTGAAAAAAAAGGAACGAAGAATCTGGTTCAATTTGTATGGAAATACCTGGCTGAGAAGTCGTTCTTTTTGCTCCTTCTATCGTATAGTATCAAATTTGATACGTTCAAATGGCAACGACGAAGGAACAACATTCGGAATGGCGTTGAAACTGAATTCGTTGACGTGCCATTTTTTGCAAAACTGCACGAAGCTGGTGGCGAAACGGTGCGCATAAAGGTGTTGTAATTGTGCGCGAATTTAAGAGGTCGAGCCGAGAAACGCCGTCCGTGTGCGGTGGAAAGTTGTGAAAAGGAAATAATTGCGGACAAAAGTCCAGTCTTTTGCGATGGAAACGAGAAAGTCGACGAAAAAAAGTAGTAATCGTTTCTGGGTATTGTCGGGGATTTTTGCAGTAACGTCCGTCGAAACGTATTTTCGGCATGGGATTGGAAAAAATTCGTGGAAAATTTTTCGCTGCCATTTAACGTGGAAATTTGTTAGGTAACGTGTAAGCCAAACGCGGAAGCAGAACGGTTTTTCTATTTTACGGAATTACGACAGGTTCGCGGCTGGTCTTTTTACGAGCGATTTCACGACGGGAGCGAAAGGGTGACTTTAATCTCTTTGATAGACGGTGAAAATGGACCTTTAATCTCTCCCAAGCGAGCGACCGATCTCTCGTATACGGCAAACAATGTATCGTTACGATGTTTTTTTTCCCGATCAAACTCTAAGATTAACTTCCACTTTAGCTTGAAAAACCGCAGAACAGTGTACTCATTGTGCGGGACTTTGTTGGTTGAAGTGCAAGCTCGTGCGGTGGCTTCGTAATTCTTTAGTGCTATGATAAAGCTTGATGTTTTACATTTTTGGTTTTAATTACTGTGATCGCTTTGCTTAAAGCATTTTGCAAGTTAGACATTGAATTTCAAAGACATTGGATTAGTTAATATTAATAATTTATGTCCATTAATATGGACATAATTTTATTTCAGTTTGAGAAGTCATTGGCAGTTGTAGTACCTGCGTTAAATATTTTAACTGCCTTGATACTGCTAGCATTAAATAGTTAATTGCCTTCGTAGTTATAGCGTTAAATAGTTAATTGCCTTGGTAGTTACAGCGTTAAACAGCTAATTTGCCTTGCTAGTAGCCCCATCTTGCATTATCAAACTACCTTGATAGTCCTAGCGTTAAATAGTTCACTATTTTGGTAGTTCTACCGTTAAATACTTTACTTTAGTAGTTCTCGCGTTAAATAGCTAACACAGCCTTAGTAATTCTAGCGTTAAATAGTTAACTGTCTTGGTAGCCCTAGCTTTAAGTAGTTAGCTACCTTAGAGTACTTCTAGCGTCAAATAGTTAATTGTCTCGGCAACCATAGCGTTAAATAGCTAACCCAGTCTTGGTAGCACCCGCGTTAAATAGTTAACTATCTTCGTAGTCCTAGCATTAATAGTTAGCTACCTTGATAATTCTAGCGTCAAATAGTTAATTGTCTCGGCAACCATAGCGTTAAATAGCTAACCCAGTCTTGGTAGCACCCGCGTTAAATAGTTAACTATCTTCGTAGTCCTAGCGTTAATAGTTAGCTATCTTGGTAATTCTAGCGTCAAATAGCCAATTGTCTTGGCAACCATAGGCGTTAAATAGCTAACTGTCTTGGTAACACCAGCGTTAAATAGTTAACCACCTTGATACTCTTTAGCGTTACATAGTTAACTGCCTTGGCAGACCTAGTGTTAAAACAGTTGACTGTGAAGGAACCAACCGTTGCCGGTCGCAGTTCTGGTTTGGGGTTTTTCGGAGTCTGCTGCAGCCGATTCGGCAGATGTCCTAGGGAAGCGTAAAGATGTTGATTAAAGCGCGCTGGGCTGGGCGGTTTCCGTCCTCCGCCTGTTCGTGGACTCGTCAGTAGCCGTGCCCTGGATGGGACGATAGTATCTGTTGATCGATCGTATATATAGATACCGATGGTCGTTGGACAACTCGCGAGAGCGATCCATCGGTGGACACGAGATCTAGCGGACGATCCTTGAACTAGGGGCGTAGACGTAATGGCGACCGACAGTAGATCGGTGCTGGTGCTCGATAGCTCGTGCCGCCACAACTGCCTTAGTAGTCCTAGCGTTAATAATTAGCTATCTTGGTAATTCTGGCGCCAAATAGCTAATTGTCTTGGTAACCGTAGCGTTAAATAGCTAACTGTCTTCATAACACCAGCGTTAAATAGCTAACTGCCTTGGTATCTCTACCGTTGAATACCTCTTGAAAATAGACAACTACTTACAAAGAATTCCTTTCCTTAACATTTTCACTGCCTTGAAAAGACAAGGATTATCGTCTCCAAGTATATGTCGATAAAACTATATCCATCGGCAAACGTTTCACGATATAAACGAAGTCTTCTGCAAACCACATCGATGAAGTGACACTTCTCACAACGTCTCCCCAACGTTCCGTTCTTCCTGTGCTGTTTCCTTTTGCAGAGGGATAATCCACTTTCCCCGTACATTTTTCAACGAGGCTAAGCTTCGGGCTTAACTCTCCGAGCGCGATGAAAAGATCGTGGAACTTTAACGTAACAAGATTCCCGCTCTTCATCTATGTGTGCACGTTCATGACCATAAACAAAGGCCGATCCGTTAATGTAACGTTTCCGAGCATATTACGGCTAGCAGTTTTTTGTGTGACGGCCTTGTAATTGATTCCTCGTCGCATACATCCTTTGCGAATAATAATTTGTAGGACGAAGAGCGACGACATATTCCGAGCAGATGAAGTTAATAAAACTTTATGTAGCAGGAAATAATAGTATCACGAGTTATCTCCATTATAAGATAATGGAGATAGGAATTCGAGCGACAAACAAGTAACTTTTGGAGCTGTGGTGGATAAGGAGGTAAGGGCTCGGACTTGCAATCAGTGAGTCCGAGTTCAAATCCCCAGTCACATCTAGGAAATTTTCCTGTGTGATTTGTTATATCATAGTTTCGGTGGCTCGCAACCCATCTAATACAGTAGGTCCTAGTAGAAATGGTTATGGCAATTAAAGCTGCAAAAGCACAAAAGAAAAGATAGGAAGTGAAAGAGTGGGAGATACACGTGGAAGATTTTTTAGAAATTGTAATTTAATCATAAATTGAAATCTAATATATGAGCCATTCAGTGCACAAATCGATTAACTCCACTTTTTGAATTTTTTTAAATTTAAGTGTCAAAGCACTTGATCGAATCCTAACTTTTTATGTTTAGAATAAATTTTCGTAATAATAACAATTAACACCATTAAATGACGAAGTCTGTTTGGCCATCGAATAATAAATAATTGAATTCAGAAGTTAATCTAATTAATTCCGAGGCTATTCCACCTTATTCATTTTGTACTTCGTTAGAGGAAAGCTAAATGCGATTATATATTCTACAATACTTATTCATTCTACAATACTCATCGAAATCAATTAAATCCACATTCTTGTTGGTGCCCTTCTTCTCGCAGACGCATAATACATGCTCATATGAGCCCTGATAACATTCGCACCCTTAACAAAATAGGATAAAAAGTGTGATTTATCTCGCACCCTTAAAAGTATTAAGTATCACTGTCTGGAGTTAAATCCCGAAGGAGATGGTATCACGAAATTAAAGGAAAAAAAAGACACAAGTTATGGAGCCACGTATCGAAGCAGCTGTTTCGAAGGGATAGCCACGATTTTTCGCACCAAGAGAAAATTACACTTGAACCAGATGCGCTTCGAGGAGAAGGTTTAACTTTGAGGGAGGATTGGAACGTGTATGGGGCTACAATTTTTTTCCAACCCTCGGTACTCGTCGATCTGATAGTTTGAATCCCTTCTTTAACCCCTGGACATTTAGCTGGATACTTTCTCATGGTTTAGCTGCTCGATGAAAAATAGTCGGTTTGGATTTTATCGCCAGATTTCCTTCGTGGTGTTAATCGAGGACCTTTTAGGATTTATGGGAAAATAGCAATTACTCAGGGCAAGAATAATAATTGAGCGTTTAAATCATGAGAATCGATGTAATTGCTCGATTGGAACGTCTGTTGGGATTAACGTGAACAAATTCATGATACATTTCAATTGTGGGTGAAATAGTTATGACCTCTACTCGACTTCTCGTTTGTTATTCTTCAATCGAATTTTGGAAATTAAAGGGAAATATGTTTTCACAGCGATACTTTGAAATTTTAAAAACTATAGCTACCAAAGCGATCGAAATGGCCGGTTCCCAATTTTTTCTAAAAATTTCGCAAATTAACAGGGGAGCCTTGCAGTAAATATTCCTCTACTATCTTATAAAACATACATTATCTAATTCGTTGTCTCTTTGACCTCTTGATTTCTCTATTTCCAAAGTATTTATTTACCATACTTCGATATTTAGTGTTAAGATCACTGATCACCCGTTAGATTTGCAGAGATAACGTTAGTCCTGATTCTATTATGCTTTATGTATTATATATAGTGAATCGATAAGAGTAGAATTCTTTACGTTACGAAGGATATAAATCCTGTCTCTCACAGATTTCTCTTTTTCCTAAAAACGGTTAATTTAGAGATCTAATTGTCATGCTATTTGCACGATATTCTTTGAAAATTATTTACGACATCCATTTTCGCCGGGAATTGTTTGTTTTTCAAGCATCGTAATGATCTTTCTTGCTTCTGTTCACAATGAGCATCCTGAAAGCTGATTTAATACTTTGCGGCAAATTCATGGAATAAAATTGCCGAGAAAAAGATGCCATGCAATTTCAAGAAATAGGATTACAGACGGTTAGAATTCGCGATAATAACGAGAATATGATGCTCGTCGCAGTTTATGGCAACGTAAAATAATGTTTTGATTGTCGGGGCTTTTTCTCCGTTGTACGGAGTCTCTTAAGTGTGTACATAGAAATTCCCTGTAGTTTTACCTAATCCTATATAATGTTTGCCTAACATTATTTTATGTTTATGGGAACTTTTAGCGCGAAATTGCTTCGTTAAAAGCTGCCTTTTTCATCGTGGATTTTTCGTCGCGTAACAAGCGAAACTATTATTTCTGACGAGATTGCATTACATTCTGCAACAAATGGATGCACTCGCGCTAAAAACCTTCGCGAAGAACAATCGACGATTCGGATTGAGTATTAACCCCATTAATTTCTTCAACGCTCGATTTATCAGGATAAATCGAAACTAGCTATAGGTGTTAATTCCTTAAAAATTTCTCAAACTTCCAATTCCTGGGATTTTCCACATATACCAGTCCAAATTTTTCTACGCTTTTCGTGCAAACTGATATTATAAAATTCATTAATTTTCTACGCCATTTCTATGGGGTCCTATTCTAATTAAACCCCGGCGAGCCCCCAAAGAATAAGAATACTCGCGTTGGAAAAACCGAATGGGTTCCCTTAAATTAAATATAGATATCATAGCCTATAAAACTAACTGAACGCGTGTAAATAAAACGAAGCAACTTACTTTATTAAAAATATATAAATGTAGGAAATTCGGGACAGATGCAGGTTTTAATTTAACAATATATTTAACCCTTTCTTTCCCATAATATTTATCTAGTGTATCTAAATATTAATTAGAGACTTTACGACCATCGTTAAAAGCTCAATGTCATTTTTCCAAATATATCAAATGAATGTTCACGTGGAAGGAAAATACTTTATAAATTTTCAGACGTAATGTTCGGTCTTAAAAGGCATACAGCATAAATCAACGCGATTACAAATTAGTAGCGTGGTGTGTGGGCCACATATTTCTGACTTTCCAAACACGTGTTAATTAAGAGACATCCGGGCGGTAATTTAACGCGTTGCTTTCCCGCTCTTTTTTTTCCCTCGGTGCGCCGGTGCGTTTATAAAGTGTACACGCTTTCAGCATTGTCTCCCGTGCTATAATTTAATCTAATCTCGCGCGAAACGAATATGTACACTGCCGTGGAAAATTGTATTCAGAGGCTGCGACCTAAATGTTGCCTCTTTAGTCCCGTCCAATTTACGAACTTCCGAAAGCGCCGAAATTTCTTTCATAAAGGGAGAACTCGACCTACGCAAAAGTTTCTCTTATTAACCTGACTTTTCTTAACAACGATCGTGAATGTAGCATCGTTATCGTTTATACCGATTATAATTGTCGCTCGAGGAGGGTAAATTATTTGTTCTATTCGTTAACCTTTTCACTTTGTTGACATTTCTTCATGATGGTTTAAAGTTACAGTACTTAACCCCTTGCAGTATAATAACGAGTGACACTTGTGATGCGGTAAATTGGATAAAAAATGGTCCAATTTTGCACTATCTATGAAATTGAAAATATCAGTAAGACGCGACACGGCAAAATTACTTCTATAATATTGATATTACATTGAATTATACGATATATGAAGAATCACTGATCAATTTTCACTTTAACAATTTAATTCTGTATTATTGTGGAGGCAGTCACAAAAGAAATCTTACGGCAAGGAGTGAAGACGTTGATTGTCATGAGAATTTTAAAAAATCTTGGTTTTAGAGTTATCTGGTGAAGAGTGGTATTATTAAATGGAAACTCTGAGCTTTATTATTTTCGGAATATTTGTAAGATCACAGAAATTCTCTTTGCTGAAGATTTAATAAAATCGGCGAAAATACTGGCGTTCCTAGACAAACTTAATTCCGTGTCGGGGTAAATCGTTGACCTCGTGTGACCACTGTTGGCTACCGACCTAACTCTATAAGATAAAAATTCCAAATATTATAATAATATAAAAATATAAAAATAATGAGTATTTTTTCACGTTTTAATTTTAATGTTATGGAGCTTTACAAGTAGGTACATAAACTCTTGCATAATGTTCAGAAGAATGAGCGGTAGCTGAAGTGTTAAAGACGAAAAATAAAATCCCTCCCAATTAATTCGTTAATCTTATCGCTGCTTCATGTCCTTCG
Source organism: Cerceris ruficornis (assembly GCA_963989415.1). NCBI lineage: Eukaryota > Metazoa > Arthropoda > Insecta > Hymenoptera > Crabronidae > Cerceris > Cerceris ruficornis. The sequence continues at coordinate 7,850,793 of OZ022527.1, forward strand.
ACTGAAAATCAATCTTAAAATGGTAACAATTCAATATTTGTAACAGAAAATTCTGTTTTCCGCTTTGAAAAAAAAAAATAATCGTACATACGCCAGACGTATACGAAGAAGTACTCTCCGTGTGTTCAGATATTGATATCGATATAGGAAACCCAGTTTCGTCGGACGTCCATCGATGAAAAATATTTTCCGTTCTCTGGCCAGGGGATGGGTATTAGTTTTTCGCAAGCAGCATATGCGGATGGCTGCTTTACACCTGACAGCTTTCGCGAAACCTAAGAATGAACATTCACTGTGATTCCCATAGAAAAATCGCGCCGAATCCCCTCGGGACAGTCGGGGAATATCAACGTGGAGCGTGTTGAGAAGTTACGGGGGATATTTTTCTTCGGCTTTGCACGAGGCAACTTTACTTCCCGGAGATACCATCCCCAGCTTATTTCCGCCTGTTTGTTAAAATTTCCGTATTGCAGCTTCTCGCATGTTTGCAGCTGCGTTTACATGCTTCATCATGAACATGGAGAGTGCATGTAACACGTTGACTGCAGAGTTATATTGCTAGAAGTTTCTGCAGAACCACCAACAGTTTTTAAATTAATTCTCGGTATTTATTCAATTGAGAAGTTTTATTTTAATTTTGCTGCATTTTGGAGTTTATTTACAACTGCTTTACATATAGTAATACCTAATTTATTTCCACTTGCCAGATTTCCATATTTTAGCTTCGCGTTTGCTCCCGTGATTACATGTTGTATCATGGACATAGAGAACCTGATTTAACATGCTGATCATTCCGTTACATTGATGAAAGTTATTCCAGAACTGCAAACGATTTTTTAATTAATTTTGATAACATGTTTAAACCGAGTTATTTTATTTCCATGGTCACTATTTAAGACACAAGTGAAGCTTTTAAATTAAAATACAGTGGGTACAAAAAATATTGCCACTTACAGTTTTCTTGGAAATTTCTTACTGTCTTGGACATTTCTCACTGTCGAGAAACTTAAATTTAATGAATTACCGAATATTCCGTAACTTTCACCACTTTTATATAATGAAATAATTTTATTTCGTGCGCACAATGATTACTCGCTCTTTCTCGTAGCCATAATTCTTGTTCAAAGTTTAAAGACAATCTGATTGTGTTAACTGAGAGAACTAATTCATAACAGCAAATTCTATTTATCTTTATGTCATTAGGATTAAATTTGACGCGTACAGAAGCAAATAACACTTATCCTCACAGTAAAACCGTACGTGTGCCAATACGTTTTTAACTATGGAATTTTCCTTCCTTTACTTTAATTCCTTATGACAAATAACTGAGAATTCTCAGTCAGCTTACTATTTATGTGCGTTAAAAGGCACTAATAAACCTAGTTAATATTAAAGATTACTTTATAGTCTAAAGATATTGCAAGGAAACTCGTGTATCAATAGTTTTTTAACTATAGAATTTTCCTTTCTTTACTTTACGTCCTTATAACAAATAACTGAGGATTCTCAGTCAACTTACTATTTATGTGTGTTAAAAGGCACTAATAAACATTGTTAATATTAAAGATTACTTTATAGTTTAAAGATACTCCAAAGAAACTTGTGTGTCAATAAATTTTTGACCCACTCTATAAGTCGTCCATAGATATTTGAACTGCTAACACTGCATTACAGTTTGCATTGTGTTTGAGAATGAAGAGTCTCAAGCGTGCAAGAGTACCAGCATACTTTTAATAACCCTTTTTCAGAAAACTCTTTACGAGCTACACTTAAGTTAATGATGCATTGACCCAGTTTGCTGAAACATTCAACCGAAGGTATTACACGTAAGATGACAATAATATAGAAATTTGCAACGCTCTCCGTTCGCCAATTAACCTTGCAATTTACCACTTCCTACTTCAATTTAAACTCACAGCTTACTCTCTTCCTAAATTATCACAGTGGTACATACACGTACGTATTAATACTCTACTTTCTGTTCCACCCTGTCATACATATTTATGTAATTTATACAGTAACGCATTGTTCTTGGTAAGCCAAGAATCTCGGTGTACGTATTATATAATACATTGCACGAGGTTTCTTTATTTCTTGCCAACCAGCTCGCCGACACGAAAATCCTAAAATCGCGGATCTTCCACGGCGTGATAATAAAGTACCGGAATGGTGATACTTGATGCACGGAATAAAAAAAAAAGCAAACTTTGTTTTACAATATCCTGCAAGTAGCATATTGTAAAGGAGCATCAGTTCTTTTTCTTTATATTCGAAATCCATCAACCTCTTCCATTCTTTCGAATGACAATGTACCAATGTACCAAGAATGCTTGCATTCAAGGAGAAAAACAGGGATAAAAATAGCTTACATCGAATCCTTTAAGAACGTTGAACGGTACAAGAAGTTTATAGGGTAGCAGAGCTTTCCCTGTTTGACTTTAAATACGACGGTATACTCTATTTAAACGCCGACGAGCCAAATACTTAGGATAACATTCAGATTCTACGATTTCCTGGAGTCTCGAGAAGTCCAGTTCCCTTTGAGAAGAATCGATACGAAGTTGAAAAGGTTGTACGTCGAGCTCTGACTCCGTCCTGAAGTGGTTTCTCTCATGGAGCGGAGGAAATTGCTTTCGAACTTTTCTTCCCGCCGTGCATCCCTCGAGGAATCACTGTATCGTCTGTCTGTTATTTCTTTCGATAATCGAATGCTACTTTTTGCATGTGTTTAACCGGGACTTTAACCGATGTCTCTTTGATTAACACGTTTGACGTTGAGAGAGCGAAGGTATCGTTGCTTTGGACGCTCAAATTTTGTTCAAAGGATAAGAGAAGACGAAGGTTGGGATTAGCAGGTTGACTGTCACGTTGGACAGTTATAAACGATGCTGAATTTTGACGTAGAATCACATAAAACAAAAACTAGAAGTGTTTCAGGGTTTTGTGTCGAATCGTTGAGAGAAGGGATAAGGCAACTTAATCTCTTAGGGAGAGTTAATCTGAAGTTGATAATATTTCACACGTAAATTATTGGAGTGCTACTTTTTTTGCAGGAATTTTGAATTTATTAATGATTTATTATCAAATGAATCATTTACAAAGTAAAGAAACCAGCCAGTCGATGTTACGTATAATCACGGTGAATTTACCTTCTTTAACTGTTATTTACCTGAAGTTAAAAAACTTTGTAAATCCGCGAGAAGAAGTCTTAAGTAATGAAAAAGTTTTTAAGCACCTAATAAATCTCGGAAGCGTTAGATTTCTCCTTGAACATCGTGGAAAGAAGCTACTATCTATCTTTATCATCCGACAGCCGTACCTTGATCCGTGAAACGTCGGTCGAAGTGAAATGAAATCGGTCGAAAAAATTCACAATTCTTCATTGTTCACGCAGGAACGAAACGTATGATTAATGTATGATCATTTGTTGCATCGACGTTTCGTATAATTTGAGGTAAACTGTAGCCTTCCAACATTCATGAGGGATTTACGAAGAATTTTCATCCTGCAAAGAGAAAAAAAAGATAGGGCATACCAATAGGTATGGGGTGCAGTTACAGTACTGTGCAAAAGTCTTAGGCCACCTACGTTATATTACCAATTTACGTTTATCACGTTAAAAATCGTACACTTTAGGTTCGGCGCATATATTTTATTAAACTAATATTACTTTTCAATGTAACGTTACAAAATATATCAAAATCATACTGGTGGAAACTTCAATATTTTGTATGGCCTCCTTTGGCTTTGATTACAGCGTTGACTCTTCTTGTACACAGCTTTCATATAATTTTTCAATAATTTCCGAGGGAATTTCTCGCCATTCTGCTCGTAATATTTCAAATGGTTCATCTGCATTTTTTGGTTGACTTTTTTTTCGTGCTCTGTCTAAATAATCCCAAACGTGTTCGATAATATTTAAGTCAGGACTTTGAGGTGGCCAGTTCTTAACTATTAATATTTCATTGTCCTCTAAATCTTTCAAATAATTTTATACAATTCGGGCAGTGTGTTTGGGGTCATTGTCATGTTGCAAGACAAATTTATTACCAATTAGCCGTTGTATATCTTGACCCACGCTTAACGTTAGAAACTTTTTACAGAACGCTACGATTAAACAAACTTACATATTTTATGACTATTAACACTAGTTCATAGAGGCAACTAATTTCTTTGAAACATTCCGAACTTTTTAACGCTATTAATATTTTATTTTTCTATGACTATTTTCCTAAATATCAACCGTTCCATCTTTTAATTTCCCCCCGCAATTCCTTTGCTTTTAACATATTTATTAATTATGTTTAAATATATTTGACTAATCATCTGTAATTCTACTGTGAAACATTAAGCACTCATATTTTTACTTTCGTTGATAAATTAAAAATTAACTTTAAAAATGTCACGCATAATTCGGTAATAATGACGATTGTCCAAGTTACCGAGTTTTCTTTCCAAATTATTCAGACTTTTGATCCAGAGTTCACCTTGAATTCTGAATTATGGAATAATTAGGAGCTCCATTGAACTGTTAGATTTCTTGTTATTCTTATGAAGTAGTCTCACAATATTTTAATTTATGCAGCACGAAACAAGTGATAAGTGCAAGTTTCCAAGTGTCTCACTTACTTATTGTTAGAACTCTTTCATTCTCCCCAACGTATGCGTATAGAGCAGCAGTTTATTGTAATCCTCGTCACTTCTGTGGATATGTGTTCAACGTGACATGCGTGTAGATGTTTGTGGGTCTCTCGTTAAATTTTTCATATTCACGTTCCACGCGAAAGTACGCTTCTGTGTACGGTTTGATGCGTCGTCGCGTTTCTTTTCCTGAAACTGCCATAAATGCGGTCGGTTTCGTGGAAATCATACGAATATAAATATACTTATAAATCTTCACAGAGGAATAATAATTAACGCGAAATAGGAATCGTTTCATGAAGGTATTTCAGGCCGAGGAAAAATTATTTTCTAGTCTCTTGTTTGTTAATTACGAGTTTAGTGGAACGTTGAATAATTATTCCTCGTTTTCATTTAAGTATAAAGTGATATTCGTATAAAAGAGATGGTGCAAGTATCGTTGAGCTTTATATTCGTCCATCTTCGAATAAAACAGAATCCTACGAATTTCTTATTCATGCCGAATATTACGCTGCTTCGTTATGGTTGCCTTGGTGCAATAGTCAACGAGGAATAATTGTTTGAGAATTTTTCGGAATATTCTTAACGATGTGCATTTCTTGCTATTTATATCTGGATAATTGCGAAATGGTTTAGCGCTTGCTTAACTTTTAACGTTTCGTGTATTCATTGCATTATGTCGATTACTGTACGACATTATACAGTTTTTTTTTTTATTTAAATGACATTGGAGGAAGACTGAGAAATATCGCAGCAAATTCAGTCAAATATTTTGAAAGCTTTAAAAATAAAGATTAACACATTAATCGCCATTTGTACCCAAATACAACGAATATTCATATATTAGCATAACAGGCCACTTCTATCAGTTTGAACACTGTGGCATGCATTCAGCTATAAATATAATATTATGTTTAACAAATATATTATATGAAATTAGCGAATATTTGTGATATGATAATGAAAAACATAACAGTGGCCAAAACCAACATCTTTCTTCATATGGCGGTGCTCAATGTGTTAAAAAAATAGATTGTTTCTCCAGAGTCTAAGTTATTGATTTTCAAACACAATTTTCCCAAAAGAGAAAAGCTTAGACAAAAAAAATGTATATAAAATTCTTTGTTTATCGTTTCACATAAAATATCTTTTATTCCTATTTCCATCCTCTCTAATAACGAAGAATGCACAAAATACTCAGAAAGGGTAAAGTACCTAATTCCAGCATTCATAAAATCTCTGAAAGTGTAACATAAAAAAAGGGAGACTTTCTAAATTCTTCGCCTGTGTACCAATAAATGTAAACAAATAAAGCATTTCTACTTGCACTAACAATAAATGTTTAATGTTTCAGCCATGAAGGCGATCCAGAATGTTCAACCAGGCGGAAGTCTTTAACTTCTGCAGTTTCAAGTTGACTCTGGCCTCCGTGAAAGAATAACACGGGAGCTACGAGATTCAAAATAATTACTATTTACCAGGAAGCAACTCGAGCTGCGTTACCGAGGTAAAATTTCTTCCTTCATAATACATGTTATGTCAACAGCCGTAAAAGTGGTCCGCGGTATTAAGAAGTTTATGGTGCACCGGGGGCACCCGTTATCAGCAGTTTGTAGGGAAATTGGTCCGTAATTGTATCTGATCTTTTACTAGCTAAATGGTACCCAAGAAAACGTTGCACCTTGCGCGCGACGTTGCATCGGTAGAACTTAATTACGACTAGTAATTGGGTACGTTTTCATTATGGTACCAATACCGGGAACGAATTTAATTCGTTTCGTACGATTTGGCAGTGCGCACCTATTACCGAGATAAAGTAATTTGCTTGAGATAAATAAATTCTATCTTCTTATTCGACGAGATAATTTTCTTTGCTCTATATCTCTTGGATTATCGGAAGCATTGATGTATATCACAGATTACTGTCATGACTTTTTAATATACAGGGTGTTTTCTTCATTGCGGCACACGATTTACCACCTGCTTGTAGTTATCTGATAAAAAAAAGTTTAGAAGAAAAATTTCAAGGTTTGGAGTGTACAATAGATGTCAGTAAAAAAAATTCAATGAAGTTTATTTTCATGGCATCATATTGTAGAAATAATTCTATCGTGTTGCGTCTCACCGATATTTTGAATTTTATAGATTTTGCGAAACTTGAAAATTTCCTATCCAATTTACCGCCTCACGAGTGTCACTCGTTATTCTACGTCAAGGGGTTAACATATGTTTTGAATTCGTCTCGACGTCCTCTACAATACGGTAAAAAGAAATATGTCATCCTATTTGTAAAACCCAAGGTGATCTCTATTTTGCCATGAAAACAAATTGTTCATGAATTTTTTTACTGATATCTATTGTACACACCATGCTCTTCAACTCTTGTTCTAAACATTTTTTTGTCAAATGACTTCGAGCGGATGAAAAATCCTGCGCCGCATTAAAGAAAACACTCGGTATGTAAATTAAATTGTGCATTATAATAAACTTAATACCGAGAACAAAAGTACGCTTACAATTACCGCGAATGAAGAAAACGAACTGCCACTACTGACCGACGTCACAATTTAAATTTTAGCAAACTTGCTACTACTCTTTTTTTTTCTTCTTTCTTTAACGCTATCGGTATCGGTTATCTTACAATATCGACTTGACCGCGATTTAAATAATTTTGGAAACGTTAGAAATGGATGCACCTGACAGAAAAGAGATTTGGCTTTAATTGGAGAATGTCTTTTTTTAAAGTATTAAACATTTAATATTTCAGTTTAAATATTCGAGTAAATGAACTTATACCACTTCTTAAGAATATCTTTTGCGGTATCGAAATTTAAAGTGGATTAATAATCGACAGCAACATTACACAAAAAAAAATTCTGTGTTTAGAGAATTCACAGAAATTTCTGATAATTAAATATACTTGCCAAGGTGTCTCGAACTCCTTGAAAATTCAAAAGAAATCGATTGGAATACCTGTCAATGTTAGCTTGTCACGAGTGTTATTTGTGTATTTTATCTTTTCTTCGGTCTCTCTGAAAGGAGAGTGGCTCTTAGCAGTCGCAGGTAGATTCGATTTTATAAATAATGCATCGCGACAGACAACTTGGATGACTTCTCTCGAGGAGTGGATGAAGCTTCTTGGATGTTGCAATATTGATAAACGCGAAGAAGGGAATGAAGTTTGTCGGGAAAAAATTGCAGATCTTCCACGGAAAATAAAGGATCAAAAAGGTATCGAGAATGAGAAGGAAAATTCAATTGGGTATTATCTTTCGCGCGGAAAATATCAGATGAATTCCTTCGAATTGTTAAGTAATATATGTTTACGTAGATATAGATGACGGTAAATCCTTAATCCAACGTCGAACCTTCCCATAGATTGGCAGAACCAAAATCTGTATTCATAACCTTTGCCGTTTCGCATTAAATGCATCGGGAGTCTAATGCAAATTTCAAGCGCATCTACGTGAAACAAATGTTAAGCCAGGATTAATCCATGGGCATCGAATTCGTATCGAGAAATAGCCTAAATTTCCGATACTGATTTACATACCTACGTGCGATTTCATTGACAAAGAAGATACGATTTTTCTTTGGAATTAATTCAGAACATTCCATTCATTATTTTAATTTCCATGCGATGTAAGAACAATTTGTAACTTAAGAATGTCATCAAATAGCATGTTTATTGATGCCGTTTTTTTAAAGCCTTTTATATACGTATCGACAAAAACCGATCATCGATCTCATGCTAATGGATTCCAAAGCAGGTGCATTCATTTGCTAGAAGTTGGCCTTAAACTTCATCAATCAACGTTTTCCCCATACTTAGAGAGTTTACGAGACAATCCTTGGAGAATGTAATCGCGACCTGTTGAGGGGTTGAAGTCATGGGGAGGGTTTGTCTTTAGGATTCATCGACTCGAAGAATCTGATGGTTCATCGATTTAAAGAGACTTGAATAGATGGCTTTTAATATATTAAAGTATTACGTATTCGCGATCAAAGATTGTCAAAGTAGATGCTTAACTGAACTCTGAAAATAATTTGTTAATATTTATAATTGCATACCGTAAGGATCTACTATTTGAATATCTATAGAAGTAATACATATTGTTAGTGTTCAGATAAATATTTATAAAAACGTAGGAGTACGTTGGCTTAATTATAAAAATATATTATAACATATTGTTATTAATAATATATTATAACATCGTTAACCCCTTGCCGTACAATGAGTGACACTTGTGATGCAGTAAATTGGATAAAAAGTGGTCAAATGCATAACGTATGAAATTGAAAATATCAGTAAGACGCGACACGGCAAAATTACTTGTATAATATTAATATTACATTAAATTATACGATATATGAAGAATCACTGATCAATTTTTATTTTACCACTTTAATTCTGAATTATTGCGGAGGCAATGATAAAAGAAATCGTACGGCAAGGTTTAATAGCAAAGAGTTAACAGCAAAAGAAAATTAATTAACAATTATGATCTTTTTTAATTAATATCCATAATATTAAACAATATATCCTAATTGTCAGTATAAAAGTAACAAAAACGTGTATAGTTACACAGTCGGAAATATTCAGGGCAAAATGTAATTATCTCTCATTGTACAGTTTTTTCATTTAACTTCCCAAACGGCTCCACATTCATTGTTTTTAATCGTTCAGATGAAAGCGCAAGTTTGCACTTCGTAATATTAATTGCACAGCCGTGGTACCGCTAAGTAAGATTTAAATTCAGAAGTTGTAGAATCTTCTTTAATACGCTGCTACCGTGAATTCTTCCTTCGTTCGAGTTCAGAATTATGCTCCTTTTTTCCACTAGTTGCGTTTGCCATTGTAAAACGAGATTCACGATTTCACCGGACGATAAGTGCACGCAGTTAAACGAGATATGAAGGCGGTTTCTTTCGCAATGGCAAATTATAAGTAACAAGTTCGCCGCACATCTCGCGAATTTGTCTTTAACACTAGGTTTACGGGACTGGAATCTGTTACACTGCAATATATTAAATAAAGACTTTGGAAAAAGAGGGATCAATCGGCAAAGCTGATAATTCGTTAAGTAATTTTTGTATTGTAAAATACACGTGAAATATCTACAGCACCTCTTCTCTATATATTTGAGAAATATTTATCAAAAAAGTAAGAACGCGTCAATTTGACGGCATCCGTAAACCTAGTGTTAACACTAGAACTACCGAACCAGTAAAAATGACTGGTACACAATTTTTTCCAAAAATTCTCAAAGTTTATAGGAGAGTCGTACGAGAAATGTTCTACGTCTAATTAAAAAAACATAAATGACCGAATTGATCATCTTTTCTGCTGCTTGATTCCTCTTTTCTCAATGTACTTATTTAATGTATTGAAATATAACAGATTTAACGCCGGTAGTTCTAGTGTTAAACTCATTGGACCTCGGATAGAATGCATTGTGCAGTCAACTGCATTTCGTGCTGCGTATAATTTCTCCTCGCGAAGTTTCCTCGTTCTTCGAAATTCTTAGTTGTTAGGGAAACAAAAGGTAATCGTTGATACAACTTCTTCTTATTCTTCTCCTGTTTTGATAATTTGCGAATGACATTTGTACATTGTTAGGAAGTTTGTGGTTGAAATTATAAAATGGTATTGACTAGGTAAAAATTGTATAGTTGGAGAGAAGTGCTATGATTGATTTATCGTTTTAACAGTAGAACTACCGAGGATCAATGCAGTATATTTAAAAGCAATTAAAAAATGTGGCAAAGGGAAGGGAATAACGGCGGACAAATTAATGAACGATAGAATTGCTTACATTTTGCAAAATAGGCATAGAAAAATGAAGAAGTCGGAGCGTCAGGAACTTTAGGAGTTTTCGAAAGAAATTAAGAAAATTTGTTATATTTAAATACATTAAATAGGCACTTTGAAACAAATGGATTCAAGAGATGAAAACGATGGTCGATTCAGTCATTTATGCTTTGCGAGGTAAACGTGGAATATCGACTATATTGCACCCCTATGAATATAGAACATTTTTAGAAAAAAGTAGGAACCAGCCATTTTGACTGATTTAGTAGATCTAGTTTTGAAGATAATATGAAGTAAGGTAAAAAAACTATTACGTAAAAATTCACAATTGAATTTCATTGAATTGAATTCACAATTCATTTACTTGAATTTGCTTTTCAAAGGGCCAAAATCTTCCTGATCAATCTTTCATTCTCGCGATGACAAATTCCTCAATTATTATATTCAAATAATTTCTCACATTAACCAGAGATACTTTGCAAAAAGAACGATACAATTGCACCGATATTATTGTAAATTATACTAGACACAGCATTTGAATTGAGCGTGTAGTGAAATCAATTCACCCCTCTCGATAGTTTAACCCAAGAAATATGCATTCGTTTCTATTAGACGAATCCTATTTCTCGGTCCATGGATTCAGAATTGCTTGCGGCAATAAAATCGTAACCTTTAACTTGTTGCCGGGCCTTATAGGAGGAAAATAGGAGCGATGTCGTTTGTTTAAGGCGTAATCGCGATGGTTAAATCGAGCACAGAGGGTAGATAGAGGAGGAAACTTTATTATCACCAAAGGCTTTCGCATTATAGTACGTCAGGCAATCCAATTGGATGTCGTCGTTACCCCCTAATGGATTTTTCACCGATCGAAAAATCTATTTCTTCCTTTTTACTCGGCAATGCACCTTTGAAATATTTTCTTTTCGTGAAAGTTATTCCGTTAGGTTTTCGATTATATTCTTTTATGTTTTTTCTGAAATTAGGTGACTTAGAAGTAGATGTAAAATTTGTTGCTAAGATTAAGTAGATTTTGTTGAGATGTAGCTTCGGCGGCAGATGCATAGATGCATAAGATGCATAGTACTCGATGTACTGGAAAAATCGACACAACTGACATTGATGAAGGAATTTCCATTACGACTACAGCCTCGTTCCGATTTCTTAAAAAAATGGAAGAGTCTTCCTACCTGGTCGTTGATCGAGGTTTAGAAATTTGGTGGTTGACGGCTCAAAAAATTTTAGATTTGTAGCGATTTTTAAGTGTTACTTTTTCAACATTGCATATCATTCAACCTTTCTAGCCACTTGGAAGATTAAGATAGAAAAAGTACGACTCATGCAGGTATCAGTAGCGCAGAAATCAGTGAGATCTATAAAATGTCCAGAAATTCGAAAATCTGCTGTAGTCCACTCTTCTTACAAAATTTAAAAAACTAAAAATCGTACAATTATTATCTTCTAACATCGTCAACGCGAACGTAACGAAGACATAAAATTATACAAAGATTCTGAAAATCAACCAAACGAGTTACTTGAAATCTTCGAACCTAAAACCTTTGACAGTTTTACAGCCCGGAAATCAATTAGTTTTAATATTAACCCCTTTCCTTACGATTTCTATTTTGACAGCGTGCGTAATAACTCAAAATTAATTGCAGAAATACAAATTTCTCCTTGATTTTTAATATTTTGTATAATTGACTGTAATATTAATATTACAGAAATAATTTAACCGTCTCGTAGCAGACTGATATTTTCAATTTAATAGTTATTGGAAAATTTCCAAATTTCGTATTTCATTTATCGCGTCACGTGTGTCACACGTCAATGTAGGCTAAGGGGTTAAAACTAAAAAATATTAAAATGTTGAGAAATTCGAAAAATCTCCCATCGTCCAGTCTTTCTATTAAATGTAGAAAACTAAAAGTCGTACAACTATTATCTTGTAACATCGTCAACACGAACGTAACGAAGACATAAAATTATACAAAGATACTGAAAATCAACCAAACGAGCTATCTGAAAACTTCGAACCTAGAACCCTCGATAGCCTTACAGCCCAGAAATGAATTAATTTTAATATTAAAATTAAAAAATATTAAACTGTTCAGAAATTCGAAAAATCTCCCATCGTCCATTGTTTCTATTAAATTTAGAGAACTAAAAGTCGTACAACTATTATCTTGTAACATCGTCAAAATGAACGTAACGAAGACATAAAATTATACAAAGATACTGAAAATCAACCAAACGAGCTACTTGAAAACTTCGAACATAAAACCCTCGACAGACTTGCAACCTAGTCAATTGGCATTCAGTGTCGAAGATAAGAATACCTTTGTAATTCTAAGGATTTCGACAAATCTTATTCGAAGATCTATCAGGATAATAATAATAATGGTACCGGCATTGAATGTTCCATCTAACGAGGCCAAGCTTGCATTTGGGTCACGCGGTTTCGAAGATGTCGGTATTTCTAAAGATTTTACGACTCCTCCGTCGAATTTGATTTCCGTAATATATTCGCATATGCTTTCGACTCTCACACAGAACCCACCTCTCCCTTATCTTGGATTATTTCACCTTGCAATGCCGATGAACAATCACGTCGTACGATATTTCTTCGATAATGAGAATATCGCTAAAACGGAATCTCGGTAGAAATTACATCGGAAACTTTTCCCTAACCGATTTAACCTGATTTTGAGGACGTTTGAAGGCAGTTTGCTTTGTCGTTGTTCCCGGCGAGGTGTGAATTGCATTAAACTAATACATAAATGCATGGACCCTTTTGTACTATCGAGAAGATCAATTGTTTTATATTTTCAAAAGTTTCTACGTGAGATTGATCTTCGAGATCTTTGCATACAGCACTCACAATTCACTTGTATTATTCAACAGCACACAAAGCAATGGGAAATTTTTCCACGAATGTATTCTGCATTTTATACTGTTGGCTTTGATCTCGCTATCGTGAAATTTGCAGAAAATGTTAGCATGTTTATGAATTTAGGTCGTGGATCAGATCGTCGGTTTCGCTCGGCGGATTTTGCGCGATCTGATTTTACGGATATCTTACGATATTAGTTTCCGCAATTCCGCGACTTCGGAAACGTTCCCGATGATTCGTGAATCGCATTATTCGCGAATGTAGATTGCGAAACATCTACAAGATCGCGCCACATTCACGAGATTAGGATTTAATCGAACGTATCGCATTGGTGCAGCGGTATCCATAAAATTCACGCGTCCCGAGAAATGCGAATCGAATCGATTTTGATAATTGCAATTCCGAGATCTTCGTTAATCGATCGAACTGTTCGACGTGAGGCTGTAAATTGATAATTAATCGAGCGTAAACAATGTAGAATGATTCACATGCTTTCACTACGATTTCAATTAAAATAATAATTGACCGTGTTAATTGTAACGTTTCTTCCTCCTCTGTTTATTGGATTTCTGAAATTTCGTTTCGCGTATCGTCGCAATAAAACGTGAGCTACATTTCCGACGATGTAATTTCGCGAAAGACTCAACAGCATCAGCATTCTCTTCATCGTCCTTTGGAATTAAGATGTCGTTAACTGCACTCCGTGTCATTATTGCATTCTACAGTAAAACTAGAACTTCATGCGTGTGCAAATGCCAGAGAATTTTTGCATTTCCGGGAGAATCATTGGAGTTTGATTTTATGAAATATTGTAACAGCATGGACGAAGATCATTGAAAATATATGTTGCAATATTTCGCGGCTCGCTTGTAAACAGTACGTCTTCGAACGTATTTCAGGTTTCCTTTTCCTCAGGAATTCTTCACGTTACGTATTGGAAACGTTCCAAGAGATTCTGTCTCTTGCTTGCTGAAGAGATGCAAATTTTTGTCACCGCGAAGTTTCCAGCTGATGAAGCTCAGTGTAATTAAATTTGCGCCGCTCTATTATGGCTTTTCTTCTGGCAATAAACATCTTGGAGGTTCCAAGGGAAGTTTGTGGATGGCGAGCCAATGCGAAGGTGTTTGTTGCTCGAGCTGATTCACGATTATCCCTCTTCGTAAATTAAGAGAATACCCGGAAGCTTGGTAAAACGCTTTAATTGGGAAGCTGGAATTAACACGATTTTAAGAGTTGCTTTCGATCGCGCTTTTCAATGTTGACTGAGCTAATTTTCCCTTTTCTCGTGGTTCTTTCTTAATTAATGCTGGAAGTGTAGCTATAGGGAAGAAAGTATGCGATGATTCTTAAATATCAGTCGAAAATCTTCTAAAACATTTGAAATTTCTTCGCATAAATATTTCTTGAATATTCTTAAAAATTAATAAAAACCGACGATTAATCCGATGTCTTTGAAATTGTCAAATAAATGCGTAATTATTCAAATTAATTCCAGGTTCAAAAATGACTGCAGGTTTGTAGAAAGTGTCTCAATGAATGCTACGATTAATCCAACAATTAAATTTTTATCAGCAATCAGTCCAATGCATTTAAAATTGTTAAATTAATACGTTAGAAGAAAAGAAATGGAGGAAATGAAAAAACATTATTTATTTATCTTAGTCTAGAAGATAAAGGTAGAAAATTACAAAAGAAATAGCGTTAGAATTTTTCAGAACCATTTAGAAAAATTCAAAACAAGCCATTTTCACCACCTTGTTACATTTAGTGTTAAAATAAAAATTTCGACCGACGTACTTTTGAAATGTACCTTACAGAACGATAATTTCTTGATGGTGTATTTAGAGCTGTATTTTTACGTATGTTTTATTGCGACACTTTCACAGAATTGAACCTGGAAACAATTGCGACCCTGCGCGACGCACGAAGATAGTTTGCATTCAAAGCAATAATCCGCGACAATCGTTTGTCTTTCAGCGAAGTAATTTATATTAATGCTGACAGCAAACCGATTAACGACAAATATACTACATCGTGCCTCATCTTTCGTAGTTCTCAGGTATTAAGAGATATTTAGTCGTGAATGCAGACAGTAAGATGAGATTGCATCCCAGAGGATTGTTCTCTCATGTTGCAATCAAGTCGGAGAAAACAAAAGAGCGATTGAGATACGAGAGAGGGAACGAATTTCCAACGACGGCTCCATTAATGCAATACGATGCCTGAATTCATCGTGTCTCGTCATTTTTCACTCCTTAAAATTCCCATAATTACGTTAAAATCGCAATCATCTTCATTCATGCTTGTTATGTTTCATTAATTTCAGAAAGTAAAATATCGAGTCTTCCCTTCTTTCTTACAATTTTATTCATATTAGAATAATTTGCCATTAAGGTCCATAAACGACAGAAAAATCTCCCC
Source organism: Cerceris ruficornis (assembly GCA_963989415.1). NCBI lineage: Eukaryota > Metazoa > Arthropoda > Insecta > Hymenoptera > Crabronidae > Cerceris > Cerceris ruficornis. The sequence continues at coordinate 7,866,557 of OZ022527.1, forward strand.
TCTTTTAATATTCATGAAATGACGATGGTGCAAAATAAGAAGATTCCTTGTTAACGAAAGTCATTCGTTTCACTTCGAGCGTGTAATACCGGTGTTAATTAACGGTAACTTTTCCTCGGGACTCATAATAACTTTCCCTCGAATAGATCCTTACGCGCGCAAGAAAATCATTCCCTTCAAAGTGGCCACATAAACATAAAAGGGTATCCGAGGTCTTGCATAATGCATTAGCAAGATGCTTGCCATGCTAATCAAAGTACCAGAACTTGCGTCTTACACCTTCGGTCTTGAGACTTCGTTACGACAAATTTTGACGTCTGCTTGTTTAGCTGTGGTACGTTGTCGAACACGAGTCGTGTGTGGCATTTGAGATGTAAGGAAGTATAAACACAATTCGGGTATTTAATGTGTCTATTTTACTGCTGGAGCGAATATACCAAGGGCATTTAATGAAGAGAGTTACAACTAAATTAATTGTGCAGTTAAACGATTATTGCTTGACTTTCCTTTTTCTTGGTTCTCTATATGTATTTTGACTTTAATTAATACTAGAACTACCGACGTTATATCCATTACATTTAAATATACTGAATAATTACTTTGGAAAAAGAGAAGTCAAAAGGTGAAGAAGACGGTTAATTAATTACTTTAGGTTTTATAAGATAGACCTGAGATATTAGATACATGTTATCCTTATTAATTAGGGGAATTTTTAGAAAAAAGTTGGGAATTGGTCATTTTGACCATTTTGGTAGTTTTAGTGTTAAAATTCAGTTCTAACTAGGATAATTCATTTTTTCGGCATAAGTTTCTACACTTTTACAGTATCTCCAAATAATATTACATCCGAGGGTTTATTATATTACACTTGGGAAGATATAGTCGGAGACTTCTAATTAATAAGCTGAATTTTGGATTTCCATAATCTCTAACATATGTTGCCACCTTTAAATTAGAAACCACCCTAGATTGTTACACTTAATATAACGTGATCCTAGTAATTAGAGCTGAAATTACAAAGAATACCCTGTTGGTCGCGTTAAAGTATCTTTGCAGTTTTGAAGGAACGTCTTGATAGTTTGGCGAGTTGCATGCGAATAAAATGAAATTATCGGAGTCCATATAAAAGGAACAGAATTTGTCGTTACACCCTGGACACAGAACCAGTTGGCTACACCTGCTCGACCGCTGATAAGATTATTTACAGTGCGAACGAAATCGTATTACACGCATCTGTGCGCGGAAATTGGCACCGATGTTCCAGGACCAAGCGTCCTCGATCCTAAAGAAACTGGAAATCGATTCGACTCGTTTAAGAGACCGTATACAAGCACCCTTTCCCCCGGTTCCGGCTATTCACGTTACGTGCAACGAGGAAATTAATTACGTCCTTGGGATTCATCGATGTTCGAAGAGCTGGAAAAACATTTCTCTTCCTGACAATGCATATGCTGCTCCTTCCAAAGTCTTCTAGCCAGCACATGTTGCTATTTAGAATTTTACTTACAAATTAATAATTGACAACAATATTTTTGCTTAATAATATCGTATATATTTTATAAAGAACCTGGAAGTTTAGGTAGAGATTCACATCCTGTGCTGCATTCCCAAATAATGATGCACATCTTGTGCACCAGCGATCTATGGTGGATAAGAAGGTGGAAGCTCGGACTCGCGATCAATGGGCCCGAGGTTAAACCCCCATCACCTCTCGGAAAATTTTCTGCGTGATATATATATACATTATAGCCCAGGTGGTTCGGAACCCACCTAAAACTGTAGGTCCTAAGCGAAATGTTTATATTATGGGGCTATGGTAGGTGAGAAGGAAAAAGCTCGGAGTCACGATAAATGGGCCCGAGGTCAAACCCCCATCACCTCTGGGAAAATTTTCTGTGTGATATCTATATTATAGCCTCGGTGGTTCAGAAACCCCCTAAAACAGCATGTCCTAAGCGAAATGGTTATATTATGGGGCTATGGTGGTTGAGAAAGTAAAAACTCGAACTCGCAATCAACGGGTCCAAGGTCAAACCCCCATCACCTCTGGGAATTTTCCTACGTGACATGTGTATTATAGCCTCGATGATGCGGAACCCACCAAAAACTGTAGGTCCTAAGCTATATGATTATATCATGGGGCTATGGTGGGTGGAAAGGTGAAACCTCGGACTCACGGCCAGTTGGTTAGAGGTCAAACCTCCATCACCTCTGGGAAATTTTCCTACGTGACATGTATATTATAGCCTCGATGATTCGGAACCCACCAAAAACTGTAGGTCCCAAGTGAAATGTTTATCTCATGGGGCTATGGTGGGGAGGAAGTGAAAGCTCAGATTCACGGTCATTTGCCTAGAGGTCAAATCCCCATCACTATTGGGAAATTTTTCTACGTGACAGTTATACTATAGTCTCGGTGGTTCGGAACCCACCTAAAACAGTAGGTCCTAAGTGAAATGATTATCTCATGGGGCTATGGTGGGTGGAAAGGTGAAAACTGGGAGTCGCAATCAGCGGGCCTGAGTTCAAATCCTTCCCTATCACCTCTTTGTCTAAGTTATTAACTCTTTAACGGCCGTTCACACAACATGTGTGTGATGCTACCGCTGATGGTATTGGTCGGGTAACACATTCTGTGTATAACGATTTCTCTAAACGTTATTGACGGATAACATAATACATTTAATATAATTATTAAGCCATAAATTTCTTCTCCCTCTACTTCTTCTCTTGCAAATGTTTTTATATTATCGGCAGCATAAGTTGATATTTCCATTCCTGGGTTGAACGTGAACAATTTTAGATACTGTAAGAATGGATATTGTATTTTGACAGTTTTTTTATTAAAAATGTGTGTGTTCGAACATGTTCAATTATTTCGTGAATTTATATAAAGTTTTTTCAATTTAATTCTTTAAAAACATTGCCGGCAGCATAAGTTGATATTTCCATTCCTGGGTTGAACGTGAACAATTTTAGATACTGTAAGAATGGATATTGTATTTTGACAGTTTTTTTATTAAAAATGTGTGTGTTCGAACATGTTCAATTATTTCGTAAATTTATATAAAGTTTTTTTCAATATAATTCTTTAAAAAGATTGCCGGCTCCTGACGAAGTTTAACTGCCTAGACGTGCGGCCATTAAAGTGTTAATGAATATATCATAGCTCATAAAATGCCCATAGCAGTTAAAATCGGAAAAAATACAAAGCGAAGCTCTTGCAGTACCTAACAATATCTTCTGATAATTTCTAACGAAGGATTCACCTTCCTTCCATTATCAACCTCCGACTGGCGTTTCCTCCTGTGAGTGGATTTCAAGTTAACAGCTAATTAAACATTCTAATTAATGTCCACGTTAAAAAGTGTCCGAAGGAGGGTCTCTAGTATCCTTTAGAGTTTGCGGCTGTTCGTACAGGGATCTTTGTGACGGCAAAGTTAATTAACTGGTGTAGTATGCTTCATAATTGAACATCTATGAAGCTTCGAGGATGTGTGCGATAGAATATAATACAACATATATGTATTTAGCACACGAACTTGTCGTTTGATCGATGTTTCGTGTCTCAGTGACATCAGGTAGTAAAAGGAAATCTCAAGGGTCATGCTCCGAATCGTTGGTTGAAACGAATGAGATGAAACTAGTGCCCAACGCCTCGGGTTGTAATTTATCCGTCGCAAAATTTCTCCAATCGATCGATTTCCCCTGATGCAAGTTTGAATTTCCATCGACGATATTCGAATGGAAATATGCGGATGGTTGTCGATCTTACGGTCAACATTGACCAAAGCCTTATCGTTGTAATGCCGAGATTAATTAGACGTGTCACGCTTAACACTAAAACTACCGACGTTATATCTACCAAAATTTAGGTATACCGATTAAGTACTTTGGAAAAGGAGCATTCAAGTGGTGAAAAAAATGATTGATTAAGTAATTTAGGTTTTATAAGATAGAAGTGGAATATTTACTTCATGACTCTCTTATCAATTTAGGTAATTGTTAGAAAAAATTGCGAACCGGTCATTTTGACCGGCTTGGTAGGTTTAGTGTTAATGGCGGTGTAACGTGTAACGGTTTAAAATCAATTATCATTCATATCACGATAATTGGACAATGCGGTTTTCATGGTATTACGTTGACAAACTTAAGTGAATCAGACGCTGTGAGAATTTTTATGGCTATTTAAGAATCTTTTGTAGACAGGACAACTTGCTCGAGGTTTTAATGTACATCGTTGAAAGTGAAACTACTTGGATTAAATGTGAGACTAATCCAAGACTAAAATGTGAGATTAATAAAATGGAGTTTTTATTAATCGTATACTTAAATGGGCTGAACACTTTATTATTGAAAATTTTGATAGGTATTTAAGAGATAATATTTCGTGATAAAGAAATCTTGGTAGATGTTGTAATATTATATAATTTTGCAAGAGGAATTATTTGTTTTAAAGTTAGCCTCATACTCTCAGATTGAATTCGTTAAAAATAATAAAGTTTCAATATTTTTGGTCACAAGGGTCTACTGTTTTTATTATTTTGAAAAATAGATGTTTCGAGATAGAATCCACGTTATTTTCGTTACATGCCGTAAACGTTAGGTTCACGTTTTCTGTTGCATGCAAAAATTGGAAGCGTAGGTAACCTTTACGAGCGGTAATACACTTATATTCTCTGTTATATTACTTTCTATTCGCGTCCTTATTTTCTTGTGCTCTATAAAAGAAAAATGACGCTATTCGAGGCGACTAAAATTTGAGTTTTGCAAACAGCTTCTTAGCTCCTTCCTCCATGTTTCTTTAGGATCCAATAAAATGCCAACACCAAGAATCAATAGTCCCTCTACGTATCTAGAATTTTCGAAATTTTTCTAATATTCTGAAAACTGTTATCCATACAAATTCCAAATACTCAGAGTTTTACAAACATCTTCTTGGTTCTTTCCTCGATATTTCTTCAAGTTTCAATAAAATGTTACAACGAATAATCCATTATCTCCTAACATATTTAAAATTTTAATAATTTAACTCCGATTTCGAAGTCCTTCCTCAATTTAAAATATAAGTGCTTCCACTGACATTAAATTAAAATCAACGCTATAATTTTGACTTTAGAAATTTGCATTACCGAGAAATCATTTTCATAAAAATTTCACGAATCCGCATTACGGTGGCACTGAAGTAGTTTGCAACAACGTGGTGTACATAAAATCATAAAGTTGGATCACGGGATATTTACGTGTTTACCGTCGTCAAAAACAAACCATCGAAACAGATGTCGATGGAAATAAAATCCTCGTTCTTTGTATGCTGAGAAATGACGACGTGAAAGGCATGAAAAATTTCTCGTCGAGTTGTGGCATTGTTTATGACAGACGAATTCGTAGGCAGGATGTATAGATTTTACGGGAAGTTTACAGGTACTCGAATAGCCATACCGAAACGAATGTGCGTTTGCAAAATTAATAAGCCCTAAGATTTTTATTGACGTTCATTCGTAGATATCGATTTTACTGTATTTCATTTATAGATATCGATTTTACTGCATTTCATTTATAAATATAGATTTCATATTTGAAAATCTATCTGGGAGATTAACCGTTTGAGTCCAAAGCAGCGCGATGGCGCTCTTCGGGTTTCACGTCGAAAAATCCCAGTAGATTTCAACGCTATGGAGAACTAACGATGCACCTTTTGGATCGCTTTGTCTAACAATTTTGAAAGATACAATTATTAACAATGATATGCACTCATGCAATAATACTGTTACGCAGCACAACACCCCATGTATTTATGCAACATCCAGTAGCGTGAATGTGACTTGGTTACGGGGCATGTCAGTTGTTTATAAATAAATAAGGGATTCTATGATCAGAGCTGCTCGTTGACGGACGTGTGTTTGAAATAAAACGTTGTCAGTTTTCTATAAAAGTGTGTTAATCATTTACTATGTCCAAAAGGACTTCTCGTGCGCGGTCGACCCGTAACAATACGTCTTATCAGTTTCTCAACTGCAATAAGGTCATCGACGTGATAAGAAACGTGATGCCACTTCTTAGCAACAAAAAACATAAATTTTAAACAAGCGCTATCGCGCCGATTGGCTCTTTTCGCACTCAATTACGACAAGCGCTGTTGCGCTGTTCAGAATTTTTCGCCAATGTTTTTTTAACAACCTCTGGGACTCAAAAGGTTAATTAAATTCATGACAAAGGTATTTCAATATTTGTTGAAAATCGGGGGAATAATACTTAGCTAACATTGCTAGGAAAAATGAAGAAGTCGATTATTTATTGTAAGCGGTAGTTACAAATAAAAAGAATCGTCATTTGGTCATAGCTTCATATAGAACGTGTAATATAAAGCATGAATTGTGTACTTACAATTGTTTTGTAATAAAATTACTAATATTATGTGAGAAAAATAAATGATAATCCTATAATGCTCGGCGTCAAGACTGCTGCTAACGACGATATATCGTCGTCCGTAATTAAAAAGGTCAAGGGTTAGATTGCTCTGATCAGTAGCCTATTTTTATGGTATGAAACGAAGAAATTTAGATTTATTTGGAAAGAAGTTTCTGACAAATTTCAATAATCATCATGGAAATATCACTTTCTCAAATGTCTTCATTAAAAATTAGCATTTAGGTCGATATGTGTTATTAAACAACATTTCAGATTAATCTACAATTTCATATATTGAGAAAAGGCTCGTGCAATAAATTTCAGACGTTTATTAATTCGCCGCGATTACGTCGTCAAAATTTGACAAGAACTCGGCGAAAGAGAAACCATCTTTCTGAGAGATTAAAGTTAAGCCATCGAAGGAAGTCGTAGGACGATATTTACGCGTTTGTTAGAGCCAACAGCTGAACTTTTGAAATTGATGTCCCAGGAAATGAAACATCAGCTAGTCTCGTGTAATTTAAAATGGAATGGTTCGAAATATTTCTCGTTTGCCAGAAGAAGCATTAACGATCATACATGTGAAATAAATCGTGCGCGCCCGTAATTTATTGTTCAACGACGCAACATATCAATATTTATTAAAATCGTTCCAATATTGATACATCGTTCCGATGCCCAACACTCTTTTATATTATCAAAACAGAAAACTTTTATAGTCAACAGAATATTTCATCCGCTGACTTTGACTTATTAACACTAGAACTATCGGCAGATAATTTAGTAAATTTGAAAATGGTTGATAAATATGCCGAAACATAAGGGGTAACGGGTGAATGAAAATTTATTGATTCAATCATCTATATTTTGAAAGATACATATAGAAAATAAAAGAAAATTAAGTCGATATAACTTTACATAAAAGTTAGAAATTCCTGTACCAGTAATTTTCACTGTTTTGGTAGCTTTATTGTTAAGCAAAACGTAACTATTTTTCTACCAATTAATTATGCAAAAAGGATTTATTAAAGTTTAAATTTAGTTTAAAGTTTAAAAACATTTAAGTTTAAAGTTTAAATTTATTAGGGAAAGAAAGCATTGAAAGAAAAAAAATGAAAGCTAATCTAAATTAAAAAATAAGAAATTATACCAACCAAGCACAACGTCACTTTGTTAATTTTCACTTAACAAAGTTCTTCTCAGACACTCTGATATTTGACGCTGTTGAACTTCCATTGTACTTTCTTCCTGATAGGTTTCAGTCGATAAAGTCTTCCTAGATAAAACACCATAGGAAGAATACCGTAGGGTGCGTAGGGTCGCAGATGAAGCGTAAAGAAAAGCACGTCGATACATGGGGGATCATAAAATGTTGATGATCATCGTAGATCAACAATCTTGCAGGGTTATCCGGCTGCAGCCTGACAAATCAGTAATAACACGTTGACGCTGCGATTCTGCAGGAAAGTTAAAGAAACGAGATTTTTCTCCTGGAGCCATTTTATTTGGTTCATGATTTCTGGAAATTCTTTACAACATACATAAATGGATTTTAGTGATCCTAGATTTCACGGTGTTTTCTGAAATATTTCTATATGAATAGGCATTCATATAGAAATATTTACGATATTATTTACATTCTGTAGATATTTAATGATTTATTTAATTTGTGTGATTTAAGGAATTTGCAGAAATTGATACGTGAGAAATGATATGTTAAAGTTGTAAAAATTGAACGGCTATTAGAATTGGTTGTGAATATGTCAACTTGTTTCAGTAAAAAAAGTACATAACTTTTAGGATTTTTCAAAAGAATTTAAAAATGGTAATACATTGAAATGAATAATTGTTGTGGAGTTTCATTGAATTGAAAGTAAATAGAATCGTTGTCCGTAGAAATATATACGATAATATAATTCCTTATTTCTCTTGGGTATTTTCTTCTTTGTTCTTCGATTTGTTTGTGAAGCAATTAAGAGATAGAAGAGGTAAAATTGCTTTTTGAGATGCAGTCATTGCAGGTGGCTGAATTTAATTTACTTTGTTTTATTTACTGTCATGCTTACGATCGTATCTTGCGCGTTACTTAGGGAATTGCTTGGACGAAAATTAAATATCTTTGGACTGGACATTTCTTGATAGAAAAACTAATTAAAGAGTAATACTATTAACAACAATTATTCCTACCTTATCCTCTATTACGGAATATTACAAATTATTCGCAATACATGAAGTCATTTATTTTTTATTTTACACTTTTGAAAATATTGAAATTTTACTTATATGATATAGAAATAGCAAGTTGTTTAAAAAAATTCCCAAATTGACAAGGAAGCCATAAATACTCCACTTCTACATTATAAAACTTAAATTACTTATTTGATCTTGTATTTCACCACTTGATATCACTTTTTCCATATTGCTTAAGTACATTTAAATGTAATATATATATAACCGGTAGTTTTAGTGTTAAAATTTGCACTATTATAATAATTATAACTATTAAATATAACGCCAATCATATTTTCCATGTTATACGGTGTCCTACTGCAATGTATACTCTTCATACCGTATCAAAGTAAAATCTGCCCAATTTGTATTCTACAAATGCAGCACTATCAATCATTATTTCAATCGCAATCGCTTCGAGTGCAATCGTTCTTCTACAACTTATTGTTAGCATGGCGTTTTTATTTGCTCTGTTCCAAGTGAATTATGAATTACAAATGATCGAAGTTTAAATATGCAAAATGTACGAGATATCTGAAAGACGAGCATCACGATCAATCGAATGAAAAGCAGTCTGTGTTTAATGGTCGATAAGAATGCTCCCCATTCACGAAAACGAAATCGAATCGGCCTAATGGAACGTGAGCAACGTTCCTCTAACAGAGAAAGTTTTTACGACTCTGCTCTGCTCTTGATGAGGCCTTCAACATTTTCCGAACACTGCAACGTTCGCGCTGATTACTTACAGAAGTATGCTTCGTGAATTTTTTTAATCGCCATGGATGTCCTGCGTTATTAAAAGTTTTCCGCGACTTTCAGTATAACATACTTTCGATACAATTTGACTGATTCGTTGGTACTCTTCGGATGAAATTAATTACTCTCACGAAGCAATCAATCATTGTTGTTATTTTTAGTTTCGTTTGGACTTGGGATTGATTGCTATCACTATCAGAATTTTGACATTTAAGTATATATGTAGGATAGACTGTAATGCAAGGGGAGGAAGCACACTATGTTCTATAAAAAAGTGCAATTTTTATCAATGTAATTGGAAGGAATAACAATACATTGACTGACTGTTTAACATTAAAATTCCCAAGGTAATCAAAATGACAGGCTCCTCATATTTTCGAAATATTTTCCAAGTTTATAGGAGAGGCGCAGAGTAGATATTCTACGTCTATCTTGTAAAATATAAATTACTAAATTAATCATCTTTCCACCTTCTGATTCCTCTTTTTTTAAAATACTTATTTAACATATTTAAGTATAATAGATTTAACGCCGGTAATTCTAGTGTTACGAGGCGACAGCGATCTTTTGTTTTCCTGGACCATAAACAATAGTCCTTTTTTCGTTTGTATTTTGCCGTCTTTTGCTATGGTCTTTTCCTCTCGAACCTACCCTTTTAGGTGGGCGAACCACCGAGACTATAATATATTAATCAATAATTTAGAAAAATGATTAAATTATTAATTATAAAAATTTTCCAAAGGTGGCGGGGAAGGATTTCGAGCCGGGCTCGCTAATTGAAAGTCTTTACCTCTTTTCCCAACATAGCCTCGTACACATTAGTTTACTAGCCTAAGCTTATCGCCGTCGCTATAGCACTCTCCGCATTTGTTATAACTCGAGACATAATTATGTAATTACTGCATTTTAGGCTGCATCATAGAGTATAAGAAAATTCAGGATAATATTCTGCTTTTCGCGTTTCGCAATTTTCTATGAGGTAAGCACCATGTATACCGAGGGACCAGAAACAAGGCACTTGAGGGGTAATTTGCTCCGATTCGCCCGTCATGTGAACGACGAAAGGAGGGTTTTATTTTCGGTTGTCATTCGTCGATCTCAGGTTTCCTGGACCGACGTGGCAGGGATAGGCGGTGCGAGAGCAATCTCCACTTCCGTCCCAAGTGCCTTGTTTCTGGTCCCTCACTATAGAAATATTGCGCTCGTTCTTCGCATCGACGCAATACACCACGGTGGCTTTTAATTGTGACTTCAAGAATTTAATGGCTGCGAGAGCTCGTCCGTGCGAGTGCACTTTATGATAATACGTTCAGTTTGGAGCGTCATAATCAAACGGAAAGTGCCGTTAATCCTCGAGAATTTGAAGAAACCACCGTGCGAATCATCGCGAGCAATGATATCGTTAATCTTTACTATTCCTACATTTCGTTTTTTATATCTTTCGTTCCCTCGTTTATTTCTCACGCTTTGCACTTTATGACGATGCATGCTATCATCAACGTTTCCTGAAAGTCAATAGTCAAGGATGTTGCCTTCATTCTATGATCATTATCGCGAGTACTATTAAACGTCGAATGAAAATGGCGATCGTTCTTCTCTTCTTCGCTCTTTGCGTTTATTTCTACACGCATTTCAAGCGTTGATGCATCCTTTACGGTGCACTTTACGATGATGCAATTGCACAAGCATGGAGACGCAAACAAAGCATACTGCGTCCTAATTTTCTGGGTTACCAGAGTGCGACGAAGAGTCAAACAGCCTGCTCAGCAGATTATGGTGACTCGCGAAACGTTGACTTAAGGAGTTTCGTTTTGACATTACGATTTCTCGGAGATAGAAATGTGCAAATTTCCAGTGATAACGATAACGCATATTTAAAGGTTTGCAAAACTTCGGCGATGTTGAAGTAAAGTTGTATCTTTGCTCCTTGTATTGATCATCTTTGACTGAATCATTCCTAGGAATTATTCGCACACTTTACTATTAGAATATGAAATTAATTAGAAATTTTATTTCTTCTTAATTTTCTAATCTAGTTTCCTTAAAATTTCATTGTCAGTTCTTTTAATTTCACCATCGACATACAAATTAGACAGGCCCAAAATGAAAAAGTCTTTTCATTGCATAGCTACATATTCGAAAGTTAAATAGCAATATAGTGTCAATAGAAAATTGTATTTCTAACCGCCCAGCAATATTTTCTATCATTCCTGTGTCATTCTTGCGAGTTATTCAGATACCCCACTATTCCTGCATGAAATTAATTACAAATTTTATTCCTTCTAAATTTTCTAATCTATTTTCCTTCAAATTCCATTGTAACCTTTTTGAATTCTGCTCTCTACAATCAAATTAGTTAGACAGGTTCAAAATAATAAAGCATTTTCACCCTTACAGCATAGCTAAGCATTCCAGAATGGAATTGCAATCTAGTATCAATAATATTTAAGTCTAGAAATATTTTTTCTCATTCCTGTGTCATAGAATTTTAGCAAAAATCCTGAACGTACACGTACATCTTAAAATGTCAGAAGAGGCTTAATGCCACTGGGTTGCTAGAATTCACACTAAGAGAACTCGCACTCTGAAAACATTTTTCTCCGCGTTAACGAAACCAATTTGCAACTATATAAATACGAGGAAAGTTCTCGAGGCGTAGAAACCTGGAGTGCAGTGACTCACCAGGTTATTTTGTACACTCTTAAGCCCCGTCTCCATTGTTGAATACAACCGTACATGCGGAGAGGTTGCAGAGTAGCAGGGCGAAAAATCACTTCAAATTACACGTTTATTCACCGAGTTTGACATTTCGGTGGAAAGTTTAACCGGTGCACTGTTTTTGAGTGCTATCAGAATTTAATGCTGTAAAATGCACGTTTTGAAGAGAAGAGTTCAGTTTTCCAAGCACGTTCTGGCACAGTATCCTTCGTGTCTTCTGTCTTGCACCGTTGCATCGTGCATTAATAAGTCTCATATTCATAGAGGGAAGATAAACTTATTTTTTCTCGCCGCTTCTTCATTTATTTTCCTCAAACTTTTAGTTTCCATTTCAGTTACTTTTTTGTCTGTATTTTGTTTTGAATAGCTGTGGATAAATATAATAGTTTCGTCACTGAAACTATGAGCAATTAAATTTTAATTGAGGAAAATCCCCCGAAATTAATTTTTAATTTGGGAAGAATTTTCCATATTAATTTTTCATTTGGAATAAATCTCCCAAATTAAATCCTAATTTGGGAAAGATCTCCCAAATGCAATGGTGATTTGAACTCGGCTGCATAATTTCTAAGTGAGAATCCAAGCTTTTAGCTCCATACCGAATGCAGCTTCTTGAATTATTTTTACAATACTTCTTGCCATAAGTTTTTCACGATTTTGGACATCAATACCGGCTAAAAGTGGAGAGAAACCTCGACAAATCTCGTTCGACTCTGCTCATTCTTTTGAAGTAAGATAAGTCTCGATGTTTTATATGTTTTCCGCGGTAACTTGTGTTTCTGTGGGATAAGTCAACCGGAAACGGTTCTGCATCAACGAGCTTCCGTCTGCTCTTGCCGCAGTGCTTTTTAGACTCTTTTCGACAAAACTTATTAAATCCATATCACGGTAAATATACGATACTTTTTTCATTATTTTTCATTAACACGGAATTTTTACGCGGAGTTTCCCGAGTCCGAGTTTAAAATACGTAAGAAAAAGGTTTCCGAGGCTCTGGAAATTTTTCGTGCCTGTTCAGAAGTAACGGATTACTCGCAACAGATTTCGAAGTATTTTCGAAGAATAACCGACCGCCATAGGATTTCCTTTTACCATATTTCCAGGTATGGCTGGAAAATTTATTTCGATCTTTGACCGTCCATTTAAACTTTCTTGAATGTGCTCGAATCTACAGATGGCCATTTATATTACATATATCTGAAAATCGGCCAGTGTATCATTCACGGGGCCGGTTCTTATCGAGGCTTCTTGTCGAATTTGGTTTTCTTGCTTTATGGCCCCATAACCGAGCAGTGGCTGCATCGTATCTCTTCTATCATCATTTTTCGCTCAGCTTACTGCTCCTTCGTCCTTGCAAGAAGATCCAAAAACGACAAAGAACTGTATGAGATTCTATGCTGAGAATATGTACGTGAATATAACAAGATTTCCACTGTGTAAACACTATTACACTTCTTTGAAAGTTTTGTAAAATTCTTTATATATCTCGGAGCATACAATTTTTTAATTTATTTTACTGAGGTGATCGATTGGATGCTAAGGCCCGGAATACAAAATATTCAATTTTCGGGCATTATTTTAATTTTTTTTACCAATAATATAAAATTTGGTTGCTTTGATTACACTGGTCTACAAAAGTGAGCAAGAAGATTAAACAAAGTATTATATTTGTAACATTCGGTTATATAAATAACCAATATTGTTCAATTGCATTTACGATTTTAAAATTAATTCTAGGAGCAACAGGAGCAATTATTTACACTTTGCTGGCCAAGGAGTAACGGCAACCGTCGCGTGTTGTCAAAACATACTCGGCGGGCCTCGATGAGCTCACCTTGGAGGTGTTCGTCCTCTAACAGTAGCAAGTCGTTTCGATGTTCGCCTTGCTATCAGTTTGTCCTCGACTACCTGACGAGTAACAAGTGCTCCGTGATCGGGTTCAAACATTTTAAACTATTAGTGCCTGTACAATTCATTCGGAGATGAGATTCAGAATCACCAAATACCTCTCTTTTTGTGGGCTACTTGGTAATTCATCCTTGCAGTGGTATCAACCCTTAGTTAATGGTCGTATGTCTGCTCTCAGCTACCAGAGCAAAGAATCAACACGTTTCTGAGGTATATATATATATATATATATAGTGAGAGACCAGAAACAAGGCACTTGAGGGTAATTTGTCTGATTCGTCTGACGGATAGGGAAATCCCTCTCCCTCACGCATTTTCGATTTTGACGCGCTATTGGCCGAGACACCCGCATATTTGTTGTGAACGACGAAAGGCGTGTTTTCTTTTCGGTTGTCAGTCGTCGATCTCAGGTTTCCAGGACCGACATGGCAGGGATGGGCGATGCGAGAGGAATCTCTTCTTCCGTCTCAAGTGCCTTGTTTCTGGTTCCTCACTATAATTCTTTCTAATATTTTAGTAAGCTTGTTTTAAGTACCATTAAACATTTTGTTTATAATGAAATACGACTGCAAAGGGTTAATTCAAAGGTACTAGAAGAGAAGTGAAGTATTTATTTTGACACAAGAGCTTTAACCGCTTGCCCTACAATAAAGAGTGACACTCGTGATACGATAAATGGGATAGGAAATTTTCAAGTTTTGTAAAACCTAGGAATTTGGAAATATTAATGAGACGCAACACGATACTATTATTTCTATAACACTAATATTACGTTAAATTACACGATATATCAAGAATTACTGATCAATTTTTATTTTAGCAATTTAAAGCTGAATTATTGCAGATGCAGTTACAAAATATGTTATAGGGCAAAGGGTTAATATGTAATTGTAATAGTATTTTTGTGCTGAATTCAATTATGCAATCTGTTTGTCTCCATCATGTAGGGCTTTTTGTGACAAGCACTTTTATATTTAATAAGTTGTATAATCTTGAACTTGAGAATGCAGTTGAACAATATTGCTATATAATAAAATTTCACAAACATAATTCTCTGTTTAATGTAGCATTATTGTTGTGAAATGACTCATAAACAATAAATGTAATTGCAAAGCAAGCTACATATCATAATACGAGCGCGGGTGAAACGGTTGCGCTGCGAATCACTTGCAGTACCTTGTGTGTTGCGGATCTATTTTAATTTCTCAGCCGAAAACGTAACTTGTGTTGCAAGTTTCAATTATGGTTTCCACAAGAAAAATGTCTGCTCTATCGCCTCCATCTATTAGAATTCCTCCCGGGCGCCTAGTTTTTAATCTTTAAATCTCTGATTTATTCAGCATAAATACTCTTTGGGCAAATAATCGTGTTGACCAGTGTTATTCATAGAGTGAGTCTAACTCAGAACTATTGAATTTTGTATGAAACCATTTATTAAAATTCATTCATTCATTTCATTGTATTAAATGCATTGTAGTCGACAAACTTTTCTTACTTTTATAAACTTCTTCTTTTTTCTTTCTAAGAACTTCGTACTCTATTTTAAGAAAGAACTGAACTAAAAGGTCCACCGTGTATTAATAAAATAGATAATTACTTTTCTTATTCTTATAAAGAACCTTTGTCTAACTAATAGTTCTATATAATTAATGAAGTCGTCAACAACAGTTTATACAAACTTGAAAAAATAATTCTCTGCAGTGTTAGTTTGTAAGCTCAACGATATACAGCGATAAACGTAACGTTGTAACCACTTTGAAGAAACCCTTTGAGGCAGTTTCCGCCTCGAGATGCAATTGAAACGGAAATGCAACACTCGACGACATTTTGTATTCCCTTTTACCGTGTAAAGTAAGGAAAATAACTCGCAACCTTAAGTCGTCTAACGAATTCTTTCTTTTAACATTGCAAAGTTGAAAATTCTTCAGCTGCTTTAAATTCTTCATATCATCCTCTATTCGCATCTCGTCGTCGTTATTTTCGTTTCTCCTTCTGTTCCGCGATGCGTGATTCCGTTCCCATAACATTCTAGTGCCTATTAACTTTTACGACGCCCATAAATCCGGATATCGATGTAACGTCGTCCTTTATACAGATTTTTCTTCCATTGTCTTTGCCTCCGGGGATGGCTTCTCGTCCATTTACTTGGGAAATGATGCGTTGCATCGAGAGCATCGGCTCTGACGACTTGCCATTAAAACACGGGGGAATCGCGGGCTATCTTGTTAACAATGAAAGGTTCTACGGACGATAGCTGATTCTTAATTGACTTTAAAACTCTGTACCACGGATTTTCTGTATCGCCCATAAACGCAATCCTGCAATGAGATCGCTGTGAACGTTCAAAGTACAGATTACAACGACGGAAATTTGCTATTGGTTTATAACTAAGGAATTTTTTCGATTATAGAACCAAGAAAGAAAACGAAATTGAGGCGTTTAGGTATGGAGGTCAATGCTCGTACTCGCAATCAGTGGGTACAAAGTCAAATATTAAGTCACCTATGGTATTTTTTTAAACTATTGACCCCTTGCCCTATAACAACGAGTGACACTCGTGATGCGGTTGCAGTAACAGGAAATTTTGAAGCTTCTCAAAAACTGTCAAATTGAAAATATCAGTGGAACACGACACGATAATATTATCCCTATGTTGTTAATATTGCTTTAAATTCTAAGATATATCAGGAATCACTACCATATTTCTATTTTGGCAATTTAATTCTCAATTATTGCGGAGGCAGTCACAAAAGAACTCGTAGGGCAAGGGGTTAAGTCACCTATGGTATTTTTTAAACTATTAATTTATTTTAGTTCCAAATCTACCTAAAACTGTACTATTTAGGCAAAATGACCATAAACTGACCATAAACAAAATGACCATGGAGCTATGGTGGCTACGAAAGTGAAATTTTGGACTTGCAATCAGTGGGCCCAAAAAATCTTTCGTCACCTGCGGGAAATTTTTCTTTAACACTGGAACTATCGGCATTAGATCTATTATATTTCAATATATTAAATAAGTACTTTGAGAGAAGGAGAATGAAGAGGTGGAAATGATGGACGCTACGTAAAATATTTTTTATTACTTTTGCAATTATCGTAAAAAAATTAAAGGTGCTACAGAATTACCATACGAATATTAATTATTATAGTTTCTTGCAATATTTATCACAAACTTATCAAACAGAAACGGACACTGAATGAATTCTCGATAGAACGCCTCTGTCAATTAGATTTCACAGTACATCGATCTTTCTCAAAGCTGAGAGTTTACGATCGAGCCCTCGTTCGAAGGTACATTCGAAAATCTCCCGTTTATTCTTGTTAATTAAAAAAATGTCAAAAGACACGGAACAGCGTGTACGTATCGACGGTGTGTCTATAACTCAAGCTTGATAAACGTTGGGAGATGTTAAAAGAGAGTATCGTGTTCGCAGTATTTCAGGGCGTTGTGTTTTTAATGCCTGTTATTTTGTTACTTGGTTAATGAATTCCAGCAGCTGTCGAATAAAAGTCCGCTATTTTCTCAACTCGACATTGTGCGCGCAGTTGTATCGATTTAATTAATTATTTTGTCGTCAGTTGCGCATTGTTAGAATCAGTAATTAATGCGAGCCGGTGCTCCTTTGTTAGTACTATCGTATGGATTGTGGAATAGGTTTGCATTTACCATTTGACATTTTACAGCGGTCCCCATTGTGCGCATCTGTTTAATCGACGAATACAATTAAAAAATCAATACCTTCGATTAGCCAGTGAATTTCGCTAATTTGAGATTTCACGTGACACACAATTTCAGGCGGTTTCATGCTATCGGGTTCCTTTCCTGGCCGTTCTTCCGAAGCGCCGATATTTGCAATGTAATATTTGCAATTGAACGTTTGACATTTCGCGCGAACTGAATTGCGCGTGCGCCCGTTAATCGCGGATACGCAAATAAAAATAAATTTTCTCAATTAATTAAAGAACGTTGCTGATTCGAGCTTTCATTCTTTTTAACAAAATTTATTAAAAATTTCATCAGTTTTCCTGAATTTTATTATTTACTTTCATTCTGAATAAATGGCAACTGAAATCTTCTCAAAAATGCTAATCTCATCTGCAATTCATCGACAGAAAATTTGTTTTACGCTTTTAGAAATTTGCTGTTACGCTTTCTTTCAAATCCTGCAAGATCGTTGCATAAACTACGACCGTCTTGTTTGCTTCTACATTCTCGCATCAAAGATGTGCATAAATATTTATGCTTCTACGTCTTCGTCCGTAAAACCAAGAGGAACCTGGCAAAATAACCGCACCGTAAAAACATTCCCGTTAAAAGATACACTTTTGAAAATTCATCGGCGCTTGAAAAAGTATCGGAAACTCGTCCGATATCCACGCATCTCGAGGGAGGTTTTCGGGAAATATTTGGACGATTGTGCGCGAATGAATGTACATTCGATTTTTCGCTATTTTAAGCCTGATCAAATTTACCCGAACGAAACGATGAATTGAAAACTCAAATTGAATAATTTTCTATCAATTCTGTATTTATTGTAGGAGTACAAATATTTAGAAAAAAGGGAAGCATCTGCTATTTTTGATGATCAGAAATAGAAGCAGTGCAGTTTTCTTGGCGTTTGTTTTTAAAAGTCCGTCGATATTATTTTTCCCAAAAATTCTACATAAATTGTTACAAGCCATAAATACGTTTCTACATTTTTCTATTTATGAATCGCAGCCGCCGATAATAGTAAATATAGAATTGCCCAGATCTATTTGCACAAAAGGAAGCGGCTGCTGTTCTTGGTGATGAGAAACACAATAAAGTCGTAGTTTTCCTCGCACTTGTTTTTAGAAAGACGTCGAGATTATTTTTCCAATAAATTTCGCATGAATTGTTACAAATAATAAATGCACTTCATATATTTTTTTAGTTGTAAATTTAAGGCCCTAATAGTTAAGATATCGAGTTACAAAAGATTTTAACATCAAAACAGACAAACCAAATAGTCTGACAATCGTGAAAATTTGCCGAATTAACATTACAATTATGCGGACATAAATTATTCGAGGAGGTATTTTAATGCATCCCCCGTTGCAGAGAAACACTTGTTGATATCAATTTCGAGTTACATCACGTTTCGCGTTTCACAAACTCGCACAGTCGTTTTAAACAAATTCTACTTTTTGATCTATCGATTCAATGGAATGCTTTAATGCTGAAAAAATGAGTATTCCATTAGAGTATCACCCAAATTCAGCTGTAAATTCCATGGATTACCTTTTGCTCTTTCACGATGTACCGTATTTTCAATTTTGCCGATTGACTTTTTGCATCGATTTCGTAGACCGATTCTGCCAATGATCACGGCAGATAGTTTGAAATTGGGAATCGATGTGCATACATTTGCTGCCTCTAACACAACAGTATTTCCAATATTCCCATTCCAATTCTACCGGCATATATCTACTTTCCCTGTTGTTCGACGCTTCCTACTTTTTCAAATTTCCTTTTCGAAATGGAACAATGGAAGCTGCTGGTTGTAGAATATTTCGATGTAACAATTGTAGCTGTAACGTTGCAATAAAAGTCCCAAAATGCTCAATAATTAACGCTGCACTTATCAAGAAGTTATTCAGGATATTGCTCGGTAATTTTGTTTTAATTATTTCTGAAACTTGAGACACTACAAAGGATGGGCCAAAAGTCACTAACTGGTTCGAAGTAACAATACTTTTTTTTCGGTATGTTTTAAAAATCTGTCAGTAAATTTTGTCAATGTTAACACGAATAAACTTTTCAAGTTGACTGCACTTAATGTTATAATATTATGAACATGAGATAGGAAAAGAAAAAAGTTATTGTTATTTCAAACCAGAAACTTTTGGCTCGCCCTATATTTTGTCTTGAAAAATGTTCATTACACAATTTGTTAATTTCCTGTCGCCCTTCTTTATTTATTTTTTAGTTTATTTAACCAATATTTTTAAATGTATAGGTACTTACAGTTTCACTTAATTAACTTAAATTCTAAATAGAATGGAAAAGAAATTTTTACAGAAAGTTGGATACTTTTTAAGGTGAAAATTATTCTAGCATTCGTTTAATTCCTGTCACAATATTTCACGTATAAAAATACGTCAGCATTCTGTGAAGTCATTTCACAGATACTCCAGAGAATTTCAAGTGCGGTGGTTTCCGCGGGATATGGAATTTAAAATAATTTATTACGGTGTAATATCGGTGAAAATTCTGATATCGAAGGTCGCTGTAATTTCTCCGGCTGCTTCAATATATCTTCTTGAATCCTGTGGCGACATTGCTCGTCGTATTTCACTTTTTTAAAAACGTACTCTCGTCTGAATAGAGCCCGAGGAGATTGAGAGAGAAAGAGATGCTCGTTTTCGCGGAAGTAACTTCTAATAGAGGAGAAAAAAATCTCCTGAAACGTAAAGTCATGGAGTTTCTTTCTCAAAATAAAGCGGCAGACAGGAAGTTTATCCTGAAAAGCTTTCACGGATGAATGCAATTGAGATCGAGAAGGAGAATGCGTTTAACGAGAAACCACGTTGAAAGATGATTCTCTCGGAGTTTCTACAATTATTATTATCCACCGTGTACCTCCTTTTTCATCTTCTTTAATTCCACTAAGATCCGAAGTTCCTTTATTTTTAAACGAATTATTTCGTTCTACTTCCTTCGACCGCGAGTCTCTTAATCTTTCTTCGCAGAAATTTCCATGGTTTTATTCGGCTTCCAGGTGGAACAAAATTTCAGATATTTTATTTTCACATCAGAAACCTTCCGACAAATGTAACGGGTAGACGAAACACAAAGATTCCCTTTTTGCCTCGCAGAGAATTTATTTGTATCTGATAAAAGTGTATTGTTACGAACATGTATCGTTATTACGAAGAGAATTTCCTTTAGAGAAATATCGATTATTGTTTTCGATAAGAAGTAGCAGGACATTGCATGGAATTTATGTTTCTGCCACATTCTGCCGGTGGTATTTGTTGGTACGGACTTATTCTTTTCTCCTTATCGTCTTTCACGAAAGACGGCTCAAGTGATTTCATCGTTGCACGCTGAGAAACGTCGTTATGATAGAGAAAAAAGGAGAAGAGAAAGACGAAAGAGAGAATAAAGAAGTCACGGTGAGGAGTTACCACTTGCGCGTTAAAAATTCTTTCCTTTTAAAGAGATTTTAATACGCCAGATGAATTCAACTCGGAGAAAATGCGATTTTAAGAGAATCATATTCGGGAACTTTTCACTCCTTCGAACTGAAACGTAAGAATTATTCTCCGTCCTTTTTTTATTCTGTCCCACGTATGTGCTGCTCTCCCGTGAAAAATGATGCATAAATAAAAATTGCACGAGGAATGTTTGTTCATCCGTGGGAATACTCTTCGTGAGATGTAAAAGCGACGAAATTTCTCGTACGTTTTTCTTGAAAGGATTCCGATGTAAATGTTGGTGCGAAAGAATGTGCACTCGTAAAACGTACAATTTTTTTTTCGACTAAATATTCCCTCGAAGCTCTTCGCACTAAACTTAGAATGGGATGTGTATTTCGAAGCTGTAGTTGCCACTCAAAAATGGACACCTTTTGTAATTGCTCTCCGAATTCAGTTTGAATGATTATTCTCGAATTCAAGAAACATCGAGCTGCACTCGACATAGCTTTTTTCACTTGATTTTATTTTCGAACGAATTAATATTGACTTTTCAAATTCATAATGATTTTGTAATATCACATAAATATCCGTCAGTACCTATGGTTATTGCTATCATTTTCAAAATTGAATAACCAACGACAGAAAATATTGTGCAATTAATTTCATTTAGCTCGCTACAAACTTGACAAAATAATTCGGACCGCAAAGGGTTAAGATATAAAATAAATAGAGAAGCCGATTAAAGCTAGAGTAAGATTTTTAACAATTAAAATTTTTAAAAGGAAACACCAAAGTTGGAAAAACACCCTGCGAAAATTAATTAAAGACGAAACGATCACGACATCACTGTCATCCATTAATAGAGAATGAAATGCCAACTTAAAATTCCAGAAATTTTTAACTGACAAACGCTATATTTTATTTCGTTAAAAAATATTGTTGAATACCAACAAAATCGTACGTATTCAAGGGCATATATAAAATCCAACGACAGAACGTCGTCGTCGGGGCAGTGAGGTATAAATTTTGAAAGTTGCGGTTAGAAGAAAACTAAGAATCACTGCGTTTTCCCAGGCGTACCACCGTGCAAACTTTGCTACACCCTCGAGGGAGATAGACGGATACATATAGGAGTAACAAGTACATGGAAAATGTAGTAACCTGATGCCGCCGGAGAGATGCCGTTGATATGAAAACGGTGAAAGAAAAATTTCGTCGCCTTCCGTTGCGAAATTTACGAAGAAGCGTCGAGCTCGCGCGAAAAGTATCAGAGATAAATTCAATGCAACCAGGCTCCGGCTACGTTGTTGCTTTTTCTCACCTCGTTGGTCGCGCTCATCAACCTGAAACGCATTGTCCTGCTGAGATTAACTTACGTAATAAAGTCGCGACGCCTGATATATGCCGTTGCTTTATCACTGTAAACGTGAATCGTCAAAGGGTGCAGTTTCCTGGCTGGTATTTTTAGGATGCAGGTATTTTTTAGCATCGCCGATTCGTCGGGATGTTAATTTAGAATAAAAATGAAGGAAATTGGAGGCGGTGTCTTATTTATTTTGCGGCTTTATCACTGAAAGTGTGAGTCGTTGATGGATTCAAAATCCTTGCTGATATTTTTAAAATACAGATATTTTTTAGCATCATTGATTCATCGAGATGTTAATTTAGAATAAAAATTAAGGAAATTGCAGGTGGTGTCTTACTTATTTTGCGGCTTTGTCACTGAAAATGCGCGTCGTTGATGGATTCAATGTTCTTGCTGATATTTTCAAAATACAGATATTTTTTAGCATCGTTGATTCATCGAGATGTTAATTTAGAATAAAAATTAAGGAAATTGCAGGCGGTGTCATATTATTTTGTGCCTTTATCACTGAAAATGTGCGTCGTTGATGGATTCAAAGTCCTTGTTGATATTTTTAAAATACAGAAATTTTTTAGCGTCGTTGATTCGTCGAGATGTTAAGTTAGAATAAAAATGAAGGAAATTTCAGGCGGTGTCATATTATTTTGTGCCTTTATCACTAAAAACGTGAATTGTCGAATGGTGCAGCTGTATGCCTGTTTCTTTTTTCAAATGCAGGTATGTTTTGGGATCGCTGATTCATTGAAATATTTACACTGTAATTTATTTATTATTATACGGGGTTCGTATATTACTACATTTATCTATTGTTATCTCACAATGAAAATGAAATAAATTGTTCGTTGCGTCTCATTTATTTTGTTGTTTCACCACGGTAAATCTGAGTCTTCAAAGGGTGGAGCTCTCTGGCTGGTATTTTTGAAATGCAGATATTTTTTAGCATCGTTGATTCGGCGAAATATTAATTTACATTGAGAATGAAATAAATAGTGGGCAGAGTCTGGTTTGTTTCGTGGGTTTATCACTGCAAATTTGAATTGTTAAATGCCGAATTTTTTTGGCTGATATTTTTCAAATAAAAAATTTGTATAACGAGAGGAGATAATTGTTTATTTGTTAAAATATTAATTTACATTGAATATTAAACAAATTGGAAGCACTGAGCGACCTAATTTGTGGTTGAGTCACTGAAACTGGATCGTCAAAGATAGCAGTTTTTTTATTGACATTTTTAGAATACAAAAATCATGGAAATAAAGAACAAAATCGTTATTTCGTCAAAACATTAACTTAAATCAAAATATTTCAACTTTCTGTGTTGAAATGTATCATATGATTAATTAAGATGTTAAGTAGAAGATTTATGCAATTTTTAATTGATCCGAAGTTGAAACTTGTAAGCAATAAGTATTTTTACTATTCGGAAGGAAAAACATATATATGTTATACATGTTTCACGACCTGGTATTGTAATTTCTAAAAACAGCATCAAAGGAGAAATATAGACGAAGAAATTAAAGGTCATGGCACTTTCCTGGAATCTCGAAGGAGAAAGAATGCATTCGCGAGTACGATGATAATGCGAAAAAAGGTGTAAGCAAGCATTCTTACAGAAATGGAAATGATGTTCCTGGAGAAACGCGGCGTGAAAGGTTTCCTTAAATTTCTCAAAATGGAGAGATGCACTTATAGTAAGCCACAAAATCGCAATCAATATGGGGAATAAAAGAAAAGTCCATTGTCCATGTTCGAACTTACCATTCTACTGTACCACTTTTTTCTTGGAAATGTTTTGAAAATTTCCCTTTTTTCGTATATTTCTATGTTCAAAAATTCACTCTGCCTCAACTTACAATGCTTTAAAGCATTGTAATGCAACATAGATTATTTATTTCGTATCAACGAATTTAGCTTTTAAATTCAAGTAGAACAACAGTAGGAAATCATGAAAGCAGTAATTTACGAGGGGAGGCAATATTTTAGCAATTTGATTTATACAACACTCAGTTTAATAGCTTTTTGCATCTGCAAACGCAACGATTGCATTGCGCGGCTTTATCTGACACTTCTGAGCTGCGGATAAACTGTTCTCCTCTTGAAATATCAAGAGAATTTAAATGGTAAAGAGAAGAAAACAAAGCAGCAATAATCAGTATAGGAAGAATTACAAATTCTTCTAAGGAACTTTCAGCGGTGCATATTTGAATGCGTTAACTTAAAAGGAAACTTTGTTTTGACTTGTGAAAATCTTTTTGTAGTCTAATATCTTCGACGGTGGGTAAAATTAATTCAATATTAAGTCCTGTACTTCCGGGTGCGGGTTTTAAATGGAAATTTTTGTTTGACATAACTACGATGGTACAATAACTCACTGAAGAAATTGTGGTTCAGTGTAACTTATTTAATCAAATGTTTATAGATTATCTATGTTACTTCATTTATTTATACAAAGTTGCTTGCAATCCTGAGGTTTAGAAGTTACAATAATTTTTTGAAATGCCTCGGTTATAATTTTAGTGTCATCATTGTCAGATTTATGCATTAATTTGATAGATTCATATACTGTTGATCGTTTATAAATATCTGCAACATTTAGATTTATAGTAATTTTCCATTATTTGTAACAAGTGTCACTTACAGTATTTTTCTGCATTTTCTTGGATTTAGATTAGTTACAGAAAATATGAATCAAAAAAACTTTTGGGCTACTCTTTTAAAGTAATATTAAAAGCGATACTATCGACTTGGACTTTCAAGGAGCATTCCGGTCGGACAGAAAATATCTAATATTTCCGAGAAAAGTAAAATTGCACAAAGTCGAAAGTTTTTTGCTACCCCCAAAACCCGGCCATAAATTACACAGATAAGCAGGGAATATAGAAAGAAGTTCCTGCAACTTTCCTATCGAGCCAGTATCCCTCAATGGATTCCAATCGTTAACGCATATTAAATATTCAAAGAACCCACGATTTATGATAGTCCTTTAAATTCCATGTTAAATCTAACGATTGCATACCATCGGAATATTTCCCTTAATTTATAAAAAGTATGATTAAACGCTGATATCGTGAATTCGCTTTAATCTTAATTTCATTTCATTTTAATACTTCAGCGATCCAAGAATAAATGAATTGTGATACTGTGATGTGACTAAATCAAATTGTTTGTTAATAAACTTGTTCTACACATAAAAAAATATTCGATATTTCAGAAACACAGAAACATTCAAATACCAAAATATTCAGAGCTTTCTAAAACGTAAATAAATTAATTAAATAGTTAAATGAAACACTCAGTAACTTCAACAGCTGCTGGTAAAACAAAAATTCTTTCGCAAATACTTCAAAATTCCTCTTAAATCTTAAATTAAAAATTCTCATCTGAAATAAAACTAGCAAAGTGGAAAAAAGATATGCAAACTTTAATAATTCTGCAAAACTTATAATAAACGGCTGTGTTTAATATGAAAAATATATGTTGAGTATCTTCCCGCTATTTCCCAGAGGACGGTAAAATCCGATTTTATGCGAACAACGTTATTAACCCTGAAACCGGTCGATGAGAACTTCGGACGCAAACTAAACTTTAGAATATCATGGGTATTACGGGCATAATTAACGTAATTTAATGTTTAGCGTTAGAATACTGAATTGTTTAAACGTGATGGAAACACATTTTAATCGTACAGCTCCATAATTTAATAACTTAACCGTTAATCAAGCAATTTACTGATTCAGCTACAACTAAAATTACTTCGCTAACTGCAAATGATTAATTTCATGCAATTAAACAAATTACCTTCTTATTTAGGGTCAAAAGAAACTAAAACTAAACTAAAGAAATATTTCAAACACAGATAAGACTCTTAACAATTAATTGAATCCTTCACGAAATCACCCTCACGAAAAATATCCAGAAACCGTCACTGCTATCTTCGTTATTAAAATATTTAAAAAGTCTTTCGCTAATGAATCCGAAAGATCTGACGACTCACGTGTAACGTGTGAACTTGGCAAGAAGCAAGGACTACATCTCGAATTATCGATTATTACATTTGATCTTAAAATTCAATAAACGATGCCTCGTGTCATTTCGCATGCTTGGCGACATAATTACATTTCTAGATCGGTATTAGTTCGTATCCTATTTACACGCTACAAGTGTTTCACGAAGTTAACTCTTGATTACAGAGCTTCAAAGAGAACCGACTGACTCGTGATGTTTCTCGACGAAACGAACCCCTGTAAAGCCTTCCACTGACAGGAATAATGGGAACTCCATTTCTATCACTGGTCAGAATAGGAAACTGACGAAAGGCTGCTAGTGATTAGAGTAAGTACCTTGTTTAAACTTCCTTCCCGTTGAAAATTCATTTCAGACTTAACAATGTAGTTGTAGGTTGCACGAAGTGTTCCAATGAATTCTACTTTGAGGTAGAATCTTTAAAACTACATCAAATAACGATGAATCTAATGTCGAATTAACACTAGATCTATGAGAGCCGTCAAATTGACGGGTTCCTACTTTTTTAAAAATATTTCTCAAATTTATAGAGGAGCGGTACAGTAGATATTTCACGCGTATCTTATAATACACAAATTACTTAACTGATTGTATTTTTTGCCGCTAAATCTATCTTTTTTCAAAATACTTATTTAATATATTTAAATATACCAGATTTAGCGGCCGTAGATCTAGTGTTAATGTGTTAGAAGGGAGGAAATGAAGAAGACAAAAAATTTAATCGATTTAACAGTAAAATTACTAAGGTGATCATAGTGACCGGTTCACAATTTTTTCTATAGGTTTTCCCATTTTGATTATGACAATGTTCTTGTCTTGAGAGTACTCAATGCCATTGTGGAGAATGTGTAAAGCGTCGCTAACGTTCAATTGCACGTGGCATATCAAATTAATGTGTACACCGACATATAATACGAGACAAGATTGTTTGGAGTAATCAGCACTCTCTGTAATTACAGTCGGTGAATCCGTAAGCGTTTCTGCATCGATTGGTTCTCGGTTAATTCCGTGTGTTGCGATTAGGATCGATTAAGTGGATTATTGTCTGTCGGAGAATTGACACACTCCAAAAACTGCTTTACAGATTTCACCGCTTTATTATGTTCCAACGTACATCTTTAGGTACATTTGATTTTATATTAATTATTATAATACCGTCTGAATTCCCCTTCTTTTATTAACCAAACTATTAAGTTACTAATGATATTCTGACGTTAAATTACTTTGTCAATTACATTATTATTTTGGTGGTTCGGAACTCATCGGAAACAATGGATCCTATGAAATATGTACGTTCCTGTTAAAGCCAAAAAAGAATACAAAACAAAAATAAAACCGATTACTTCGTATCCGCAGTGATTTATTATTTTCATCATCTAAATTGTTGGTGCAAATCTATCGGCAATTTTGATTTGGATAAATTTCTTCTGTTATTAATTAACCCTTTGCGGACGGAAACTTTTTTGAATATTGAGAAATAATGATTTGTTTGGCGTTACAAAACTACCTTTTTATCAGAAAGTCAGAGTGTTGATGTATAGAAATTATAAATGACTATTTGGGTAATCATATTTCAACAGTTATATTTCAATTTTTCAACTCTAACCGTGTATACATACACCGAAAAACTGTAATCAGATTTTTTCTCAGGCCGCATACATGCGTCCATCGTCCTCAAAGGGTTAATGAATTCTAGAACACATAAAATAATTTCAATACCAAGTACTTAGTTCTGTCGAGAGAATAATTTTCAAATGTTGTATTCTGGTCAGCAAGTTGCGTTAATAACCACCATATAAGTTTCACAAATGACGTATCTTCAATATAACTCAACGCCTCGTAAAATTTCTCCGAAATTCAGCAACAGTTTTAATAACGTCAAAATTTCCTTCAGCCAATCTCCACGCAGTTATCCAGAGTTTCAGGGTAGTCATTCGTAAATCAACTTATCCGAACGACTTAAAACTCAGCCATATCATGCCTCTGCAAACCAGTCGGAAATGAACCGGATTATTTGTTTTATTTTATCCTTTGCACAGCAAAATTTTACTGAAGGAACGTCAAACGATGCGCCGGTGTAAAATGTGGCGATAATTACGACAATGGTCTAACAATAAGTTATACATTCTTCGTTCCGTAAAAATTTCAGGAATATTTAGTTAAAATTCAAATCATCTTCAGTGTTAGATACGTTAAACTATACAATTTTTCATACTTTCTAAAAAAATATTTTCACCATATTGTAATGTATATTAACGGAACACAAAATGAGTGATGAATTCAAGTTTTAAAATTTTTCACTTTGACCACTTTGACAATCACCGTCACAATTAGCCGTTACAAAGGAGTATTTGGTTTAATGATTTAAACTCTGTTTCCATTAAAGAAGGTCCAGGAGAATACTTACGGAAGCCAACGAAGTACATCTACGTTTAATGAATGACTCACAGCACCGACTCGATCGGATTTCAATTTAGATAAATACAGGAGCATCTTAGGTGTCGTTAAGCCGTCATTGTTTCTCGAATCGATTACTTTGTATCTTATTTTAAATCTGGCAGCCTTTTGACAAGGTTCTTCGTCAGCGATTAAGGATAATCAATACAGAGTCACGGAATGTCATTGTGCTATCGTCAGGCATGTAAAGTTACTTAGAATTTCTAAAGCTAGTTAAGTAGAGAGTAATTAATACCTCAGGAAGATGATTGAGAGAATGTTGACGACTTTACGTTTAGCTTTGTTGATCTAGTTTTGAATTGGTGGATCTAATCGACGTTGTTGATTTGGAATTACTCGTTATTTCATAGGATTCATTTGTAACACTATATACGGTATAGTGTCAGATATTACAAGCAGATTTTAGAAGAAAAATCCAAGTAACAACAAATTTTAGTTGGTAGCTTTACGTTTCATTTTAAACTGCCAGATCAAATTGAACTTATTAAATTACAATATATCGTAATTTTATACAATTCATTTACAACGCGATTCATAACATATCATAGCCTTGGTGGTTCGAAACCCGCCTAAAAGTGGGATAGGACGTAATGGCTAGGACTCACAATCAGTGGGTCCGAGGTCAAATTCTCCCGTAACCTTTGCGTAATCTTTGTTAAATTATTATTTAATATATCATAGCCTCCGTGGTTCGGAACCCACCTAAAACAGTAGGTCCTAGACAAAATAATCATAGCATAAGGTTATGGCAGCATACCTGTAAAGGGTCAGACTCTCAATCAGTGGGCCCTAATTCAAAACCTTCTCCTTCACCTCTGGGAAATTCAAAATGTTTCCTACGTGGTACGTGTAAAGTGAGGGACCAGGAACAAGGCACTTGGGACGGAAGATTGCTCTCGCACCTCCTATCCCCGCCATGTCGCTCCTGGAAACCTGAGATCGACGAATGACAACCGAAAATAAAACCCTCCTTTCGTCGTTCACATGACGACGCAACGAATATGCAGGTGTCTCTGGCCAATAGCGCGTCAAAATCTGAAAATGCGTGAGGGAGAGGGAAATCCCTATCCGTCGGGCGAATCAGAGCTTACCGCTCAAGTGCCTTGTTTCTGGTCCCTCAGTATATCATAGCCTCGATTGTTCTGAATCCACCTAAAACAGTAGGTTCTAGGCAAAACAACCATAATAATTAACACTAGAACTACCGGTGTTGAATTTATCATATTTTAAAATATTAAATAAGTACTCTGAAAAAGGAGAAATCAAGAGGCGGAAAAAATAATCGATTCGGTGATTTATGTTTTTTAAGATGAACATAGAATATTTATTCTAAGACTCTTCTATAAGCTTGGAGAATTTTTGGAAAAAATTGTGTACCAGTCATTTTGACTGGTTTGGTAGTTCTAGTGTTAAACCCGAAAAAGATAAATACTAGGATGGTCCTTATTTTTCGACTTTTGAATTATCCCCGGGGCACTTTCTCATTTGATTATATACCTCTAAATATGAAATAAGTTTTTTTTGTTTTTTCTTTTGTTAAGATTTAGAGGTCGCTACCAGCTGTCAAAATTTTTACAAAAAGCGTTGAAGGACAGCTTAAATGATGGTTTCATTAATGTTTCATTTAGGTGTTTATATCACATTTTACGTGCAAGTGAAACTCGCATAGACAATCGCTTCTTATCCCTTCCTCCCCTCGACTTCTTTTCTGTACCGACGCGTCGAGATTTAGACCGTTCACACAATCAAAAACATAAGCCGTAAGACGTACAATTTAAGACGTACGCGTGCGCACTAACATCATAATAAGTTAAAAATTGGTTTGTACGCATGCATACGTCTTAAATTGTACGTCTTACGGCTTATGTTTTTGATTGTGTGAACACCCTTAGCCCGCCCCGCGCTTCAATTCTTATTTTGAGTTTTTATTTAAAATTCAAACCTTGGTAGCGACCTCTAAATGTCATTTAAAAAATTCAAAAAATATACTGAAATACTTTCTTATGGTATATAATCGAATTACGTGGTGCCCTGCGAAATTAAAGAAAACAAATTTTTTTCTTAAGAATAAGGACCACCCTAATAAATACATACACACCAACGTATATGACACAAGAAAAATTCTAACGGCAAAGATACAAAATATCAGAATATCTTTGGTAAATGCACGCGAAGATTCTCGATGCACGCATATCAACTGACTTCTGCCACTCGTCCTTTCTCCCGTCTCGTTCGCATTTTATTTGAGAACTGCAAACGATACACACGGAGGGCGTTCCGTATTTCGCGAAATTCCAAGATACACACGCTGTCTGCGACGGAAGTAAAAGTGTTACGCATCTCCAGCACGCTAAAGGAAGACGGATTGCTGAAAGTTCCGAAGCATAACCGCACGGTAAAAGCTAGCTCGGCAAGTTTAACTTAAACAACCCATAGGAACGCGAGACGCTCCTGGCCGGGACAAAATTGCGGAAAGCACCACGAAAAGAGACGCGTGGAAATGAAACGATGGAAGTTTTGAGAGTTAAGGAATTCTCTCTGTAGCCGAACCTGAGGCTGGCCTCTCGAGTGGATTTCTTCGGTGTTGCATGGAATTAGGAAAAGTTGTCGGATTACGTAACTTCCTGATTTGTTCCGATGACCCTCGAATTGAATCGGACTCCTCCTTCCTTGTGGGTCAATTGATACGGGATTTATCCGGCGTTACTACGAATTGCTAGATTAAAGGAGAAACGAAGCTCGGAGAGTAATTAGAGGATTCTTCGGATAGTTTCGAATTTATTTTGTATGGAGAAAGAAAGGCGAAAGGGCGAAAGGGTAGTGAAAAAGGATCGGAGAATAAAGAATGTTCGACTGAATCGTGAATTTTATTCGTATTTAAAAGTTTAAAGTGGATCTGTTCGATGAATTCTGGAATTAAACTGATGGTTGGATGTCTCGGTATTTTATTTCTTGTGTGAGAAGAATAGTAGAATCAAAATTTATGTATTACTATTATATCTGTCAATGTACGAATATTGACTACAGTTATTAAATTTGAATTCGTAATTTTACAGCCTTAATTCATAAAATTGTAAATGCAGCTGGCTATAACAAAATATCCGTATACTTAAAATTTAATAGCCTTCATTGTTAGAATATTTAAATATTATAGTATTTGAAATATTGCTTGGAATATGTATCTAAACATGTTAATAAACGAACATTGAGTACAATAATTCAATTATTTGAATTTACAGAATCTTAGGTAAAATGATTTGTGATATGTCTTTTTAAAATGGAATATTTTTTATGGTGTAAAAGATGGTAGATAGCTTTAGGGTTTTTCGGTACAGTTTTTAACATTTTTAACCCTGTATTTTTCGATAATGATCCTCCATTTGGAGGATAGGAAGGGGATGACTAGAGGCAGGAAAAAGACGACGCGGAAGAAAAAGAGAACTGGAAAGTAAGAAAGGGTGGATAAGATCGGGTAACACCGGGTGGATGAAGGAAGACAAATGATCCATTATTCAATAGTAATTTAAGTAGATTCCAAAATGCGTAACTTCGCTTCCGTTCCATCTGCTATATCCAATGTAGAATGCATAAATTAAAAGCTTATTGCATTTTGGATGTTCCCACCAGACGAATTCAATTCCATGGAACATTCGTGAACTTTGATACAGTTCATCCGAAAACTTAGAAATATTTCAATAAAGTCAGAAAACTTAGAATTGGAAGCGAAATTTTTATAGAGACAATTGTATAATAGAATTTCTTTGCAACTTTCTTCCTCGAGGATAGATATGAGAAGAAGAGGAAAAATTAAAATTCTTTGAAGTGATGTTAATTATTTTATTTTTATACATTTTGTTCTTTTACTTTTATCATAGAAATTTTTATAAACTCATAGGTATCGTATAAATTAATTAACCACCGACTATTTTATCATTGGAAGCTGTTAGTGGCTTTGAAGAAGGAGAACTAAGAAATTCTTATTAAGATCGAGTTAATCTACCTCGAAATAATAACTCGGAAGGATATCCGCCGTACAAAAAAATGTCGCATATATTTTCGGCCACAGGAATATAAAATAAGGCTTCATAATTCCGAACCCTATGCTAAATGTCTTAATATTCAGGAGTCATATTTCATCGAGGCAACGTCAAAGGGAAAACCCGGGATATTTCGATGGCATTAAAAATTCGTTGAATTTTTATGATTTCAAGTAAAAACTGAGGGCAAAGAAATATTCTTCGGTAATTTAAACGATTATCTAATATCGATACGAAAGAAATTATACCGTAAGAGTATTTGGAATAATTCTCGAAAAATAATACTATTATAATAATTCTCAGAAAATAGCATTAATAATTATCGACGAATAATTCAAATAATACTCGGTGAATAATTCGAATAATTTTTCACGATTAACACGAATAATTCTTCGCGAATAACTCAAATAATTCGCGGTGAATAACTCGAATAATTCTTGACCAATGGCTCGAATAATTCAAAAAGCTGTCGACGAACAATTCGAAGTTTGAATTCGAATTTCTTGACGAATACTGCGTATAGTTGTCAACGAATTCGTTAAAAAAAAGTATAAAAGAATGCGTTTGGAGTTGAAGTATGCTTCGATCGCTGATACTGAAAGTTGCGCGCTATCAGTTTGAAAATCAACCGAGTTCTCGCCGAGAACGCATCAAAATTTGAACATCCATTACAGTTTCGAACAAAAAGGTGCTATGCATCGTCCGTCCAATTGTTGCGAAAACTCCGCATTGCTTGACCACGGACAACGTATTCGCGTAAAATAACGAAAATAATGGCAGGTCTTGATTGGAAACCACGTTGATAATTGGTCGGAAATTCTATACAGTTATTGCAGTCTCATATTTCATGTTCGAAGGGGACGTTGTCATGGAAATTGTTGCGTATTCGCGCAAACGAGAATTCTAATTTTTTAATCATCCTTCGCGACGGATAACGACCTACGGAATGAGTTTAATAATTAAAAAATAATACTTGCTCCGATTGCTGAAAGCTGCGGTATGGATTCATTATTCATATATAGACGGATTTTATATCATGATTAATTACTATTAATTATCGAACGATTTGACGCACAGAAATAATATCATATTCACGCTTTATCCTGTCGTTATGAATTCTCGGAAAATGCGGGGCCAATGAGATATGCGAAATGTCCATTCCATCTAAATAATTATTTCGCCGTCTCTCCGTTCTTTCTCCGTAAAAGAAAAATTATACTCGCTTGAAATTCATCCGAACTTTCGTTCGTTCTCGGAAATATTGTAAATCCCGACGCTGAAGGATTCTGCCTATCTTCCAAATGCCCGAGTGAATTTCGTGAATTTCCAAATTGACTGCATTTGATTTTTAAATGCAAACGATCCTAACTCGCCCAGCGAACTCGAATGGAAATAAAGCCGTGTAAATTCGATGGTACACTCGAGTGAATTACTCGTAGTCTTTAACACTGATGTTAATTAAGTTCTGTGTGTCGAGGAAAGTCCACTCATATTTGCAGCTTGCGAAGTAAAATTCTGTGGATGACTTCCGTCCTTTCAGTTGTACAAAATTTTCGTTTACTATTTCAGCCGCGTTAGATATTCATGCGTGATAAATCGTGTTAATTAACACGCCTTACGTTCTCCTACATTTCACGTTCCGTTTCGCGGAAATTTTACAACCCCGTACTACCGACGTAGATCGCCGTGAGGTTTAAAGCGATAAAGCACTTCTTTTTGCATCTACATTATGCATGAAACAACACAAGAACGGCTTTTCGATACAATTCGCAAGCCCGAGGATCAGGTTTCTCGGATACCTACAATTCACCGGATTATGTTCGCTCTCCGCTGGATTTACATTCATCGGCGATCGAAACTTTTACTGGCCATTTTCTCTTCCTTCATCGTGGTTTGTTTCTGCTGCTCGGAGAACAAAGTCAATTTACTAGTTACTCTTTTATAAGCTGGATTACATTACAGAGATAGTATTAATAATAGGTAGTTATAGTACTAATTAATGAACCTGTGTTAGAATAGCAGTGGCTAAAACCTTGGGGAAATATCTCGCATGTTCAGATATTCAAATCTAATAACAACATCAACAATAATATGTGAATTTAATATTACTGTTAATGTAGTAAACAATTAAATACATGCGCTAATAATTACATTAATGACGCTAATAGTGATCAAAATCCGAATGTGTTAGTTTCAAGTTTTATGAGCAAAGCTAAGAAGATAGAATTGGAGGAATCGTGTTCAGTAATTCGGCGTTGTGCCGAGTGGCACAATTTGCATATTTCATATATTTAATTATGTTATACACATCCTTTGTATTTTTACAATTATAACCCTGAGTATAATAATAACCTTAGTCATTACCACTCAGAGTAATAATGACTGCAGTCATTATCACTCACTGTAACAACAAGTACATTCGTTATCACTCCGGAAAATATTGTCAGTAGTCATTGTCACTCGGTAAAATAATGATTGTAGTTAGTATCACTAATTGCAAGTAAAATAATAACATTTATCGTTATCACTCAGTACAATAATGACTCCGTCATTTAACTCTTTGAGGCACGGCGGGATTAAAAGCGTCCCACCGCTAAAATTTATATTATTATATAAATTTGTTAATAAATATAAACCAACTTTATTCAATCAAAAAAAAAATTGTCTGTGCAACATGGGTTATTTTATTTTCCGAATTCCCGTACCTCAAAGAATTAAAGCAATAGTTGGAATTATTATATAAACACAGAGAAACGTTTCTCTATGATGCTTCAAAAGCTCGTAAATTTGTACACCACCATAGATACAATACTCTGCAATATATTCCCCATACGGAACTCTCGATCTTCGCCTCTGACGTTCATCGATATTTTCAATTTATTTCAGTAACACTTTGCTCTGTGGTGAATGTGAGAATGCTCTAAAGCACTATAGGAAGTCGAAGCACTTAGAGCCGACGAGAGCAAGGCTGTAAATTCGCGAACGTTGTAAATTCACCGTCTGTATAGTTACCAGACACTAATTCAGCGACCAATCGAGCCTCTCTGGCACGATGACGATGTTAAATAAAAGATTTCAGTGAAAATGAAACGGTGCAGCACGACGTTAAGTGGAGTATAACTGCTTTAGAGCATTGCGTCTGTTACTTGGGAAATTCGATGACAGAAAGTTGGCGAAGTCGATGGAAAACTGTTAGAGTGAAAATGTTCAACATTTAGAGCTTTACAAATTAATTCTTGGTGTTTCATGACAAAGAGTTGGCAAAGTGGATAGAAATCTGTTAGAGGGAAAATGAGAAATGTTTAAGGGTTGATGAATTAAAATAATAATTGATGCTGTTCTTTAGTTGTTTCTTTAAGTGTTTATGCTAATCGTACGTTCTTTTCAGGATAAGGTCTGATTAAAGTGGGCCATAAAAAATAAATATGATACAAGAAAAGCGTTTTCTTGAGATATTACTAACGTTGAAGTATTAAGAATAAAGTCGTTATGTTAAAGCAACGCGCTCAGCTGCTCGCAATGAAAATGCATAATTTTCAATTTTAACGAGTCCCTTCGTAACACTTTTGTGCACCTGATGTTACATATTTGCACGGTGCATCGTAATTGTTAGAGTTTACAAATTACAAGTGATACAGATTTGAAATAAAATTGTAGATTATAATTCGAAGGCAAAAAATGGGCAAAGTTTGATGTAACTTGTTATATGAATTATTAATATTTAACAGAAAATACGCTTTCAAACAACTGCACGAAATTCATCGAATTTCTAATTTCGTAAATTCATTCGACCACGAGAATGTCACGTTCGTCCTACATTCGTGACTATTTGATCGATAAATGTAATTAGGAAACATATTTTTCACCGTCTACGAAATCGAATTATGGTCTTTGCTTATCGTGCTGCATCGGAAACTTTTAATCATGAGGGACATCTGTACAGGGAATGCAAGGGAACGGCTATAAATTTAGATTAAGATCGTTAATTACGTAAATCACTGCTTTACTGCACATCCAAAGTAAGATACTTTGAAGCCGAGCCGAAGAAATGAGCAAAGTTTAGATCGGTATATCGTGATAAATACAAGATTTATTATCAATCTAAAAGTCATATATCTAAAAAAAAAAAACTTCTCATTAGACTTAAAAACAGTTCAGTTTTGTAATTGAAATTATCCGTAGATAATTCCAACGTTCGATCAAATCCAAAGTATTCTTCTGAACTTTGAAGATTACAGAGGAATTAATTTCTTAACAATGTATCAACAATCAACACATCCCCAAATCACAACTAAAGCAAGATACTTCAATTGAATAGCTAAGTTCATTATCAAATTTCAAAGTTGAACACAATTTCGTTAATTAATTGACAAACTTCCAAGAAACTCTCTACAACGATCGGATTACAAAAAGTGAACTTCGGAGAGGATTTCTATCGAAGCAAGAACTTCAAACCGATGTGAACTTCGAAGTTCGAATCAATTCCGTCGAATCAGTGGCACTTAACTTGTCCTGTTGGGACGATAAAATGAAACCGCTAACTAAGTCTTCACATTCAACTATAAATCTCAATGAAAACCGTCCATCTTAACGAGACGTGCAGCTTCGAAATCAAAAAACCGGCTGCCGTTCAGCGAACGCGATTACCGCGAGCTTTAACTCTCGTCACGTGTTTTCCAGTGTGCAACCGCAGATTTCTGTAGTTGAAGAAAGCTTCTCGGGGTGATGTTACATACAATTTTGTCGGGAAAAGAAGCGAGAACGTTGGAAAACGGAAACGAAGAAAGCGATGAAGGTGCGACAAGAAGGGCGGATGAATTGATGGATAGATTAAGGTAGGTAGAGAAGCGTCAAGAAAGAAAATAGAACAGAGACGGAATAAGAAATTGAGGCTCTAGGAGAATAGAAAGAGAGGAAAAGGAAGGAAGAGAGAGACAGGAAATAGAGATTTAAAGTTCCTCTTATTTTTAAGACGAGCAATATTTCCCAGACATGGAAAAGATTTTCAAGGTCCGCCGCGAGATGAAGGAGGATGCGGTAATATAAGCTTCTTCCATTCTGTTCAGAGGAGTTCTTCTCGCAATGCGAAATCGCATTCAGCGGAATGCATGGGTAAGAACGTTTTTATGGGTTTATTTCTCGGTAGAGGTTGATGTATTATTGCACTCTGTGAAAATTGGAGCCACTCGATAATCGTGATGAACGTTCCCAAGGATCGAACGCTTTGGCGAACAGTTTATTCTGTAGGAATATTTGTAGTTGAGTGAGAAAATTAGATAATGTGCCGGTTTCGAGTTGTAAAGCAATCCCGTCGAATGCTTACGTTACGGCGTGTTTCCTGTGAAGTTTGTAGAACGAAACGAAAGGAGAACGTTTTAATGTCACCGACTTTCAAGTACCATTTAAAGCAGTCGATACATCGAGATTTATCTTTCTCAGTGTCAAGCAGACCATTAGCTGTACAAAGTTTGCCAATACGGTGCAAAGTTTACGAACACTTATGGACAGTAAACGGAGGAATATGGTCCTCCCGATGGAATTACTTATCGGGGTTGAATTAGGGCGGTCTGACTATGAAGGGACTCATACCACTTACACGCGCTTCTAATCCGAAACGACAGAATACTTACTACTTGCGAATTAATTAAGTCCTTTTTTAAATATATATGTAAACATTATTCAATGCGATCCTCCAAATTAACATTTACAATTTATTTTGCGCTTCTCGGCTTCTATTAATTTTAACGTGGGAAATCGTAAATAGTTAGTTTTCCTTGTTTCGGCGTGATTAGCAAAATTTCGTCAATACTCCATTGCAAAAAAACCAAGTGTGTGATAATTACTTTTTTGCGATCAGACGACAGTTAGGGCGTCAAGGAAGGCGTAGAAATAAATTTCATTAACACTAGAACTACCAAACCAGTCAAAATGACTGGTGCACAATTTTTTCAGAAAATTCCCCAAGATTATAGGAGAGTCATAGAATAGAAATTCTACGTCCATCTCATAAAACATAAATTACCGAATCGATCATCTTTTCCACCTCTGAATTCCCCTTTTTTCAAAATACTTATTTAATATATTTAAATATAACAGATTTACCGCCGGTAGTTCTAGTGTTAAAATCTATTCAGAAAAACGCGAGATATGATTTTTC
Organism: Cerceris ruficornis; assembly: GCA_963989415.1. NCBI lineage: Eukaryota > Metazoa > Arthropoda > Insecta > Hymenoptera > Crabronidae > Cerceris > Cerceris ruficornis. Next base: position 7,905,789 of record OZ022527.1, read on the forward strand.
AAATTCGGGAAAGTCGAGATCTTGGTTCCGTGCCGGATGCCCGGATGAGGAACGCAACTTTTACCAAAATTTCATTTTAATATAAATGAAAGGAGCAACTTTGATAGGACATTCGTTATATTTTAGGCAGAAAGCCTTTCGTTGAGGTATGTAATGTCTCTTACGCTGCTTAAGTAGTTGTTATAAAATTGTTTGAAGTCAAAGCTCAAAGCGCAGCGGAAAAAATTCGTTATGGCAATTAGTTTAAAGCAGTAATTATGAATTAGTAAGATCGTCCCACTTTTTGCCGAAAATTTCTTGTACCTTCCAACTACGTGCATGTTTTCATGCTTTGCATGATGAAGTACGTAATAAAACTTCAGAACATTCTACCATAAACTTAAAACCTGACAGGGGCTGTTCCAAAAAAAGTTGTTTTTCCTGCTATTTTTTGGCTTGAACTGCGCATGGGACACGTTAATTTGTGTTTCTGACTAATTCCAGGTACAGGAGGTATAATTATTCATGCATTAAGCAGTAATGTGGCCAGGCGTCATCATCTTGCTACGTTAACGTACAACGTTGCATTGTTGAGCATTAAATTACGCGAAGTTTGTTAAATTTCTTGCGGCGTGCCTTGCAATTGTTTAATTGCTTTACAGTTATATCTTCATATTTTTCTCCCACGCTTTATTTAATTTTCCTAATTGCTCTTGTTATTATTGTTGACGGGTAAACTGGAAATTTAAAGACAGATCGGTGCTGTAGTGAAAGTTAGAAGCATAATTACCGGGGACAAAATTGTGTAGACCTGTTTATAATTCCGCAAGATCATATATCAATCAGCGTGTCGAGTTCTTCCATACATTGCTAATCAGGTTATAATTATTGATTTGTATTCCATCGATCAGCCTGTAATTTCCTTAATGCTGTCATAATTTTTTCCAAAGCTGAAAAACTTACCAGTCAACTTCCAACTCAATTACGAATAGATTACATTCAATAAAAACTTCTCCATCCGATGAATTTTAAATTTTTAATCGCACCGAATTTTAACTTTGTGATGTCCTTTAAAAAAAGCAAGATTTAAAGATATCGTCTTTGAGTCCATTTCTTATAAATATAATTAATTATCACGAAACACGGAAATATTCAACGTCATTTTTTCTCCATTAGGTATAGCAACAATTTTGAAATTTTCCAACTATAAAAGGTCGGAACAGCATCACGATCCGGATAAAAAATAGATCAAGAATCAAAGATATCAACCACGTATCCATAGCTAATAAATGCAGGTAATCGGCGTGAATACGATCTCGTCAAAATCAAATCAAAATCGTCCGTCCGAATTCGTCGAAATCTGCGCCGATTTAATCCGATTCCGAACGGCAAATCAGTGGCGTTAATTCGACGACGAATTTCATTCGCTATCGTATCGCGTAAAATTTGATAACCTCGTCGAGAAAGGAGGCGTCGATTTTTCCAGCGATTTTTCAAATTACGCCGAGCGAGACGAAGCACCGGGGCAAAGCCGTAACACTTTGTAACCCTTCGGGGCGTATTCCGGTCGAAATGTATATCACGTTATTCCCGATCATCCGAGAGTATCGATATCCGCCGACGGCGTCTCATTGAGATATTAAGCGCATATTTTACAAAAAGGGATGCAGCCACCGTTATCCCGGAATGCAGCAGACGCATTCCATTAGAGGAAATACACGCCGGGACTGTTGATCCATGCGTATTCCCTGAGAAACAGATGGAATGTCATTGCGACGTGCTCGTCATTTTCTTTTATTTTCATCTTTCTTTCTTTTTTTTTTACTTTTTCACAGATATCAGGGAGATATAACGATATTTTCATACGGTAGGGAATTTACGTGGAGACCTGTACTGCCGCGAAGTGAAATGAAATCGGATTTATCGTAGATCGGGATAATGTTTCCTTAGATCGGATGAAACGTATATATCCGATGCCGTCGAGGGCCGTGAGATAAGGGGAGGATATTTTAAATGAGTTATCGAGCGACGTGATATGGCTATCGCGATATCGAATGTTGGTAGGATGCTCGATAAGCAGATAATATAATTGTGGGATGTGTGGTTTACGATATAAAATAAATATTAGCGCTTTAACTACTTTGTATCCTTTCAATTATTTCATTATTCATAGAGCAGGATATTTTGTTGTAATTCTTACAAAATGTTGAGATAGCTAAATCGTGCAATTTCTTGATGGAATAAAATAAAGAGGGAATGAAATAGAATCTACGAAATATTCCGATATTATGGGAGGAAGTAACGGGAGAATAATGGGTAATAGGCAAATAACCCACGACTGAATGTCGGCGCCGGGTTCCCTATCGAAGTTCTGTTTATGGTCACCATACACATTCGATTGTACGAATAGTCACGTATCGCAGGCGAATCTAGGAAAACAGTATATTTCATTACGTCTTCGACAGGGTTGAGGACAGAAATTGCGGAAACAGTGAACCTCACGAAAATATAATTTATTAGATACAGATAAGTACTACATGTAAAGCGAGAAAAATATAATGTATTTGGTTTCAATACGATTGCGATGCCAAATATCTATAGTGAGGGACCAGAAACAAGGCACTTGGGACGGAAGGGGAGATTACTTTTGCCTGCACCGCCTATCCCCGCCATGTCGGTCCTGGAAACCTCAGATCGACGAATGACAACCGAAAATAAAACGCTCCTTTCGTCGTTCACATGACAACGCAACGATGTGCTGGTTTCTCTTGCAATAGCGCGTCAAAATCGAAAATGCGTGAGGGAGAGGGATGTCCCTATCCGTTGGGCGAATCAGAGCAAATTACATCTCAAGTGCCTTGTTTCTAGTCCCTCACTATATCTAACTGCTCTCGAGTAACGTCCGGAGTTCAAAAACAAAAGGGGATCGCGGCTCAGCATGCATTTCGAAAAGGAGAATGCTAACTTCGCATATATTTCTCACAATTTTGAAGTGCGTTAAATCTTTTAATATTTCGATGGAATAACGTAAAGAGGGAATGAAATAAAATCTAAGAAATATTGTAACATTATAGAACAAAATAAGAAGAGAATTTTGGCGTTCATTGGGAAAGTGATTACTTGTAAAAAGTACTTGTACTTGCAGGTGTCGCAATAACGATAACTATCGCACAATTCTCAACGTTTAGAAATGTTATATTTATTTTTACGTGTAGCGATAAAATAGTCAGCCCTTTTTTTTTATTAAAAAAGTCCACACGACCAACGTGTTTGTTTTACTAGCATTATCCATGTCGCGGTATACGCGATGCTCGTGCATTCCACGGATCGAAGTGTTTCCTACGAAATTTGATCGTCGGATTTAGGTTTTCTTCGCAGAGTAGCCGTGATCGTAAACGTAAAACGTAAAAAACGGTTTATGGCCGCGTAGAGAGAGCACTTTTCTTCCCGATACGTGCGGCAACGAAAAGGTTAATAATTCTTTAAGAAGCGATACCTACCTGCAACTACTATATTCTCGAGTGAGAAGTATTCGTGAATGTTTCCCTCTGTCGTTGGATTTGCATATACAACTGTATCAACGACTCTACTAATAACGTAATTTTATTATAGATTTTTGAAAATGAAAATATCGAATGTGAAGAAGACAACGGTGCCTTCGAACGTTCGTGTTTTACTATCAAATTGGATTAAATTAATTCAAGATGAAATAATTTCATCAATTCAGGAAACCACTCATTTTTCTAAGATAGAGGTGAAAGATATTCGCATTATAATTTATTACTCGTGACATAGATCATGAATTTCTGGCGAAAAGTAGCTGCAGCCGTGTGGAGATTGGTTATCGTCTCTTAAAGTCGAAAAGTTTTCTCGTCTCACTTGCGAAGAAACTTTGTCCTTTCTATGATCATTTATAGAATAAGAATCTCACGTGTCATGAACTCGCCATCTATAAAATATTACTTTTACGTCGTTTAACGCTGTAAGGAAATAAGAAAAGAATCTGGAGAGAGATTGTATCGGCTATTCCGTAGAATTTTTTCTTTGCTGATTGCGTATCTTAAATGGAAATGGTATTTGCTTAACTCTGATTTTCTTCGCAGTTCTCTTGATCTACCGTTATTCCGTGACTCGCTTTAAACACCGTATCTTTAAGTAGCTCGTAGAATGCAATTTTCTTATCAACCAGTACACCGCTGTGATTTATATTCCGGTCGCGTGCATTTCATAAAATGCGCTCGCAATATCAAATTTCGTATATCTAAAGTACATCGTAATAAACTGTAATGAATCCGACCGGAATTTAAAATAACCAAGTAATTAAATGTAACAATTGGTACAGCTGTTTTTCCGGTAGAACTGAGAAAAGAAATTTTCTTGAATCAAATATAGAAAAACGTGAAACACTTTGGGATCTTTTATTCTCAAGATATTGAAACGCTGGAGATTGAAAAATTTGATTTTTTAACACTTGAAACCGCAGATCTTCGCAGTCTGCTTTCATTTGTATTACTTCCCTTCCCCTCGTTCCCTCTCTTCCTTTTCTCTCTCTCTCTTTGTCTCTTTCTCTTTTCCACTATTTTCTCTCCCTCTTACTTTTTTATTTATTTTCAATCTCACGTACGTCCCTTTCCATTTCTATTTCCTCCACGTACGTACGACTTTCGCGGATATTTTTCTCTCCTCCAGCAATTTCGCAGGATCCGTATCTTCGATCATAACCGAAGCCATCCATCCACTCGTCTCTCCCCTCGAAATCGTCGAGAATTTCGTCGTCCCTCGTTGTTTGTAGAACGTTAGACGATCCTCAAAAGCGTGAGATTCCTCGGCGTGTTAGATTTCAAGTAAGCCGTGAGATATCAAATAAAGCGTCAAAGTGTTCGCATTCATCGCTCCTGATACCCGGGACCGTGCGAGAAATACGATTCGATGCTATGTTCTTAAATACTTCTTCGCCATTCTTCATCCTCTGTTCATCTTTCATGGAAACCTCGATGGCATTCGAGTATTTTCGCGAGATTGAGCACTCTTCCGGTGAATTGTACTATCACGCGCTCGAAGAATGTTTCAGTGGATTTAACACTAGAACTACCAAACCAGTCAAAATGACTGGTACACAATTTTTTCAGAAAATTCCCCAAGATTATAGGAGAGTCATAGAATAGAAATTCTACGTCCATCGCATAAAACAGAAATTACCGAATCGATCATCATTTCCACCGCTGAATTCCCCTTTTTTCAAAGTATTTATTTAATATATTTAAATATATCAGATTAAACGCCGGTAGTTCTAGTGTTAACCATTTGCAGTTCTGTGTCGAGGTATACTCGACATAGATTTACACTTTATTTTATTTTCTAACGATTTAATATCGACTTTTGAAATTCATAATGACTTTGTAATATCACCTAAATATTCGGCAGTACATGTAGATATTTCTATCATTAAAAAATGAAGAACCAAAAGCAGAAAAAGTTCTGCAATTAATTTCCTTTTAGCTCGCGACAAACTTGAGAAAATAATTCGGACAGCAAATGGTTAATTGGCCAACTAGTACCTCTTACTTCTCGATTGTACTTGACGTGTTTATTTCTATTAACACTAGAACAACCAAACCAGTCAAAATGACTGGTGCACAATTCTTTCCATAAATTCTCCAAGTTTATAGAAGACTCTTAGAATAAATATTCTATGTCCATCTTAAAATACATAAATCACCGAATCGAGAATCTTTTCCGCCTCTTGATCCCTCCTTTTTCAAAGTACTTATTTAATATTTTGAAATACGATAGATTTAACGCCGGTAGTTCTAGTGTTAATGTTTTCATTACGTAAGATCGCAGACTTCTTTCACATTTGATGTATAATTAGAGTTTTTCAATTTTTCAGCATAGCAGCTGAAACGATGTACCGTCTTTTTATTGTCCCGATATGTAACACTCTATTGCTTAATTCATTTTGAAAAATGAAATTTCCTCTTCAGAAGAAATACTTATTTCCTCGTTTTTCCGTATCAATTGCTTTGTTTTAGCTGAACTTCTCTCCCAGTTCTCTTCCTGGCTCCGTAGAGGTTTGTATAATATTGTTTCAGCGTGAGCTTTCGCCCCTCATTTTTCAAGAAGTGTAGAGTAATACAGAGAGTGATGCTTTAAATTTTCATCCACCTTATTCTCAGCTTCACACAGCACTGTGCCGCCATGGTATACGTTTAAATTTTCACACGACTCTTTCTCATCGCTCTACGGCAATGCCTCTTATTCTACACTTTAATGCTCCAATTGCCAAAGCTACTTCAAATTCGTCGGTGGCATGAATGAGGAAACGAATTTGTCAAAGTAACAGCTATGAATGTTCAATGAAGCATATTTACGCTGCCATTATAGAAAGTTCCACCGTACGCTTAATTAGCCACGGCTTAATTTCAGCTAAGGGAAAGCTTTGGTTTATGATTCCATCAAATAGACAGCCAGTATTCAGCTGTCCAATTAATCAAAGAAACTGTCTCAAAAGGGATGTCTCAAATACCACAGGATTTTGAGGACTGGTAATTTTCTCTGTAGGATTATTTGCATATTGCATGGTATCCCTACGTTTGGGGGTGGTTGCACGACGAGTGAATTCACCCTTTGATTTTAGCGAGAACTTTGTCGATATTGGCATTGGATTGTATTTACTGAATTAAAATAAACTCAGAAAATGTGTACAAAAACTGGGACTTTGTGTACCTGTTCAAAGAGGCGAGGAGTTACCAGGTTTCGGAGGCAAGTGTGTGTACGAATGTGTTTCGAGGTGAAAACGTTTTGTTGTGTTGTGTGTTATTGTGTGAGATTCGCAAAGGGTGAGCACGTGCCCTTTTATGCGTTCAAAAACTTCACTGCATTCTCCCAATCTTCCCTCCACAACCAATCAACGGGGCTACAGTTCGTGTTCTTTATTTTTACTATTTGTAAAGTGCTTTATTTTTTTCACTCTAACGATACAGCAAGCCATCATTTCTTTGCAATCTATTAGATGTGCAAATAATTTCGGTGCCTTTATATACGTTCAACTGCAATTATGTTTCAAAGTAAAAAAAGTGCTGAAACCTGGAGAAACGATTACTGCTGAGCGTTACCAGCAACAAATGATGCATTTAACACTATTCCTACCACGACCGGTCAAATGACCGTTTTTAAAATTTCGATTAGCATTTCCCATATACAACGTAATTGAATCGCCTTTAAACTTCACGACTTTTCCTCAAGCATAGGTATAATACACTCACATTGTAATACATTTTTCAATATTCACTTCTTTCTTTACTGTTCATTTGCTGGGAAAAAATTATCATTTGACAAATTCACCGGTTGTGGTAGGAAAAGGTATACGTGAAGTGTCGGTAGGAATAGTGTTAAGCAACGCAAATGGACAGAAGAGGCCTTTTACCGCCAGTGGAACGAGGCAGCAGCTGCTGCGTGACAACACATGCCCACATACGGCGAAAACAACATTGGAAGTCATTTTTTCTATGGGCTGGGAGATTCTCCCTCATGCGGCATATTCCTCAGATTAAGCTCCCTCAGATTACCACCTTTCGGTCGCTGCAACATCATTTAGTTGATTCCCACTTCAAAACTCTCGAAGATGTCCAAAAAAGCATTAAAAATTTTATTCAATCGACACCATCTTATTATAGAAACGGAATTCGCCAACTACCCGAAAGGCGGAAGAAGTGTGTAGAAAGTAATGATGATTACTTCGAAAGTGCATTCCTATTTTTTATAAATGAACATCGAATATATGATAAAAAGGCACCGAACTTATTTGTACACCTAATAATATCAGCATAAAAAATAATGAAGACCTTTGCCCCCTGCGAAGTCTGCACATTAATGTTATCGTCATAAATTTCTGTTATATCATTATCAGACGAAAACGTTACAATAATATCAACAGTTAATTCGTTAAAACAAGCGAGGTATTCTTGTGCAACTTGCAGTTATTCATTTACCGTTATCGTTTTATTCCATGCAGAAATGTTTAAAAAAAGGGCAAACTACCACTTTGAGCGCCTTACCCTCTATTTATGCCGCAACAATGTCCCCATATCGCGTAATCGGTGTACATTAGCGCATGCAATTACTCTCTAATCTGAGACGCAAAATCTGCACGATGGAAAAAAAATAGCTCAAGGGCGACTTTTACAAATTTATTACCGGTTTTGCATAATTTTCTCCCACTCGTCCCGATACGATCTCATAAAATTGCTAATTCCCGCGACGGCATTATGAGCTTGCTGTTTATAAATCATCGGCTGTTGCAACGCCGCCGGCCATGAGTTTCCTGGCACGTGCAGATAACGGAAGTATGAGTGCGCTATTTGCTTCTAGTTAATCGCGCTATAGAAATTAATCGAGAGACGTTTCATTAGTCTCCAATCGGGAATATAGCTGAGCATGTTTTTTCTCTGGCGCTACTTCGATTTCTCATTCATCGATGCAAATTGCTTTGCAATCGGAAACCGCATGTGTTGTAATCGATGCCGGTTAATTACGTAATATCGTATTAGTTGGAGAGAAAATGAGAAAAATATTGGAACGTTTTAATCCGCGCGTTTCGAATCTGAAATGTAATTTAACACTAGATTTACGGATGTTGATCATATACCTATTTTTACTGAAGTGAGCCAATGTGTCTTATACAAGAAAATTGAAGATTTTTGCAATGAAAATAGTACCAAATCAATTTTACCGAAAGATTTATTATTAAAAAATCCATTGAAAACATTTTTTCAAGAACTCGATTTTGTAAAATTATATTATTTCATTAAAAATGCTCTGTTCACGCGCGATATATAAATCGCAATGATGACAGAAGTGGGTAGGTATAGTGAGGGACCAGAAACAAGGCACTTGAGGGGTAATTTGCTCTGATTCGCCCGAAAGATAGGGACATCCTTCTCCCTCACGCATTTTCGATCTTGAAGCGCTATTGGCAAGAGAGACCCGCATATTCGTTGCGTCATCATGTGAACGACGAAAGGAGTGTTTTATTTTCAGCTGTCGTTCGTCGATCTCAGGTTTTCAGGACCGACATGGCGGGGATAGGCGGTGCGAGAGCAATCTCGCCTTCCGTCGCAAGTGCCTTGTTTCTGGTCCCTCACTATAAGAAAGATAATGTAGCGGAGTAGCGAAAAGAAGTGAGGTTGATTGTTTGTATGTGCGGAGAGACAAATTACAGGAGAAATAAATCACGTGCGGCTTGCAAGCCGCAAGTTGCCCAGGCCTGATGTAAGCTGTAAATTTCATGTGTTATGCGATTAACTGTTAAATCATTTTATGAATCAAATTGGCTCACAACGGTAAATATAGGTATACCACATTCGATAATGCGAAATGAAGGGGTCTGCCGGGGAGAGGAATCAACATTTACGTATATTTCATTACGTAACTAAAAACCAACATATGTTTTTAAATAATAATATTTAAAGTTTATATATAAATATATTAATCAAATTTTTAATGAGTAAAATTGGTTCCGTCCGTGAATCTAGTAATAACATTATAAAGAAACTTTTCATATATTTGACTTTTATTAATCGAATGTGGAATTCATGACGTTTAACATTGCTTCGATAATTGAGAGCAACTATATTTTGTTTCATGTTTCTGATCGCCAGTAATGCAAAATATGAGAAATGCCAATGATTCAGTGATGAAGTGTCATTGTCGACATTTTGTGTATTTTCCAGAGAGAGGAGGACATATTGGAAGAATTGTACAATAACGATTTTCGTTTGGTAGCTTGTAAATAATTACTTTCTCCCTCCAATAAAAAGAAGACTGAAAGTACAGCAGCCACGTCTCGTCATTCACTTCTCGCAGTCGTACCACAAGGAGCCTGACATTTTTATAGTTTTTCCGTTTATTGGCGCGTCGAGGAACGCTCGAGCCGACTGTTTTTACCCGAACAGTGAAATAAGAGGAAAGCAATGTCGATCTCAAACGGCGCTGGGACGGTAGTAAAACTCAAAAAGAATCGTCAAAGCAAACCCGCCGACGCCGCCGTCGTCGCTTTGCAAGAAGGCTGATAATTTATTCAAGAAGGCAATGCTGTTACTGCTTTTCGCACTCGTGAAATAAGAGAGATGGAGAGAGAGAGAGTGCAAGAGAGAAATAGGAAGGCAGATCAAAAGAGAGATAGAGAGGCAGATGAAGAGGGAATTAGAGAGACAGATGAAGAGAAAAGTAGAGAGGCAGAGCAAGAGAGAAATAGAGAAAAACAGCGAGACAGAGGAAGGGAGGAAGACAGGCTAAAGAGGAAGTAGCACGAAACCCGTTGAAATGCAGCAGTAAGGGAAATACGAACGCCGAGAGAGAAGGTTCTCTGAATACCAGCAATCTGCTATTCCATCAATCTTGTGTCTTGACAAAGCAGCAGACTGGATTTGGCAGCCCGACGTTGCTCGTTCTTTTGCTGCTTTTATTCTCTTTTTGTTATGTTCCTTCTCCATCCCTCTTTCCTTCGTCTTCCTGCATTCTTCTCTCGTCTCAATCTTCGCGCTACCTTTTTCCGTCTCTCCCTCTCACAGAGATGAATTTTCCTCCTCGTTCTTTTTAACTGCTCGTCGACAGACGGAAGATTACAAAGGTCCAAGTCGAAACTTTCAACGAGCATCGCCGACGAAATGCTCGTGTTTCTGTCTTTACGGAATTTCTCGTGGTCAGTGATTAGGGATAGTGGAGACGTCGACGTTGAGTGAAGGAAAACGAGGAATTTTTACGACTCGCTATGAAACGACGTTACTCGAATCTTCACTTCTGCGAAATTATGTCGTTTTACTTTATTCCGCCCCATATAGCGTAAAGAACGATGCGGATGACGAAGCGCCGCCTCGATCTTCGCGAAGACGTAAAACCGATCGGACGTGCATCGGTTTTCGACAGTAAAAAGTGAATATTTCTAAGACTGAGAATACACGGTATTTCTGTCACAAAAATATCCGTCCGACCGAATTTTTCTTGTCAAGAAGTAACTTTTGGAATTTGATTCTCTTGATCGTCAAAGGGGTGGTAAAAATCTTGGTAAATATTTGAGTTGTGAAAGTTTGCAGTAGAAATAAATCCTTTTGCAAAGTGTTTTACGGTGTTACGGTTAATTAGTATCGGCTTCGGGGAATACGTAAATAGTACAATCATCGAAAAGACAATGATTGTAAAATTGTAGGGCTAATTGCAATGGAGGCAGAGTGCTTTCGGTGGTAATCGCTTAATCAGGGTATATTTTTGCAACCCAGATACCGCTATTTAATTTTATGGTATTCCCCACTGTAACAACGTTCATCGGATAGCTTTTGTGTCTCGTTAAAACTCCTACGTTTCGTTAAACTCTTCTGCCAATTACCTCCTCTGGTAACTGTGTTACACGTTTTGAATCTGAAAGTCATAAAGGCCGCTGGGACAATTGATTCTGAACGATGAGAGAAATTAAATACAGTGGGATTTTTTAATTTTCTGCTTGGACGTTTTTAAGGGAGAAGAATAAGGGAAGTTTTTTCACAGAAATAATTCGCGTTGGAATATTGGGCTAATGGATTAACTTATGTATTTTTTTAAGATTAAAGGACGACTTTTACGAGATTTTTATAATTCATTAACGAAGTATTACTAATAATAATTAAAATTATGATAATGAAAGTGCAACATGTTTGTGCGCGCTGTGTAAAGTGTTTTAATATATTTGATTAATAAATTAAATGAATCGAGGTCGATTAATAAACGAGGAAGGTGGGCGCTGCACGGAGAAGCTTAAAAATTGAGCAAAGATTTAAGTAGATTATATATGAAATTTGAATACGAAAATTTGTAATTCAAACTTGACTGCAGGACGGTGGCTGTTTCGACGGACTCCGAGTTTCGTGGAATTTTCACTGTTTGTACTTCCACGGGAATAAGGTTAGAACTGCTTAACTTTAAGGCACAATGGATGCACGTTGCACTTACGTAAGCGCACGTACGCGCAAAGTTTACGATCACGTGAACATTAATATAAAATTTATAACCCCCTGATGCATTTATTAATTAACCAAATTCATTATATCGCAGGGGACGTTAACATTAAAGTACTGTTAAACGGTTGTGCAAAAAACATTTTTAAAAAGTTACTCTAGCATTCTTTCATAAAAGAAGAAACTTTCGTAATTTGTGTCGACTCCTAAGTTAAACCGTAGTCTTTGTTTATTTAAAAATGATATGATACTAATTCAGAGACTATGATGATTGATGAGCTCAAGGCGCGGACTCGTAATCAGTTGGCCCGAGTTCAAAATCCCCGGTATCTCTGACAATATTCTCTAAATTACTAATTAATGTGTCATAATCTCAGTGGTTCGAAACACCCGTAAAACAATGGGTCCTAGGTGAAACAGTCATAGCAGTTTAAGACGAAACAATCATAGCAGTTTAAGGCGAAAAATGCGAAAAGAATAAAAATAATCAAAATATAAATATTTATATAAGAATAAAAGTAGTAATAAAAATAATAAAAATAAATAATGGTATAATAAATATAATGGCAGATGAATAACAATAATGGTAGGTGAGAATTTAAAGGCTCAAACTTATGATCAGTGAATCCAAGTTCAATTCTCCTTTCACCTCTGGAAAATTATTTTCAAATTACTTAATATTATTTCACAGCTTGAGTGGTTAAAGAATGAAAATAAAATCTGCATTAGAGACTACGGTAGATGAGAATTTAAAGGCTCGGACTCATTATCAGTGGATCCAAGTTCTAGTCTCCTTCCACCTCTGGAAAATGATTTTCAAATTACTTAACACTATGACGTCCGGCGACACCACAGTGGTGACCTTCACAAAGTATCGCTCGGCGGCCGGCGACACCACAGTGGTGTTCTTCGCAAAGTATCGCTCGACGGCCGGCGACACCACAGTGGTGACCTTTGCTTCGTATCATTTAACATTAGATTTACGGGCGTTAAATCGGTCACACTTAAATATATTAAATAAGAGCTTTGAAAAAAGAGGGATCAACGGGGAAAGACGAAGATCGGTTAAGTAATTTGTATATTATAAGATACAAGTGAAATATTGACTGTACCTCGTCTCTATGAATTTGGAAACCGTTTTTAAAAAAGTAGGAATCCGTCAATTTGACGGCTTCCGTAAATCTAGTGTTAAAAGAGAAATACTAAGTATGTACCAAAGAGAATGTAATTAAAAAAATATATATTTCAAAAAAATTTTACATTTATTTACATATGTACATTTTCATAAGAATAGGTGAGGCGGATTGAAAACTCGTGAGAACTACCGATGAGATTAGAAAAACTTGAAATTTATCATCTCCCAATAACCTCAAAAACAGCCGGCGACAAGCGAAATAACAGAGTTAGTGGTGCCGGCGCCAAGCGAAGAATTGTTTAAAAACAGTGCGGCCGGCAAAGTGTTAATAATATATCATATCCTCGGTGGTTCGGAACCCACCTAAAACAGTAGGTCCTAAGCAAAATTGACGAGGACAATTAAAGGTGGAAAAAATATTACTAATTTACTTAAAAATTCACTTTTAATTACCGTTTTAAATTCATTAACTCTTTTCCCTCGTACAGTGCACTCTGTATCGGAAATCGATGACATTGCGCACGTACCATTGACATTAGTCGCCGGATAAGTACATCGAACGTCCGACAAAATGACGGAAGAGAGTTAAACGAAAGTGGACACGAAAGTGCTTTTTAGATTTCTGCCTTTTCCTCGGCCTCGCTTAAACCTCAGATAGGCCAGCCGGCTCGTTAGGTTATAAAAGTTTGCCACGCACGAATGAACACCATAGAAATTTATATGTACACACGTATAATGACGATTACATCGATTCCCTTTTAACCTGCTCGCTGGCACGTGTTACGATAAGAGGGACTCCCCTGATGTCTATTAAATGCAAAAAAAAACGGATAATACTGAACAGGAAAAAATTTCATTCCATGAAAGCGATTAGTTTTTTAATCCACCGTACTTTAAATATTTTTTTTTATTTTATTTCGCTGATAATAAATTACTCGGAACAAAATATCATCTATTCGTTCGACGAGCCACGCTGAACGCAATGGTCCTGTATAAAACATTCTGTTATCAAACCATTTATAACGAGTTGTTTCGCATATCAGTTCTTGTTGACTTAACATACAGTATCATGCGAATGTAAAAGCGATTAATACAAATATGGATCGCTGAAGGTATAAATTGGATGTTTTATCATCCTAAATTCAACAATAAAATCATAAATAAAGGGATTCTCTAGCGCATAAAAAATCTATTTAACCGTTTACACTTCGTTGTCGCCGCAGAGGCGACATTGTAATAGAAGCTGATAAAACATAATTTTAAAATGTATACGCTTCTTTTTTAATGACAAAGCAAGATTTTCAATTTTCCACAGATGTGTACTCACGCCGTGTAAATAGTCCTGGAGTAGCTGGTAGCTCATAGTAAAAATTACTCGGAGTGCAAAGGGTTAAGATTTAATTACTAAATGAATTTTCATTTTGCTGATTATATCTGATAAAAATAGTACACAAAAAAATACGTCTTTACGCCTTTCATCATTTTTTATGATAATTTTAACTTAATTTATACTATACGTAAAAAAATATATTAATATATTTTAATTTACTAACAAACATATCGTTAGTTTGTGCTACAGATTGTGCAATAATTATTATAATATCTAGTTTCGTTAAACGTACGGCATTTTACAATTCTCCTAACACGTGAACTCATCTTATCGAGAGAAAAGGGATTTCCAAGTGACGAATTAACTCGCCTTGGCCAGTTAAAAGGTTAAGCGTGTCGTTGCATTTACGCCGCAAACCTGTACTTTCGTGCAAACTCATACGTCCACGTAATTTCGCCTCGTGTTCACCGTAGCCAATGATAATGTCGTTTAGAAAGTTGGACACTTTCTGTTTGTGCATTAACCGCAGATTATTATCCGTTCAGAGGTGAAACAAGTAAACCGACTAAGATTTAACTCGTTCGTGTCGCGGCGTTTCAATTGTTGCTTCGTAATTCATGGATGAAATGTGCATACGTTTGCACCAAGCATTTATTCTCCTACTCTGGGAACTGTTTTATATGTTGTAATTAGGCGTAGAATTTTCCTAAGAATATACATTTTGTCATTTTATCTTTTTGGCGTTGCGAGTGCAATATAGGAAGTTCTGAAATAGGAAGATCTAATGTATTTGCAGCTATAACAAAATTATCATGACATATTAATACGCGTAGGATAATTTCTCTTGCTAATTAAATTTGTCAAATAGGGAAAAGTTCGGTGGCTTACTTTTTTGCACTGCGATTGAAATGTAACGTTATGGCACCATTGGGAGTTTTCAACTAATATGTTCTGACTTTACGAATCTTTCAAAAAAATTGTAATGACATATTAATACGCGTAGGATAATTTCCCTTGCTAATTAAATTTGTCAAATAGGGAAAATTTCGGTGGCTTACTTTATTGCACTGCGATTGCAGTGTAACGTTATGACAGCCATAGGGAGTTTTCAACTAATATGTTCTGACTTTACGAATCTTTGAAAAAAATTGTAATGACATATTAATAGGGATAAGATAATTTCCCTTGCTGATTAAATTTTTCTAATAGGGAAAATTTTGGTGGCTTACTTTTTTGCACTGCGATTGCAGTGTAACGTTATGGCAGCCATGGAGAATTTTCAAATAACACGTTCTGATTTTACAATGCATTTAAAAAAATTTACATGGCAATATTCAAAGCTAATTACCTTTTTCAACGAAATTTCGGAAATTCCTCATTGCATCACATAACTGAACGATCATATGAACCGCAGACATTGAACGATGGACATAAATGCAAATGCATTACACATCAATTTCCAACGGTTGAATGACATTTCGCCACCACCTTGCGCCGAAACTAGCCCTAAAATCTGACACGTTTGACGCCTCTCCCGTCACGTTTCCCCATACCTTTCATCCAATACGAACCACCTCTTCTAACCGATCAATTAACGGAAAATATCATAAAACCAACAGTCTGTCGTAATAAAAAAATTTGTCCGATATTACCAACGGTAAAAAGTTGCAAATGAAAGGTAAATATTTCTCACCGTCCTCGTTAAAATAAATACTCCGTATCTCGAATGTAAAAAAACCAATATAGCAATTTGTTCTTTGAATGAATCAATAAAATTACATCGCCTGACCTAACTCCGTAATGATTGAAGTAAAACATCCCCCGCGACTAATTGCACTGAATTCGACAGGCTCGGTGGCTGATTTAGGAACACGACAGCTGCGGCGCGATGATACGTTGAATATAACATGTACCTAGTTGTCTGTGCTAATAATTCAAATCTACCCACGTGCAATCATGTTCGTACTATACGTAAGGACACACACGCCTATGACAGGGGAATATACCGGATCCGGAAATCTACGCGGACCGTCTAAGGGAAATAACCGTGAGCAATGGTATACGGGTCGCCAACATGAAATCGATGATCCAGCAAGGTTTCCTATCAGGTGCTTGAGTGCCGAATCTTGTATCTGGACGCCATAAGATTTTATGATGGAGGCGAAAGCTCAGTGGGGGATGGAAATTATACCTGGGAGATGGAACGGACGGAAGAGGCTGATGATGTTTCGAAATTTCATGTACTTGCGACGGTGTTATTTTGCTGAAGATATTTGGCTAACTTGAACTCGATATGAAAAGAATTTTTTGATAGGTTAAAGTAAACAGATAGCTGTATTTAACACTACCGATGATAAATCTATGGCATTTAAATATTTTAACCCTTTGCACTCCGACTGATTTTTACTGTGAGCTACCAGCTACTCCGAATATTAACAATTGTGCGAGTGCACATCTGTAGAAAATTAAAAATCTTGCTTTGTCATGAAAATAGAAGCGTATACATTTTAAAATTATGTTTTACAATATAAAAAATTTAAATAAAAACACTGGATTTACCTGACAATGGAATTGCCAGCTTCTATTACAATGTCCCCGCTGCGTGGACAACGGAGTGCAAAGGGTTAAATAAGTACTATAGAAACAGAAGAATCAAAAGATGGCAAAGATAATTAACTCAGTAATTTCTGATTTATAAGATGGATGTTAAAAATCTATTCTATGGATCGTTTTTAAACTTAGAGAATGTTAATAAAAAAAGGGGTCAGTCATTTTTACTGAATTGGTAGTTCTAGTGTTAAAATTGACCGTGACAAGATCGATGAAATGACTGGTTCAATGTAATGAATATATGCAATTTTTTGTATAATTAACTAAGGGCTGTTTGCTGTGTTGTTTTTAATAGTAAATTGAGAATCTTCTGCGTTTCTCTTCAAAAAGTATTATCGTTATTTCATAACTAGTTACGTAACTGGTTACGGTAAAACTAAGTATATAGTGAGGGACAAGAAACAAGGCGCTTGAGGGTAATTTGCTCTGATTCGCCCGACGGATAGGGGCATCCCTCTCCCTCACGCATTTTCAATTTTGACGCCCTATTGGACGAGAGACCCGCACATTCGATACGTCGTCATGTGAACGACGAAAGGAGTGTTTTATTTTCGGTTGTCATTCGTCGATCTCAGGTTTCCAGGAGCGACATGGCGGGGATAGGCGGTGCGAGAGCAATCTGCCCTTCCGTCCCAAGTGCCTTGTTTCTGGTCCCTCACTATACCTATAGTGCCGCTGCGGTTTGTGTTAATGTGAAATTATATACTGTTGCGTAAGTTTAATTTAATTCTACCTGATTTGTGTCGATAACTAAGTTAATTTTTAGCTGTTGCTGTGTGTATGAACCATAATGAAGGTCATAATAATACAATTAATATGGCACTAACCTCACGGTTCAAGCTGAAGGTTAATTATTTAATATTGCAATTTTGAGGTTCATCTTTATGATTATCGTATTTGCGGATTTGTGGACTCTTTCCATTCTTCATTTTATGAAAGAATGTTAATAGTTAATAACTGTGTCATCATATTAATAATTTTAGTGACACGCAGGGGATTTCTGATCGTTAATTTTTTAGATAAACGGGCGAAATGAAATTCATAATTATCACTTGAAATATCGCAGAGCAACTTTTTTTATACTTTGCCGATATTAACGATCAAATTTCCCGTGAGGCTCATCAGCGGCGATTAATTTCAAGCAGGCAACGTCGACACGACCTTGGTAATTTTGATTGAGATTTCCTTTCGAAATTATTTTCGTACTTGGCAGCGAGTATGGTAAATTTAACATATGTACGAACGTTAAAAGCTAACTCTCAAGTGCAGGAAATGTATGTACGCCATGCTGGTCAGACTTGAAAGGAATTTTTTTACGACGAATTAATGTGGCACTCGTGCTTAATTACAAAATGAATGTTTCTATTAACCCTGCGCCTTTTTTGGGTCCTTTGACCTCTTGCATTTTTCTGCGACCCCATAAAAGTAAACGTTTCTTCGGAATGGAAGAAATTCTGAATCCTTCTTCTTCTTATTTTATTTTATTTATAGTACGAATTTAAAAAAAGGTATTTTAATCGGTTCGCTGTTTCACGGCGTCACTTTATTTTGATAAAATTTACAATTAATATAATGAAAATGACTTAAACTTTGTTAGAGAGAAATTTTGGTAGTAACGGTATAACTAACATGTTTATTTTCGAAGTGGGATAAGTCACTTTACCGTAATAAAAAATGGTGATTTTGCAATGGTTATACAAATTAACTTATAGTAAGAAAAATATAAGTAACCAAGAAAACAAGTACAAGTAAATCTTCTCGAAAATTGGCACCAATATTTTTAAGCTCGTTGAAATGCAAACCCGTAAATATCTCGATTTAAAAAGAAAGTGGCTTATGCCACTGTCAAAACAAACGGCTCATTTATAATCGCAATTTCCTTCTTGCACGAATGCGTTTCAGAAAGCTGAAAAATGAATAAAATATCGGTTTACAGGAAGCTAATAAGTATGCGACGTGATTTTCGTTGAGCCAAAGAGATTTTACGTTAAACACGCCAGACGATAGCGATAAATATTTGATAAAATCTTAGATACTGCTAGGAGATTTAACTGAAACATCGGAAAGGATAGAACCTGTTCGTAAATCTCATTTTGCATCGTAATTTCGCGTAATAGAAACACCAACAGGGCGCAAATACCGCGATAAATTCGAACTTTTGTTCACCAAAATCTATCAAAACTAAGTAACAAGTATTAATTTTGTAACCAACGCCGAGTAAAAATTCTTATCCTGTTTCAATAATAAAAATTTTATTCTAATAATTCACAATTTTTTTGAAGCTACATAATAAAAATTCTTCTCCATCATCAATAATGAAAAATATACATTAATAACTCACGATCTTTCAAGCTACATAATAAAAATCCTTTCCCTTTATCGATAATGAAAAGTTCACATTAAAAACGCCAACATTAAATTTCATTTTTTACAATGGAAACTAACGAATCAATTTAAATTTCGTTCATCCACATTCATGATTTTTTTAAAACACATAGAATTTATTCCAATTAAAAATTCCCCGTGAATACACTTCGTGAAAAATATTCGCCAATTTTCATCTCCAATTTCCCATTAACAGAATCCGCTTTCATACCCTTATGGTTACCGTTTAGTGCATCCACCAATTAAAAGTATCGACTGTATAGCTACTTTCGTTGCTTTCCCAGAGTATTAAGAACTCATGAATTCTAGTTAACACCCGAAAATCCTTCCGTTGAATTTGCATTTTGAGGAAAGCATCGTCTAGCTGGTGTCGGAATAAGAAACGATTTTACTTACCGAGATGAAAATTTCTTCGTACGGTTGAACCATTTTCCTTTAGGCTTTCGCCAAGGATAAGGCAAAGCCGAAGGAAATTGTACGTGCCGCTGAATAGACTTTGATATTTGTACTTTTCTAACATTTCCAACCGACTATATACCTTACCTACAATCCAAGGGAAAGGTATCTTCGCTGTTATCTTAAATTCAAAAGCTTCCATTTAACGACTGTTGCAACGATTTAAATTTCCTTCCGCCTCCTAGTATACCGTTACTACCCTCGACTTGCCGAGTTCGAAAATCCTAAGAAATTTTCGAAATACCCTCCATCCGCGTTCCGAATAATACATGATAACTGACTCGCTATACGCGTACCGTATAAATAAAACATTTCAAACGTTGAGAGAGTTCTCAAAACCGAATGGATGGACTTTTCATGCGTAATTCCTTCTTTTTGGGAAGCTGGAATTATGTAAACGCATCCCTCCCGATTTCGCATATTTTTCTTCCTTTGCGTGATGTATCGTATACGAGTGGTGAGCAAACTACGACTCGCTGCAGACACTTCAAATAACATAAAAATGTTCAATTTTAGTCATCGAAAAAAATTTATAAGGCCGTGTTCCTTTTTTTGCATATACTAAATTATCCATAGAAATTGTAATATTTATTGAATTATAGTGGCACGATAAAATTGCAGTGCCGACAAATATTCGCGTAATAATTTAAAGAACGATGAAGGGCCGCGAGGGTGAAAATAGGGTTGGCTCCAATATGTTAAACTGAAAGGTTGAAACGCGCCAAATAAACAAGGTATAAGTTTATGTGCTGTGAAAAAATGAAGACATCAATTTTTATAGAAACAGAGGTTTATTTTGGAAAATAAAAAAGAACAGGTACAACGGTAACATTAAAGGTTTTCTCATGACCCTTGACATCTCTTTCTTGACGGATCACAAAGATATTCATTGTGAAACCCTTTGCCCTACGATTTCGTTTCTAACTGAATTCGCAATGACTCAGAATTAATTTCTGAGATAAAAGATTATCACTGATTTCTGATATAACGTATAACATTACGCAACATTATTATTGTAGTATAGAAATAATTTGATCGTCTCGTGATCGACTAATATTTTCGATTAAATAGTTTTTGGAAAACTCCACCCTATTCCGTTCACCAGTTCCACACGTTGTTGTAGGGCAAGGGTTAAGGGTCGGAGCCCAGTCTTTAACACTAGAACTACCGGCGTTAAACCTATTATATTTAAATATATTCAATAAGTATTTTGAAACAAGGAGAATTAAGAGGTGGAAAAGTTGATCGATTTAGTAATTTATATTTTATGATATGGACGTAGAATATCTATTCTATTACACTCCTATAAACTTGGACAATTTTTAGAAACAATTGTGTACCAGTCATTTTCACCGATTTGGTAGTTCTAATGTTAATTGTGCGTTGTAAGAGTCTTTTAATTCTTAATCGTGCGCCAGTTTTTGAGTTCTACGATGCAATCTTTAGTTGTGTGGATTTATTAGTTAATTAGTCGTAAGATTTATTAGTCGTAAGTTATTAATTGTATTGCATTGTACTTGTGTTGTCGACGGTTAGTCACAGTCGTAGATTCTTTTGTATATATTCGTCAATACACTTAATTGTTGATTGTCGAAAAAGGAAAAGATCCTCTCTCTCCGCGCTCGAATTAAACCTTCGTCCTCTGAATTAAACACATCTTCTACAATTTTTTTTCCTTTTCTTCTGGCCCTCTTCTGAAAAAGTTTGCCCATCAGTGATGTATACCATGGAATGTCTTAAAGGGTCGATACACGGGATACAGTTGAATGCAAATGGAACCTAATGCAACATTAATAAATGTCAGGCTCGGACGTTGCGATAGGGAAAGGAAGGGAAAGGAAAAGCGTCAGCGGTTACTTGTCAAACTTCTGAATTAGGTACACACGCATCCGTCAGACAAAAGGGGGAAGACGGTGAATGTAGTACGAAATTTTAGTGCGTAAAAGTAATTTGTCAAAAAAAAACTCCGCGAAAACAGCCCCTCGATGGATCCCAGTGGACCAGTTGGATTTATGGGAAGACTGTGCCGCCACTTCCTTATATTAATCCGCAAATACATTTCCTGACGGAAAAGCGGCTCGAGCAGCTGCTGCTTCCTTTTTTTTTCTGGTTTGGTCGATGCTCGATATTGTGTTACTTTATCTTTTTTCCCTTATCCTCTATGGTAACCGGAGATTCGGTGAATCTGTCGTTCCGAGGATTGAAATAGATGGAGAAGCTAATCTCGTGGATTATGGTACCATTTTGTATGTAGAGAGTTGTTGAAAAAGAGAGACTTCCTTTTCTTAGGTTGAAAATGGAATTTTGGTATGAAATTAATATTGAAACTGTCGATTTTAATGGATCTGGATTAATATAACGTTTAACTACGAGAATAAAGATTACAGGTTTATTTGGAATAATTATGTGTTATGTAAAGAATTTATGGTCTATCTCTTTTATTTCATTCGAGGGACCTTATTTTCATGGGGGATTTAATACTCTCCCATTTTGTGCAATTAGAGAAACCATTCTCTTTACATTTTAACCTATCCCAGGATATTTTATTTTCACATTGAAATTTATTTACCATCATTCCACGTGAAATAAACGGCTGTAACATGAAGAAGTGAAGCACGAAATACAAAAATAATTTTTTATTTACAATGTTCTCTTCCTTGAAAAATCGCTGCTGTAACTCGATATCTCACGATATTATGTTTCTACGGAATATTGCATTTAAAATACACGTCCGTGCTATTCGCCAAAACGAAAGATATTTACGGTTATCATCGTCATTGATTCTGTGCCACGTCGAGTCTCATTTCGCGAAACGATTTGAGCAGAAATGTGACGTTCAAAAGAAAACCATATATGTCCCGCTTCCAATGAAGACACACGCGATCGAATTTGCACTTATCTAAGGGGTTTTCGAAGGTTACCCACTTCCTTTGTACGAAAGAAACGAGAATCTAGGCCATTCGCGAAAACTGCATCTTGAATTATCGTTTACGTATCTAGGTCAAAACGTTGCTTCGCAACGTCATTAGCCACACCTTGCAAATATGTCGCAAAAAGATGTCAATGAGGGACACAGAGATTCTCTAATTAGATCCTCCGTATTGTTTCGCAAAATTGCCAAAGCAATTATTGCGGCTTGAATACCAGAAACAAATTTAAAATCAGTATGAGAGAGCAATTTTCACTTTTTTTCGAATTGACGTCATTCGATGAAGGCTGAATTTGCATTGATTACTTCATCGGCAGCCGGACTTTGTGCAGAAAGCCAATAAAGTTTATTACAAAATTATTATGTTATTATTATATGAGTCGCTCAGAAGCCAATGCGGTTAAGTCCATTTTTTTAATATTTCCTGATTTTTGTAAATTTTAATAGAATAAACTTCATTGTATTAAAATTTATCGACTCATATGCTAACCATAATATTTTACTATAATTTGTTATAGCATTTTACTGTTACTTGAGAATACTGAAATGCTTTTGTACTATAATATTTGACTTATATCGAAAAATACTAAGACACCACAGTTATTATTATGTAGTACTTAGTCATAGTATTTTATTATATTTTATTATAGTATTTTACTGATATTTGAAAATACTATTTTACTGTTGTACCAGAGCATTTTACAGTTTCATAAAATGAATTTCGCTGACGAAAAATTGCCAAAATAATTCTAACCGTTAAATAGAGCACGAGGTATACGCACATAAATACGAACCTTTGCGCCAATAAATCGATAAAAGTGGATCGATAGCGCTTTCACGTTGATAACAAAATGCAAATACAGCCTGACCAACTTTGTAATGACGAACAATATTGTCCTTTTGTATAGTGATCGAATCAGCTTCAACGCTGCCACGTACATACCTGCTCATTACATCGCCACGACATTATTCGCATAACAATTACTAATTTCTCCGTTTGATCGCGATGCATAATACTTCGCAAACGTTAATTACTATTCTCCCCGGCGCAATGTTTGGAAAAGCCGAAGTGATCGTTCCTGAAAAGCCTATTCTTCGGCGGTCGTGATTGCGCCGTTAGCTGCATTTTAATTGAATTAAAACGACGGCTTGACGATGTCCCGCAAAATTGCATGGCCCGATGAAACAACGTGACAAGGAAGTAAAAATTATTACCGTTAAAAATTCCTTACA
Organism: Cerceris ruficornis; assembly: GCA_963989415.1. Taxonomy (NCBI): domain Eukaryota; kingdom Metazoa; phylum Arthropoda; class Insecta; order Hymenoptera; family Crabronidae; genus Cerceris; species Cerceris ruficornis. The sequence goes on from OZ022527.1 coordinate 7,929,833, forward strand.
TTTTCTTACGACGATAATTCAGCTTAAAATAATACAACTGTTATTATAAAATGTAGAACTAATTATATCAAGGAGCAGCATATTTTGTATTCTATTTGAAAACCATTGTCAGACATTTCGCAAATCATCCGTGAGCAATTACCGTGTAATGCATGCATCAGATAAGATACAAAGGAATGAATTCACTCTATGTCGCACCTAATGAATCAGTTGATGAATGAACCGAACAAGCATTAACACTAGATTTACCATACCAGTCAAAATGACTGGTACACAATTTTTTCCAAAAATTCTCCTTTATATGAGAGTCATAAAATAGATATTCTACGTCCATCTTATAAAACATAAATTACCGAATCAATCAAGTTTTCCACCTCTTAATTCCCCTTTTTTCAAAATACTTATTTAATATTTTTAAGTATGATAAATTTAACGTCGGTAGATCTAGTGTTAAATACTACATGAAAAGGAACTCCATCGTTACTAAATCGGAACATCAAAAAGAATATACTTCCATTTTTTTATCTATTCATTACTACTCTCATTCACAAAAATATCCTTCCATCCACTTTTCCATTTCCCCAGAGGCATCGACTACTTTAGTAATTAACCAAGGAACATACTCAAGTGTTATTACACTACTTTCTAATCCATTTGAATACTTCTCAAAGTGCAATGACTTAAATGCACCACTTAGGGAATATTACGAGCAACACAGTTTCAAGTATCGTCTACTTTTCCAAGATATCGGTTCGCTCCTCGTCGAATCAAGGATTTCTCTCGGACGGGCAGTAAGGATTCCTTTTGAATGGCCCTCGAAATATAGACGAATATCGGCATGAAGATACATCATGTACGGTTAATCCTCGGCCCGGTATCTTTTCGGACAATACGGATCTTTTTTTCTGCCGGTCGAGTGAATATCAACAAAGTCAGTATGTACAGAGCAAAAGGGCAGGTTTGCAAAGGGATATCGAGGTCCTTCCAGACCGGGAGTCCGGAAGAATCAGGATTTAGTAACGTGCATGTGTACAAAGAAAGTACATTAACGATTGTTGAGAAATATACGTTCAAATTTTTTCTCCCCCGTCAATAACAGCTGTGTATGTTTTCTGATACCAATTCCGGGTGACTTATATTGGAGAGATTATCGTCTGCAAAGTATCTGGGTTAGAAAAAAACATACTGTGGGTTTTCCATACGCCAGTGGATTTTTAATTATGCAGAACGTTTTAAAAAGGTGTGCTCGATTTATTGGACGGAGGAATTTTTGTGCTTATGGAAAAGTTCTGGAGAACTTTGAGCATAAAATTGCTATGCATTTGTGCACTTGCGAGTGTAGAAATGTTTAATGCATTCTCTCATTCTCTTGGAAAGCGTGATAAAAGGAGAATTTTTACTTGTGATAACTTTTTTGTAGTGTACATTATTACAAAGTAGTTTTTATGCAATTTATATGTAATTAAAATTTCATTTAAGATACTTTTGTATTATTACCATAAATTAAGGTGTGCGGAAAAATGTAAATTATTCATTATGATTTAAGGGTAGATTTGACCCCCTCAAACGTACGGAATTCCGAAACACTATAAAAATCACTTGTCCCTTCAAAATATTTAATTAAAAAATTACAAAAAACACTAATCGCAGAAACATCTACCAACGACCATTCAAAACCCACCTAAAACTGCAAATTCTGATTGAACTGACTGTAGCAGATAAACTCGGACTACAGAACAAACGAACAAACATCAAACAATTACTTTTCAACGCAACCACAGTGTGTATTTGCAATTTACCAGAAAGTTGCAGCGCCTTTGTTCAATCCCCATAGAATAATTTGAAAAACGCTTGTTACTTTGTTTTATCAACGTAGAAATGTTTCTAAATACGTGAAATGAAACGCTATTCCATCAAAATAAAAAAACCTTCCGAAATATTACATCATTGATTACGATTTCGGATCTTTTATCAAGCGCAGGGTAATTTTCACTTTTTCCATCGATATATCGATTATATTCTACCGTCTACAGATCGAATTTAATGCCCATAACGGTATTATGGAAATATACACGATGCTTTATTCATAATCCGAGCGATTCGGAAAGTCGCGATGGAATTTTGTCGAAGCCTCCCACCGTGAAATCTGCAATTGTACCCCGATCGGTTAATCGGAGCGAAGTTCGTTACCTTTCCGCCGGATTGAAACTTAATTGTGACGATTAAGTGAGATTGAATTTTATGCAAATGTCAGGTTAAATTGATAACTGTACTCGCTACTGTCAGTGACAGATTATCGGACGACAATAATCGCGACTTCAACGGGATTTTCGAGAAATACCTTACAATGGTTCGGATTCTATAACTATTGTCTTAACAGATTGCAGAAATAATTATAAAAATGCTCGGACGTTAATGTGTGTAATTGTTAGAACAGATGAAATATAGGAATGAGAAATAACACTGGTCAATACAATGTTTCGCTCAAAGAATATTTATGCTGATTTTTATAGATTTTGTGGCGCTGAACATTGATGTGAAGTCCGTTTGTCTTCATCAAAATCCATTTTCGAGAAAATCAGTTTTGAAAAACAAATTAAATTTTCAACTTTCAGAATTTTTTGCATTTTAACCGTTAAAGTTATTTATGTTTTTTTACACTAAATAATTCTACTAACCCTCCCAAATATAACGACGCATATTACTTTAATGTTATTAAACGTTTATACATGTTTAAACAACGCTCAATGCGAAAACGGCGCCCAAAGTGTCCCAGTTTTTATAGATATTTCCCTATATATCTTAAAAGTTAGACGTCCAGAAAAAATTCCAATGGCAGGAGGCGATAGAGCAGACATTTTTCTTGAGAAAACCATAATTGAAAATTCCAACAGAAGTTTTTTTTCTGGCTGAGAAATTAAAATATTTCCGCAAGATACGAGGTACCGCCAGTGATTCTCAACGCAGCCGTTTCACCCGCTCCAGTATTATATTATAGTTTGCTTACAAGTATACATTTATTCTTTATAAGTTATTTCATGATTTTATGAGTTATTACATGTAACTTGCTTTACAAATACATTTTACGTTTATGAGTTATTTTTTGACTACGTTAAAAAAAAGTGTTATATCTGTAACATTAGGTTATATAAATACGCAATATTGTACAATAGCATTTACAATTTTAATATTAATTCTACGAGCAACGGGAGCAATTATTTACACTTCGCTGGCCAAGGAGTAACGGCAACCGTCGCGTGTTGTCAAAACATACTCGGCGGGCCTCGATGAGCGCACCTTGGAGCTGTTCGTCCTCTAACAATAACAAGTCGTTTCGATGTTCGCCTCGCTATCAGTTTCCCCTCGAACGCCGTCGTGTAATCAGTGCTCCGTGATCGGGTTCAAATATTTTCACCTATTAGTGCGTGTATTATACTGTCGGAGACGAGATTTACAATCACGAAATACCTCTCTTTTTGTGGGCTACTTGATACTTCATCCTTGCAGCGGTACCAAACCTTAATTACCGGTTGTACGTCTTCTCTCAGCTACCAAAGCACTTTCATCATTGCCACTGTATGTCTACTCTCAGCCACCAAAGCAAAGAATCACAACGTTTCTGAGGTATATACAGGGTGTTCAAAAAAAATTCAATATTTATATGGTATATTGGATACACTGTACTGAGTAAAAAAGCTTTAGTAAATATAAGTAGATAGGTCAACCGTTTCTGAGATATAAACCTTTTTGTTTGCTAGTATCATGATTGACTTACTTGCTTCCACCGCATGCTATGTTTACTTTAGTGTTTTTAAACGCGTTCTAAATGTTCTTATTCAAGTGCCGACAGTAGATTTCATTGAGAATCAGTCAGTTGTGGATCGGTGATTGTAGATATTACGCAGTTACAAAGTATCGTGAAAATGTCAGCGTTAAACAATTCGACAGAAATGTGGAATTTTCGAGAATTCGCGACTGTGAAAAGAAGGTGCCAAGCGTGTGTAGAAATAGGAGGTGGATACGTGGAAAATCTTCTGCAAACGCGGAAAATTCAGTAGTAAGTCAATTATGATAATAGTAAACAAAAATGTTTATATCTCAGAAACGGTTGACCTTTCGACATATGTTTACTAAAGTATTTTTATTCAGTACAATGTATCCTATATACCGTATAAATATTGCATTTTTTTTAAAACCCAGTATAATTCTTACAAAGATTTTAGTAGTTTTGTTTTAACACTTAACGGACGGGTCGAATCTGCTCTGTCTTTCCTAGTTTCCGGGCACCCTAATGCAGCATACTAAATATTCATGCAAAAACGTAGATCTACGTGGCCCGTCCTAGGAAGTCAGAATGGAAAAACGTAAATCTACGGGGCCCGTCCGTTAAGTGTTAAGTGTGATTACACATTTTGTTTTTAATGAAACATTACCGCAAAGGGTTAATGGAAAGTTCTAGATGAGAAATAAAGTATTCCCTTTGGCATAATTCTTTAATATGGAATTCTAATAGTATTTCTTTGTGCTGAATTCAGATATGTAATCTGTTTGTCTTCGCCATGTAGGATTTCTTTCTGACAAGCATTTTTACATTTAATAATTTTTTTACATTTAATTACATTATAATTTTTACATTTAATCTTGACCTTGAGAATGCAATTGAACAATATTGCTTATTCATATGATATTTTGCAAGCATACTTCTCTGTTTAATGTAGCATTATTCTCGTGAAATATCCGAAAAACAATAAATGTACTTGTTAAGTTAAAATGTACACGTTTGAGATAATTAGCAAAATGATTATTACCTGCATCCGAAAAATATCAAACTTTGATTCGATATTACACAGCCATTAATTCGGACTTGCAAGATAGAATTCTATTTAACGTTCATCCAGGATCAATAAAACATTGTTTGCAATTCTACAACTAACAGATCGGTAAACCGTCCGCGTAACAATTCACCGTGAAAATTACCTAAATCAGATTAAAACTGGCAATGCGCATACATCGCAAGGTTCGTGATCGGAAAACGCCACATTTTCCTGTAATTACTGCCGGTGCAACCGATGTTTTCAGAACAAGCAATTACACTCGTAACAAGCATTTGCTCGTAAACAAAGGTCGCACATAGAAGGAATTAGTTGTAATGGCAAGTAGTCCGCTACAATTTTTGCAATTAACGGTAAAACACCGAGTCTCTGAAGTATCGGAGGCAGATTTAATTAAAAGTCTCAGCAGAAATATGTTGTTTCAAATAACGCTTTCATTATCAACCCGGATTACGGTTGAACCTGTTTTAAATTGGCTCAAGGTAGAATACGAAACAATATACTCTTCTCTCATTGTTCAGTATTTATAATATGTGCAGTGCCAGAGAAATATTCGAATTTTAATTTTAACACGTTCGCGGACAGTAAAAATTTCAGTGAGCTGCAAAAATAGAAAGTCAAGTATTACACTTCTAACTTACACTTCTAACTACACAGAGAAATAAGAAAATAGTACGAAAATACTCAATGAATCACTTGGCCATCACTTTAAACTGCATAATAATTACAAAAAATTGAGGATATATAAAATTAAATGAATTTTAATTTTCTTTATCATTTGGCGTGACATGAATGCTATAGCATTCCACCTCCATCACGTCTGGAAGATTTTTTCTAAATTATTAATTAATCTTTGTAAAACCCAAATTCAATTTTTTCACCAAGAAAAAGGTATAATTTATTTTATTTAGTTGTAATACTATAAAATTAATATTAATGAAGCCAATACTGCAGAATTTTGTAAAATAAAATAAAGTGGTGGTTCCATTAGATAACCTCTGGGGCATAAGGCAAAAGTTTTTACCTATTTATCGTGGTTTCATAAGATCGCCACTGGTTATCACGTAACAGATTCTTTCAAATGTGGTAAAACAAAAGATTTAATATATCGTTGCGCATGAAACACCCAGTAGAACTAAGGTTACTGAGCTTCGAGACCTATCAATTGTTATGGATAACAGAACAAAGAGAACATGAGTATCAGACATGTTGTACAATAAACATTAAATACCTTGTAATACTGTCGATTCATTTATAATGTCGAAAAGGACCACACGTACGCGGACGACGCGTAACAATATTATAGCCTCGGTGGTTTGAAACCTGCCTAAAACAATAGAGCACCCCCAGGGGCCTGGGAATATCCCAGGTACGGGTTTGGCGAACCCGGGGTACCCGAGCCCATATTCCAACCAATGTTATTGGTAGTAGTATTTGGTAACAGCCGAGTTACGTCTTTATGAAGAGGAAAATTGGTATCACGGGGACTGAATCGAGCTGCAAGACTTTCCGTCCTGCCCCAGTCTTTGGGTTTGACCTCGTAGAGGTAGAAGTGTAACCATTGTTGCAGGCTCTTTCCATCTTCCGGAGAATACATCAGGCTTAGAAATAAAGAATATTTTCTCCCTCTATGAGGTGTCGAAACACGATATGCATATAAAATCGATTTATCGAAGCTTTTGTGAAATGTTCTCCAATGCATCGCGGTAACTCGAGTGAGAAACGATGTTGCACGTGAAAGGGGGAAGAATGGAATCGGGGTTAAAGGGGTGGCATTATTTTCTGCAAGTATTGAAACAAATGCCTGATACATTTCCTATCATTTGTATGAACGTGCAATTGCATTAGAATGTGCCGAATTCATCTCGATAGATTTTAGAAGGAAGTTTGAATTTAAGCTTTTGCCAAGGAAGCACGAGATGTGTAATATCTCGTGAATCCTCGAAGAAAAGTTCATCCGGGCATCGACAGATTACTTTCTAAGATGTGCAGCCTTGCGGGAGCTTTTCTGAGTGAGAAATATGAGGAAATGCAAGATCGATCAGTAATTGACGATGGAACGTGGAGATCGAGGAGACGAATTATTTGGGAAAAGCTTCATGTTTTATATTCTGCTGGTTTGAAACAAAAGGCTTGAAAGAGACTCGGTATAAAATAACAGCTTTAGAGGATAGATTGATACTTTTTCGAATTACTGTAATATCTGTAAAATACAAGCTTTTACACTGAACTCCAAAAAAAATTTGAAAACATAATGCAAATAGAAATCTAGAAATATATTAATTAAATATTAAAAGAGTGATTTGAATATTAGCGAGGAGAAGCTATACTGAGTATAAAATTAATACTAATCATATCATGCACTGTCAAATCACCGGTTCAATCAAACGGGAGTATGTAATTTCTTTTATTATGAAATAAAAGCTATTTTCTCGTTTGTGTCCTATATTAAGGTTCGTAATTTCCTACATTTCTTTCGGAAAAATATTGTTGTTAATTTGAAATCGGCCAAATAGTCGGATGCAGTTGAAATAGGTATACAGTGACGGACCAGAAACAAGGCATTTGAGGGCTAATTTGCTCTGATTCGCCCGACAGATAAGGACATTCCTCTCCCTCATGCATTTTCGATTTTGACGCGCTATTGGCCAGAGACACCTGCACATTCGTTGCGTCGTCATGTGAACGACGAAAGGAGTGTTTTATTTATCGGTTGTCATTCGTCGATCTCATGTTTCCACGACCGACATGGCGGGGATAGGCGGTGCGAGAGCAATCTCCCCTTCTGTCCCAAGTGCCTTGTTTCTGGTCCCTCACTTTACATAAAGTGCCGGTACGATTAGCCTTAACACTAACCGTACCAACACTTTATGGATACTTATTTTTACCATAGCAGATATAAAATACCAATAATATCTTTCTGAAAGAAATGCAGAAGACAGTGAACTTAGCAGAGAAAACAACGTATAAAACAGTCTTTACTTAACACTAGAACTACCGGCGTTAAATCTGTTATATTTAAATATATTAAATAAGTAGTTTGAAAAAAGGGGAATTCAGAGGTGGAAAAGATGATTGATTCGGTAATTTATGTTTTATGAGATAGGCGTAGAATATCTATTCTATGACCCTCCTATAATCTTGGAGAATTTTTGGAAAAAATTGTGTACCAGTCATTTTGACTGGTTTAGTAGTTCTAGTGTTAATAGTACAAGAAATTATATATCTTATGTACGATTAGTTTTAACCGCTTGGATTTCCAATAAGCAGACTTTACTTGAAAAATCCCTTTGTCATTTAATATTTCCTAAAAATACGTAAAGGTAATCTTCATATATTTTTCCATCAAAGCCCAAAAAGACATTTACGTTTAGAGTAATGTATAATAAAAGTTCAGGACAGTTCAACTTGAGAATTAATGCCGTGGAAATATATGAAGCATAGTGCACTTTTGCGAGGTTGTGGATTCACCGGCCATACTTCATCGATACTTCACACCCTTTTCCGCCAGGCTTTATTCTTCGTAATGTCTTTCTACATGAACTACCAGAGCCAATAATTTACGTTCCTTCCTTCCTCGAATATGCCCACGAAATTCCACACGTTTCGATCTATTGGATTATTTATCGCGATCCACATTTCCTTCCTTCATTAGTATTCTTAAATTGCACTGACCAACAAAACTAAAACGAAATCCACTGTTTTTACAAAAACTGATGTTTCTCCAAAATAGAAGGGGATAGAGAAATTCCGTTGGTGGATTCGTGTTCAGGACGAGGATGCCTATAAATGTCACCTAGTGGCTATTGGAAAACAAGAATGGTGTAGGACAGTGTTACCATCAATTGTTTCCATGTAAACAAACTTTAGGCAGTTTTACTTTCATGGAGTTACGTTCGGAGTATCATCGGAAATTTATTCCACGCCATTTAGAACGCGGGCAATAAAGAAACCGCGGGGGAATATCGAAAAACTATCCCGAGACATTATGCAACATCGTAAATATTAGAAGTTTAAAGTTCAACACATGCTTCGTAATTGCCAGATGTACATACATGACCCTACACGTTTTCCTGTTCTTCGCATACGAATTGGAGAACATGGCATTTTTTATTTAAAGATATTCGCTGTGTTGTTCTTTGTAAAGATCTCGTCTTATTTCCTGTCCGTTGTGCTGCGTGAATAATTTCGTCGTCTCATTTTACAACAAGTACCAGCATTTTAAAAATTAGATTAGTTGTAAGACATAATGAAACAAAATTACTAAATAATGGATAAGGGTTTTTAGCAAGCAGCTGATTTTGCAAGTGTTGGCGATAATTTTCGTTCAGACAATGGTGGCGCTTAACGAGTATTTGTAAGCAAAAAAATACACTAATTGTAAGTAACTCTGACACACAATATATTTTTATAGCATTTGAAAGGATAGATTATAAATGAAAACCAGCAATTAAAAATAATTATTCAAATTTATTTAACATATTACCAAGATTATGATACCAGTAAAGAAAACGAGTAATGGTTATTAACAAAGTACAGAGATCAGAGATGTAAAACTACTTAAATATTCATAATTTTTTCTGATTCAAGTAATAATTTCCAAATATTAGAAACACTACATGAAATAACTAATGTATTAAAGAAAACATGTAATTTTTAAATATTGGTGCAAAAAATAATAGGCTTCTGTGTATGGTTAGCAATAAAATTCCTGTTCCAAGATATGATAAGTTGAAGTACACAGTACATTGTGAGGATCACAGTTTTATACGATGAAAATCGTACATACAGTGTTTGGAGGAGGTCGAAAGTAAAGTCAGAGAAAGGAAATGACGGAAGTTGAAGAGGAAGAAAGAAAAGTTTGCAACGTCGAGGATGTGAGCACATATTTGAGTACATAGACGCTACATTATTCCAAGTAGAAATACTTGCCGTTGGAAAACCACTTGAACATGTTTGAATAGAACGAAAAGTTTCGTACATTCAATCATAAAGTTTAACACATTGAATGCAGCCCCCGTTAGGACTGATTCTTTACCCCCTTTTTCAGTGTGATCATCCTTACGGCGTTTTGTATTCACTTGTTAGAATAGGGAATTGAATATAATCTTATATTATATTGTTGGCCAGTGGAAATTAATATTTTCCTATCAATGGAGAAATTAATACTGGCCCAAACAACTTCAATGTGTTCCTAAAACTGGGAGCTGATTTTATTGAATTAAAACTTATTAATTTTCGTGAGCTTTTACAACGACGAGAAGGAAAGAAGATTATAAAATTAATTTGAAAATTATTGGAATTGTGATTATGTGCTTTTCGAACCTTCCAAACGAAGGTGGGCAAAATGTTATATAAACAAAGAGTCCGATGATTTTAAAGCCGTACATAAAATTCATGAACCTGCATTTAGATTTTTTCAATAAAAACCTCGTCCAGAATTCACCTTACAGGCAAAAAACCGCACGCTATAGAACTACTAAATTAAACGCCATATCACACATGTCTCTCTCGTTAACATTTTACTTTCCTGAATAAAACTTTCCGTAAAATTCACCCTCAGAACAATGCCTTGCCTAACGTTGAAGCAAACGTTACCACTCGCGCAGCAAAATTCCAATCCCCAAAATGTAATATCCCCCTAATTCTCATTAACTGTAATCCTAAATGTCGATACGGGAGTTTGGCAAAGATTTTCATTAGAAAAAGGCACAAGTTAGCGCAAAAATAAAACTTTCCGCAAAGTTCGCCCTCCGAGCAGTATCTTACCTGATGCAGAAGCAAAGGCTAAAACTTACGTAAAAAAATTCCAATCTCCAAATGTACTATCCTCCTAATTCTCATTAACTCTAGTCCCAAATCTCCGCAGAAGCATTTGTGCAAAGATTTTCAGTAGAAAAAAAAATAAGAGGGATAAAGAGAGCTGAAGTAAATCGAAAAAGACGACAGACATCAACCTTAACCCTGTGCACATTCTATCGCTGCATTATCGCAACTCCGTATCCCGGAACATGGCTGTATGAATGGTAGGGCACATCCTGTAACTTACTAGCTTCCGACCTTCAGATTTTCCAAGCCGTGGAATATCCGTCGACGGTAAACATCGCGCTATTGTATACAACATCGTAAAGTACGGCCGGTTGGTCCGAGCTCGGACTAAACCCGAAAGCGGAGGGAGAGCGAAGAAAGTTTCCTGAAGGTGCGTCCCGAGGGAGGTTTTGCCTTATTGACATTTTTATCGCGGGTCATCAATAACGGCTTCGTGGCGGGTGGTTTCTTGATACAATTTCGACTGACAGCTTTCACGAGGCTCGTGAATGCGTGGTTATATTATTACTGAATAATGACTTCATCGAAATTTGGAATTTAACCATTTACGGAGGCTTTGGTAATGGTATCTACTTGTTTAACTACTGTATCTATTATCTGTATGTTACAATATGTGTATACAGGGTGGATCATGCAGCGTGAGGGTTTTATGTAACTCATATAATATTTACTGTACGAAAAAATGTTTAGGATAAAAGTTGCACGGTTGCGAAGGGATCATTAAATGAGCCGTTCACAGCGCAAAGTGATTAACTTCACTTTTTAATTTTTTTCAATTTAAGTCTCGAAGCAGTTGATTGAATCCTAACTTTTTATGTTTAGAATACATTTTTGTAATAATAACGATTAGCGCCATTAAATGACGAAGTTTGTTTGGCCATCGAATAATAAATAATTGAATTCAGAAGTCAATCTAATTAATTCCAAAGCTATTCCACTTTATTCATTTTGTACTTCGTTAGAGAAAAGCTACATGATATTATACATTCTACAATACTTATTCGTATTTATATTTTGAAGGCTCCACTTTAGGTTTTATGGAGTTAATCAATTTGACAAGTGAATGGCTCAAATAGTAATATGGGTTTTATGCTGTTTTACTGTTTTATCGAGATATGCAAGTACCCCAAAATTCTCTTAAATGTATTGTCCTGACAGTGCCAGCTGAAGATTAATGCAGTTAATTGAGTTTAATTTAATTCTATCCTATTTTTATCAACAATTAAGTTACTTCTTATATGGCACTGTGTGCATTAATCATGTGGATCTTGTATGGTACTGATGCTATGGAGCTGTAGCCAAAGCATAATAAGAGCAACATGTTGAAATTATTTAATAATATAAATTAATTAATGATATACTTAACAGTTTTCCGTGTCATATGACCGGCTATAATTATTCAACAATTCATCTGTTATTTTTTATACACTTTTTATTCTCATTCCTAGGTATCACTCTTATCTTTTTATCTATCGATCATTCACTCGTTATCAAAAATTTATAGTAAAAACAGCTTCACAAACTCACCCCCTCGTTTATATCAATTACTAGTTTTCAAAATTGTCTATACATTTTTAAGTAAACCTGGTCCACTCAAAGTCTTTGTCAAACAATCTGCAGCCATTTTTTTGCTTGATACATGTGCTATTTGTTTGATTTATCACAGCTTTTCTTATATAACAATATTTCCTATTTAATAAAACAAATACGAAGTACATACTGTACATAAATATGTAAACGTCTTTCGTATTTTTAACACTAAACCTATCGGCTTTATATCTGTTATATTGAAATATACGAAATAAGTACTTTGGAAAAAGAGATTTGAAGAGGTGAAAAAGATGATCAGTTAAGTAATTTTTGTTTTATACGATAGACCTAAAATATTTACTGAATGGCTGCCCAATCAATTTGGGGAGTTTTTAGAAAAAATCAGAAAGCGGTCATTTGACCGCCCATGGTAGGTTTAGTGTTAAGTCGTTGATAATTCTCCGCGCTATTACTTCGAATTGCGAAACCCGCGCATGTTTAATGAACTCTACGCGTTAAAATCGCGCAGACTTTCTTTCGCGATTCATTAAAAGCAACGTGTCAACGGAGCACCGGTACCATTAGAGTCCTTTTTACATGAAATTGTGCCGACGGGATCACCGCAACACCGGTGTCTGTCCTTTTTGTTCCGAGATCCCGCAGGATGAAAACGTTTTTGCGTCTGATAAAGCAACTTTCCCGTACAAACTAAGGATGAGGGATCGCTGACGAAGGTCTGCGGTATGCAGAAAATTGAATTTATTGCGATTAATCGCATTCTCGTTCTACGTCCTCTCTTTTTCTGCCTCTCGGTGTGCACGAGTGTCCTTAGTTCGTGAAACCTCCTTTTTTTCTTATACGATAGAGAAACGATATCGATTGTCCGTTAATTAAAAAACTTGCCCCGGGAAAAACTGGTATTATCGTGTTTCGAAAGGACGATAAAGGGGCAAGAATACGTACGGTTATTCCACGTTATTATTTCAGTGAACTCGCGGAATCAGGTTTTCATATTTCAAGAGAATTCCTTGCAATAATAAATACTCTTAAATTTCAAGAAACGAAACGACGGTAATATACTCTCATCTGGGAATGATATATCATGTTGGAGAAGTAACGTGGTGCTTGGAATGAAGAAAATGGCGAGCCATTATCGCAGACAATTTTTAAGCAACACGTATTACGCCGTGCTGGAAAGAAATTCTGAATGAGTTTTAAAGAAATGCGAGTCTCATTAATTAAAGTTGAGGGAACAGAACTCCCATATGCATCTTCGGATATAATGTGCTATTTGCTAAACATTCATTTATAGGATCGTGCGATGATATCGGTGAACCTACCTGAAACATTAAATCCCAGGCGAAATTACCATATCTGTCGAAGTCGAAATACCAAACAAGGACATTAAACACAACGTCGAGTCGCGGGACTTCTCTTCAGCACAGCATAACACTTATTGCAGGAATACTTTATTATGTTCTGTGGAGTTTCTTCTATATAAAAAGTATATAGAAGAAACTCCACAAAAATTTCACAAGTGGGATAAAGAATCGTGAAAAATTGCATTGAACATTCTGTGAATTTCAATGGTGGGACCGAAATTGTGCATTGAAGCAGGGTGAATTGTCGGACTAATTGATAAGTGTATTGTATATCCTAATTGCTAAGACATTTTTAAGTTTAATTGTATTTAGAACAGTGTATTTGTCTGTTTGTGTGTTAACTGTAACTGAACTTATATTGACTATGACGACGTTAAACGACATCCCACTTGTGAAGTTTTTGTGGAGATTCTTCTATATAAAAAGTATATATATTATATAATAATATTTTCCTCAAGGTCATTCACATTAATCTTCGTTTCTTTGGGTTTCCATGCAACTTCTAAACACACACGTACACTCTCGTATCAATAGTTTATTTTGGAAGTGGCTTAAATCCTTCTCTTTTTAATTCAAGATATTTAAGGTTTGCGCTTTTACTGGTTTCAAAATAGTGATGCGAATTTTCGAGGCGAATTATTTGCGCTTGTTATCTTGGATACTTCCATTCTTTCAGTATAAATCTACTGCCTCTATTTACGGTGAGCGAGGGAAAGACACTAGGTGGTTTAATTGGAAAGAGAAATGATATTAAATAACGTAAAGAAAATTTACTACACGATGCTACAACACAGCAGATTGATGCACGCTACATGACTCGGTTTCCTTTTTTCCTCTGCTCGTTTGTTCTCCAGAATCTACTTGCAACTAACTATTTGCAACTATATACAACTTTAGGCTATTAAATTTGCGATACTACAGAAACAATTTCGTACGGCCATAAAAAATTACCATTTTTCATTATGGTAAAGTGACTTATACTACTTTCAAAATAAACGTCTCATATCTTGCTCTCTGCTCGTTCATTCCATCAGGTTTTTTCAAATTTTTCGACTTTAACTACTATGGTGATCTCGCAAAGGACTTAGTAGGAAATTTCTATAAAGAGAAATTTATTTCCTCTCTTGCCACCGGGAAAGGTGTAATTTAAAGGAAGAGAAAGAAACGCTTTAAATTCCCTGCAATTCCAGAATCTTCTCCGCCCTTTCTTTTCTCCTGTAAACGAATGAGATTGCAACTATCCGCGATAGTTGGCTTTCTTAACGAAAGCAGCTTTCTTGGCTCAGCCATAAATCATAGAATAACTTAAGCGAACTTGCGGCGAAAAATGTTGAAGTTCCTCGGCGGCGATAAATTTTAAAATAATTAGGAGAACGTAACTGAAGTTCGTAGTTCGTTAGCGTGGCTCTTGTATGTGTATCACCGTTCAAGAATGTACCCAGTATCACTATAAATTTCAATTTGAGAACTTTTAATGGAAGACGGAATTATTCGGCGGAACTTTCGTGCCGGTGGAAAAAAAAGCAATACACATTTCCGGATAAACACGGGAATGCAAGGGCTACGCTAACTAAGCTCTACCGTTTGCGCTGTTTTCGTTAAACATTTTTTTTTCAAAAATAAAACAATCATTCCACTCCGTGCAGGCATAAAAATTGAGATAATTTAACGTTTCCAAATATACTTCAAACTACGTGAATTTGCAGGGCAAATGCAGACGAAAGCTACTTCGAAGAATACTCTTCTTTTTCTCTTTTTGTCAAGAAACGAGAAGACAAGCAGAAGGAGAAGCAAAAAGACAAGACAGATCGTTAGGAAAAATATTTGTTTTCCCGTGCAATTTTTAATACTCGTTTTTCTTTTATTAACACCAGCTCTACGGCCGCTAAATCGGGTATATTTAAGTTTATTAAATAAGTCCTTTGAAAAAAGATGGATCAAGCGGCAAAAAATACGATCAGTTAAGTAATTCGTGTATTACAAGATAAACGAGAAATTTTTACTGTTCTGATTCTCTATCAATTTGAGAAAATTTTTTAAGAAAGTAGGAACCCGTCAAAGAAGACGGCCGTAGATCTAGTGTTAAAGAAACATTAAGTTTAATTCAATTTACTGTTTAAGCATCCCTTTTGGAATCGTATAATCAATCTTTCGGTGAAACTTCCACTTATCGGATATACCTATTAAACTTCCTTATCCACTGTGCATAGATTGAAATAGTAGCCTGACTTTTCTCAAGAAGCAGAAGTTTCCCTGATTTTAATTTTCCTTTATCACCTTCGTCGAGATATCCATCCCGATCGTAGGAAGACGTTGAAATTGAATTTCAGACATCCGATAAGGATTAACAGTTTCATACGAACCTCGTGTATTATGAGCAACGTGAATCCTCCATGAGACAATGAATTCAATTAAAACTTGGGATTGCACCGAATCGTACGAATAAGCCGTGGGAGTATAAATGTAGTTTTAAATGAATGTCAACAAATATAAATGAGGTTCTAAATGTAGAAGATACAACGTTATAAATATCCGAAATATAACGTTATTAACTTGTCAGCAATTTTACCGATAATTACACAATAATAGGCAATAGTGCTGCAAAAAAAACAAAAGATGACGTTCATCGATGTCGTAAAATAGTTCGTGATCTATATTCCACATGCACGATCGCGATAAAGCGTTAATTACTTAGACCGGTAAAATCGACCTAAATTAACTTGTGGTAATTTGTAATGTGTCATTCAATGCACCGATGTCATTCAGCTTATAAATGTACCTCACAGGCGATAGATTTCCATGTGATTATTACTAGGTTTCTGATCAATCATCATTAATCCACATTTACATAATTTTCAATGTAACCTTACATAAATGCACATTGGATACTTCAATATTCATCTGGAACAAAAGAAGACCTAAATAAACGAGCATTTATCTTTAAAAAATATTAATTTTTTTATTTATCTCAGTAGTCAAATATCTCTCGGTCGCCAACGAGATATCACGTGAACTTTTGCATACATTGATCAATAATTCACCGCTGGTCATCATAAATACATTGATATGTAACGTTAAACATTGATATATTACCAACGTAGTTCTATACAACAAATTGCCCTTTCTCCTCTCGTATCGTTTCAGATTAATCCTTCCGATGCAAATGAAGTTTCAAGCGCGAAAAACAACCGTATTCGTTCGTTTGAAATTTGGCGCATATTCTTCCGACAGCGTGCGATCGTATGCAAAAAATGTCACCGACAGAATCCGAATATCAGAGAAATCGGAATGGTTAAAAAATGAGAAGGATCGCAGGTAAAGGATTGGAAATGTGTTGAAATGCAATGCAGAACACGGAACGTGACGCGTGTTTACGTTCCCCAGGAGGATATCTAATAGTAAAGAACGGAATATACTGGCGGTTTTCGGTGTCGCGAGCATTCCAAAACGCCCCGGAAAATGCTGAGGGCGTACGGAAAATATCGTGAAATATTAACCCTCCGAGCGAGACTTTTGTTTTATCCATTTACAACGTTCTTGAGAAAGTTCTGGTACCATGGAACTTTGGGGCACTCGTATTCGTAACATTAACGTAATGGGTAGTTTTAATTTTAATGCTCTGGGAGTTGAAAATTTCCACGCTGTCTTCTGAACTCTGTAATTTAATAATTTGCAACTTGGGAATCTCATGGAACGAGGATAACGATGGAGATTTCTTAAGAATTGTGCAATTTTTAGTACTTTAAACCAAGTAGAAAAATGTTTCCAAATGCTGGAATTTATTCAACCCTTTGCGGGCGGAGACTTTTCTGCATATTGGAAGATAATAATTTCTTTGGCGATCGAAGGCTCTCTTTTTGTCAGAAATTCAGAAGGTCAAGCTACAAAAACTATAAATTACTATTTGCACCGTCATATTTCAACAATTATATTTAAATATTTAGACTCTAACTATGCGTCGAGACGCTGCGATAAATTCGCTTCTTGGGGCGTATATATTCGTCAGTAGGTATTCAAAGTGTTAATAAAAATATCATAAAGAGATACAATAATAATATAAATTATTCTTAGAATTTTAAAAATGTCCACATGTCGATATATAGTGCCGTTTGCGTGTTAATTTTTAAAAAAAAAGTAGATTAGAACGAGTGCAGAAAAACACGTCGATATCAACCATACCGTCTCTTTCATCGAGATCCTTTCACGTTCGAACTTTTTGCTGCTGTCATTCAACTCTCATCAACCATTAGCCGATCAGAAATTTTATTAATCTTAATTCTTCAAAGCTTCAAAGCTAATTCTCCCTTTTCCCTTCTCTTTCACACACAGTTCCTCTCCCTTGCCCTAGCGCGATTCAATTTTGGTTGGTTCAGAATTTATGCGCCATGGAGTACAGCCGTTTCTCGGTCTACATATATTGCTTAATAGCGTAATATAGTGAAGACACTGTCGACATTGTACGTCTTCGTACTTCATCATTAATTTGCAAGGCTTCTTCTATCTCCCAATTTGCGGAATGTTCTTATGCAATTTGAAGTCCTCCATTTCCAATTTTACATCGTTTATACTCTCAACAAATCGAACATTCTGTTTAACACAAATTTTAATTCATTCAAATTATACTCTAATAAATTACATTAAATACAGGAAAGAGGGCGATTACAATTAATACTTTTTTCAAATTTTCGTTATTATTCTCAGTTACGTAGATCGAAGTAATTAGAACATATTATCAGATAGGTTTCCCCGGCGAAGAGTTTGCAGGCGTGCTTTAATGCCGGCACGCTTGACTATAATTTTCATGATTAAATCCTCCGCCCCTCGGTAATGATAAAAACATTCGTTAGAACTTCATAGATTTAATTACCACCTATAAATTCCGAGCAGGGGCTAATGCGGTTTTCCTTTTATTCCGCCCGACGTGCTCGACAACGTTTTAGCTATAAGTATTAATTTCTGCCTCCATTTTTTCTCTCGCCCCTCTCTGCGCTCTTTTCCCGCAACCTACGCAGCTTGGATAGAGAGAACGGCTGTCCGGAATTTTTGCTCGAATCATTATCAGCAATTCTGGCTGCCGCTAACCCTCTTTTGTTAATTGAATACCCGGAGGGTGAAAGGTTCCCCGTGTTTCTTCGGTTACATTTGTGAAACACGTCATAACAAACGGATATTGTGTATCATTCTTTTTCTCTCGGTACGATTCCTCGAAATTAAAAATAATAAGAAATTATTACCGAACGTGACACGACGTTTTGCTTGTTCTTTTTCATATGGTAAGGAATAAAGTGGAGAATATTTAAAGTTGTTGTGAGGTAGAAAATAGTACAAAAATTATCTACAATTCGGCTTTTGTTGATAAACTTATATCCACACTTCCCATGGACACTAATCTCATAGGAAACATGGTGGCAGTGTCACGTCGTTGCCATAAGACACGTCGCGGTCTACCACGTAATTCGTCGAGGTATGTTGTAAATCCTAGATATTAATTTCAGTTGTGCCATGAGGATTTATGTCATCGAAATTCTCGACGTTTTGACGCCATCCGACATTCCATTCAACTATTGGTTTCGATGGGGAACATACACGTTCGTAAACCTTCATCTGTTCTCTCTTACGTGCAACGTTTGAATTTTTATCTCTCTAGTTTTCGTACAGGAACGATACTGGTTCAGAAAGTGGGAGAATTTTGCAACATTTTTCGAAGAACTTCGTGCAGCTATTTTTTAAACTATTTTTTTTAACCAAGCTTACATCAGACTATTTCAAGGACTTGGTATTTTCTCATTATTTATTGTAAATTGATAGAAATTTAATGTGCAGCTAATTTATTTGCTGTATTTTTTTGTGATTGATAAAAACAATTGTTGAAAATATTAGATTTAATTAGATGCTAGTGAAAGTAATATATCTTTGGCTGCAAAATTGAGGGCGTTTTTTGCAGAATACTGAACGATATATCATTTTTCCCGTGGCTCGCCATATATTTTGAGGAGTAAAGAACGAAAAAGTGGTGCAAATATTCGATTGTATGACTATATCAGTCGACTGAGTTGATAATCCAAAAAGCTCTCGTTCTACTAATCGGAAAATGGTTCCCAAAGGTAGATGAACCGATCTTTTACTGACTGGAACGTATGTGATTGTAGTTGGAATTTACTGTTATCGCCCTCCTTAAGGGATTTTTTCTTCCTTTTACACAATAATTCAGTCCAAAGCTGAAATTTATTCTTCTTCCTTCAATTGGTAACCTTATTCGCGAGTGGAGCAGTAAAAATGTAATTTCATTTTTCCTATCATGTAAAAAAAGCTTTCAAACGTCTGAAAAAGCTGCCGAATTATATTCATTAAAGTTTCGTCGTAAATTTTGTATTAAAAAAAAAGAACGTCGTCAAAAACCCTCGTTCACCTTATTCTCTTAATTTGCCCCCGAGATAGTTAAAATTTTATGTTTTCACTCTGAAATATGATTATTGAGTTTAAAATATCATTGGAAGCTCGAGCTATTTTCCTCGAAGTTTTTCTTCCGCGATATTATCATAGCTGCGATACAAGTTTCTCATTATTTTACCATTCAGCACGTGAATCTTGCCGCGATCTTCTTTTCCTCGTAATCCGACAGATGAAATTCCTTCTTGCAATTCCTCAGCCATTCGTAGCCAACAGTGAAATGGAGTTCGGAAGTTTGATATAGAGGAAACGTATTATTCTGAAAATTACAATTGAAAGGGAAAAATGTTTTTTCCAGAACTTTCTATCTTTTTCATGACGTATATGGATATATGTATGTATGAAAGGAAAAGATTCTCATTATTATCATTTAACTTTCGAAAGTAATTATAGAAAAAGTCAAACTTTAATACAATCGTGTCCGCTGATATGAATTCACTTTTTTTTCAAATTCTATTCCCGATTATCACTGACATGAATTCGCATTCTTTGAAGCACTGATCGTCGTCTGTGATGGTTTGAATTTCATCAATAAATTTCGAAATAATTTACTCTCTTGCTTTTACCATTTTCGATTTGTAATAAAAAATTATTTGTGCCAAATAGCAGATCCTTACAATATTGATATTTCAAAATTTTCTAATTTTCGTCTACACTTTAATTCAGAACTTTGAAAGAATCAGGTTTAGATGGCTTTTCATTTTAACCGGTTATTAGTATTAAAAAAGCTAACAATCTTTCACTTACGAGTATGCCTTTAAAGCATCTGATATTAATTGCTCGCCACCTCTAAATAAACTTTATTACACTTCATAGATATTTTTCCTGTCGCATAGGATTGCACGATTACTCGTAGTAATTAACTAATTACGCGTGTACAGTTTATTAAATTATTCGTACATAGAGAAATCCTGGTGAAATATCGCCGCGCGATATTAATCAAAATAAAGATCAACTCCCGGTCGTTTCGGGCTTTAAAGTGCATATGATTAACAGCTGAAATCGATTTGCAGATTACCCTCCTGATAAATTCATCGCGATTAAACGAAATATTAGTTCACGGACAATAAATTACAGGGGCATTCAAAATTTCATAATGTAGATTCACTTTATTATATTTGCATTGCTAAGTGCATACTACTGCGCTAAACAATTTTTCTGTGGCATTTTCTCATATTCTGCCATTTAATATTTAATAATTGCTTGATATTTTAATACATAAAATATTATCGCGATGTTACATTCGATCGATGTCATTTGATACGAGATCTATCGACAATTAATTCAATATATTCAAAAACATTAAATAAATTTTTTAGGAGAAAAGGAATCAAGAAAGAAAAAAACATGAGAGATTTAACACTAGAAATACCGAGGCAGGAAAATGAGTGGTTCTGCATTTTTGCAAAAAATCTGCAATATTATAGGACATACATATAGTGGATATTCTACATTCATTTTACAAAATATGAATAATTGCATTAACATCTTGCCGTACAATAACGAGTGACAGACTTGACACGGTAAATTTAATGCGAAATTTTCAAGTTTTGCAAAACCTATGAAATTAAAAATATCAGTGAGACGCGACACGATAAAATTATTTTCTATATTGTTAATATTTCGTTAAATTGTACGATATATCAAGAATCCCTGATCAATTTTTATTTTACCAATTTAATTCTACTTTAATTATCCTTTTCACCTTTGGATTCCTCTTTTTCTAAAGTACTTGTTTCAAATATGTAAATATAATAGATTTAACGCCGGTAACTCTAGTGTTAATAACTTACAGGCTTGAAAATTGAAAATGAAGTAGCGTTGAAAATTTCTGGTACATGTAAAAAAAAAATCGAACTCGTTTTTACCACCTTGGTATATATAGTGTTAAGAGATAGTAAAAACTAGTAGCGAATTCTCGAATGAAACGTATAAAAATAAAATCGAGAGAAGATGGGTTGGTATAAAAATTTTAATTTCTTTTCGCAGCCCCTTTCTTCAATTTCGTTTTTTGTTGGACAATATAATTTGACACGAAAAGAATTTTATCGCATCTAAGTACGGCTTCCGATTTAAGTGCATCCTATGAAATATCTTAATCGAAACTGTCGATACGGATGAAAGTTCTCGAACTTTCGGCTATTAATATTCCAGCGGGCTCCTATAAGAAGGTCTCGGGAGATAAATTTGATCTTATTTAACGCCGAACCGTAGATATGATTTTAATTAAGGAAATCTCCTACTTTTATCGCACTTAAAATTACTTTATTCTCTTCCTCTTAATTGCAACCGAATTAAGAATACCCGGTGAGTCGTATAATTATCGGCAAAAGATTGCGGATCTTCCTTCTGCATATATTCGGCAAAAACTACTCTTAGCGAGGGGATTTAATTATTTTTAATTGCCCGCCATTTAAAGAGACGAGTCTTTCTTGTTCTTCTCGCGAAGATACGAGAACGATGTTCATTTAAAAAAAAAGGGGGAGACAGAAAAGGAACAGAAAAATTAAAACGAAAGTATAATTGATATTAAAAGATCCGTTCTACATTTATGAAGTAGAACTTCATGAATGATTTTTCACGACTGAAGTAAATTTCACTTTGCATTTTCATTCGCCTAAATTTATTTTTTTAACGAAGATCATAACCGAATGTACTATGCGTCCATCGAACGAAGATGCAATAAATAAACCATCGAGGTTTTATGCGTTTCAACCCAGTACATGTCGTATTCGTCATTTAAAACGTAACATCCGCGGGAATGACAAATGGCCCATGAGATTTATCCGATACCGCCAAAATGGGAAACTGCAATATTTTTGTCATATTTCGATATCTCTCGCTGCTAATCGAACGATCGCTCCCATTGTTAAACAATTCTACATTTTATTTGTCAGTTTTTTATATGTTACTATGCAGTCGATATTGTAACGTCAGTTGAAAGTTGACAAAGGTGTACGTCATAGGTAATTATACTCTAAAGTAATCAAGAATTTGTTTGCTGTTACGCTGGTTAATATTAGAGTTTGCGCTTCCGAATGTAATAAACGTGAATACTGAATATTAATGTATTACAGGCTTTAAATCAGACAGAACGGAACCTATAGAATTGAATTTGGCACAAAAAAATGCTATTAGAATTACATATTAAAGCTTTTGTGCCACAAGAAATACTTTATTTATCTCGTAGATCAATCGGGAAGAATTTCTCTTTTACCTGTTTGATTTATTAAAGCAACCGGTGGAATAGACTCAGCCAATACAAACTTTGTTGTTAAGTAAGATTTACAATTTAAGTTTAGTATTGCAGTCAGAAAATATGTCAATTAATTAAATAGATTCACAATGATGTTAACACTAGGTCTAGGTTACTTTGAAAGAAGAGGGATGAAGCTGTAGAAAAGATAAACAGTTAAATAATTAGTGTATAATAAAATACACAATATCTACTGTACCACACCCCTAAATTCAGGAATGTTTACAAAAAACGCAGTAACCCGTCAATTTGACGGCTTGCGTAGATCTACTTTTAACATCCTTTGTTTAGTAAAACTGAAATTTAATTGTCATATAACATAAAATAAAGAATGTCTTAAGTTTTTCTCTCAGTAAAAAGAAATAGACTCGGTATGTAAATGATTACGTCATAGCCCGCCAACACTTTGGAGTCAAGAACCTTTGAGGTCAATGACCTCCGCTGTGCACACGTAAATGCATATTTACCAGAATTTTAAAAATCGATCTAAGACCTATACCTAAGACAATCGAAAAAGTCTGGGAAACATCAACCGCGATTATCTTACTAGCAAGTTAGGAAACTCGATAGAAAGGATCGTGTTACATGATGTTATCTTTCCCTTCGCGCGGTGCAACTTCGTTCCCAAATGCCCATAAAACTTTCCCGTAGTTTTTGGTGCACCGTGTTTACACGATTCATTATATATACCCGACAGCGCCTGTTGCGCGGGACCGAAAGTCACTCGGAAATGGTGGAGAACCGTCCTTTTTTAGGATACAATTCGACGAGGTGGATCAGAGAATGTGATGAAAGTGAGTGCTTAAATCACGACGAGCAGCTAATGGTGGGTGATGAGAGAGAAATAAAGGAGAGATACAGCAGAGCTGTCCTATAAGAATTATTGAGGGGATATGGTGGGTAAGAAGATAAAGGCTCGGACTCGCAATCAGATGGCCTGAGTTAAAATTTCCTATTAACTCTGCGTTTATTTTTCTGAAATTATTAAT
Source organism: Cerceris ruficornis (assembly GCA_963989415.1). Classification (NCBI taxonomy): domain Eukaryota; kingdom Metazoa; phylum Arthropoda; class Insecta; order Hymenoptera; family Crabronidae; genus Cerceris; species Cerceris ruficornis. Next base: position 7,954,101 of record OZ022527.1, read on the forward strand.
TAATATATCATAGCCTCAGTGGTTCGGAAACCACCTAAAACAGTAGGTAGTACGCGAACTTACCGTAGCAGTTGAGGGATAAGGCTGATTATAAATTGAAAGGTTCGGACTCTTAATGAGTTGGCCCAAGCTCAAATCCCCCGTCAACGTTGAGAAACTTTTCCCTAATTGTTAATTAATATATGATAACCTTGATCGTCCGGAACCCATTTAAAACCGTAGATCCTAGGTGAAATGGCCATAATAGTTGATGAGTTATTGTGATCATGGATTGAAAGGTTCAGACTCTTGATCAATGGGACCAAATTCAAATCTCTTATCACTTGTTGGAAATTTTCCTTTAACCCCTTAGCTTACAATAACGTGTGACACACGTGAGGCAATAAATGCAATACGAAATTTTGAAGTTTTCCAGTAGCTGTTAAATTGAAAATATCAGGCGATCACGAAACGGTAAAATTATTTCTACAATATTAATATTGCAGTCAATTGTGCCAAATGTTAAAGATCAGAGAGAAATTTTTATTTCTGGAATTAATTCTGGGGTATTACGCACGCTGTCAAAATAGAAATCGTAAGGCAAGGGGTTTATTTTCCTTTAAATTATTAAGTTATTTCGAGATTTAGACGACATCCTTTAAAAATGGAAATTTGAGCTTGGTCCCATTAGTTGTAAGTTTCTGCTTCTAATTCCACATTTATAATGACAGGAGCTTGATCTTTTTAAATTTAAAAAAAATTTCAGAACATCTGAATTTCATAACTGAGAGCCATAATGAATGCGATGTTAAAGGCTTCGGCTAATTAAAGGGCTCGAATTCAGATCTTCCGGCCTCTGGGAACCTTTTCGGAATAAAAACTTAATATGTCGTAGCTTTATACAGTTGAAGAATATATTTATTTAATTATGCTGTCGCAAGAAGAAGCGTACAATTAAGGAAGACCTTTGAGTTACGAGTAAATAAATATACCGGGGATGCAATAATGGACGTGCTCGGCTGTAGATTATGAGTTTACATCCGACGGGAGAAAAGAAGCTATGGAGAACAATTACAAAGAATAATGACAGGATTTTATGGGGTTGGCCGGACAAAAACAGGTGAGCCGGTGCGCTCTTGAAGTGAAAGAAAACCGGAGAGCTGGGAAATAAATACTGGACGCCCTATTACGTATTTCGAACTCGGTAACGGAAAAAAATGAACCTATGAAATATTGAACGCGGAGTATTGAGGGAGAAAGTGGAATATTATTAAGCAAAAAATAGGAGAGAAATAAATTTCGATTGAAAATTAATATTACAAAATCCCAACATAATGCTGCATCTCTTGATTTCAAAGTAAACTTGTTGCTTATCCTCAAAATTAAACATCCATTTTTTAACCCTTTGCAGGCCTATGTCGAGCTATACTCGAAATAGCTTTTCACTTCATATTATTTTCTATAAATTTAATATAGACTTTCCAATTTCATAATGATATTGTAATATCACCTAAATATCCGTCAGTATCTATAGTTATTGCTATACTTATAAAAAAAAATGAATAACGGATGATAGAAAATGTTGTGAAATTAATTTCATTTAACTCGCTACGAAATTGAGAAAATAATTCGCACCGCAAAGGGTTAAACTTATCATAGCGTGTTTCTAAGTCTTTGGGGTCAGTAATTTATTTCAAAAATTTCTAAAAGAATTGTCCTTAAAATTGACGAACAAATTATTTTCACCCACTCCTATTTTACTCGTCAAGAAAATAAAGATTCTCAAGGAAACCACGGTTCAGAATTCTCCCATAGAAGCATCGTGAATAGAACTCGACAAGTAATTCGTTCTCACGGCTCGTAGGGGCGAATTTTAGGATAGCGAACTTCTATTTCCTTCTATTTTCCTGCTTACAACGCGAACCATGGCGAAAAGAAGAGCGACAGACTTGCGAACACGACCGCTGTAAAATTGTAGTTTTTCAGTCTGACAGCGAACAGATTCTATTTCCTTCCAAACTGACTTACAGCCAACGACTGTACGATGAAAGAAAAATTTCAGTCCAAGAAATAACACGTTCACTGTATCAAGCCTGCATTACGGTGTAAACAAGCGTTCTGTAAGGGGTGAAAAAGCAGCTGTAATTCTTTTTCTGTCACGCTCACGGTGCTAAGAGTTACGTCGAGGTAGAAAGGAATATTTTTTTTTAATAGCGCGATAAGAGGTCAGTTTACCAGGGAAAAGGTGAAAAGCTCTGACTTCTTCCGTTTCATATTTATATTCACGATGAAAGGCACTGTGAACAATGGCTGACGGGAAAACGGGTTATTCTGTCGTGGCAGTGGAACGTTTAATGCTCCTCCCACCTTTTTTAAAAAAAAGAAACGAATGCTTTTCCTTTCGGATTTGCATGCATAACAAGAAGTGACGTTACGTCGATTTTCATCGAATCGTTAAGCAACGATCTCATACTCGGACGGAGAATATGAAGGATTTCGTGCTATGAAAATGTTTTCTTTTCCACCCCTTCTTTCTTCTCGATTGATCGAGAATAGATTGAAATGTGAGTAAGCATGATTAATGGTGTATGAAATATACGTAACGAAGGGAATGGACGCTTTCGTATACATTGTCAGGTAAAACAGCCTCGATATAAACGGATGACATTCGTACTTTTAATTAGTTCTGCAGTGCAGCATCCCCAGGGTTTATTTTATCAGCGTGCAATAAAAAAAAATTGGACGGTTGCAATTTATCGGACAGCCGAACGAAACTTCCGTTCGGTCGAAGAAACTCAAATAGAATGACACGGTATTTTTCTACCTCCATGAGTCTCGTTGGAAATTGCATAAATTAACGTTAACCGACGTAAAATATAATATTTTTCTGACTCTTATCATTGATCGTTCTTTCTTGCAGCCTCGGGTTGCATATCTTTTGATCTTTTTGTGCCTCTTCACGTTGCTTTGTATTTCTCTTGGTATTTTAACGTTTATTAGCTTTTCTTATCAGTAAAATTCAGATCGGGGGAAATTTTACAGGCGAAAGGACAAGAATAACGTATCCGCCGTTGCAATCTGCATTGCGCGCGTGCTTTTGTTAAGAGTAACAATTTTTAATGGAAATTACATTCATCCGGACGAATGTGAAAATTCTCACCAGAAACGTGAAAACACCGTGACACGTGAAATACGGAGATAATGAATAAAATCTCCAAAATGTCCGTGCAAAAATGGAAGAATCCTCTCCAATTACAAATCCTCGTGGAGATTAGATTTTTGTATTATTTTTTCTAACTTAGTGGCTACACAAAAACTATCTTTAAGTTGGTACGAAAAAGCGAGGGATTTTGATGCATCTCTTTCTCGAAAGTGTTATTTTCTCTCACCCCTTCTTTTCATCTTCTATGCTGATTTAATCTGACGTAATTTGCAGTATTTCCTTATCAGCAATGCAAGTTCTTATAGTACGAAGTACGGCGCAGATAAAGGAAAAATGACGAGATAGTAGATACCATATAGTTGCAACATCCCTCGTAAAGATTCCCTACATATATGTTGCATTTGTATATCTCCAACGTCAAGCTGATGCGTTTTTGACGAGTTTTGTATCGATATATTTCAGCCTATTAGGACTACGCGAAGCCGTCGTTTTACATTTCGATTTATTTCATTCGCGTTTACGAACATCTTGAAAAATTTTATATTTTTTACCGTTCAAAATTCTGTCATTTTTAACTTCTGCATTAGCTCCATCTTAATTTTTAACACTTTAATCATTTTACGGTTGCATACATTTATTTTTTATTTTCAATTTCATATTTCTTCGCTGCTTTTTTACTCTAATTCATTGTTAGAGTTTGCGCTGCCTTGTGGAATATACGTGAATAGTAAATAATACTTTATTAAAGGTTTTGAACGACAAAAAGGAGGAACAAATCGATATTATTTTTCATTCTCTTCCTCTCACATTTATTATTTATCAGATGCATTAATTGTTGTTTGAGATATGCAAATTTAGGCTTTGGAGGAACCGTCGTTTATAAGTCTTAAATCATAATACGGCATGAGCTAAGTTATTAATTAATCGTGTAGTAAAAATTCACACTTATTATTCTATAAACAATGCATGTGCTTCTTCAAAATTATTTTTACTTAGCTTAGTAGATGGTCTTCCAATTAGCCGTTATTTTGTTCTTAATTAGAAAGCAATTCATAGTAAATTAGTTATATCTTAACCAGTTAAGTGTGGCGATCTCTTTGCAAAGCGCGCACCAGTGTGTGTCGCGATAATCACTGCTTACGAGTTAGCTCACAGGAAGTTATGAATCCAACTCAAATTATTTATAATTTTTATTTGTTTGTTTCATTTCGTCTTGACCTCTAAACATTTTAAACATATGAAAATTTACGAATATAATTTAGTTTTCGCCAAAATAACAATTTAAATATCAAATTGTAACAAAATTTTACGCTTGACGGATATAGCCGTCAAACACACTTAACTGGTTAAAATAGTCTAATGACTTTTGAGTTACCCTGGATGCAGCATCAGAAGTTCTTGCGAATGCAGCATGTGTTTCTAGGCAGGATCTAACGTTAAAGCAAATGAGCCTGTTTTAATTAAAATTTCGAACTGCACTCAAATCGTGATTATAATATTCATAATAGATAGCACACGACGGAAGTTCGAAGAGAGCGATGAGATTTCAATTGAGACGTTTCCACGTGAAAGTCCTCGAATTTTCTTCCGTCTCGTTTCCCGTGGCGTCTTCACAAATAAGTGGACGAGGGAGCCGAAGATGAAATCGGTCCGAGTGATTTCAATATCGTCGATGTTTCTGAAGGTTTTAGTACAATCGCAGGATTGAACGTTTATGACGAAACTTTTCCATCGGAAAAGAAAGGATGGCCGAAGTTATCGGAATTCAAATTCTACTCGATGCGCCGTTCGTATGTTATTTTTTTATTAATATCTAACCTGACTGTAGCGTAGCTTTTATGCGTATGTTGAAGAAAAAGCGGAATTTCTTTCACGCTGCTAATAATATTGCATGTCCCCCTTTAATCTAGGAAATTCTGTTCTCGCAGGATTAAAACGGAACTTAGTCCGTTCATTTTCTGCCCGCAGGATCGTAAGCCCATGTAAATGAAGGATAAAACCACATTGAAGCGTATCGTAATTCGAACTTATAATTAACTTTCGATTTAATAAGTACTTCCTGCAATTAACTAAGTTGCATCGGGGAAGATTAAGTCTTTGCTTCGTATTTCGATAATCTTTCGAATCTTTTCCGAAACATCAACGGGATTTATAATTAATTAACATCGTTCGTATCTTCTTCATTTTTACGGTGATTCGTTAAAAATGATATATTTTTCATGGAGATAGATGTAATTTTTCCATTAATATTTTATAGTATATTTGTAATATATTTATTCGTGGTTATTTTCAACCAGCCATTCTGTTTCAATATTCTATAAAGCAAACCGAAATGTCCCATTTGATCGAAATACACGTCATTATTATCGTCTGTTTCTCTCTAAATCTGATGCTTCCATTAAAAAAAAAAGCCGAAAATCCATTGAAACTCAGCGAAACGGAAAACACAGCGGCACGGCACTTCGAACATCGTAAAAATAGCATTTCAAGCAACTTTTCCTATTTTTGTTGATCCATTTCGTCATCTCATTTTGGCATTTCTAACGAACGATGCAGCCATAAAGATTCTCCCTTTCTGTTTTTTCTCCTCTTCTTTTTTTTTTTACAAAGAGTAACGTAATTGTAGGAGTACAGCATACGTGGAACGTGAACGTTCATTGTTCTTTCTTCGCCTTCGTATAATTAACGAGGCGAATATTTTCTTTTACGAGATACTCGCAAAGAGTATCGCAGTGTAAACGAAGCGCGAATTGAATTCAATATTAACGCATCGTGCACCACGGTGGAGTTATAATCAGCTCTGCTGCACTGCTTCACTTTTATGCTGCACCCATTTCTACGGTGGAAGTTTAAACAACGTTCTTTCCATACGCATATCTTCCGCTCACAATGGTATTACATTTTAGAAATGAATTAGTCTATACACGTTTAACAATACCTGCTATTACTCGGTAATTCCTTCTGCGATTGTAAAATTGTTGTATTATCCATCCGTTTTTACTATTATCGACCGGGTAGCCCGCCCAGATTATTTATAATATAAAATATCCGACGACTGCTATTCCAAAAACAATCCCATCTGCCTTGCTCTTTTAAAAAGAATTCCATCATTGTCAAATATTTATACCGACCGGTCTTACTCCATCTGTATCCTGTCATCCTGAGGCGTAGTAACTCGCCCTACAAATTCATGCCCACGTACCTCCATGTCATCACATATCAACCCCTTGTACCACACCCTTGTACTCTTTCGAAAAATTATATAAACATCCTTATTTCTGAACAAGCATGCTCGTACTTCAAATTGCTTGAGCAATACATCGTCTCCGTCTTCTATATTTTGACTGTCTTGCAAATTAACCCCTTGCCGTGCAAGAACGTGCGACACTCAAAGACTTTTCAAGTTTTGCAAAGCCTATCAGATTGAAAATATCACTGAGACGTGACACGATCAAATTATTTTTATAATATTAATATTACGTTAACCCTCTATGGGCATGTGTAACTTTGAAGAAACACATGACAAATCTAAGCTTTTATTCTTCAAAGGCAATTTTTTAACTTTGCCAAATATTACAATTTACATGTTAAAGATCATGAAATTCTTTATAATTCAATGTTTCAAAATCAAGTTAAATGTATTATTTATAATAGTATTTTTATCATTTTCTAATGTGCTATTGTGCAACGGATCTTCAGATGCCACAGAAAATTCGGACTATAGAGGGTTAAATTATACCAATGAAAATTATATCAAAGAAAATTATACCAAGAATCACTAATCAATTTTCATTTTACCAATTTAAATTGTGAGTTATTGCGGAGGCAATCACAATGGAAATCGTAAGGCAAGAGCGTTAAACTTGTCTTTTTGCAGTGTTGAAGTAAATGTTGCGTTTTAATTCCGTGTCGTAGAATCGAACATTGTTTAATCCTTTCAACACTGAATTTTATTTCTTCAGAAAATGACTCATTTTTAGCAGTGTATATTTTGTGGCACAGCAAATGGAATAAAAATACGACTGAGAATGAAATATATATTTTTTTTATTTCAGGAGTTTTCAGATTGTCAACTGGGATAGCATAGATCCCAGTAGTACGTTACTGCTGGGATATTTTATCCCAGCAGTAAATATTGTCATATAAACAAAATAATATATGGAAATAAATTGTACAGTAATAACATGAAAATTATATGATAATGTTTGGGATATAAAATATCCCAGTAGTGTTGTAAGGGTTAAGGAAATAGCATTCCCGAGTAACGATTGAAAATAATTGAAAACTCAGGAAACAAGCAATTCGATCATTTCTTAATAAATGTAACAAATCTGAGTGATCATATTTTTTGAAATTTAATAAATTTAAAAAAAATTTAGAACTCTTTGCATAGTGGCTGTGGTGACCGAGCCGGTAAAGGCTCAGAGTCGCAATTAGTGTGCTCGAGTTGAAATACTCCTCCATGGCCTTTGAGAACATTTTTCTATGTGATATTTATACCATAGCCTTGATAGTTCTATAGACACCTCAAACGGGTTGTAGGCGAAATGACCATAGAAGCCAAAGCCGAAAAAATATAGAATGAAAGGAAAAATAACCCGTCACTTTAACTACCTTAGCAAATCTGATGTTATAAATGCATATACAATACTTTTATAACTTACGTTATTGTAAACTATAATCCATTTATAAGCTACATTATAAACTACTAATACAATATAATAAGCATTATCAATTATAATGCGTTTATATTCTTTAAAAAAAGAATTGATTTATTAATTAATGCATTTATAAACGTCAAAATTATACTAATTCATCGCCAACAATTTTATTTCCCAGAAAATTTCTCGACAAATACATCCACGTACATTTTCTCCAGAGTTAATCCAGCAAAGATGATAAAACATTTCGCGGTAAAGGTTTTCCCGTGCCCTTTCATCGTCTAAATCTCGTTTCGCAACAAACGAGCGGCGTATTCGATGATCGGTTTAAAAGTACACTCGTGAACGAAGTGACAAATGCTCGGGTTAAGAATGGATCGTTTGTTTCAATGGAGAGAGGCCAAAGGGATCGGTATAACTCTGTCAATCGATCAGCTTGCGAAGTGGCTCGTTCTTTTTCCTATCGTTCAAGGCAGGTTTTCATTCTTCGTCTATCGAGCGCCGTTTAATTGCGTCGTTCGGTTTAATTAAATTGCGACAGTGCGTAATGAGCTGTTCCGAGGGACGGAGAACAAGCAATCTCGGAACCATTCATCGTTCCTCCCGTTTGCGTAATTCTTGCTTCTGACACTTGACTTCTCCCCCTTTTCCTTCAGGTCCCAAAAGTTGAATCTGTCTCGTTGTAAGACACGAATAATTATTGCTACGAGTTTCCTTTTAATTGTGTAATTATAAATTGATGAACTTGGGAATTGAGATTGGATGTGTTTCTGTGTTTGCAATGTGTTTGATTTGCGTAGTCGATGCATTTTTTTACAGTTATAGATGATGTATTTTTTTTTAATTGTCAATTACGTTGATAGTCATTTTATGTCGTGTGTTTGAGATTAGTATGTTTGAGGCCTTTTGAATAATTTTCTGTACTGAAATTTGATAAGGTTCAGATGTAAATCTATCGTTTGCGAGGGGCGTTTGTAAGCTCAGAGATATCTATGCATTGAATGTCACGCTGCAAATTAGCACGCTAATATTTAAGTTAAATTTGTAGCCTTAAGTAATTCCTGATTAATCTTGATTACATCGAGGAAAGTTTTGTTAATCCTTTTTCCAGGAGAAAACTTAATTTGTTATCAAAGAAATTCATCTATTTATCATCAACGATCAATTCACTTTTATAAAGTGATATTATCCTGTCTATTCTTCATTAATGTTCTAAAATGTTAAAGCTAAATGTATATAAATGATAGTACCCTTTCGATAAGATAACTGTACATTCAAAGAATTCAAAAGAAGCGATAACATAAAAGTGAGGAATGGAAATTGGAAGAAAATCGCTGCTATCTAACGTTTACAAGTATAAAATGGTGGTCGTTTCACAGTTCAACATTGGCGAATATCCCGTTAAGCCATGAGATTAGGTGTATTATCTGATATCTTAGCAAATCAAAATACTTGTGTGTTCAACTGGGAGGAAAATAAAAATTGGCGGTTCTCCAATGGTATCCCATTCACTAAGTTTGGCGCATCTGTGCAAATGGCTTTTCGTACGTTTCTCTTGAATCTCTAAAGAATAAAATTCTATGCCGCGTCGATGCTTTTCGATTGAAGTCTCCATTTCATGTCTACTTCATTTTGTTATTCATTTCGACTATCAATGTAACTCGATAGATAATTTTATCCTTAGATTCGACTATCATCTTCAAAATCATATTTTATTTTTTTCCTATTCTATACATTGAAGTTAAACGAACCAGAATGTATTTTAACTTTGGGGTTGTTCTAATTTTATTAAAATTTTAACGATCAATGTCAAATACACGGTCAACGTCTTTAACGCAGAATTTCCATAATTTAAGTGGCCCTGGAATTAATGACCGCAGGTCAAGAAAATTAATTGCAGAACTGACCAATATTTGCTTACCAAATCCGTAACAATTACTTGCATCGTTAATTCATGACAGGCGAAGAGTGAATTTTCTTGGCTCGCAGCATGATTTTTAACGAACATCGACATATTTCCCATACGTTTGCCGACTCTCAACATAATTTCACTATCAACACCGATCTACGGGTCTCCGGATAAAAGTAGATAAGTATCTTTTGTCACTGTTATTCACCGTAGCAACCCCATGCATTCGTTGGCGATGACATACTTGAATCATTGCACAGAACGAGATAAATTTTCAAGAAAACCACTCGGCACATTTTTCTCAGACTTGTGCTTTGAATTATAATCGGTCTTGTTAGCACTTTATCTACCACTCATTCTTCTGAACATTACACACGAGTGTGCACTTGCAAAGCTCTATAACATTAAAATGAAAATGTGAAGAAATACTCGTTATGTCGTTTTAATTTCAGTTGTTCCAAGGCAGTGTAATTTTATTTTATTATCATCTGTAATAACAGATTAATAGACTGTCGGCCAATGAGTATTGATAAACAAAAAGTCTATTAATAGGCTTCCGGTAGATGAAGTGTTAACTAAAGTGTCGCTTTGTTTGCTTTCCACTGTAACTAATTATCGTATTCTCTTTTCAGACTTATATATCGAAATAAGTTAGTACTATTCTTTATTATTAGCTAGCAGTATCGTTATTATAAATTAGCACTGCTACGTGTCATAAGTTTTTACTACAAATACTATGAGTATGTAATGCCAATTATTAAAAGTCGGTAATACTACTTCTGCTATAATTAGTACTACTACTTATAATTCAGCACTCCTACTACTACTACTATAAGTTGATACTACTTCTTATTATAAATCAGCATTACTACTAATGCTATGAGTTGGTACTACTACACACAACTCAGTGCTACTAGAAATATAATACAACTACTGTAAATTAGCACTGCTACTATAAATTGGCACTACTACTTCTAAATCAGTACTATTACTGCTACTGAAAGTTAGTACTACTACTTATTATAAATCAGCGCTGATACTAATGCTGTAAGCTGATACTGCTACTTATAAATCAGTATTACTATAACTACAATACAACTACTGCAAATTAGCACTGCTACTATAAATTGGCACTACTACTTATAAATCAGTACTTCTACTGCTACTGAAAGTTAGTACTACTACTTATTATAAATCAGCGCTGATACTAATGCTGTAAGCTGATACTGCTACCTATAAATCAGCACTACTACACTATAATACAACTACTATAAATTAGTATTGCTACTATAACTTGATACTACTTATTATAAATCAGCGCTGATACTAATGCTGTAAGCTGATACTGCTACTTGTAAATCAGTGTTACTACAACTATAATACAATTACTATAAGATAGCACTGCTACTATAAAGTGGTGCTGTTACTTATACGTCAGTAGTAGTACCGCTACTATAAGTTAGCAGAATAATTCGCGTACATGATAAAACTTTTTCGCCGCAGACTGCCGATACCACAGAAAAAGGAAGATCCCCTTTCCCCTTTCTTACCGAAACAACAAAACCGTGCCACGTCCAATGCAGCTGCACGAATTGTTATACATACGTCACGGGAGATTCCTACGCGAAGAATTACGGCGTTTCGAGGTAAAAAGCAGCGTTACGTAATAGTGTATTTCTCCCATTAAATAAATCATAGTGAGCAGGGTCGTTTTTCAAGGGTATCTTTGAAAACGGGATCACATAAATTTACGTTGCGCTATCCCAAGGTGAATTACGAATTTAGAACAAAAGTTATCCGTGAAAAACTATGCTGCGGTTTTGTCCCTCGTCTTTCGCCAATAGTTTCTGCTTGCTGAAGGGATTTTCTTATATCGCATTGCCAGCGTTTCTTATCGCAACAGAGGAAGGATATCTATGTTGCCACGATATCTTCCATTCAATCCCTTATCTCATCGTTATTTCGAGATCTGTTGGGAATGATGGTGTTATTTTTTTCCATTTGTCAGATAAAACTCCTCGCCGGTGTTCTGATCTTACACTTTTGCCGATTTCACGTATGAATGGACATTCGATTTTCATCGTTTCCGTGAACTGTCCTTTTGATGGTTAGTGAATTTTGAATTGGAACGTCTTTGACATTTTTACCTGTCGATGCTTCGATGAAATGTTTTCCAGGGAACTACGAAGGATATTGACGCGTTGAATGGAAACAGGAAAAATGGAGATTATATATTTTGTATCGTAGGAAAATTGCAAAAATTCAAAGATAAGAATGAATGTTATCTCGTGTTACTAATTGAAAATTGTTAAAATTGTATCAGAAGGTATGGAGTTACAAGCTCGAACTCCTATTTTTTCAATTTTCGATTCCAACTGTTATGGACATTTTGCCTAGAACGTACTGTTTTAGGTGGGTTTGGAGCCATGGAGGCTTAGATATATTAAATAAAAATTTAGGAAATATTTCTCTCGAATAACAGGGGATTTGAATTTGAACTCTCTGCTTGGAACTACTAACGTTTACCTTCTTAACCACCATAGCCCCGCAATTTCTATCTTCAATACGCTTAGGATTTATTGTCTTAGGTAGGGTCCGAATCACCGAAGATATGACATATTAAATAATAATTTTGGGAAAATTTCCTGGAGAAAATTTTTGGAGTCCATTTGAATTCAGATCCACTGAATAGACATCAAAGCTTTCACCTCCTTACTTACCATAGCACCCCAAGTCCACCTCGTAATTAATGGACTAGAGTAGAAGTCCTTGTTACTTTTCAGAAATTTTTGTCAAATCATCATTTATCATTTAATAACCTCATTGGTTCAGAACTCTCAATATCGTAAGTACTAAGCCAAATAATCATAGGCGGTAAAATGAAAAAAGGAAAAAGGAAAAAATTCCGTAACTTAGTTTCATATGAACAGAAATTAATCTAAAATATTATCGATTTCCAAGAAGTATCTATATTGGTGGAAAAGCTTCAAGATGATCGGCATTGGAACGATATTGTCTCCTTGGAAAATAGGAATGACGAGCTGTTTCATCGTCGGTTAAAGCTCCTTCGAAAAGCCGGCTGAGTTCTTTCCCATTTATATCTCACGTCTGTGTTCTTATACCTCCACTAAACGAGAGAATTGTATTTCCCAACAAACGATAAACTGTATCTACGGAAAGCCAATGCACGCGAAACAATCAGAAACGTCGCTGAGGAACTTCGGAGGACTAAAGTTTACCGTACAATAGCTCGTGATCTACGAGAATTCAACGTGCCTGATTAATGTGTTAACAATACGAGTTGTCTACAATTCAGCGAATATTTCAGAAACCTGTTAAACTAAGTGCAGGTACTGAAACTTGTAAAAGAAAAACCGATTTCTTTCGGGCTTTCTACAAGGCCTATGGTAGGTCAGGAGGTAAAAACTCAGGGTCGCAATTAGTCGACCCAAGTTCAAACTCTTCTGCGTCACCTCTGGGAAATTTTTTCCATGTGATATTTATATCATAGCTTCGGTGATTCGAAACTCACCTAAAACTGTAAGTCCTAGGCGAAATGGCCATATTAACACTAGATTTACGGACGTGAAATCTGTTACATTGCAATATATTAAATAAGGACTTTGGAAAAAGGGGGATCAAGCGGAAAAGATGGTAATCCGTTAAGTCATTGTTGTATTCTAAAACACACGTAAAATATCTACTGCACAGCGTTTCTGTAACGTTGAGAAATGTTTATAAGACAAGTAGAAACCCGTCAATTTGACGGCTTCTGTAAATCTAGTGTTAATATTGTGTTAAATTATACAATATATCGGAAATCAGGGATAAATCGCAATATCAGCAATTAATTTCAAATCTAGTGTTAAGGAGCTATAGTGAATAAGAAGATAAAACCTCAGACTTGCAGACAATCAGATCAACTTCAAATCCTCCTCCGACATCTTTGGAAAATTTTTGGGACATTACTATTCAATATATCAGAACCTCGATGATTCGGAATCCATCTAAAACAACAGGCTTTAGGATAAATAACCACACTATTGAGCACCAAAAAAATAATTTTAAAAAAGTTCTACAATTATTGTCCACTATACTGTAATCTTTAACATAAAACTGATAACTTTATAAACTCTTTAACCCTTTGAGGACTAGCGACGCATATATGCGGCCTGAGAAAAAATTTCATTGTAGTTTATAGCCGCTTGTATACACAGTTAGAGTTGACAAATTGAAATACAACTGTTGAAACGAGATTAAACAAGCAGTAATTTATAATGTATATGGATTAACAGTATAACTTACTGATAAAAAGGTGCTTTTGGATCGCAAAATGAATGGCTATCTCTCAATATTGAAAAACGTCTCCGTCCGCAAAGGGTTAATGGTGCAGTTTGATAATGAATTTTGCAAGCGGTAAATTTTGTAAATCAAGGGTCCCTTTTATTACATTTTCTATCGGAGTACCATTGATATTACGAGGCAAAGGGATTACTGCATTTTATCGTGACATAGAATGAATATCTACCATCGCAGTCGCGGAAGATATATATCACAAGCAATTTTAATACGATGTCTTACGCAACAGCGTCGTAATTACGGTAAAAAACAATTTTTACTCCCTCGAGAAGTCTCCAATGTTCCTTATTCCTGCTGTCCGTCCTCTTCGAATACGAGTGCACTTCCTCATTACGGGCAAGTACTTTTCGACGATAATAATTCTGCTGAACGAGCTCACTAGTACAATATAACGTACAGTTACGTCATTTTCAACGACAAGATGAAATATGCGGAGTACTCGCTGATGCTAACTTCATCGAGTTCCCCATCTTCGAATGGAACTCGGTAAAGAATTTTTGAAGGATGCAATTCAAGAATGCTGAATATAACGTTCATTCTTCCATTTCTGCAATTTCATTTGTATCAGTTATTTTTTAATATGAATATTTCAAAAATTCTTGCAATTGTAAAAGCTACAAGAAGTGCCGTAATTGCGGCCAGTTTGAATTTGTCAGTCACCTTGACAATGTAATTGAAATTCCTTCGTCTTGCTTGACGAATTCATGAAAGAAAAAATCTTTTACGAAATTCCTTTCCAGTTTGACAAGGTGCATTAACTAGAAACAATTCTGTACCGTTGATGTAACGACGCGAAGAAATCGATTTTCATAGTTGGGGCAGGAATTGAAGTGTCAAAAAAATCTGTTAATCCTGATAGAAGGAATGGAGAATGAATTCTCACGAACGTGACGTTGGAGTAATTTTCGAGAGAAGTTCCGTCGTAGGACATCAGGAATTAATACGAGGAAATATCCAATTCCGGTGGACGATCATCCGTCGGTGTTATTATAGGAAACCGATTTAAATATATTCCCTGTCGATCCAGGGAACTTCCCTTTTACGATGTAATTTCAACGTAAACCTTTACGACGTGCTGTTTATACAACCGTATAAAAATTGTTCCTATTTTCCCCTGTAAGAGCAACGAGTTGGGTGGTATTATACCGTGTAAAAGAGTAAAGAAACTTGGTCGGGCTTCAAGAATAACGGCATGAAACATCGCGTATCGACGGCGCCGTCGATAAATTCCTTCGATCGTTGGGAATATCGCAAAAGATATTACGAACAAAATGCCTTTTTCCTTTGGCAAACGAGCAAATAAAAGAAGGCACTCAAAATTCTGAGAAACGGTGGCAGAAATTATTCAGTACGCGGTTGGTTGATGCGTGAAAGTATTTCTAATTAATTTGGGTACAATACTGGAAAATATTAGTAATTAATACTATTTCTACCAAAATTTTGTGTATAGACCTCTTCTGACGTCTTTGCGCTTCAATGCAAATATCCTGGGAATAATTGTTAAAAACTAATTTCCGTTTTATATTTCTTATTTAATCAGAAAATTAATTCAACATGGTAATATTAATCACTAAATAATAACTTTATAAATGGAATATATCAAGGTGTCTTTTGAAACCTTTGGAAGAAGTAGTGTTAATACTGGAACTACCAAGGCAGTCAAAATGACTGATTCCCAATTTTTTACAAAAATGTTCAAAGTTTATAGAGCAACTGAAGAGTGTATATTTTATGTCCATCTTATAAAACAGGAATTAATGAATTAATCGTCTTTTCCACCTTTCGAATCCTCTTTTTCTAAAGTACTTATTAAATACATTTGAATATACTAGATTTGTCGTTGGTAGATCTAGTGTTGATACAGTATGTTGATTAATTAAAATTCGCCAATGCGGTGCAGAAAAAGAACTGCAAAAAAGGGATGAAAGTTGCTCAATTTCAATTATGTGCTTTTTGCAAAATTGACATGCTGTATTAAAAAGTTTTTGTGTTCTACATTTCATTTTTAATTAGTAAAATGAATCCATTCAATTTTACTTTAACCAGAAGCAAGCAGGATTCAAACCTTCATCAGCTCTTGGATCATTTCTCCAATTTATTTAACGCGTTTGCTGAAGGCTACTGCATGAGCATTTTTTTTGCTTTTATTCAGTAAATTACTTTTCTATAACTTTCATAACGAATACGATTAGAAATATATAAACCAAATTATTTATCTAAACTGCGTTCATTGTGCATACAAGAATCCGACAGCGTCCTTTTCTATTGTTAATATTGACAGAACTGTACTACTTTTCGCGCTAAATCCACCATTGAAATTGCAATTACGAAGTGTGCTCATACGTCAATTTACACCGTCCGCGAACGTGTTAATATATCCATCCAAAATCTGAATTTATTACGCGAAATAACCATAATACCTAAAATAAAGAAAGAATGGAAATAATATTTCAACAACCACTTTAACTTCACCTTCAATGCCGACGGTACATCCAAGAAAAAGACTATTTCCTTTAATCTTCGCCTCTATATTCAAATCCTCGTTTCATGTAGACACGAGAAATGTGGAACAATTGAAGAGGATTAAATCTCGAAGGGATTAACGCGATGGCGCTTACGGTATGAGAATTACAAAGAAAAAGTAGTAATTATCGGCAGAAACGTTAGCACGTAAAAGATTCAATCGTTCTGATAACGAGAACGTATGGTCTTCCAGCCGTCAGAGGCGTCGGGACGTTCGTTTAGTATGGGAAAGGGGAGTGTGGAAAAAACAAACGAGTACCCGTGAAAGCTGTTGGATTTATGGTGCCCGGTTGCTTAATCGCTTCTGTTTCTGAGGGAAACAACATGGTTAACCGTTGCCGTTCAGTGTTCCTGACGGTTTCGGTGTCGCAAGAAAGATCGCTGATTTCACCCGACGAGCAAAACGTGTTATTGTTTAATACGCGGGCCGTGATAAATCGACCAAACACTCGATGATATGTTTTACTGGAAGGGATACTAACCCTTTTGGATCCTTGCCGATTTACTGGGGAATGTTTTAACGACCTTTGTAACAGATTTGAGTGAAGGTTGGCAGACTTTTCTTACTGGATTTTGTGTGAAATTAATTGGGATTTCGTAGTACTTTTACGTGTTTAAACTAATTGTAAGTACGATGAAGTATCCGTAGTAATTATTATTAAAGAATAAAAAAGAAGAGAACCTTGGCAAATTCAATTTCAATTAGCTTTCAAGAGGCTGGAAAAATAATTGGTCCGCGGAGTGTTAAGACAGTGGCTTTAAATCAACACTAGATTTACGGAAGCCGTCAAATTGACGGATTCTTACTTTTTTAAAAACAGTTTCCAAATTTATAGAGATATGGTACAGTCAATATTCCACTTGTATCTTATAATATACAAATTAGTTAACCGATCTTCGTCTTTACCCGTTGATCCCTCTTTTTTCAAAGCACTTATTTAATATATTTAAGTGTGACCGATTTAACGCTCGTAAATCTAGTGTTAATAGAATCTTTATTGCGATTTCTATCTTCTTCTTTTTGTGCGTTTGTGAAGATGCACAAAGATTTATTCAATGATATTCTGTACAATGATATATTCGACGAACAGACTTGAACAAACACAATTGGTTTGTCGCTCGAGACCCGAATATTCGAAAGACTTATTCAAAATTATTGCAAAATTAAATAATAATATTTTCAGCAATGACTGCAGAACGTGTCTGTTGCGATTTTTTAAATCTGCCGACTTCCCTCTTTAACGTAAAGTTTAATAATACCGTAGAACATAAATTCTCATCATCCGGGAAATACAATTATTTAGTTATTTATTCGGTTCTGTTGGAAATACACGTTAATTACGAATGTGGCTGTAACTTTAGTTCATTCAGCATTAAGCAAAATTCATTTGAACGCGCTACAACGTCCGGCGTTTCGAGCTCGTAAAAGAAATAATGAACAACGTGTTTATCATTGATTATTTTCAGCCAGCTCTGTACAACATTGCAGAATTATAACAATAATTCCGTACGCAAAATGTCTGTCCGAGCATCCATCCAACTTCTGCACCATTCCTGAAATGTAATTAACGATGGCTGACTGAGCAACGCGGAGACATTTTCAAAAATTAAACAAATGAAAATGGATCTCTGAATTCCTCTTCTTCTCTGCCCTCTTTAATTTCTACGGCGGTTTGGGTTAAGTAGACGTCGTTTCAAACCTCTTGAAAAGCCGTCGAAAAGGAAAAAAGAAGTGTAAAGTGGACAATAATATTTACAGGATGCTGCTTTCAGATTATTAGTAATTTTTCAGCATCTCTCAATATCTTTTTTTTAATTAAAAGTGTAATGAAGAAGATTTAAATGAGTTCTTAATTTTTACTGAAGTATTAATTTTACCACATTCCTAGTTAAGCCCTGGTTATTACCGCTAATATTTTTTCTTATCAATTGAGGGGTGTAGAATGAAGATGTTCTCTGTGAATTACTAATTTGCGCTAAATTAGTAATTTCATTAAAGTATGAAGAAGGCTCAGAAGTGATATGAAACGAAGTAGTATCGAAAATAAAGTTGTTGCCTCTGAAAATGAATAATGCCGAAGGTTTGTAAAAGATAAAGTTCCGTTATAATTAAAAGATGTAATCCTAGGATACTTCTATTACAAAACGATAATCCGAGGAGGACTGACACGTCGTTCTCTGTCGGTTCGTTTCTATGGAAATTTGAAATTACCACCAGTTGAATCCCGGACCTCCATCATTCGAGAGTTAATAAACAGACGATGGAATTGACTTTCCATTGAAATTGCCGGAGTATTTCTGGCTACGTCCATAAAGAAGCATCAAAACGGCGACGGTTGATCGAGTAACACATATTTTCAATCGGAAAATGAACAAACAGCGGCCATTTTCTCTCATTTCTTCTCACATTTTCGATGGCCCTTCCACCTCTTCGTTTAATCAACTCTGTCATGATAAAATTAGATTTCACTCGGTACAGCTTTTAGTTATGTTCTTAAAAAAAAGAGAAACATAATGGCAATCAGCCGTTTTTTGTGAGCTACGTTGCATTGCATTTGGTGATTCGAATAGTCTACGTCTACAAGTCCCTCGTGCTTTTAAAAATAACCTTTTTCAAAAAGGGAAAGGAAACGAACTAAACTCAAACACTTTCGTTACGTTTCTGACGATAATTTATCAGATGTTGCTAGTGAGAACGGAGATGCGGATGACTGTTTTGACGATGGCAAGGACCATTCTTGTGACAATTAATACTATAGTGCCCTCTTTAAAAAAAAGAGAGATTGTATTAGATGAAGGGATTTCGTAGGTACGGTCCTGAATAGCCCACGCGTTATCTGCCTAGCGACAAACGCCGATGCGTAGCATTTTTACGCAGTCTGATACGACCATCTTAGTGAGACGGATGTCGTGCCCTTATTACTATTATTACCATTATTACTATTATTATTACTAACATTATTACTATTACTCTTATTACTTTATATAATTATCACCAAATATATATACTCTAGTTTTGTTTAACCGTTTTATTGCCACGCAGCGCGAATGCGCTGTTCGCGTACTGTGGTGAACTGTGTCGCGATGTTTGGTCACGATCATCAGTTCGCAACGCTCTTGGTTCGTAATTACTATTTTTTTTTCAAATAATCGTAAACCACCTGCATAAATAAGCTGTTTTTATTGAGTTTACTTCTATACGAAAAAAAAGAGCGGCGTGATCGGGTCGATCGACATTCCTTGCAAATAAATGAACGAAGCGCTGTCGCGCTGCATGGCACAATCCGACACGGATTCTTATAAAACCCTGGCACTAAAACGATTAATTTGTGCTACGTGCGTGTTTCCATTTATTTAAATCTTACTACATATTTAATACCTTACTACGTTACAATACACACTTTTTTCCAATAATACCGAGAATGCATCCTATTCTACAATTTCTGAGAGTTTCACAAAAATGGCCTCATAAATGAGCCGTTCATTGCACAAATCGATTAACTCCATAAAATCTAAAGTGGAGAAACGTGATGAAATCGTATACACTCCTTTAGAAAATTCCCTTCAAAATATAAATACGAATAAGTATTGTAGAATATATAATCGCATTTAGCTTTCCTCTAACGAAGTACAAAATGAATAAGGTGGAATAGCCTTGGAATTAATTAGATTGACTTCTGAATTCAATCATTTATTATTCAATGCCCAAACAAACTTCGTCATTTAATGGCGTTAATCGTTATTATTACGAAAATTTATTCTAAATAAAAAGTTAGGATTCAATCAAGTTCTTTGAGACTTAAATATAAAAAAATTCAAAAAGTGGAGTTAATCGATTTGTGCACTGAACGGCTCAAATAACCAAAGTTACGATGATTTCAGTAACGTGCAGGTTTTCTCAAAGTCCTCAATGTATTAATCGTTCCGTCGATTCTGCACGAAACAAAAGAGGGAGGAAAAAATACTGCGATCGTTGAGAACGGTGAGGTATCAAAAAGCCGAGGAAATATCAATTGACCATCGGCACTCCCTAGAATTTTGATCCTCCCCATTGGCTTTTATTTCCAAGTACGTCTGAGGGCAAATGACATTCAACCTCTCTCGAAAGGCATACCAACGATCACGTTCCACTTTCTCATATCCACCGATATCCGTGCCGACTTTTCTCTTTTATTACACAACCCCACACGTGAAATTAGTTCCCTTTCCCCCCTCCCCTGCTCCTTCTCGTCCCTCTGTTTAGCTGGCATGGAAGGAAAAAAGGAAAATATCCGAATCGCTGCCGGGCATCGCTCTTATTGTTGGGAACTTCTAATTAAGAAACGTTTCGTGCATCCTACTTGGCCCACGAAAGGCAACGGCATAACTCTGGCCAATGGAACTCCAGAACGTGTTGGTCCTTTTGTCCTGGAGAATTAATTTGCCGGTAGTGAATTACAATCGTCGCTTTGCCCGAGTTCTGTGCTGTTTCAGATGTATGTACAGTGGAGAATTTAATTCTCGGATTTTATCGGGAGAAAAGCACTTTTTCAGTTACAAACACTAATTAACAGGAGTCACCCATCGTTTCGACTGTATCTGTAGAGTGGCGGGGATTTAAGAAGAGGAGATTGGGAACTTTGTATTCAATTAATAGATTAGAAACAATCAACCTGATTGTAACAATAACAAAATAACGGTGTATTATTAGATTTACAATTAACACTATGCCGTCCGCGCGATAAATCAAGATTCTTTGGTTTGGCGCCGGCGCTTTTCGAATTTGACGAGAAATCATAAAACGTCGCGTTTTACTAATCACAATAAGTTATAATTGAGCCGTTCAGTGCACAAATCGATTAACTCCACTTTTTGAATTTTTTTAAATTTAAGTTTGTAAGCACTTGATTGAATCCTAACTTTTTATGTTTAGAATAAATTTTCGTAATAATAACGATCAACACCATTAAATGGCGAAGTTTGTTTGGCCATCGAATAATAAATAATTGAATTCAGAAGTTAATCTAATTAATTCCAAGGCTATTCCACCTTATTCATTTTGTACTTCGTTAGAGGAAAGCTAAATGCGATTACATATTCTACAATACTTATTTGTATTTATATTTTGAAGGCAATTTTGAAAAAGAGTGTATACTATTTCATCACGTTTCTCCACTTTAGGTTTTATGCAGTTAATCGAATTGTGCATTGAACGGCTCAATTCTGTCTCGCAATTTTCACGAAATTTCGAGGATATGTAGTGCATTGCAGCCTATACAGAATACAAGCGATACTTTGCAACAATTTGTGATTGTGTGATAGCCACGACGCCTTTGCGATATAATAGGCAACTGTCTTAAAATTTTAATTTGACATCAACGTGGTGTCACCGTCATTTGTCTGCATATTTTCGCACGACACCAACGTGGTGTCACCGGACTACATAGTGTTAACAAAATACGAAACAACAAGACAACTCTCATCAACACAATTCAACTCTGACAGCTCTACGACAACTCAACGCAACACAATTCAACTGGAACAACGCAACGACAACTCAACACTGACTGTTCCTTAATCCTACGCTTTCTTATATTCTAACTATTCTTCTTTCTTATACAACTATTCACTGTCTCGCACTTTCGCAACCCCGCTTTCACCCTCGCAGCCCTTCGTCATTCTTAAAGCGAAACTATCGATATTTTCCGGCACTGCATATCATTTGTTTACTACGATTCATAAATTAAAAGAAAATGATTGAATATCCTATATAATAATATCCTATATAATACTATATAATAATATAGTATTGTAATTTGAAATAGAATTAATTCGGAATAGAAGACAGAACAGTTAGTAATGTTTTCTACATGCAACGTATGCTCGTGTAGTTTATGGAGAGTCGAGAATGACTTCGTCGACGAAGAAAATAACAGGAAGCGGAAATGGTCCGGTAGTCGTTGCCGAACAACGTGACGAACTTGGCTTTTTCTGCACGAATGATAATTCTTGTCGGACTTGATTCTTGCCAACGACACAAATTCAATTAACAGAGCGGTGAGCGTGGATTACTTTGTCTTGATTTCGGGAAAGAAATTTGTAGCTAGGAGTCGTAATTCTTGAAAGTATGCCGTGTGTTTGCACTGCACTTTGCGAGGGATGTAATGAAGAAAACTATGTGTTTATTTAGGTCAACTATATCGTCGTCTTCGTCGCTATAATTCGGCTGAAGCGTTGCAATTCCATGGTATCTTGTACTTAATATCATGTGAGACTTCATCCCTCGAAAAGTGCCAATAATATATTGTCATGAACATTTCATTTAATACCTTTATATTAAAGTTATTTTATTTTAAAAATAATTATACTGTATTTCAGTCAGTAATTTATTTCATACATTTTTTTGAATTTTAAGAATAATAATTAAAGCTACGAACAATCACATTTTTTCATGTCGACTATCTGCCAATTTAAATCTACCGATTAACACTATAAGTACCGGTGTTATATATATTATATTTAAATACACTGAACAAGTTTTTTAGAGAAAGAGAAATCAAGAGGTGAAAATGTTGATCAATTAAATAATTTAGGTTTTATAAGATAGAATTGGAATATTTACTTTATGGTTCCCCTATCAATTTGAGGATTTTTTAGTAAAATGGGGAACCGGCTACATGGAACAAATCGGTAGTTCTAGTGTTAAAGTTGATCTACGTAAAAGGAGAAACACACTAATTGCAACATTTTGCAGAATTTTGTTTCTTATTTTAAAGTCAATCGATTCTAATGAAATGTAATTCAGGGAACAATCAAGGATGAAATTCGATTGAATTTCTTTATAACGATATATATCGTTACGTCGGCGTTAATCGGTTTTCTTGCCTTCAAGATCCTCTCCGTTTAGGTGCATCAGTTTAACGCGATTTATCATGCAGATTTGAATTTTCCTCGCTACAGTTTCAATTTCGGCTCCGAATTAATTACATGAGATACAGAAACGTATGCAAATAGCCTCGATTCGAAGCAAGTGTTCCGATCTAATTCCGTTTCTCTGCGGCTTCACGAGTTATTAATTTCATACGCGCCATATAAAGGTAATAATTCAGAGCATCAAAAGCGAGACACTTCTTTTCAGAATCTTCTACCATAAAAATAATCATAAACTACAGTCCCAGACATATTTAAATTGCGAGCGCGTAAAAAATTGTATGCATATTTTTATGCCCTCAGTTACATCTTTTTCTATCAGTCTTATTTCTTATTTATAAGTTCATCCTATTTTCAGCTTCTCATCTCGTAAATTTAGTTAGTCCAATTGTTCACGAAAGTAACGTATCTCAGGCATTTCGCCATTCGTTCACCAGTTTATTTTTCTCTTTAAAAATTAATTTTTTCCAATCACGTTCACCGAATCGATTTTCGATCGACGACAAAAAGGTCCGAATGTTTGCATTAGTCGCTTTCCAGTTGCTTTACCCATCGTATCTGATTAAAATAACTGAATAGGAATGGCGTTATTTTCCGCATTTAATTCGCATGCCACCTACTCGTTGACACATTTTTCTTTGGTCGAGTGTGTCGTCTGATTCGTATAGAAGAAAGAGATCGTTCTTCCCTCTTCTTTGTTGAAGCTTATACACGTCGCAGAGCTGAAAACGTAATTTCTTTTTGATCGTTTTAACACTCCCTACCCTGCTGTAAGATTCTCAGATGGCCTCCTTTTTATTTCTTACCCCTCTTTGATGCCCCTCTCTTTTGTCCGTCCGCATTCCGTCTTTGTCTCTCCCCTCGACTTTCCACTCTTTCTGTGTCACCAAGACTCAATTTTTCTCCTTTCTTCGTCTTCTCATCCCCTTTCCATCATCTCATACCACTTTTCAACCCTTTCCTTTGACTTTTCTTCGACCTGCACTTTCGTTTCTTCATCTTTCCCCCTCGTTATAATTTCCTCCGTCCGAGGTCTTTTGTTTCACAAATTGTTACGAAATTGTTAGTCCGAATAATACGTGTAAATTGAAATTACATCGTTACCGTGAATTCACCGACGAATATTAAAAAGTCGCTAATTACAGGCAGTCGGAAATAGCGTCTAGAAAAGAATCAGTTGTAAGGCACGGAAGAAATGCAGGAAAATCGAAACCGTCCCACTATCAGGGAAGAAACGAGTACTAATTTTCATGGCGTGCATCAATGGCCTTTTTATTTCTTCCCTTTCTTTCATACCACAGCTACCGCTTCCGATCTTTTACCCTCTACTTGACTTTTCACCCCTTCTTTTTGCCACCGCATTTCTTCCTTCCTTCCATTCCTCCCTCTCTTCTCCTCCACTTTCCCCTCGTCTCTTTTACTTTTCTTCCCTACGTTTCCCCCTTCCCTCTCGCCCCTCATCCAGCTCTAGTACAATTTTTCCTCTGTTCTCTCGAATCGTGGATCTCTTTTCACCATTTTTCTTCCTTTTCATTCTTAACTCGGTCACTGTCTTTGCGACAACTAATTACAATCGTGAAATCGCTCGCCCCGAAATGATATCTCGACGATTAATTAGATCCCCCATTGTAACGGAGTCGTAATCGAGGAATTTTCGTTGCAGACTTCCTTTTTTTTTCGCGATGCCGAGTGCTCAATGAACGTAACGATCCTCTCCTACCCTTTTGCTCCTTGATTTATAGCGATATTCTACGTCGATGTTTCGTATTAATATCCAGCGATACGTTATGATGATTTAATTGGGCTTGATTATATGTCAACGATACTCTGAAAATGGCATCGATCATACCGATCTGCCCTGTGAAATCGGTAATGAGTTTTCTAATTCGGGCGATGCTAATTATTTATTTGTATCGGGATCCTCATCGATATTCGGTTGCACTCGATGATGCTGATAGTAATTAGGACCGAGGGAGGATAATTTCGAAATTACTGGAACATGAAGGTTGTAATTAATACTGGATCTGTCAAGGTTGTCAAAGTAACTTGTTCTGAATTTTTTTGAAGTGTCTTTGGAATTTCTATCACATTCCTGTTTCAATTTCCTAGTAAGTCGATCTAACTTTTTGCCTTCCCCATTTCTTTTTGCTTCTGACGTATTTATTTAGTGTTATTAAATATATTAGATTAATTGTCAGTTTTATTATTACCATTTCGTTTTGACCGTTGGCCAATTAATTGACTCTTCAGAGATTAACGCTCGTTGACCGATACACCGATTAATTTGCTATTACAAATGATGATAAATTCAAATTACACTGCTTTTAATTGACTGACGTCAAAATCACATAATAAATATTGTTTCCCATTTTAATTTGAAACGAACAGATGTAGATAGAGTACTATGTAGCCATTTTTAGAATGGCAGAAGTAGTTTAACTTCAATCTAGAATTTTTCAAGAATTCCTCGATAAATGACTGTACAATTTTTAATTTTTAATTGGAGAAAACAGACAAGTATAGTCATTCGCTCATAACTGTTTTCGTCTACAAAAGAACTAGTCGAGTTAATTGAAAAAAGGAGAATAATTTAAAAAAGGGGTCGAAGAATCAACACACGTTTCACCAATGTGGAAAATCGGAATAGTACCTTTCGTTGTACACATTAATGGACAAATTTGTCGTTAATTATCCATGAAATATTATTGCTGACATTCATATCTTGCTTGTTCGTCGAGAAACCGAGATTCCAATTTACATGCATTTTGTACCCTACAAATTCGGATTAAACTGACGGATAAGCTTTCTTCCACTTATTTCCTTCATTCTTTCACGAATAAATTCAAAAGGTCCTTTCAGACTTTCTAAAGATTCTCCCTAATGGTGCAAAGATTCGAAAGATTCTCGAAAAGATAAGACGTTTCATGAGTATCATCCCTCATTATTACGTGTAACTTGCGAATAGAAGTACCAGGAAGCAAGAAGTCCGAAAAACCAGGTGAAAATACGAGCTAATATAGATATCTTTTTATTACGAACCTTTACTCTTCAGAATCTTTTGTTGCGGCTCATTATACCTTTCGTTTTGCCCTCAAAAACACTTAGGTACTTAAAAGTACAAAGAGTTTCAAGTACAGCTTTAGCTACAGATGTTTAAGGAGTTTTCAAATATTTCCGTGCTTGCATTGCAATCGAGAGTTATTTGTTTGTTCCACTCGATTTGTTTGACTTGTGGCTTTCCGTATGTTTCCTGTTAACAGTAACCGTACCATGCCTTCAGTTGTGGTTTGTATTTCGTAATTTCTCCCATAAGCTTAATCCTAGATTACTTTACTAGCCCTTAAGTGCTCATAAATGTTTAGAATGTTAAACAAACCAATCGAGTTTAGGAACATGTCAATATTTGATGTACGTTTCAATTATATTCTTTTGTCAATACAGAATTATAATTAATATTATTATTACTGGTTAAATAAATTGAATTTTATTTTACTATTATTACTATTATTAGTACTATATATTATTAGTAACAAATAGTAAACAAATTAGTAATAAATAGTATATATTAGTAACTATATATTAGTCCTACTATTACTATGGTTTAATAATCTGAAAGTGTATAATTTTTTGTACTATTAAGTAAAGACTGTTTTGTACGTTGTTTCTTATATTAACTTTACAGTCTCTCGCATTTTTTTCAGAAACATATTATTGTTATTTTATAACCGGTCGCAAGATCTGGTACGGTAAGAATAGGCATCCATAAAGGTACTGTTAGCATTAATGAATTTGTGCATTATGGAATTCTGCCTTTCTGCTTCCTTGACTTGTTATTTTCTAAATCTCTCTATTTCGCTTTCTCTTTCCCTCGCGCTTCGTTCCATCCTCTTTGCACCCCTTTTTCTCCCTTATTCGTCTCCCTTCCTTGTCGAACTATCGGAGAACACCGAACAGAACAACGGTAAATCAAATAACGACATAATGGACCTTATATAAACGGGAGCAACCAACGTCGATGCACTTTCCATCGTTCGCTCTGTAGGAATCTAATCGCACGGGTAACAGCGCGACGCGAATTACGGGGGGAGCGTTCTGTTGCACATGCTTGATTTTTCCCCGTTCCTTTCTACGGCACGCATTTACGATTTATGAAAAGCAAAGTTACCGACATCAGCAATTCCTTCGAGACTTCATCATACATGTGTGTCTATTTGTACATGTTAATCGTAATTTCATCTAGTTTATGAGAATTCAGGTTGATTTGCAAATATTAATTCTCTTTCCTCCCTCTAGAGTAGTGGCTCTCAAATCGTGGTCTTCTAGGGGATCGGGAAGTGGCCTTTAGGGTAGGTTTCGGCAAGCATCTTTTTTAGCAAAGAGCCAATTTTCTCTTAATTTTATCCTGTGAATTTACAACTTTATGTTTTATAGAGTTAATCGATTTGGCAAGTGGCTTGGCAACATCTGTTAATTAAGGTTAATTTTAAAGAAACCGCGCGCAATCTAAAAAATTGTAAAGAGACAATCACGTAAGAAATCCCATAAAATTTTGAAAACCACTGCTCTAGAACTTGGGGAAGAAAAACAAACTTGTTGAGACTCGCAAAATTGAGAAAGTTGTCGCTATAGAAATTAAATTATATCCCATATCAAGCAATGTTCGAGGACAGAATTATTAAATATAAAATAGAATTATGAGATTATATGGTTCACAAACAATGTAAATAGAATTCTAAAGAATTTGATTCATTCATCAAGTGCTCACTGAAGTCCTCGAAACATTATTCACCTTCAATAGTAATGCCGTCTTGAACTAAATAATTCCCCACGTTAGGAACAAATTAACACCAACGATACGTCATTTCCGCGATCATATCTCCGTTAATCATACCGCAAGAACGTTCCGCAAGTCCCTCGGCGAGTTATTACCCATTCCTGTTTACTCCGTTTAATTAATTTAACAATTAATATACATCCCAAATTTGCTCACGCGCTACTCGTGATATATGGAAACGCGTCTTCCAAATCTCTCGCTCGTATTTGTCAAACCCTCATGGTAAACCCGGTGCACGCAATTCGTAATGCAACCACTAATTTAACCTCGCGGTGCATCTCTGTCGAATTTTCTTGCATTCACTTTGCATCGCGATATACAGGTCTACATATATATGTATAAACTGTACCAAGGTGAAACCTGCTGTTTATTCCGCATGCCTACGATTTTGTTGATTTAAACACCCCATGATTGTGGTTTCCATGGATGTTCGTGCTTGAGTAATTTATAGGTATAGATATAGGGAGGGAAATTGAATGTGATATCGTAGAAACTATTAGACGAAGAAGTTTCCTTCGCTGTACTTGAATGAGTGGAAGCAGGAGACGTAGTATTCGCTGCTATCGGAAACTGTGGGGAACCAGGTCATTTATTAATTTACCTAGCACCGAATTTAGTTTTGTGGAGTGTACAGTGCGCTTGGTAAATGCCCTGAGATAAGGTATCTTAATATGTAATTAGGGGTGTCTTTTTGTATTGGTTATTTGTTTTGTATTATTGGGCGTTAAGTGTTATAATGATTTCGGCTAGGATCTGCTGTTTTCGAAGGATTAAGACATTACCGGGGATATATATTAACACTTTACCACTATCCACTATCTCTTATCCACTTTAAAGGATTTATTTTGGCTTAGATTGCCTAAAGAAAATTACAATCTCTTTGAAAATAACAAATGCTCCTCATCGACTCCTTAACACAGTTCCACTACAATAATAAATAACAAATTAGTGATTGCCGTGGGGACCGATTAATGAACTAAAAGTCTCAAAGCGTTGGTGACAAAAAAACGTATAGATAGGCGACCGGTTGGTAAAGTGTTAAGTAATAATTCAGGACTTTCCCACAGGTGACGGTGAATTTAAACTTGAAGGCAATGCTTGGGAATAAGGACCTTTACCTTCTTAACCACCATAGCCTCGCAATTGTTATCTTAATTACACCTAGGACCTACTGTTTTAGGTGGGCTCAGAATCACCGAGAGTATGATATACTAAATAATAATTTGTCTATGATTTCCCGCAGGTGGCGGGGAATTTGAACTTGAAGGCCCTGATTGAGACTACGAGCCTTTACTTTCTTAACCACCATAGTTCCGCAATTAGTATGATAATTATTATGGTGATGCCTAGGACTTACTATGTTAAATGGGTTTCAAACCACCGAGACTATATCTTCCTTAATAATTGACATAAATTTCACAGAGGTTACGGGAGTGGATTCGAACTCGGACCTACTAATTGCTGGACCGAGCTTTTACGTCGTTACACACCATAGCCCAACTGGTTTATTCGTACTTGTAAATATATCTGCTTTAACAGTAAAACTACCAACCATTGATTCGATAAATTAAAACAATGTAGATAAATATTTTGGAACAATAATAATCTTAATTGTTGAGATGGTCTATATTTTAATAGATGAACAAAGGTAATCAAAGGAAGTCAGGCGGTCTATATTTAAGTAATCATTTTCATAAATTATGGCATTAGTCATCTTGAATGCCTTGGTAGTTCTAGTGTTAATTACTTCATAGTATTATTTATACTGTTGCATAAGAACAGTTTTAATTTCCTTTTAATTTTGCATTCTCTGCTGATCTTGCATCTTTCAGCAAATATTTGCTATTGAAATATTTAACATTACTTAGTATCTTAAATATTTAGCACCGTATTTATATAATATGAATGCATATCAAATATTTAGTATTAGCAGGGAATAGTATATTATCTCGTATTTTCCTGAATACTTGCTATTCAATTTTCCTTTCAATTTTTTTATTCAAAGCAATTCCTTCATACTCCGGTAAATATTCAGTATTCAATTAACATTCACGGACGATTTGCGACTCCTTTCAACAACTTTTGTAACTCTGCTAAATATTCACTTTTAATTACCTCGTACACATGATCCACCGCAACATACGCAATAACCGATTCCTATTCAGTAAGCCATAATGAAAGATCGTTGAAAATCATTAGCGCAATCGTTTACCAGTGATTTGTTAACTTACACTCGGTGCAT
The DNA here is from genome assembly GCA_963989415.1 of Cerceris ruficornis. Lineage (NCBI taxonomy): Eukaryota > Metazoa > Arthropoda > Insecta > Hymenoptera > Crabronidae > Cerceris > Cerceris ruficornis. The sequence continues at coordinate 7,984,680 of OZ022527.1, forward strand.
TGCTCGCATATTTCGGCACAGGGGTAGAAAACGGAGGAGAATTTATGGAGAGCAATTTAAACGACGATATTGCTGGTAAACTCTCGCCGGGATTGTTTGCCGAGACGTTAGTTAGCGTTACGGATCATGAATTAGTTAACTGCCTTGTTCATGACGATTTCGCCAATCAGGTGAACGATGAAGTGTTTAAATTTTGCATCGCCGTAAACTTCGAAATGTCGATTGCGAACGGCGTGTTTTTATCGATGGTTTTTATGGGAAAATATAATACTTACTGGGTTTTATACATCTCCCATTAAATCGCACATCAAAGGGACCATTTCATTTGAAGTAATGTCTCAAATTGATACAGGAATTTGACACGATCTCTGGTAAACTTTGGCCGGAAGTATATCGTCCTTTGACCCCCACTAATCTCGTTTGTCGCGTCGTAAGATTAAATGCACGTCAGTACACTGAGAAATGTTAATTAGAGTGTTTTGAGCAAAAGATAAATTTCATTTGGTAGGATTTTATCACAGAGAAAGTTTATGGAAAATTTTCACAATGTAGTTAGAATAATTCGCGGAGTTACGAAGGTTACATTAGAGGGTAGAAATACATATATTCACACGGTGCTTTGAGTTAAAATTACAAGGGTTACAGAGGGTGTACGTTGGAACAGATTTTATTTTGTTGAAAGAAAAGCAAACACAGAAAAGGGTTGCGTGTAAATCCAACAAAGAAGATTTGTTTAACACGAAAGATGTTATTTTATACAATAAAAATAAGGAAAAGACAAACGAAATATTCGAAGCTGACCGAATCCGTTTGTTGTGCACGCGAACATGTTTTATTCAGCGTTCTCTAAGTGTATTCGTTGATTTTTCACGAATCGAAAATGGCTTTTGTGTTTCCACGGAATGGAATGATCCGAGTGGCTCTTGTACGACTTTGTTTCGCTGCTTTCTTTCGTTACTTTTCCGCTCTGAAAAAGTATGTTTCCCATTGTTATCCCTGGTATCATTAATGTGAGATTTGTTCAATCGATTTCCAACCGATCGTATTTATAAACAAAACAATTCGTTCACCATTGTGCCTTTTATTTTTCTCGCATTACGACAAATGCATTTGTTTTCACTCGCGGTAGTTCCATTTGCATTGTGCACCGTACAAAATGGTATTAACTGACATTGTTAGGCGACAAATATTTAATTACAAATGTATCGCGGATCGGCAATTATACCGGCGACATTTGAGAATACGAATTTACTTTTTCGATTTGTATTTACAATTTGCAACGACATCGTGTTTATTTACATCCATTGTGCAGCCGTGATTTGATCGTTAATGATCGGTTCTCGAAATTATCACTTGCGTGAAATGATAGATTAACGATAGATTTACGGGAAACAAAAATAAGAGATTTTTTCTCTTTGCATCACCACCTCTATGCAAATTTTTCTGAAAGTGTAATTATTTTTTTTATTTTTGGCTCGCATATTTGATACATCGATAGCAATTTATAATTTAGATTTTTTTCATTTTTAGAAATATCTCACTGATCGAGATATGGAATTTCGTTGTTAGTCTCCTGGAATTTAATAACAAATACAATTTAATTTTCTCAAAACGTTTAAATTGTCAGTAATTACTACGGAATCGTATCAAAATTATAAATTTCACCGCATGATATATCCGTTACGCTTCAATTTCCAATTTCATCTCCAACCATTGAAATCATTTATGCTAGCTATGTAAAAACGATTATAATTACATAATTGCTCCTTCCAATGATCAATTGATTCAATTGGCTTTCTACACATTAAATCCTCCATTCCATATCTTTGCAAATAATTCAAATTCCCAAATTTGATCCCCATCTACCAAGATCCTCCGATCTACATATTTCAATATTATAATTACTTAATTTACATATTATCCCATTTCAGATATCTAAATAAATTGTTCCATCATAATAGAGATATTATACATTTTGAAATATTAATTTCGACAAAGTAAAATCCTCTATTAATGCCTGTAAAAATAATTAAATATCGACAACTATGGTTTTTCCTCAATTTGATTTTCCCACGGGCTAAATTCTAATCAAACCTTTCAAACTACAAAGGATAATTAATTTCCAGCACCCTACTAAACAATAGTGTTAAAATCATCAACACCAGTTTCTTTTTTAAACGAGTTTATCAGAAGGAAAGTACCCCATGTTAGATATCATCTAAATGAATTACTTCAACACAGCAGTTATATTATAAACTTTGAAATATTGATTCCCACAAAGTAAAATGCTCTATTAATGCCTTTAAAAATAATTAAACATCGACAACTATGGTTTTTCCTGAATTTTAAATTCTCCCGGCCAAAATCCTATTCAAACCTTTCAAACTACAAAGCGTAATTAATTTCCATCACCCTACTAAACAATAGTGTTAAAAGCATCAACATCAGTTACTTTCCTCCAACGAGTTTATCAAGGGAAAGTACCCCATGTTAAATATTATCTAAATAAATTACTTCAACGCAGCAGTTACATTATAAATTTTGCAATATTAATTCCCACATAGTAAAATCCTCTATGAATGCCTTTAAAAATAATTAAACATCGACAACTATGGTTTTCCCTCAATTTTAATTTCCCCCGGCCAAAATCCTATTCAAACCTTTCAAACTACAAAGCGTAATTAATTTCCATCACCCTACTAAACAATAGTGTTAAAATCATCAACATCAGTTACTTTTCTCCAACGAGTTTATCAAAGGGAAAGTACCCCATGTTAGATATCATGTAAATAAATTACTTCAACGTAACAGTTATGTTGTAAACTTTGCAATATTAATTCCCACAAAGTAAAATCCTCTATTATTGCCTTTAAAAATAATTACATATCGACAACTATGGTTTTCCCTCAATTTCATTTTCCCCCGTCCAAAATGGTTTACAAACCTTTCAAGCTACAAGGAATAATCAATTTCCTGCACCCCACTAAACAATCCCGGCGATACTAAAATCACCAACAGCAGTTCCTCGTCTCCTGCGAGTCTATCAAAGGAAGAGTACTCCATTTCCTAAGAGTAGTTACGTCGATCCTAAAGAACGCGAGGACTGTGGTTTCGTGGTCTCGTTAAAGGATTACTGCCTCGTAAAACCAAGGAGAATGATCTTACGTGTTCCCAGAGGGTTACAGCACTCACCTTCGATTCGGTGTTTCCCTCTCGTCCATCGTCCTGCTTCCTGGCCACCAGGGAATAGCTTCACACACTTATCACGAAGAAACCGTCGACGTCCACCGCTGAAATGGATGTCAACAACGTACACCAAGCCGTCAAGAGCATTGTCCCACTTAAGTCATTTTAATTGCGTTTCAACAGAACTCGAACATAGTTCAACATCTCATTAGCAAGATTCCAATCGCTCCTATTATAACGGAAACGATCCGTTCTCGCAAAAACTAACGATCTCTCTCCGTTCTCCAACGTGTGTCCTTCACGCGAAACGTGCTGCCGTTTCTCACCGCTAACGAGCCGAACTTCCAGCTGCGACGAAGTTTCGCAAAAGTAGTAAAATAGTCGTTTCACCCGGCCAATCTCTGTCCGAGAAGAACGTCAGGTATCGAAGATTACGTGGAGCAATGAAATCGTATCGTATCAGATACCTCGTTCAACCTGATCGTTCGATTACTCAAAACCAATCAAGGATAATCACGACTGAAAGAATTTCCCGACAGCTCACCCCATCATAGTTTCTTTCATACTATTCCATAGAAACTTAAGGATCTCAATAATCGTTCGATCCAACGTAAAATACCTGCGTTGTATTTTTACATGAAATTTAACCTCAAGAAACGATTGATGACGATTCACAGGAATTCTATTGGAATTTTATTGAAATTCTTCTTCGATGGAAGAGAGATCGTAACCTGACGATAAAATAACCGAAGAGTTCTTTCGTAAACGAAGGCGGAAAGTTCGCCGACACGATTCTTCGGAGAGGATTCGATCTAGGGTCCAGCCGAATCTAGCAGCGCGCGAATACTGAAGGAACTTGTGGAGCGAGGGCGCCGGCTTGAACCGCATCAACCCCTCTTTTCCAGCATCCCGCGCGGCGCGCATTCTCTTATCGGTGTGCCGTGCGGGATTTCACGGGGATATATCGCGACCGATTCGCAAAAATTGCGACAAATCCTCCGAGGGTTCTCGATCTTCGAGGCGTCAGATGGAGAAGAAAGGAGATGCGCTTTATTTTTGACGATTACTTTGCTCACGGCAGCAGAGTGCAATTCTCAAGGGATATGCGCCACTGTACGGCCGGATGGTTCATTAAGCGAAGTAGCAATTAAACATCGTTCAGGCGCCCTTGGAAGGGTGGGATTCGGTTTTTACCCATCTCGGGTAGAACGATGCTGCGCAAGGATTTTTGAGATGGTTTGGGAGATGTTTTTGGTTGCGCTGTGTAATCGTTCTAAATGTAGAACGCTAAGGTGGTTTTGCACTGCCTTTTGTGAGGAATTCAGATGGAGGAGATGTATTTTTGTGGTAAAATTGTTGGGTTTCTTTAGGGTTTGGTAGGATACCAGTTATTAATTATAAATGGAAGTTTAGGTTTCTGGCATGTTGTTGTTACACTTGCATTAATTGCAAATTTTTGTAATATTTGATGTGCAGTATTTAATTAGTGTCTAATGATACAGAAAAATGTCAATTTCGTCGCAAGCAGCCCAGAAATTTTGCGAATGCAATTAAAAATTAGATCAAGATGGGTTCTAATAGAAAGAGCGATATGCGCTTACAATAATTAAAAGCCGCATCCTACGTTTAATCTTTTCTTGCTTATCTTCTGCTTATAAAATATCCCCTAGTTAAAATATTTCTGTGCTGCCTTCCTGATATTTCATATTTCCTATCTTTTGTAATATTTCGGTGCTATCAAGCACTTCCTTCCGCATCTCATTTTTTACACGATCCAACAAGCACTGCAATTCCTTGCAGTTGCGCGATACGTGTTTGGAATAATTACCGGATGTTTTCACACGGAAATAATGTTATATTACTCGCAAATACAATTGCGAAAGTTCCAAGATTACCTGCGAAACGTTCAGAAATTTGAAGGTTCCCCCTTAACTTCACATAATTATCACCAGTTAATTACACCTTTATCGAGGAGAGAGTTTAATGATAGCGGCGGTCGATTGGGAAACGTCGTTCCATCGAAATTCCGTTTACCGGCTTACAGTGAATTAATTGAAAAGTACATCCCCTCGGGAACTAGTTCGACGTTTAATGGTAAATAGAATGGCAGTTAACGAATTTAAGTCATTACTCCCGGCGCATACAAGCACCGGTTCGAGCTCTTTGGAAAATTTTCAGGTCGACGAAGAAGCTCGATGTAACGTTGCACGCGTAAAATCTTAGTAATTATCTGGTAAGTTATTTTAATTAACGGCGCCAACTGGGTCAATTATGAGCGTTAAAGCACCATGGTCAAAACGCGTCTCGTTTATGCTCGTTCATTATGCCCGTTACAATGCAAAGGAGGCCCTTGAACTGTTCTCTGTGAATAGATCGTTATCTTAGGTTTAGTTTTAGCGATGTCTGTCGGTAATTGCAGGCACAACTTTTTTATCACTGCCACGTATTCGCGGAATGATCGTGTCGTTTAAATTATTGGGACATCATTACAGATTTGCTGTAATTCTCTAGAAATTTTCGCAAATGAAAAATCATATTCTGTGTATCTATATTATTATTTGTAACGCGGAGGTTTTCTATACGATAAAATACTTGTAAATAGAATTTATTTGCTAATTAAAATGTTAATGTTAAGATTCCCATGTCATGTCGTTTAGGAATTTGTTTGGCGAGTTACGAGAATCTGCGAATTGATCGTTATCTTTTTAAGCTTATCGATCTCTATCGGTAATTGCAGGCACGATTTTTTTCTTACCGTGACGTATTCGCGGAATGACCGTGTCGTTTAAATTATTGGGGCATGATTACAGATTTTATTTAATTCTCTAAGGCTTTTCGCAAATGAAAAATAATATTCTATATATCTGTATCATTATTTTTAACGCGGAAGTTTCCTGTGCGATAAAGTGCTTCCAAGTAAAATTGATCCGTTAATTAAAATGTTCATATTAAGACTTCCATGTCATGTTGTTAAGAACTTTTTTAGCACGATGAAAAATTCCGGTTAAAGTGAGTTTGAGCCGCTTAATAATTCCCATAACTGTGCGCCGTGTAATTTACAGGTGAGAAGGCATCAAGAAAAACGGTAGAAAATTCAAAAGCATCGGCAGGAGGAGAAAAAATCCTGCAAGAAATCGTAGCACCGTTATTAAAATGTCGAAAGTAATTCCGGCTTAAAGTGCTCCCGCCACTTCCGTTCCCGTTTTCCCACCTTTGAGTCTCATAATTCACACTCTTTTCCGCAATGACGTAACGACGTTTTCTTGACACCCTTTATTGTACACGGGTTCGTTCTTAAATAGTTTTAGTCGTGACAAAGCAGAGGAAAACAAATAATTCTTTGATCATGGCTCAACCTACCGGTCGGATGCTTTTGTTAGAATGAACCCGAAGTGTCAAAGGGAAATTGCGCTTTACATGGTGTAATGCAAAACAGAGTAAAAAAACTTGAAAATGTCTCGGTTGCATAATACTTAACAAATACTTGCAGTATGCTCTACTTTTTTCATTTACTATCATTGAAATTCCTTCAAATTTGAAAACACTTGTTGAAAGAAATGATAATGAATTGTCATTACGAGACTTCGGATTTGTATGCATTTATGATAAATTTATTGCTGCTAAAATATACAAAAGAATTATCTAGAATATCCGGGATACGGCATTTTTTGTAACATTTAGCGAGTTAAAAATTCTGCAACTTGGATTCTTCTTTATCAGCAGCGTTTATCGAACTGGAAATTTGAATAAACATCCGCAGCGTAGTAATTGCAAGTAACAAATGCTATAGCCCTAATTTTGTTCGTGTTTGATTAGTTATTTAAAAGTACCTTGGGAAATACTAAAAATAGAATTTTAGACAACAGATTTAATCTAATGTATGAGTTTATTAATTGCGCGGAAAGTTTGTGGTTCTGAAGAATTATATCCGAATGATTTGTAAAAATAAAAAGATTTGTCAGGAACAATGGCAACTCTTGGAAGCTTCTACCACCATAGAGACGTCTTCAACATTTTACTGTTGCATAATAATTATTCTGAGGAAGCCTGAACATGCAACAATACTTGGCAGTTCTTGCAACCCCAAGTTTCCACGGTCATAAGCGCAAATCGCCTTTGTCACGTTTCGGCCGTAATGTCCGCAACGAGTGTGACACAATATTACGAAACAAGGATTTAACCGTGATTTCCATAGGAAGTAATGGAGAGCGCGATAAAATTTCTGAAATAACGAAGGATTTTCCAGCTAAATATTTTACCGTGGGTCGAGTCACTTTTTATACCTTTCTGAAATTGTGCTCTCTCCTACCTCGTAACTTAAACTTCGCAATATTTATCTGACGTTGGTACACGTTGCAGGATTCTTCCCAGTTTTCTTGTTGCGCGAAATTGTCCATTTAGTTATTCCGAGTTAGAGAATGTTATAAAAAATATTGTACTTGCAAGAAATGATGCAAAAAATCGGGCACGCGATCATTAAACGTGCTTGCGATTGAAATAACAAGCACGATGGGAAGCCAACTCCACGAACAGCTGCTTCGTTAATGAAAAATAAACACAAACAAATGTGATACTAATGAAAGGTAAAAGAAGATTAGCAAAAGTAATATCGCAAATGTACATTCGTTTCGATAATCTCGTAGCTTGTACTGTAAAAGCCAATTTTTCATGGAACGTTTTAAAATTAATAGAGTTTTTATAAATGCAGGTATATATGTAGTCTTTGCACGCAAGTCTTTTGTGCGAAAAAATTGGCAAGAGAAGCGTCGAAATTAGAAGAAAAATGCAATAGAACCTTTTTTGGTATACCGCGACCTTTTCAAAAAAAATATCGACTCCCATTCTTGAAATCAGTAATATAGCCCATAGGAAGCCCTGGATTGCAACTGGAAGTTCTCCGCTAAATCAGATTATTATTCGCTCAGGTAACGGAGAATACGATTCTCTTAGAACAAGTTCAGTTTCGCCCCGACGCTATCGTGTTTATTACCCAATAAAACAGCGAGAAAAAACTGATGAAACAAAGGCAACTATGACGACGTTACCGTAAAACGTATGATTCCGTATGTCGATGGGACGGTTGAAATTTTTGTGTCCCTCGTTCAGTCAATCCAATTTATCTCGAGATTTGCTCTAAAATCTGGATTATTTCAACACGTAAAAATATCATGGTAATCAGCGAGAAAGATAGCACTTGCGATTTATGAATGAAACTGAATGTTGATATAAAACAAATGATAATTGTAGAAAAGAAAATATTCATGTAGAATATTTAATAACTCATCTTATGGAAAACATTTTCTCGTTTAACGAGAAGGGAATAACGTTCAGATAAAGCCCTTTTATCAGAAAATTTCTAATTTGTAATCTTCTTTTGTCTTTGTGCTACTTCGAAATAAAATTGTATTTTATTTTCTTTCAGATAGAATTCTGAAGATAAACGAGAAAAGAATAATTTTTAGATAAATAACAATCTTTACCTTCTTTCCGAGGATTACATTTTTTTCTGTTATTTTAATATTGTTTTGAAATTTGGGTATATTGATAAATGCTTGTAAAAAAAATGCTTCGAAAAAAAGTGCTCCGAGATAGAAGTTCTCAAATGTCATCGGAATTTTTGCGTTAGAAATCCGTCCGATTAAATCCGCAATCCCGTCGGGCTCATCCGAAGAGATATTCCGAAACTAAGGCGATCGATCTCCCATTACACGAGAAACTGCCGAAGCTTTAGCGGACGAACGAACTTTTTGTATTTCGGGAACGACCAATTCTCCAACGCCGAAAGGCTCATTTAGGTACGGTTTATCTACTTTTATTCGCGCGATCGAACTACTCTCTCCGTGGCCGGCACTAATCACAGGAATTAATTACGCCTCCAACTTATAAACAAAAGTTCGTCGACTCACCATTTCCGCGCGTCCACTAGCCGCATCGAAAAGGAAACTCTGACTACATTTGTCTCGACGATAAAGAAGCGCAAACTTCAACAACTCCCTTTTCTTTTCTTTCATTGTTTTTTTTTCTCTCTTCGTTTGTCTCACCCTAGGCTGCAACGATTTTGTCGCGAAGGGAAACTTTCGCTTCTCAGCCAAGGTTGCCTCTGATTTTTTTTCTCTTTTGCGTTTCCTTTTTCCGAGGATGGAAATTTATCGCTAGTTTCTTGGATTTTATTTGAATTATGTCGCGGAGTATGCATCCGCATGAAAACATTTTTCAAAGTTCGCAGAAATATGGATTCCGATTGTTGTTGTTTTTGAGTTATAGATATGTTAGGAGTAGTTGAGCTTCGAATCCCAGTCTGTCGTATATTGTCAGTGTTTTTAACTTTCGAATACGTATGTTCGCGTTCTGGATACAAAACTGAAGTGTACACACGTGTTATGAAGCAACTTGTACTTTTACTACTCTCATGATTGTTTTGAGAGAAAGGAAGTGAATTTTTAACGAAGATACACTGTGGTATTTTTTACACAAACTTTCGTTCCACTTCGATGTATGAGCCGTTTTCTTTGAAAGTTGTGTAAGTCCATTTATGACAAAAAGTTAGTTAATGATAATAATGAATGCAATCTGCTATGAGCCTGTTATCTATAGAGTTCCCACAAAAATCCTTCAAAATTTTCATCATTTTGCCAATATAAATTTATTTAGTTAAAAAATTACGCTATATAATTTCTCTATTTCACTTTTAACTAATACTTTAAAAACGATCACATAATAAACTTAAATGAATTTAATATTTAAAAACCATGAAATGAGCGTATTACATATACCAATATTTTTCAAACCATTCAAATACAAACCCTTAGACATCTCCATATAATTTAAAATGGACTTACACCAATTTCAAAGAAAACGGCTCATATATTTGATAATAAAGCATCATTAAAATATCGCGGTTTAACACTAGAACTACCAAGACAGTCAAAATGACTGGCTTTTAAGTTTCTATAAAAATTTTCCAAATTCATAGGGGAGCCAGAGAATAAATATTCCACGTCTATCTCATGAAATATGAATTACTGAATCAATCATCTTTTTCACCTTGTGTTTCCCCTTTTTTTAAAGTAATTATTTGTTATATTTAACGGTGGTAGTTCAAGTTTCAACGGATAGAAGAAGGAACAAATAGAAAATAAACGAAAGTAACAGATCAGCGGGAGTGCAGGTAACGTTACACTCATGTTGCATCCCTTCAGAATTTATTCAGTGCTCCTTTTCCATCCAACGAAGATGTAACAAGCATCTTGTGAGATTAAGCGATTTAAAGATCTCTTGGAAGGTGTCCCTGCCATCCATTTTAATCCATCTTATCCGTTTTAACAGTTACAAAATCCAACCGAGAAAGACCTCCACCTTTTAGATGTCCCTTCTATACCGTAACGAATATCCTTCAAAAAAAAAGTAATTTATAGCCTCTCACTGAAGAACCTTGTGGATCCTCGTCATCAAGCGATTTCATTGTCTTCTCAATCATACGAGAGATGAGTTTCATCGCGTAAAGGCAGACCGATGAATCAAACTTTCAGAAGGATTTTCAAAGGTGCGAGATTGCGTGAGAAGTTTGAGAACAGGAACGTCAGTCTCCGGAAAGTGCATGTTCTACGGGATTTTCCATGCATTTTAGAAACACTAGAGATTTGTTCATGGTACATATTCGACGGTTATAAATTACGGGATGAAAATTCAAGTATATTAAACGGTAAAAGTAGTATTGATTAATGTATCCCTTGATACTTCTGCGTATTATTGAAATTTAAAAGACTAGGTGACAAATTAAAACGTAGGAAGGTAATTAAGGAGCACAGTGGGCCAAACGTGTTAATTAAACGATGAAATAAATCATGGAGTTGATGAGAAAAAATTGAGGATAAATTTACGAGTCAGTTTTACAGGGTCTATAAAATGTGTACGTTACGAGCCACCATAAAATATCCTTACTCTTCCTACATCTCTCCATTAATGACAATCTATTAAAAAGAATGTCTGAAACATTGTCTATGTCGTTAAATATTTAACCGCAATTAATTATGCGTCATAACTATTAGAAAATGCAAGAACCCTTTGTCAAATGTATCTTCAAAGAAACAGAATTTTCATCAGACCAATGAAAGCATGGCAAAATAAATTTTGGCGTCATGTTTACATTACTTCATCATCGATCACATTAATTTACATTTTAAACGCGACACCGTTTGATACGATCTGCAAAACGAGTGCAATGATGCTCGGTATACATTGAAAAATAATTAGCAACTGCTCGACGTAATCCGTTTTTCATGAATTCAACCAGATCCTGTGTCATCTTCGTCCCGATGTAAATTTCATAATCGTTTCTGATGCGCGTAATTTTGCATTTAGCACGAGATGAATCACTGCCTCATTATCGACTAAATAATTATTATCCGACAGTGGTGTTATCACCGTTCGTCGGTCCCTATATCTCGATGGGAATTCACGTGCAATATTGCGATATATATTGCTAATTTAGGTGAGGATGATATCAGAACGACAGACATAATTACCGGCTACTTCCTGCGACTTAATTATCGCTAATTACATTCAGGCGAAATTCGATATCGAGCTGCTCGATTAGGTAAATGAAAATTCCATTTGAACTCGGATACCTTGGACTTCTTTGGTTTCTGAGTATTTCGTTCTTTATTTTTCAGCTTTCTCTGGACATTACTTTAATTAATAGATTGTATCTTACATTGTTATTTGACCTCTGTTTATCTCAAAGACGAGATATAATCTTTCGGTAAAAGCGTCTTTTAATTATATTTTGTAATTTTTTTAACGTGAGAATTTAAGAGAAATTAGAGTATAATTGATAAATAGGCTGATTTGTTGTCTTTTGTTTTACTGAAATCGTCAATTGAAATATTGTTGTATGGGGTGATAATTCGAGTTTGCAAGGTGATAATTCGAGTAACGTTAACATCCACCTGATGTAACAACCTCCCAAATTTGGCGAACAGTTAAACGCGTGTTAGTTTATTTATTTCATAAATAATAGGGAGCACGTGACGCGGAAACAATGGTACCATAGTTCCCTTTAATTTTCGCCACTCTGCCATGCATTCTCGTTGATGAAAAACGATTTTCACGCTGAACATTGTTCACGCGGCTGCTCGATCAGTGTCCCAATAAACTTGTCGACATTTACATGGCCCTTTCACTGATTAAATAATTTCTGTTAATCTTGTAAATAACATGATATTTAAACAGAAATTTTGTTTCGGTGAAAATGCGTGGCAATTACGATAATTTGCATTTTTGTCTGTAATTTCTTTTTGTATTATTTTGCAAATTTCGTAGGATTTCAGTATATTAAAAAATGTAACATTTCGCGAGTGAAAGGGTCCTCTATTTGAATTCTTCGTTATCAAACTTGTAATTTGCATCAACAGTTGCAGTGGAGTTATTAGTTTTTTGATAAGTGAAAGCGTCTTGATCAGAGGTGCAGAAATTTTGCACGCCAAAGCCGTCCTTGGAGAAACACTGGTCTAGAACATATAAAGGTCAACTTTGTTTATTTAAATGGAATGCGGTACCTTTTTATACAGCAATTGATGCAGTTGGACCTTCTTTATAAAAAAGTACAGTTCTCTGTATATCGAAAAGTTAGCAGCTTAGGAAATATTTTAATTTAAATAATACTAAAATTTATACTAACATTAGCATTTTTTTTTTCAGGAATAGCTCAAGCTACGACCATTTGCATCACGTCATTTTCGAAATGGAGGAAGGAAGGACTGGCCTACGCTATTTAATGCTAACTGTACCGGCACTTTATGTATATCTATTCTCATCAGGATCGCTCATTCAACTGGTTATAAAATGCCGATAATATTTTCCCGAAGAATATGCAGAAGATCGCGAATTTTATATTGGAAACATCGCAAAAAGCAGCCTTTAGTTAGTTAATTCCTAAAATTGCAAATGTTCATTCCAGTGAACTGGTCATTTGACCGCGGATGTGTTAATGAATCGGTTGAAATTTTGCAACATTTAGCGATAATACGTTGCTTTATATCGAAGCGGATGTCAAAATTGGCTGACACACCCTGTATAGAATCTGGAAACGGAGATTGGGTGACATTTCGTCCGAGGTGTATATGAGGGTCAAAAAAGGCGTTAAAGAAGTTTAAAAAATATGGGAATTTTGGAGAGGGATTCTCATGTTTACAAACGTTAAAAATTTTTATGAAAGGCAAATACGAGATAGTGTAGAAACGAAATAAAGAACCTGGCACTCATGTTTAATGCTTATTGCCAGCAGCTTGTTTCGGTACGTGTGACGAAAGTTAAATAGGCAATAAAAAGTTACTTCTAGCTGCTGAAGTTGCATTACTGACTCCTTTCGCAGGGTCGGATTGCAACTTTGAAATGCAAAGTTGGAGAAGTGCTGGAAGCAGGTGCTATCGAAAATGCCTGCTACCTCGACGACGTTTGATTTTGAATTTTCGAAATACAGTCGAAGCGTGAAACATGCACACAAGTTTGCCACCGTGTTTGACAAGCATAAATAGCGCAATTGATTTCAGGCTGTATTTATTTCACGGTTCTTTTTCCTGCCTATTCTTCATTTTCTTTCTGTTCAATTTCGAAACTTTGCAATTGAGGAATTCTTGGATTGAACTAAAAAATTCCTTCGCATTTCAGCAAAAAGTTTTTTTTCACCCAGAAATTATAGAAATTTTACAGTGGCGGGATTGTGGCTTTGCAGAACATGGTTGAAGAAAATAGCACATATTTCATTTATTAAAATCAATTTAAAGTATTAAAAAAACTTGCTCCCCTTTTCCGTTAAAATACAAACACAAATTTTTTGTCCAAGCCAATATTAACTTCCGATTCTTTTCATCTGTTACATGAAAATTCTGAAACAACTCAATTGCACATATTGAAGTTAATAGAACTTCAAAGAACGGCAGGAGAATTTTTCGAAATACCAATGTCGGTCTAATTAAAAGTGATTAGTAATGTAATAAACGTAGCGTTTGCACGAGTTAACATCGAGGCATATTATATTGGGTTGTAACATAAAGTCGTTCGGTTAAAATTAATACATATTTCTCTTTATTTCTTTGGTTCGAATTACATTCAGTCAATCACTATCATTATTAATGACAGTTTGCCACTTCAAAGGCAATTGTTTAATACCATTTCAATACAAGTTCTCATCCTTTGACTCAAAAAAGTTTTATATAAAAGTTTCTACTTCTTCCTCATTACTAAATTTTTTTCCTTGTAATATGTTATGCAGTGAACGAAATAATAAATAATTTGATGGTGCTAAATCCGGAGAATATGGTGGATGCGGCAAAACTGACCATTTGAGCTGTACAATTTTTTCCTGCGTGATTTTTCCCTGCGTGACAGTAAAACTGTTCTTCGATTGACAAACCTAAATTCGACACTCTTGAAGTTTCAGCTGCTATCTTTGAAGCTGTTCACAATATCATTCTGCATTAAATGTTTCGTTATGTTTCAAAATCTCATAGTGTAACAATCGACTCTTAGAAGAGAAACATGATATTTGCAGCAACCGAACGAATTTATGTTACAATCCAATATTTCCGGACCAATACTCTATTACAGTGAAAGATCCAAGTTAGCGAAACTCTTCATCCCTGAAACGGTATTTCAATTTTCGGTTTAATGGTGCACGCAAAATTGCTGTCGAATGAAAATGTTATACAAACTAGCATAAACTAGGAGGGCTGTGGTGGGTATGGAGTTAACCGTTTGGACTTTCAATTGCTGGAGTCGAGTTCAAAATACCCGTCACTTTACAGAGATATTTCGTAAATTATTATTTAATATGGTGGTTCAAAATGCATCTAAAATTCTCAAATGAAATGACCATAGTAGTTAAGCAGTTTGTAAAAAATATTTCCTTACCACTTGATGAATGTCGGGAAAATAATTCCGTTTTAGAAGAGAAAGATCCATTAAAAATTCAATTAAACTTTTGAAAGTATCTGCCGTTGAAACATATTTTCCTCGATAAATCTATAATTGTTGGAGGAAAGAATAGAGCTGTTATTTATTTCGTATCTCGTCATGTCAGTCAACGAAACTACAAAAGTGGCGCGTTGCAAACGGCCGGGGCAAATAAAGTTAGAACCCCCCAAGGTGATCTTTCGAGAGCTTTGCCAGCTTTGCAACGCAAATCCAGGAGGAGAAAATATCGTAGAACTTTTCGCTGTGCATGGCGCATATATTCAGGAAAAATTTGTTTCATGCTACATTTATTCTCCTCCCAGCGCTAAATTCTTCGAATAATTCTACTTTGTCGGGCCGCTACCAAGAGAATACTAATTTCCAAGTACGCCACGGCTGAACTTCACAATGTAAATCTCGGCTCTGAAAGAATTGGAGGAGTTTTCGAAAAATGAACACGTAAATCGTCTTCTACCGGCGTTACATGCGACTTCCGTCCGCGGAAACTTTTATTATTTTCTCTTGCCACCGAATCATCGTGGCTGAGAAACGGTCGGTTGTTACTTCCGCTTCAACATTTCCGTGAGTAGTTTTTTTTTGCGAATGATTTCTTTAGAAGAAGCTGCATATAAACCAGGTTGCCGTCTTCGAGTTGCTCTTCGCGTATTATTCTCTTTAAATGGTAGTTTTCGATTGCTGCAGGAGAGCTTTGGAACTACGAATATTTAGAAGAAAGTAATATGGAAAGTCGTGGGTATAATCTATAGTTTGGAGAATTTCTATAAAATGAGTAATTAAAACTTCAAGTTGCAACTTCTTTAATCCATGGTTGACACTGTAGGATCAGTACCATGTTAATCTTCATATGGTTAAAACTAAAACTATAGTGAGGGACGAGAAACAAGGCACTTGGGACGAAAGGGAAGATTGCTCTCGCACCGCCTATCCCCACCATGTCGGTCCTGGAAACCTGAGATCGACGAATGACAACTGAAAATAAAACACTCCTTTCGTTGTTCATATGACGACACAACGAATGTGCTGGTCTCTCGACCAATAGCGCGTCAAAATCTAAAGTGCGTGAGGGAGAGGGATGTCCCTATCCGTCGGGCGAATCAGAACAAATTACCCCACAAGGGCCTTGTTTCTGGTCCCTCACTATACCAAGCCGATCAAAATGACCGGTTCCCAATTCTTTTAAAAAAAGTTCCCATATTAATAGGGGAGCCATGCAGTAAATATTCCACGTCTATCTTATAAAACCTAACTGATTTAATTGATCGTCTTTGTCATATTTTGATTTCGCATTTGCCAAAGTACATATTCAGTATATATAAATATAATAAGTATAAAGCCGGTGGTTCTGTAATAGCTTAGAATTAACTCAATTTTCGATACAAATTGCATATAATTAAATTAAATTGAATTAACGACATTATCCCTTAGCTTACACTGTGGGGTCTTAATTAATGCACGTATTAGTTAATGCACACAGTGGCAGCTAAGGGTTAACCCTTTGCCCTATAACAACGAGTGACACTCGTGATGCGGTTGACGGGACAGGAAATTTTGAAGCTGCTCAAAAATTATCAAATTGAGAATATCAGTGGAACACGACACGATAATATTATTTCTATGTTATTAATATTGCGTTAAATTCAGAAATATATCAGGAATCACTAAGATATTTTTATTTTAGCAATTTAATTTTCAATTATTGCGGAGGCAGTCACAAAAGAAAGCGTAGGGCAAGGGGTTAATGATGCCTCTACTTTGCAATATAGAGAATCCCAATAGAATTACCATTTAACACTACGAGTCACGAATTATTTATTTCTTTGACTAACCCTTTAACCCTTGGAATACTTCTGTTTTTTCCTCAGCGTGAACTATCAACTGTTATCGTTAAAGAACGCACATTTATTTATTTCAGTACGCTTATCTCACTTTATTTTTCACTGTGGCATGTGTGAAATCAAACTGATTGTCAAACCATATATGTATCAGAAATTTATGGTGATAGTTTTTATCGGGAACGCACGTGGGAAAAAGTTTATCTGCTTCGCCTGTTAACAAACTGAATGCCGTGAAAAGATAAAATTCATATTTGATTTCCTTATGCACTAGATTAAAAAGAACTTGAAGCTGCTGCACTTTAAATAGAAATGAATGCGAACGGTATTTATATATTTCATCCTACATTTATTTTTTATTTTCCACTAGAATTTCAATATCAAATGGAACAAGAAATTTGGTAACAATAATGGTTTAGAAAACGTGAAACCATTATCGAATTCGCCTGTTAATAAATTGAATACCATACAAAAAAATTCTCTTCGTTTTTTCGCCTGTCTGAAAAGCTGGTTACGATTGATATGAAAAGTCTTGGCATCTTTCGAGACACGAGGAAACGAATGACAGATTGTTTTCAAGTAAAATCTTAAATTACAGGGCCACCGATAGTTAGACGGCGAAAACGAATATTGTGGAACAATCAGGAATGAAATACTGCGATAACGAAAAGTTGTGAAATTTCAGGCGCCGCTCGAGGAATTGCGAAAATATGCTGATTTTATGCATCGAGACTCCGACAGTTTTGACAACTTTCCGAACTGCTGGCAAAACAACGGTCTCTTCATTGTATTAACAGGACCACAGGAGAACAGCGATTTAACGTTTTACGAGAATAATCCGATCAAACGTATTAACAATTGTCATTTAACAGAAACAGTCCTGAGTACCTTGTGAAACAATAATTGCAATAATACCAGTCTATTGCAATATGGAGGACAATACTATTATAATAATATCAGGACAATAATACTAAGTTGGTGCATATGAAATGTCGGATTACTTCCATGCACTACATTTTGCCCATATTTTGTAAATAGATAACCGCAAAATGAATAATTTTATAGTTGAAACAGGTTATTTGATCTATACGCTCACAATTAAGTGTACATTTTTTTTAGAAGAATCCTAATTTCTATAAAAGAAATATACTTTTTCTTGCAACGTAAGTACTAGTCAAATACGAGTGCTAATCCGATATGAATTTAAACTTTGTAAGAATGAACTTATTCACCTGATTTTCCTTTAACGGATTATCACATTGTTAAACTTAGACCACTTCATTATAGAAAAAAATTCAATAATGAAGGTGACCTTAAAAAAGTCTCCTCCAATTTCATTGTTTCTAAAAACTCAGATTTTATTAAAAATCGTATGAAAGCCCTTGTGAATCTTGGACAGAAGTGTATTGATGTCGATGAAAATTATTTTGATTTATAAACATTCATTTTGCAAAAACTGTGACATTTTATTTTCGCAGTATACAATCCGACACTTCATATGCACCAACCTAATATTACAATATTGTCTTCCGCGTAGGATAAACATACACCAATTAGATCAAATGAATTTATAATAAATAAAAGATGAACGTATAATAAAAGTTCTTTTACTATCAAATGCAGAATCAACTGATTTGCTCCGGTCAAAGGAACATAAGAAGAGGAAGAAAAGAAAAAGAAGACAGAATGGGGAAAAATAAATAAAATGTAATAATAATAACTAAAAGGAGGAACAAAATAATCCTTCTTCTAAATTCAGCAGTTTATTTATTAATATAACATATTACATGAAAAAAATAAAAACGTGATAGAAATGACTTTAAGGTCGATAGCTATAATAGCTGAAGAAATAAAAACGAAACCTGCCGTCCATCCTACATCTAAAATAGCTTTTATTTCCAGAAACAATCATAAATTACCTATTCCCTTCTCTATGGCTAATAACCCTGAAAATAATTTTCTTTTTAAACCATCAAATAAAATCCACGGCTCGTATGCAATGCATTGTACTGCCGCGATCGTTTAGAAAGATTAAGTTTATCTTAATCCATCTAATAAAATATCATATAAGCTACCTGGTATGAAGTCTGGGGTTACACAAACGCGTCCACACACGCACATAGAAAACGCGGTTTTTATTAACGCCATTCCAGATCCATGTTGTTACGAGGGCCATTAACTTTTAAACGATCTCTTACGAGGTTCTGTGCTTTCGAAATACGTGGTCGGAGAATGAAGCAGTTTCCGTTCTCCGATTCGAGTCACGTGACATCCGCCGCTGGTGGCTCGTTTTCGCGGTCGAATCATTCCCGGCGGATCGTTTCGTGATGAACCTGTCAGGGGCGATATTGTTTGGCAACTTGAAACGAAACGAGGAACGTGGAAACGGTAATTAAAATGTCCTCGAATGAAACGTCGAGTCGAGACAATAATGAACGATCGCGATTGCTTTTTCGTCGGACGACGTTTTGTAATTAATTATCGTCGCGACAACGGCGATGTCCGAGGATATTCGTGTTTCAGTTCGTTGTTTTTTGAGGATCGTCAAGTTTATTCAAGTTGATTTGGGTTATTGATGGCTTTTTGCAGGATTAACTCTGAATGTTTTCCTGAAATTAGCGAACGGGGAAGTAGATGGATGAACAAGGAAATATGAACAGAAACTGTCGTGGTAAACAATGAAAAATTTGATACTCTGTTTAACGATTTCTCAGAATTTTGCTGTAAAAACAATCTGACAGTAACAAAATTATTGCGTCCCACCATGATGACGTTACTGAGTATATTTTATCATATAAATAACAAAGTTCTTTTAAAGAACCTCCCAACAAATGCACCGCGTTAATTATAATTATAAAGTGAAACCATTGTCACAGAAAATCGCAGTATATTCGTTTAAGACAGAAAACGTGATATTCTTCACTGAAAAACATTGCAGAAAGCTCCCATGCAATCCGATTACTATGATTCCACGGAAAAAGGTTACGTTGCTGTGTCAGTTATAATTTGTTAGCCCGTTAGCTCGACAAATACGAAGCTCTACTTCCGCGAAGATCGTTTACCTTCAGGAAATTAATAGCGTGCACGTGGTATGGGATTAATCTAACCGCAAACCAAAATACTTGCAGTCTTCCAGCGATATTACGCAATATCTCAAAGAAGGATACTTAATTCCCTGCAATTTGCTTCTCGAACGAAACGACTTTAACTTGTTTTCAATTAGAAACGCGAGTTTCACTTCACGCATTCGGCTAACTGAAAATCCCTTTTACGCGATATAACTTCCGCTCTGACAGAACTGAAATTATACCTGCTGGGTACTTCTTTTCTTCTTCCTTTTCTTTTAATTTTTTGGCTTCAACTCTCATCGTCATTTTGCGTAGAACTGTTTTAGATGAGTTCGTCACCACGTAGACTACGATATATTAATTAATAATTTAGGAAAAAATTCCCAAAAGTAACCGTAGAGGATTTGCACTCAGGTTAAGTGATCAGGAGTCTGAGGCTTCACCTCCTTAATCACCATAGTTCCATATTATAGTCTTTTTATAGCCTCTATTGTAGTCTTTTTGCCTAGGACCCACTTTTCTAAGGTGGGTCCCGAACCACCGAGGCTGTAATATGTTAATTAATAATTTAGGAAAAATTTCCCAAAATTAACCGTAGAGGATTTGTACTCGGGCCAATTGTTTGCGACTCCGAGACTTCACCTTCTCAACCACCATAGCCTCATATTAAGGTCATTTTCCATGGGACCTACTGTTTTAGGTGAGTTCCGAACCACGGAGATACTGTTATATTAATTAATAATTTAGGAAAAATTTCCCAGAGGTGACGGGGGATTTGAAATCAAGCCTACTAATTAGCAGTCTGACCCTTTACCCTCTTCCACACCATAGCGCCTGGCTATCTCTTCTTTTGACCCTTTCATATGTAAATACTTCTTCTAATCCTTTTCCTATTCAAAGGTCATCTGTGAAGAATTCTAAAATTTTTATTCGCAATTAATTCTTGCTTGCGACGGTCGATTATACCGAGCCGCATTACACTTTATAGTTTGCTCTTTCGAAGTCTAACCTGCGAACGGCATTCCGGAGAATGTTCTTTTTATTTATTTCACAGCTTGCGAGTAATAATTAATTACGAGCTTCCACGGGAATTTGCTCGAAGTGGGCGGCTAACGTTCTTTAAAAGAACAAAGCAAACGGTGCAAAAGCGTAAAGACGAATGCGTCTGAAAAAAAATAATTAACGGCTGAATGTTTTGCTCGTATTGTGACTTTTTTCGAGGATAAGGCGTTAATTAATTTCGTGGAAGTGTTTTTTCTTCTTCTGTGTTTCACAATTTAGTGATTTTTTTAGAGGAAGAGGGCGACATTTTATGTTCAACATGATACATTTATTCCGCACCTCACGTAGCGCTGTTGTACCTTTAAAGTTGCAAAAATCTCGAAAATTCACTAATAGTTCAGGGTTTAATAACAGTTTAAACATAGAATCACAGGAATGTGCGAAAGTGAAAGAATTTCATCAAATTCTAAAAGTTCCCTCTCCGCGTATTGTTACTTTGTTCGTAGTATACATTGTTTGAGCATTACCGAAATATTTCCTCTCGGCTTTTATCGAAAATGTGATGCATTTTTAATGCATCACGACACGCATAATTCCCAGGTAAAGACCGAAAATGTTTCGATCAATAGCAAAATGATTGACAGACGTCGATCGAACGTCAACTTGACGGAAACGATAAAACGAGGACTTTATATTCGGGTCGACGATTAATAGTTGCAGCGGCTGCACCGACTGATAAACTCTTCAAAATGTTTCAATCAAAGAATCATCAACTGTCAAAAAGTATCTCCATCTGACGTACATTTTTCGTAGACAAATCTATCAGAAATGTTAACTTCATAAAAAAATCGTGTTCTCAATCAAATGTAACTGAACGCCCTTTCTCAATATACATAATTAACGCACCTTTAAAAGAATTAAAGAATTATTTTAAAAAATTATACTGTTAAATATGCCAGTTATTTATATTTCTTAAACATACGAATTGAGATCTATATTACAATATTCTCTCAGTAGCAATACTTCATCATTAAATCACGTTCTCAATCAAATCTAACTAAATGCTCGGCTTTGATACAATTATGGTAACTTTAGAAATCTCTGGAATTGCTTTCTAAAATTATACTGTTAAATGTACTAGCTATATGTACTTCTTGAATATACTACTTAACATGTATCGTCCAACAGACATGAAAATGTAAAAGAGCTCGAAATATTACAATACTCTCTCTGCAGCAATACGACGTTTTAGTAGGAAAACGTTTACGACAAACATCGACGCTGGTGTATCGAGATAGCTCGTACCATTGTTGAAAAGGGAATGGCACCTCGATAATAACACCGTAAGAAGGATGTAGCAGCTCGGTAGTCCTAAAGTGGGCTCGAGTTTCAGTTAGAGCACCCTTGACTCCAATAACGGTATAACAACAGCTCGCCCATCCCCTGTCATGAAACTTCTCTTACGTTCGGTGCTTTCTGTATTCCGATCGCACTATCGATGAACCAGAAATTACACTTTCCGATCATCGCCCTGACGTTCTTCTATTACCTTTACTGTTATTTCTGTTGGTCATTTCGGGAAAAGGACATCGATTTATTTCTAATAAACCTTGAATAGTGCGATTTTATTTCTGTGCCTAAAGATTAGCTACAAGATAGCACACTGGCAAATGTTGAAAATAGAATTTAAGATAAAAAATTTAAATTGATTTTCACGCATTTACTTACAAAGAAGGTTTGCGGTTTTTAAGAATGAAGTTATAATAATTGATTTTATTAAAAGAATCATTTCACAGAATGGAAATGCAACTGTGCCTTGTTACCTTAAAGTCACAAGGGCGTATAGAGGGTTGATCGTCTTCCCTCTTTGTCAGAAAAAATTAAGTAAACCTTTAAAATTTAATGTGAAATCACAAAAATGTCAAGTTTCTCGGTATAAAATGATTATATTGTTTAACCTCGACATAGCTTTTCAGTCCATTTTATTTTCAAGCGATTTAATATCGACTTACGAATTTCATAATGATTTTGTAATATCACCGAAATATCCATCAGTACCTGAAGTTATTGCTATCATTAAAAAAAAGGAAACCCAACGACAGAAAATCTTGTAAAAATTTCATTTAGCTCTCTACAAAATTGACAAAATAATTGGAGTCGCAAAGGTTTAAAGCAATGTAATTCCAAATAATGAAATAAATTATTTTATAGCTGTTTTGTGCTATAACTATGTTTTATATTTTACAAGAAAAGAATTGTTCTCAGGTATTCAAAAAAATTCCACGTATTCTTAAAACGACAACTTTTTCAGAATTCTGTATAAAGATCGCTGAATTTATTTTTTACGAGGTAAATCATGTCTTTCTTGCAAAAGATAAACAAGCAGATCGAGGACAAACTTCAGAAAGCAGTTTTCGTCAAAACAAGCAGAACTTGCGTACATGTTGAAAAATCACTATTTCTGATTTATGGCACCCCATTTTTATTCATCCATTATGTGCTTCTAAAATGTTAAAGGAACCACGAAGTGTTCCTTTCTTCCCCAAGACGACTTTCTAATCATGATCCGTGCCCAGGTTTACAATAGAGGTCCATGAATCGCCGAAATGAAACTCCCGTCTATCATTGAAAATACAAAAATTCCAAGTTCGTCAATAAAACCACGAAATTACCCCGAAAAACTTCTTTGCATCCCACCCTCTCGTTTCACGAGAAAACCATCGAAACTGTAATTTCACATAATGCATCCATAAATCCGCCATCGCGAGAGCTGCATAATGATTTGCATCGAAAAGACAGCGATAACGAGTTTTTAAACTACAAGGAGGGGCAGGACAAAAACGAGGGAATATACTTTTCCCGCATACGAGTGCCGTTCGTTATAGAAGAAAAATAATTTTAGGAGCAAAGTAGACTTTCTGCGCTTTAAGCAATGACAATTGGATAAAGAAAGTTTTTTTTTCTCCCCCCTTTTCAAGAAACTCCGAGAGACTTTCCACGGTTTGTCGGGGAACGAAGCGAAGAAAGGAGAATCTCGGGTAGAACTTTATTCCCCCACTTCGCTCCCGTTATTTGCATATCGTCTTTCACCGCTACCCCCAACGACACTTCTCAATTTCTATGTATGGCATTTACCCTACGAAATCCCCGCGAACGTACGTATTCTTAGGGGTGACAATAAAAGAAAGAAAACAGAGAGGCAAAGAAGGGAAGAGAAGAGAGGGGAAGAAAGAAAGAGGCAAATCTAAGGTGGGTACGGTTTGTTAGGTACGATA
Organism: Cerceris ruficornis; assembly: GCA_963989415.1. Taxonomy (NCBI): domain Eukaryota; kingdom Metazoa; phylum Arthropoda; class Insecta; order Hymenoptera; family Crabronidae; genus Cerceris; species Cerceris ruficornis. The sequence continues at coordinate 8,009,016 of OZ022527.1, forward strand.
CAGTTTGGGAGGGAGTCTCTCCTTTTTCCTTTTGTGCCCGTCACTCTTACGGGGCCGTGACTGTTCATCTGAAATTCCGATTTAATACGATGGCAATTTATTTCGTGGGTAACAATAAAGACCTGAGGCTGTTGCTGTTTCTTCTGGTTCACTTGAAATTTCTCTTCAGATACGGTACGTTACAATCCACTTTGATGGATTCGTTGATGATAGCGATTCATTGATTGAGTGCTTCGTTTGAAGTTTTTTCCCAGGAGGAAGTGCGCTTGTTAAGTGCCTTCGAAATATCGAGAAGACTGGTTTTAGAATGGGAATAAGTTTGGATAAAATGGAGGTAGCTTCGAGCTAAGGAAAATACGATTTACGGCGGTATTTTTCGCCACAGGATCAACCGGTGACGCGATGCAGGGTGACGATGAAATGGAGAACTTAAGACGTGGAAGAGAAAGAGGAGACTTCTCGGGTGAAAGCAGGTCTTGGTGAAGCACAGTTTCGTCAAAGACTAGGAAAAGTCTCTTAGACTTCTTCCAGAAACTGAGGCGCATACGTAATGGCGATGAGAGGGAATTTGCGTTGAAAATAGTAACCGGGTAGAGGGGCAGATGAATTGGTTCGCGGGGAATGAGTGAAACAGGAATGCTCTGGAAGGGGTTTTGAGACAATTGTGAAAATTTAGTTTTTCAAATGTAAAAGTTGAATTTAAGAAATTTATACAGGGATTTGACTTGTTAGCACTAACCGTACCATGCGCGGTTAAATGACCAGCTCAAGGGATTGAAGATTGGTAATTTTTTATATTATTAAATGAAGGGTATTTTTTGAGTTCTTTCTAACAATAAATCTCGTCTCTTTCAGGAAAATATTATTGCTATTTTATAACTGGTTCAATGATTGATCCCGGTAACAATAGATATTCGTAAAGTACCGATGCGGCTAGTGTTATTGACTTCGTAGATACGTTTAAACGAACGAAGATGGACATTTATATCCCAGAGCACTTAAAAGTAGACAAATTCAAGAGTCAAACATAAAAAAGCTCATCCCTCTACGACCTCCAGAAGTTGAAAAATAAAAATTCAAACTTTAGCCAGCACCAACCCCCTGACGGCCCTGGCCTCTCGCCAACCGTTGTCAAAACTGTTATTTCTTCGAATTTGAAATTAAATATCTCGTTTGTTTGTGGGCCGATCTGGATGGGCCTTGTTTCTACGTGTTCCTTGAAGTCTTGGCTTTCGAAGGACGTCAATAAAATCATTCTACAACGATGAGTTTTTGCAAAAAGTTCTCCAGAATGAAAAATGAGCTTTACGCTTATTGTAAGATAGATTACAAAATCTTAGACATCCTTTTATGCCATATTTCTCAGAGTGCATTTTATCTATTGATTGTAAATTAATTAAAAAATTTTATTTCTCTTTTTAAATTCATTTGTGGGATATTTGTTTATATAAAAATCTTAATGGTTCTTTTAAAATGACGAGAATTTTTCTTCGTCTTTTGTTTCTCTTTTAATAAGTATTCAGAGAACCGCATACGATTGTAGGATGAAAAACGATTGAATGAATTGTCCTTACCTTTTTGCCTTGTGAAAGAATTACCTAATTCATCTGATAAGCCGCTTCAGTATTATACGGCGAATTATCTCGACGAAACATCTCCCTTATTTCTTTCACCTTTTATCCACCCTACCGAATACTTCCTTTAGTTTCCACTGAGTGCGCGTTCGTTCTGTTATCCCACCGCTTTCTGTTTGAGATCTTTGATATCCCTTTTCCAAAAAAACTTGCACCACTCGCTCCAATTTCTGTTCACCTTCGTGTTTCAGATCTCTCTTGAAAACATGCTTTTACTTTAAAGAAATAAACATGTTGACGTACCGAGATTATTCCACAGTGCTCCTCTGGTGTTTCAGCTATGCTATTGCATTATTTGCAACTTAAGGAAAAGGTAGTGCCGTTACTGAGGTAGTTAAATTTGAAAATTGACCAGAAATCAGTGTTAAACTCGACATCTATGTCGGGAATATTTGTAGAAAAATCTCGAAAATAAATGGTACAGAGCGACTAAAATGAGTAAGAAGGTAAAAAATGGTGTTCGCAATGGGTCCGAGTTCAAATACCCCATCACCTCCGCCATATTTTTCCTATGTGATATAGGAATGCTATACATCATAGCCTCGGTGGTTTGAAACACACTTAACCCTTTGCGGACGGACACTATTTTCAGTGTTAGGAGATAATCATTTATTTGGCGATGAAAAACTATCTTTTTATCAGAAAGTTCGAGTGCTAATGTATTCGAATTATACATTACTCTTTGCAGAATCATATTTCAACGGTTATATTTCAATTTTTTATTTCGAATCGTGTAAACATATCTCGGTAAACTATAATCCGAATGACCATACCAATAAACGTCGGTAAAACACAAAAATATAGTACTCTATTTAAAAATACTAAGAAAACTCGAGGTTGTACACTGTTTTAAAACGAATATTAGCTGTCCATTAGATAATAATACTACATAAACTCTGTAACTTCTTGTGTACGGGATATTCTCTATGTCTATATTTCTAGAAACAATACTACTGTCAGTTTTACAAAAAATGTCAATAAACAAAGTCCTTACTATGCAAAAAACGATGAGTTTCGACCATGCAATGGCAGCATATTTTTGCAAATATTTCAAAATGGTATAGGACGTTAAAAGGAAAGAGAGGCCGATGTAAATGCAGGCTGCGTTTCAATTTTGGACTAACTACCAATCAAGACGCGGTAGATCAATAATTGTCGAGTGGGCGATGATAAACAGAGATACGAGTTGTATGGTGGTACGTTTCATTGACGATCCCCCAGTTACGAGCTATTATTTCTCTCGTCGTCGTTTCCAGGAGGAGTATCGTGAATCTCGAATGGTTAACTTCACTATCCTTTTTAACGAGGACATTTGAATTTCATGAATCGGGGGCTTGGTTAAAAGCAGACACCCATCTGCCACAAGTATTTATCCATCTGTGGGCATTCATCAATTCCCATCCGCAGCCCCATAACTTTCTTCTCGATGGTGAAATTGAGATGGAAAATTTGAAAAACATTGCTCGCTCGCATCTATTAGTATTTCGTTTATCTTTGCACTGCGTTCGATTCATTTTTTATTAAATTTCATATTAATCTACGATCTTAGATATTTGAGGTCATACAAGTTATTTGAATTATTCGTAATTAATTAAAATACATTTGCAATATCTTAAGTACGCAAAAAGACACTTTTTCCGCAATGCAATATTTCAATCAAAATTTCCAAAATCGTTCCCCGGCATCGGGCCAACATTTCTCAAAACTGATTGTTTCTTAACCCCTTGCCCTACGATTTCTTTTGCGACTGTGCGTGCAATAATTCAGAATTAAATTGCTAAAATGAAAAATGATCAGTGATTCCTGATATATCTTACAATTTAACGAAATATTAATAACATAGAAATGATTTTATTCTGTTCCGTTCCATTGATATTCTCAATTTCATTATATTTGTGAAACTTGAAAATTTCCTATTCCATCTACCGCATCACGAGTGTCACTCGGTATTATAGGTCAAGGGGTTAACTTTGGAAAATTATACCTCGCTTTTTTGGACCTTTTTTGACGAATATTATTTCAGTGCGTTTCTGAAAGTCTGAGCTATCGATTGGTGACAAAAAAAGAATTATCACTCGACTGCTCAACCTGGAATCTATTAAAAGCGGAATTCTGAGATTCACGTATAAACCAGGAAAGCCACGTAGTTCCGGCTGAGAGCACCCGAAAGAGGACAAAGTGGAGCCAACGAACAACGCCAAACACGAAGACCTACATCTAAGACACGAATTTATTCGACATAAATACATCGGCCCGTCAAACCGTACTCGATCTTCGTACGAGAAAATCGTCCCGAGTGAAAGTGGTTTAATGGAATTTCTATGTACGCATCGCACGATGTTTAACTTTAATTTCCGTTCTACAGATTTATGCATATAAATCCGGCCGATAGAAATTTCCAGCGGGCAATAAGTTGCGCGTTTTCCCGCGTAAAACGAGACCTCAAGGTTTGCATAAATGGCGATCCATGGTTCGTAATATAAAGTCCGAGAGAAATGTTTGCTCGAACGAATAAAATTGGATTTCGAAGATCGGTGACTCCTCTAATGAAATACAAACGAGAACTACCGTGGAATTCGACGATGTGTAGAGATACGGTCAGACGAATGTTGTTTATTTTATTTATTGTACAAAGCGGGAATGCATTCTCGAGTCACGTTATTGAATTTTTCGATGCGTATTCTGCACGCTGATAGATTTAACTTTCATGCAAACCACCCAGGCGGACAGGCGAAGTGTAAATATCGATATAAAAGTCAATAGGATTTTAGTCGGTACTGTTATTTACGAAAAATTCATTAACGGCGATCGAATGAACGAGGAATGATCGCTCTCGTGATATTTGAGAAGATAGAACACTGTTGTACATGCTAACTTGTCAAGTCGCGCGTTGATGGATTCGTTCGGAATTGAACTTTTTGTGGAGTCATTGAAACTATTTTGCAGGTAATTTATGCAATTGTCGATGGCATTACCAAAATTGGATTATTCTTTTATCACCCTCGTGATTTTGGAGGGAACACTGTTCAATGTACTACTTTGTTAAATTGCGCGCTGGTGGATTCGTTCGGAATGAAACTTTTTTTGAATCGTTGAAATTATTTTCTAAGTAATTTATGCTTTTAATAATGGCGTTACAGAAATTATATTTCGCATTGGTGTTTTTTAATCGCTCTCGTGATGTTGCAGGAACACTGTTCAACGTACTGCCTTGTTAAGTTGCGCGCTGTTGGATTCGTTCAGAATTAATTTCTTTTTGAGTCGTTGAAATTATTTTCTGAGTAATTTATGCTTTTAACACTAGAACTACCGGCGTTAAATCTATCATATTTCAAAATATTACATAAGTACTTTGAAAAAGGAGGAGTCAAGGGGCGGAAAAGGTAATAGATTCAGTGATTTATGTTTGTTAAGATGGACATAGAATATTTATTCTAAGGCTCTTCTACGAAATCGGAGAAATATTGGGAAAAATTGTGTACCAGTCATTTTGACTGGTTTGGTAGTTCTAGTGTTAATAATGGCATTATAGAAATGGGATTTCGTGGTGGTGTTTTTTAATCGCTCTCGTGACGTTGCAGGAACACTGTTCAATGTACTACTTTGTTAAGTTGCACGCGGTTCGATTCGTTCGGATTTCAGTTTTTTTTGAGTCGTTGACATTACTTTGTTGGTAATTTATGCTGATATTAATGACAGTGCACAGACAATAGCAGAGTTTATTTTTATCGCTCCTGTGATTTTAAGGGGAATACTGTTCAACGTACTAATTTGTCAAATTGCGCGCTGAGGAATTCGTTCGGAGTTAAATTCTTTTTGAGTAGTTGAAATTATTTTGAATTTAATTTATACTATTCTCAAAAGCATTACAAAAATGGGATTTTGCGGTAATGTTTTTGATCACTTTCGTGATTTTGGAGAGAACACAATTCAACATGCTAACTTGTCAAGTTGTGCGCTACTGAAAATGAAACTTTTTCTGATTTGTTGAAATTATTTTGCAGGTAATTTCTGCTGTTACCGATTCCACTGCAAGAATGGCTTCTTGCGGTGGTCTCTCTCGAGGATGGATGAAGAAGATGCCGTTTTGAAAGTACACGTTGATGGAACTATTGACTGGTAGATCAGCCCGGACATCCTGTGAATAAAGAACATATTTTTATAATTATCCTGACTCATATTGAAACCGCTACTATTCCATGTTTTCCGTGTACATACTCCTTTTCCTTATTCTCATTTTTCCATGCAATTTCCCAATTGCAACATCAACTCACGCGAAGACTTTTAGCTGAATGTAAACACGTATCTACTCCGTTTCACATTCTAGAACAAAGATGAATATATTATGTAAAGCGTAAATTAATGCAAGAAATCTTTATTTCCGAGCTATTTAACGCGTTCGCCTGACAGCGTCGCTTTCAGATTTTAAACACGATATCGCAGCTATTTCCCCGTTTCTTTTCTCTCAATGCTAATAATCAACATTGCGCGTGAAATACTAGTTTTTCTGTCGTTTCCTAAGACAATTCTTCGAAACCGGCATTTGTTGCTGCCATAATTACGTAACACAAAGTTTGAATCATCCGTTTGGTGGTATAGATATTACATCACGTCTATGGTGCTCCGTTTACTTAAAATTTGTTAAAGTCAAACGACGTATTTGCATATTATAATGTACTGGAGGATCACCATTGTTAATTCTGTCGATGATCTGTCGATAAATCGTTAAGGCAAGAGCAATATATCCTCTAAGAATTCGAGAGATTCAGGATCGCATTCAAACTTCTTGTCTCGCTTCAGCATGGACGAGTGAAAAATTCCATTAATCACGATCTTCGGTAATTAATCTCTCCCCGTGAAACGGCTCGTTTCAACGAGCGACAAATATTCAGATATTTTAGTTCCTTTATCGCTCAAATAATGAAATAAAGTTCATTTTACATCGATATGACTATCGAAATTCAATTTACTAATAACAAACGATTTCTCCTTCTGTCTTCCTCTTTTCGTCCAATGTATGGGAATTCAGAAATATTCTAAGTCACCGTGGAACATTTTCATGGGACTCGTTTTGTCAATCGAGAGCAAACTTTCATAAATCATAAAGTCTGACAACAATTAATCCACGTCAACGAAAGAAATCGTTTTATCAGCTGAGCCCTGAATCTCCGTTGAACAAGCATTGAACTCGTCCTCTTTTTTTTCTCCCGTTTCGTTCACATTTTTATTTCCACTGCGATTTACTGGAAGGTAATCCTCGTAGTAAATGAAGGTACGTTAATAAATAAAAGAATAAATAAATAAATAGTGAGCACCATTTCGTTGAATTAGGCGCATACAGAACGAAGCAGGGCTCTTACGTTTTTTTGCGCGGGAAAAAGGCGAAACTAGCCACGATCGATCCTTACGATTGATGAATGCAGTTCAAAGAGTCCTGTCGAAGGTCTGCGGCTACTTTTTCGTTGTTAAATTAATCGATACCACCTGGTCCTAATTAATTAATTTCCCCGATCGATTGATCATCACGGGAACTCTCGGCAAAGTGTGAATTTTCCAATGGAAACATTTGCAATTCTAAAGAATAATTGTAATAAATGAATTTCTAAAAGAAATGCAACATTAGACAGTTTCATGTAGCAACAATTATCTCTTCGTTACTTTCTTACATTTTTACTGTTAATTTACGAGACGTAAATAAAGATCTTAATAAGAATCTTACGTAACAGCCTCTCGGAAAGATTGATATTCCTACATTTACGAGCAGGATTTAATTACTAGTTTTATACTTGTAAACTATTCTCGCAATTATGGTAATTCTTACGTCGTTCCTTCTTTTTTTTTTAATCCGCTGCAATTAAAGCAGAGTATAATTCTTATGTTACACGACTTTGAAGCAATTCCTATGATCTCGCATCAATTAAAACCTTTTTACGAAATACACACTGAAAGAAGACAGATAATTACAAATCGTAAAAAGATGAAGACGCTCTTAGTCTCAGACTCAGAGCTGGAATTTCACGAATGCCTCTCTCAAACTTTAACGACCTGCTCGATTGCAATTCTTTGTCGGATATCGTGCAAACCTTAGATCGCAGACTTATCGAAATAGGATTCTCAAGTGTGCATCAAATTCTGATGGGCAGTATAGGCTCGATAAATATCAAAATCCCTACTCAAATACGTCTTTGCAGTCGATATTGTCGTTCTCGTGCGAGGGAGAGACGAGACACATGGTGGGGCAAAATGTGATCGTTTGATCGCGAGGTTTAATATCCGATCAGTATTATTTCATTCGTTGCACTTACACAAACGATCGACGGGAAACAAGGGCCAAAACTTAACGAGAAAGGATTTACCACTGTGGGAATTCTTCGGCGTTTTGCGACCAGAGGAATGTCGAGATCGCAAAGGTAAGATTCGAATGATTGGATGCAAAATGTCTTTGACAATTTTCATCCGTGTGTCAGCGTTTTTCGGTGGTATTATACACCGGCTTTTAATCACTTCGGGAATGTCATTTAATCTACGTTAAATACTTTGAACGTTTATTCGCGAATTTGAAGGGCCCTCGAATGTTTGAACGTTAAGAAAAGAGCGGAGTTTTCGGTGCGATTCGAAGTATTAAAGTGGATACCGACAGAGGAATTTTTATACTCTATGTGTCTCTTTCACATTTTTGTTTTTAATCCTCTGGGAGCTATTAGGAGTCGAAGGTAATCTGCGCTTTTATTTTCGGGCTTAATGGTCTTTATCGGTGTATTGTTAAAAATTGTAATGTGATTTCGGTGTGTTCGATACTTGTAATTAGCATATCGGTTTTACGCTTTTTAAATTCGCTAATGCGTTATTCCATAACGTTATTTTTGGAGAAATATAAAAATGTAGGCTAGAGAGAGCTGATATTTCAGTTTTTATCGGCGTAAATTTTAAACAATGAATTTAAATTATAGCGAACTCCAGTTTTTTAGCTGCCATTTGCGTCAATTCTATGTAACTAATTTTTCTTTGATATATCAAAAAGAATACTTCCACTTTTCCCATTTGAATCGTCGAGTGTATTTGGTTACGTAACAATAGGAATATTCGGCGGACAGTTATCTAAAATCCCAATCTAAAAATCGTAATCAATTTATCAGATCTAAAGAAATGTAATCAGAAAAAAGAACGACGAGAAACGGTACGAGTTATATTACTCCTTCTAAGGATCAAACTGGATTACTTTCATGACGTGTAACACAAAGGTAAGGTCAGCCACACCTACACTTAATCATACGTATATAAAACTTGAGCAAACGGCAAGTTCTATCATCATTATTCAATTACCTTTTAATTATTTACGCAACCGTCATCGGTTTCCTGATTTCAACACGTCAACACGGCGTGTGGCTGTACATTGTTATTTTAGTCTCATTTTCAAGCTTCATAATTACAATCACAATACCCTAATTATTTCAAGTGTTACAAGCATGAACGAGCAATAGGATAAAATGAAAATAAAACGAACAGCACCCCGGTGTGTTGTATCGAAGGGTTGAAAAATAACTTTTCACATTTTCGCCGGCAATATTTTTATGTTACGTCAAAATCGGACGAATTTTTTCTATGTTATTACGAAAGCTCTTCATCATTTCGCGTGTCTGAGAGATATTGAAAAGCCACTGTCACGTGTCTGTTTCCCGCGAAAACAGGCAGATGGATACGTCGCTCGGGAGACGTAGGATATTTTTATGGAATTTCCACCACGGTGTTTTGCCCGCTGCGAAATTACGGTGTTTACCTATTACCATACAATTTGGTTATCGCACGTGAATGATCGATGTCGTGAAAGAAATTTGTGCAATCGATAAATACGATATCTATTTCTGCACGAGCCAGCAGGAATTAATAACTGGCATTGTTTGCACGTCGGATAGGCTGCACAGAGAATAATTAACTTGCACGAAGGACCGATAGGGATTTTAGCTTTAGATTCCTGAATAATTATTGACCGTGGTAATTGAAATGTTGAAGTCATCGTTGTGTTATGGTAATGCCAGCCGACGAGAATCGTGCAATATGAATTACCGTCAAATTGTTACCAAAGTACATTCATTTCGGATTACATAAACTCAGCCAATCTCCGTCGATTGTTACGAAATTTATGGATGGAATTGAGAGGTGCAACAAATTTCTAGGATGGAAATTATAATTTTAGTTATCATTGAATTTTAATTCGCGGGACTTGTCAGTCATTCGGTGCAATGTTGTTTATTTATACAGGGTGGTTGGTAACTGGTGGTACAAGCGAAAAGGGGGTGATCCTACATGAAAAACCGGGTCGAAAATATAGAATAAAATTTTTGGATACAAGGCTTTGTTTTCGAGAAAAATGAGCTTGAGAATTCACCGTTAGATTTTTATTTGTGGGGTCAGGTGGCATCAATTGTGTATCGTGATGACATAACGAGCATCGAACAATTGCAACACAAAATTCTGATAGCGTTTGAACACTTAAAGCAACATAATAATTGTACATTACAAGAGGTCCGAAAGAAATTAATACGAAGAGTACAATTATGTCCGCAACAACGTGGACAGCACTTCCAGCAATTTATGAATTAAACGAATTCCTCAAAGGCAATTCTAACATTGTAACCTCGACCTTCGATTTATTCGATGTATACAAACCTCGAAAACCTTTGCGAACAAAGGTTGAGGAAACTCAGAATAAAGTCCGTTGTGCCGCAAATAAGCCGAGTGCACGCACACTAGACAAATTTTCAAAATTATTTTTCACGAAAACAAAGCCTCAAACGAAAAATTTTTATTCTATATTTTCGACTTATTTTTTCATGTAGAATCACCCCCTTTTCGCTTGTACCACCAGTTACCAACCACCCTGTATATACATATATAGAAATAGCGTTAAGTGTTATGGTTATTTGATGATAGTATTGTTGCAAGACTTGGTAATTATGATACATAGTGGTCTGAATCACTTATTCTCCGCTTTGAGATCTTTAGAATTTTTATTTGGGGGAAACGTGCAATTGCGTGCAATTTAATTAACAACTGCATTCAACTATTCATTTCTTTATAAGCATACGAGCGCCACCAAGTAGTTTAATTAACTTATAAAACCCATATAAAATTGTGGTTTCTAGGCGAAATGAGCATCACAGTTAAAACAAAAAAAAATAGATTGTTTGCTAATTTATTTAAAATGATGCGCGTTACCAGATAGTTTATGGAACTAACAAAATAAATTGCATTGTCACGCAGCGTACCGAATCTATCTGACGAGGACTGTTAACAAGTAATTTGCTTAATTTCTACTGTTGTTAAATCTATTACGTTGAAGTATAATAAATAAAAATGTAGGCAAAAGAGGAATCAAGAGGCGGAAAAGATGACCGATTCCGATGTTTATATTTTACAAAATTGACGTGAAGTATCCACTGCACAGCTCCCCTATACATTTGGAGAACTTTTCTAAAAAAATTACAAAACCAGTCATTCTGACTGCCTTGGTACTCACAGTGTTAAAAAAACAAATCAAATTATCATCATAAAATAATAAATTCATCCGGAGTTACAAATTATTAATACAAATCGTGTGCATAAATAATGAAATCCTTTCACTCGAACTTCGCATCGAGGCTCATCCTCGTAATCTAGCATCGTGCTAGGATTCCGACGTGCAAGAAAAATACCATAGTTTCCCTGTTTCTCGGTATCTGGTTATGTTAATTCACGCCGTTTCAACGCGGCGCGCCTCATAGTCAGATCGAAATTGTTCCTCTCTGTTTCTTCCCGTTCGTCGTGTTGCACGGTGTCGGTTTCTCATCTCCTGAAACAGAGATAACTCGCCGTCGATCGTTAATCGGGAATAATTAGGTGAGTTTCTCTTCGATCGAGACGATCGTCACCATCTATCAACGTGCAACTATAGCGTTACATAGTATTTTAAAAAGCGAACTTCCGTCATCGTTGCGATTGCTAACGATATTCACGATCGACTTTGCCGGATAATAGAAAAAATTGTTTGATTTAAGCAAAACGGGGGAACATGAAAAAAGCTTTACGTAACGCCGTTTTGCGTTCTTATTTCGAATATGTTAACACTAGAACTACCGGCGGTAAATCTGTTATATTTAAATATATTAAATAAGTACTTTGAAAAAAGGGGAATTCAGAGGTGGAAAAGATGATCGATTCGATAATTTATGTTTTATGAGATGGACGTAGAATATCTATTCTATGACTCTCCTATAAACTTGGAGAATTTTTGGAAGAAATTGTGTACCAGTCATTTTGACTGGTTTGGTAGTTCTAGTGTTAATCGAACTCGTTTGGAATCGAAGCGCATCTCGTCGACGGGTGTTTGTAGATAATTTCGTTTCCTTGGAGATGGATTATCCTGTGAGCACGATAAATCAGGATTATATAGATAGCTTGAATGGGACTTAATGATTGGCTGTAAAGCGTATCTTCGATGAAGTGAATTGCTTTATTACAGCGTCCGAGTTTACACAAAGTAGGGAGGATAGACACAGAGAGAAATATAATCATTGAGATGTAATTACCGAAGTCTATAATTTTCGAATTTATTGCACGATGGTGTAATTTACTTTCACGTATGGTTTAGTCTTTGTTAACAGCTTGTCATTTTATACGATTACCTAAACCTTGACATTATCTCAGGTCCTTTGACTCTCAGTTTTCCCTGTTACATTCGTTCGTCCGTTTGCAAATAAATTCTCACCTGCAAATAAATCGATAACATTGTACATAATCAAAGAAAATTTTATAAGTACAGTATACAAATGTATGTGATATTAGCAAACAATTAGATGTAAATATTTGCTGTCCGATGCGGATTGCACAATGTTCAAACGATTTGTAACTATCGTCGGAGATAACGTTTAATTGCAAGTCCCAACTCGTGTCGGATCGTTGTCTCGCCTTTCTTTCGAGATGTGTACGCGCGGAATTGAAAAGTACCGGATTCGAGCGGGCCCGTGAAAGGAGTCAGGATATATATTCTCAAGGACGAATTATCGGAGCAACCGTATATTTCGTAATATTAATCAGAAGGCGTCGACGTAATCCTACACGACCGTATTCCGAATCTTATTTGCATGATCGTGAGCCGTGTAACGCTCGGCGTTTCCATGAATTGGTGAATGAATTATCATATTTGGTAGAACATTTTCAATGAAGGCCGTACTGTCATATTGTTATCGTAAACGTTATATTAACAGCAGTGAAGTCTCGGTGCTAAATGTTCTTCAATCGTTTAACCCTTTCGGGACGGCATTTTAAAAATACGGTGATTAACATTTATTTGTTATTTTAGAAATGTGTAGTAATCTCTGTAATTTTTTTGTATAAAAACCGAAAGCACAGAAAATAAGTGTGTTTAGATATACTACTTAGTGTTTAAATATGCTATTTAATCGCTAAGTGTGGGCTATTAATTGTTATATTTTTGCTGACATTGATTCTATAAACACATAATATATACATATAATATGGAGTACCAGTTATGGTGTAACAATCGTAAGGAAGGGGTTAAAACCCGGCGCACAGTGGCAGAATCTCGTAGAAAAGTGCCAAGCAGCGCGACGGCGCACCTTTTCCCACTACGGTGAATTACAATAGTTTTTTAACTGTTAATCTTTATTTTACTTACTCATTTGATTTCTAACAGCTTTGTATTTTTATTATATTGTTACGCTTTTGATAACCAGCGCGCAGCATAATGAAGTAATACAATATTTATAAACGTAACGATTGTATATTCCGAATATCAACATCACGTTCGGCCTGTATGCAAGCTCAAGGACAACTCTGTCTCTTAACGTAATATCAAGAATAACATTTCGCCTCTAAATATTAGCAATCGATACGATATAAATAATAGACCAACAATTCGTATATTCTTATTACAAGTGATCTTTATCTTAACACTAGAACTACCAAACCAGTCAAAATGACTGGTGCACAATTTTTTCCAAAAATTCTCAAAGTTTATAGGAGAGTCGTAGGGGAAATATTCTATGTCAAACTCAAAAAGCATAAATGACCGAATTGATCATATTTTCCGCTTCTTGATTCCTCTTTTCTTAAAGAACTTATTTAATATATTGAAATATAATAGATTTAACGCCGGTAGCTCTAGTGTTAAATAATACACATTAAATGATTTTACGGTTATTATTACTGTAATACAACGATGCAGGAAGCAAAAACGTAATAATAACGACCTCTCAACGAGTTCTAATGAAACTTACGGCGGAAAGGCGAGTCAGTGGAATAGGACGTCAGTAATCGGACACGTTTCTAGTAGATGAGACACTGCGATTTTACTGCACTACGACAGATCGAATAACTAACAATATAGAGTTCTGTTTACTTTCGATATCTGGATTCGGTTAACTTGCGAATTTATGAATTTGGAATGAATCCGATGACGATATATCGTCAGATAACGTTAGTAGTGGATAGATAAACGTGGATTATTTAGAAAATTCATTTACCGTAGTGAAATACGTTCCCATTCCCTTTATGAATTCTATTGGCATGATCCGGCATGAAATAGTAACCAGGCTTGCGGAGTCCCTGTTTGAGATCAGTGTCAGCTACAATTTTGCAATAACGGGGCCTTTATGACCTCGTTCAAGCGCTAAATTATTAGAGTACTAAAGCTGTTGGTGATGGTGCAGCTGTCAAAGAGAAAACGAGCATGAAAATTGTTTCTTCTTAACAACCGTTTGATTATTTTTTATTGTTTATGGAAATAACCATTGGCACTTTAAATATAGAATTGTGAATAGATAAAAAAGTAGATTTTTTAAAAATTATTTTACGGCGTACGCGGAACATTGTGCTTGAAATATTCGCGTTCAATTAATTCCATTATCTTGAATAATGACGAAAAAGAGAAAGGAAGAGAAGGGAGAAAAGGTTGCTCAGACGGTGAAAGGGCACGGAGATTGGTTAATATTTAAAATTACTTACAAATTGCCTCGATTTTAGGGGCACATATATTATTCTCGCCACAATTAATGGCACTTCCGTTGAACCAGTGTCTGCCTTATCGCACTTTCTTCCGACCACTCACATTTCTCTTTTTCTTTTCTGGACATCGAACATTTTTCAATTCCAGATTCGCTTGCCATGCCAGTCTGAACATTCCATTACGATTTTTCACTTTCGTCATAAATTCATATCAGAGGAGGAAGTTTCACGATTAATTTCTGCCGTTGGAGAGCAAGATTCTCGCGCATAAGTCTCTAATGCTACGCGCTTCTCTTGCCTATCACCTTTAACAGTGTAAAGAAACATTAAACTTTCTGCCAATACTTCTCACCGATTTTTTTTTCAAGTCCGCTCAATATTATCAGACTTTAAATTTTTTCTAAAATAATACTGTAGTATCGGGAATTTTAGGTTTAAGTATAGACGTAGAAAGTAAAGACGAAGAACGGGACTCGATTAATTATGGTACGACGCACGGCAACGGGCAGACGGAAGGACGATGGCGGATGTCTTGAGGGAAAACGGTGCATAACAGGAAGTGCAAGTGGCTGGCAGGCCCGGGAATTTCCCGGGGGTGAGGCCCAGGTCAGGGTGCACACGCACTGTGTCGTTTTTCATCGAGTGACAGAGACAGACGCGAAAGGCAGACACACGAACGGAAATATATATACTGAGGGACCAGAAACAAGGCACTTGAGGGATAATTTCCTCTGATTCGCCCGACGGATAGGGACATCCCTCTCCCTCACGCATTTTCGATTTTGACGCGCTATTGGCAAGAGAGACCCACACATTCATTGCGTCGTCGTGTGAACGACGAAAGGAGTGTTTTATTTTCGGTTGTCATTCGTCGATCTCAGGTTTCCAGGACCGACATGGTGGGGATAAGCGGTGCGAGAGCAATTTCCCCTTCAGTCCCAATTGCCTTGTTTCTGGTCCCTCACTTTAGATACGACGAACGAAGCGAAGGGACAGATAGGATATAGACGAAGAGATAGGAGAGAGAGATAGACAGAGAGACTTCTTTGAACGAGTACGGAGACGGAGTACACTTTTAAGTTTAAAGATAAGCACGATTCGCGACCTATCGATTTTAGCCGATTGATCACTATAATCCCACAATATTGATACGAAAATTATTTCACCGTGTGCATAAATAACTCGTTTACATTACTCTGCATAAATATAATTATTCAAATCGACAAGTACTTTATTTAAGACGCAGAACGTAGAAAAAGGATAAATCACGTCCTCTAAACAACTCCGATACAGAAATGCTATAAAAAGTACAAATGATCCAAATAAATAAAAAACTGAGGTTATTAACTAAACTAAGTACTTACACGCTAAGAATTTTCTTCTAAATTATTAATTTACCAATTATTACTATCATAGCCCATGGATTTGAACCCGCCTAAAGTAATAAATCTCACAAGGGAACATATCGAAGTCGAACATGCCGATTTTGATGAAATTTATCTGACAGGTAGTTCTGAAAAAAATATTTGACACGTATTTTTTTATCGACAACCATCCACTCTGAATAGGTGGAAATATCCCTCAAAGTTGAGGGTAAAAAATGCATTTTCGGGCATTTCTCGGTAACCACTGGTCGCACAAATATATTTTTTTTCAAATTGTGTGTTTTTCGACACAGAATTTTAACTGTGTAAGAAAAGTTTCATAAAAATTATTTGTTTTAAATATATATTAAAAAATTATTTTTTTTGTTAATATGTCCCAGCCAACATTCTCTTCCAATCGAATAAATTTATGTACGCAAAGTATGGCCCAAATTAGCAACTTTTCTTACACAGTTAAAATTGTGTGTTGAAAAACACACAATTTGAAAAATATATATTTGTATGACCACTGGTTACTGAAAAATTCCCAAAAATGCGTTTTTTACCCCCAACTTTGAGGGGTATTTTCACCCCTTCAGAGTGGATGGTCGACGATAAAAAAATACGTGTCAAATATTTCTTTGAGAACTACCTTTCACAACAATTTCATCAAAATCTGTGCGTTCGACTTCGATATTTTCCCTTGTCAGGCGATATGATCATAGTAGTCAAAGTCGAAAAAATATCAAACTAAAAGGAAACAAAAAGACTCCAAGTTCCATCATTCAAAGTGTATTCCCTCAAAGTTCCGAAACGAGGATGCATACTTTAAAGCATCAGCTTCATCACCGTATCTCCTTGAATTTCTAGCACTTTAAAATCAGCCTGTAAAAAATAATCGGAGAAACAACACTTTACGCTGCATGCTCAGAGATATTTTCACCGCTTCGACATATCATAAAACGGCGGCGAGCACTTAAAAAAACTTTAACGACATCGTAACACCGCCATGGAGCATCGAACGACGAAACGGTGTAACTTTCTCGGCCGTTTACCTCGGTGAATTTGTCAGCGTGCAATTGGCACAGTATTCTCTGGATGTGCTGATTTTCACACGGTAAACATTGCTGGTACAGCGTTTGTAATATTCCCATATGTCGCATTCGCGAACAGGACGTTTATCTGCGTCGCGAAATCCTACAAGATGCATTATTATCTCAGCGTAATGACGCTCTGTGCAAGTTTAATGGCACGCCTGCATCCGCTGCGGCAGAGGACTAAGGACGATGCATTTTAGTGGCACGCGTGAATAAATTACATGCATGACAAACACAAATATGTATGGGAACATTAGTTCGCCACTTTCGATTGATGTGACGGCATTAAAAATTAACGGTGTAATGCGATTAATTGGTTTAGGGAAAACTTCCCTGTGTTGGATCAATCAACTGTAGAACTACTAGCGTTAAATTTCTTGTATTTCAATATATTAACCTCTTTAGTGAGAATTTTTTTTGCGCTATCTTAAAATTAGTTGCACGGTAAGATATTAGAAAATGATAAAAATACAATTTTTAATAACAGATTTAACTTGAACTTAGTAATAACGGATTTTTAAACACTTAAAATTTAGATTTAACTAACTTTAGATTCAGATTTAACTTGAACTTAGTAATAACGGATTTTTAAACACTTAATTGTAAAGAATTTCATACTGATTAAGAATTAAATTGCAATAACCGGCAAAGTTAAAAAATTGACTTTGAAAAATAGAAATATAGTTGTTTCTTGTGTTACCTCAGAGTCACGAGGGAAAGGAAAGAAGAATCAAGCAAAATGAATGATCATTTGAGTAACTTATGTATTATAAGACAAACTTGGAATATCTACTGTACTGTGTCTCTATAAATATAAATTTTTATAAAGAAGAATAGAAACCCGTCGTTTTCACTGTTCCAGTAGTCTTACTAAGAAAGTGTCTCCATAAATTCGAAAAGTATTTATATGTTCGAAGGAGAAAATTAAGAATAATCTTGACGCTATGACTGATATATAAATACAATGAAACAAATGAAAGCACCTCGTGGCCGTGTAGCAAAAAATATTTTTAACCTCTTGACGCCCTTGGCCACATATGTGTACATTTAGGTTTTTATAATTATGATTACTATCATTAATAAAAAGAATACAAATTTGATAATAAATTATTCACTACAGAATCTCTCAACAAGAAAAATAAAAATCTTATGGTTTGACTGCACTGACTGTTATCTCCGGTGTACAGTTAAGAATATTAACACTAGATCTACGGGCGCTAAATCTGGTATATTTGAATATATTAAATAAGTACTTTGAAAAAAGATGGATCAAGCGGTAAAAAATACGATCAGTTAAGTAATTTGTGTGTTATAAGACACACATGAAATATTTAATGTAATGCTTCTCTATCAATTTGAGAAAAATTATTAAAAATGTAGGAACCCGTCAATTTGACGGCGGCCGTAGATCTAGTGTTAAAATAGCTTCTATAAAAAAAGTAGTCCCTGAAGAGGTTAAAATAATGTCTGCGGTCTAATCTGAAAAACTGATTTCCCAGTTTGAACTATGGCTGATCTACATTCAACCATGTCAATTTTTTATTGCATTAAGTAAATATTTTAAATATTTTTTGCAATAAAGATATAATTCTACTTCAAACTAATTCGAAAATTCTGTTACAGCACACTCAAAGAAACGAGCATCTCAACGACCAAAAAAGGCATAATTCTCTCCTCGCTGCTTCGTTCGATACCGAAGACCATCGATTCAATATAAAATTCATGCACAGCTGCGAAAGACTACCAGCGGATCATCAATCGCTTATCTATACAAAGCAAAAGAAAAGAGGGACACCGGTCAATTACCGATCGCGCGAAACAACGAAGAAAAGAAGAACAACGAAAAAACAGTGCGCGGTGATATCTCCCTGACAATTCAACCGAGTGACCGATAAATTGAATTATGTTTCTCAAGACACTTAACATTTTCCTCGTTTAGCGTTTCTCCGCGAAGAATCGCGCCGTTCGCGCGGACATTCGCGACAATTTATGTTTAACATTCGAGCTCCATAAACGACGGTGCGTCTCGTGATTTTCGCAGTGAAGTTTCTTCCAGTTATCGCTCAACATCAGAGAACGAAGACCGTCGTTCGTCTAGTTGATACCGTACTATCAGCTTTCGAGACATTCGCTCGCGAATTTAATCATGGCGATCGAGAAAGTTGAAACACCGAGCGAATTCATAAAAGTGCCGACTGAGAGAACTGGCTTGCAGCCATCCGAACGATGGCGGATCATGAGGAACATTCTGATGATAGGGGTTGCTTTTATGGTGCATTTCACCGCGTTCATGGGAGCGACTAATCTGCAGAGTTCGATCAACGCGGATCAATCACTGGGTACGTTTACATTGGCCGCGATTTACGGGAGCCTGATATTCAGCAACATTTTCCTGCCGGCTTTGGTAATAAGGTAAGTCGATCCCTTTTCACGGATTTTTCAAGTAATATCCTGTAGCATTTGATTTTACTTGGGTAGAATTGAATATCGGAATTCAATTTCGAATGCTTTTGAATTCCCACGGATTGAAGCTCGATGGAATGACGATTTTTCGATCCTTTTGTGGGTACGAAGTATAATCATTTGGTACCCCAGTTTTCGTTCACTCTCCATGGCCTTTTTATTCTTTGATGATTTTCGTAATCTCATTAACGTGCTTTTTCATTTCTGTAATTATTGTAAAATATTAAAATACCCTCTGGAATTTTAACGAAGTGAAGGTACATTTGGATCATGAAGTTTCATTTATATAAAATAATTCGCACTTCAATGCAGTCAAGGATACTTTTATGTGATATTGTTGTAGATTTTGCACCCATAAAATCGCAGATGCTGTTGTGGAAGTTAAAGAACTACATTAATAAAGTTTCAACGGGCGCGCTTTGTCGTACCTTGCAACATTTAAATATGCCACGAATTTGTAATTTTATTTTTCTCGGAAATGTAGTAAATTCTATTATATTGTAGCACATTTACAACGTGATATGAGTTACGAAGTTACCCTTCTACCTCTTTGTCTGACATTGTGTTGAACCGTACGTGACGGGATTACGCGAAAAGAGGTAAATAGTCAAAGAGCAATTTTCTCTTTAACGCTGTGCATTAAGAGCAGATCATAATTATTACAATCATTGTTTCAACGAATATAAATATGAAAATTTACACTTCGAGCAAATTGTCAGATATAAAATTATATTACAAGTTAAAATTAAACTTTCAACAACGATAACAAATCGATATAATATTCTTCTTCACTTCAATTCATCTTTAAATCTTTTGTACGGGCTATTCCATAAAATTAATAAAAATAACGAGGAGCTATAGTAACATTTAAAAGAGTAATTGGCGAACATGGCACTACTACCGTCGAGGACTATATTATAAATGAAAATAAAATTATCAACAACGATAGCAAATCCGTATAATATTCTTTTTTATTTCAATTCATCTTTATATCATTTCTATGCGCATTTCGATAAAATTAAAAAAAGAAACGTGGGGCTATAGTAACATTTAAAAAAGTAATTGGCGAACATGGCACTACTTTTTATGGAGGACTATTTTATAAATGAAAATAAAATTGTCAACAACGATAGCAAATCGGTACAATATTATTTTTATTTCAATTAAACTTTATATCCTTTCTACGCGTATTTCGAAGAAATTAAAAAACGAAGCGTGGAAACATCGTAACATCGTAGCATTGTATTACTTTTTATCGAGGAAACGTTTCAAGTTCCTTTCTGTAATTAAAAAATACCAATACCGAATGAGGGCTCGATGAAACGCCAACGTTTCCTTCGCAAAGCTGCTCGTAGTTGTAGCTTCGCGGCAATAAACTTTATTGCGCGTGAAGTTTTCACCTTGGCACGGAAACATGTACTTCCACTGTCACTTCCGATCGACATTTCCCGGCAGAGAACGTCGGAAATAGTGCTGTCAGGTATCAAATGATTTTTAATGTTTAGAGAAAAATTCACTGTTCCAGTATAATTGTTATACCACAGATCATAATGCAGTAAAATAAAATTAATAAATTTCTTGTCGGGCAACATAACTTCCTTTAGAATTTAACACTAAAACTACCGACGTAATATATACTAAAATTTAAATATACTGACTAAGTACTTTGGAAAAAGAAAATCGATTAACTAACTTAGGATTTATAAGATAGAAGTGGAATATTTACTTCGTGGCTCCTCTATCAATTTTGGGAATTTTTAGAAAAAATTGCCAACCGGTCATTTTGACGGGCTTGGTAGGTTTAGTGTTAAACTACTGTGCTGTGAAATTATTTGGAATTAAAAGAGGAATATGTGAAATAAAATTTGGCATAGTATAATATGAAATCAGTGTGGAATATGTAATGAAGGATTCCTTGAATGCGTGTAATTATTATAGCCATATTTAAGATATAATCTATAAAAATTCTATCAAGTGTTTCTTGTCAAACGGATATTCATTAATGTACGATATCGTCAAATTAATTTCACTTTTATCCTTAAAACCACAGAATAAGGGCGGTTAATAATTTTGCATACATCATTGGGGATGTACATTCTATCATCTTGCAAAAGATCGTTAACAAAAGAACTATCGAGGCACCCAAAATAACTGGTTTCTCACTTTTTATAAACATTCTTTAAGTTTATAGCGAATCCATAGAGTAGATATTCAACGCCCATCTTAGAAAACATAAATTCCAAAATTAATCATTACCACCTTTCAATTCTTTTTTTTCTAAAGTATTTATTTAATATATTTAAATAAAAATTTGAAATCAGACACTCAGGGTCCATCCTCTTCTACAAAACGGACCCCGAAATAATTCCAACTACAAACCATCAATTTTACAATTAATCTAACGCTCTTAATTTTCCCTTCAACCAAGCAAGCCACTTACACGTAACCATAAAA
The DNA here is from genome assembly GCA_963989415.1 of Cerceris ruficornis. Taxonomy (NCBI): domain Eukaryota; kingdom Metazoa; phylum Arthropoda; class Insecta; order Hymenoptera; family Crabronidae; genus Cerceris; species Cerceris ruficornis. Next base: position 8,031,030 of record OZ022527.1, read on the forward strand.
ATAAAAGGAGCGCCATTACAACAATCTTCAATCGACAAAAACTTCAACCGCAAGTGCTTAAACATTTTCAAAGAAGCAGCACCACTCTGCAACCCCTACTTACCCCACACTTCCACCTCTCTTTTTCTGATTACAGCTGGCTCGGTTGTAAATGGACGATATCGTTATCTATCCTGACCTACGTGCCCTTTATCGCGGCACAATTTTATCCGAAATTCTACACCATGATCCCAGGCGGCCTGATGGTCGGCTTCGGCGGGGGGCCTCTATGGTGTGCCAAATGCACCTATTTGACGGTCGTCGCGGAAGCTTACGCCACCCTCTCCGACGTAGCCGCAGATGTTCTCGTCACGAGGTTTTTCGGGCTATTCTTCATGTTCTACCAGATGGCGCAGGTCTGGGGAAATCTTATATCTTCGGCAGGTGGGTTTTTCCACGTTGTTGGCTGCATGCTGGGAAACTGTCGTTAAATCGTCTCCTTGATTTTCATTTTCACCCGGACGATATTGGGATACGTTGGTGAAACATTGATGTTAGGGGAGGGGTGTGGATTGAGATGTCGCGATGGACTTAATTTTGAGGATATATGGAAAGATTTTCCGTTTTTTTTTTCGATGGGAAATATTGATGTTGGGAAAGATCTTGGAAGGGGTTTAGATAAGGCGCAATGAGAATTGTGATAATATTGATTTAGATGGGTAAGATGTAAGATATTGTCGTATTTATTCACTGGATTTTGAAGAGATATGGATGTGGGATAAGCCTGGTTCTTTTTCTTTTCTTATCGCGGTTGTTGGATTACTGAAATTTTATTTAATAGTAGAATTATCGACGATTAGTGCTATATATTTAGACGTGATGTGTAAATTTGAAATTTATACAACGTTGAGGAGGAGGTAATGAAAGATAGGCGAAAACAGGGAAAATAGATTTTCAGGAGTTTACGTTATTATTCAAAGAAATTGAGAACCCGCCGTTTTAACTTTTTTGGTAGATGTAGTACTAAATGCACATCAGGCGCTAACATAAACTATCACTAATTAGCGACAAACTCACTAACTTTTTATTATTTTACTATTCTATATAAAAGAAGAAATCCACATTTTTCTACTTCGTCCACACTAATCTAGTTTTCACTCATTAAATCTTCCTCTTTAAAAAAGGCCTTCATAATTCTTTAAATTTTCTTACCAACGTTTTAAATTTTGCATTATTTTCCTCGCATGCAATAAAAGATTTTAATTATCCGGATCATTGCAGCTTTTGCACCGTCTACTCCAAGTTTCATGCTACTTGAGTGAAATAAAAGTTCGCAAGAGAACGACTCGCAAAAAAAAGAGAAAGACAGTCGCGTCGAGCAACTCGTTCGAAATCCACCTGAAATTCTCGTGTTAACTTTTTAGCGAAGATAGAAAGAAAAAGGGAGTTGGATTGAAGGAATGTTGAACGATTTAACATAAACTCCCCTCTCGGCAAATGGAAAGCAAGGACGATGGTTTGAAAAATTAATTAATTCATCAAACGTAGCACAGTTAAATGTGTTTACATTCGTGGCTTTGAGCAGGCAAAAGCTCTGCATCTCGAATGCAACGTTTCTCAGGGCGATGTGTAATTACAACTCGCGTAAAGTGTTTCTATTTTCGATAGAAAAAACGTGAATTTCGTTTCAGAAAACGGCTCTAAGATCACAAACGACAGATTTGTCGAGGCATTAATTTAGGAAACGTTCAAACGCTGCTTTCTGAAAATCAAGTAAACTCCAAATGAAATTGTAAAGGAAAATAAATTCGACGAACTTTATCGTAGAAAGAAGATTGGATTTTAATCCGCATGAAATTAAGTCGTGAAAGTAGAATTGTCCTTCTATTTGTTGAAATTTGTGTGTAATCTATTACAGGAATTATACGAACTGTCGTTTATACGGCGTTAGTTAAACATACGAAAGAGAATAAATTTTATTCCACGAGTCTCAAGTTTCGCTCGCTTTTTTCGCTTAAACTTCGGTTCCGGTAATTCTTGAATAAAGTCTGTTTCACGTTCGCTAAACGTTAACGAAGAACCATGCTTATGAAAGAACCATATTCCTGAAACCATAACCAAAATTGCAAAATAGACGAAGAGAACCACTTTTATTCTACGTATTAAACGTTAAAATTCCATTCTCCAAAAATTACACTTCAATGAAACTGCCGCGAGAATGTATTCACACGACGAACATTTCACGCATTGTCTGCGATTAATTCACAAATTAATATTCTTAGTTTACCGACGCTGTTTCTACAAGATTTACCGTAGAAATATACGAAATTATTGTGAACGCGCGTTTACAATAAATAACGAGAAGAAACGAAGCCGACTCTGGTAGTTTCTTTTAACGATACCGCATCGGCTTATTCTACTTGGACTCCTGGGATACCCTTCGAGTTTATTCATGCACAACCATGATCGATATCGCGAATTCTCAGAATTTCGTTGATTTTAACGTTTTTCCGTTGCAAAATAGAACGATACGGGGAGATATACGTCACCGCAAGATCGTCGTGAATGCATCGAATCGTCGAAGCGGAAAAGTAAAGCCCGGGGGGAAAATGGATGAATAAGCTCGAAGTGGTTTATTAAGTTTTAAAGTTTCCGCTGGTTTCCGATGTGCCATTAAAACCTCCAGTAAACTACGAGCTACCGAAATCAATAACTGTCTGCCTCTTAACGAACTTAATCTTCGTGCCGACTTTGTTCCCTGGAACGCAAAAGCGACCAACTAAAATCTGCTTTTCGAGTAATCGAGACATTGAGGGAATGTTGGAAGAAATAATCGAGATTGCTGTGGTGGAGGTATTTGGATTCTATGAAGATCTGAAATTGCGAGAGACAAGTTGTTTTTACTTGACGCATTGTTGCAGAGTATTATACAGAGACGTTATTTTTAACAATTATTTCGTAATTGAATATGAGTGTGATATAAATGAACTAAATTAGATTGAAACTTCTGTACGTTTTCTGTGCAACTTTTAATAGTTTTTCTTGGTATGATAAAGGTTAGAGCAATTATCTATTACTTTCGTTAATTGATGCTCGTTTATTAGATCTCTTTCTTTTGTCCCTTTTCCACTTTGATCATTTTACCTAGAATCTACTTTTTTAGGAACAGTATGTCCTAAATGAAAACCCTACACGAATTTCGAACCATCGAGGCTGTGGTATATTAATTAATAATTAAGGAAAAATTTCTTAGAAGTGATGGGGGATGTGAATTCTGGTTCACTGATCGAGAGTGAAAGACTCTTATCCCTTTACCAACTCCAAAGCCCCATGCTGTCGTCATTTTGATATGGATCTACTACTTTAATCTGCTATTAATAAAAAATGTAGAAAAATTTCTCACAAGCGACGTAGGAGGATTTAAACTTGGGCTCACTGATCGAGAGTGCGAGCCTTTATGTCCTTGACCACCTATCTATTGTGCAGTAACAAATTAATCATACTTTCTTTATTGCAAAAAATACCGAAATATGCGGAGATGCATTTCGTCGCGCACAATAAAGAACAATTTTCTATTTTTTCAACTTTATTTTCTCATTAGATGCAATTATCAAAACACGCTTGTTTTCATTCGACAGCGGTAGCTGGCGACGGAACTTTCTATGAGTTAAGGTCTAATTAAAATTCAGTAATTACCACGAAACATTTTCCACTAATTTCTACAACATGTTACCGGTACTGTTTCCGAACTCGGTGTGTTTGAAGTTTCTTGTTAGGCAATCCAATTTAAGGCTTGTCTTTTTGCTTCTATTTTCAGTCCTTTCCTATGGGCTCGATATCGCCGAAACGAATACAACTTTGAATAGCAGCCTGGTGGCGGAAGTGTGCGGTGCCAATTTTTGCGGAGCCGCTTCCACCGATACTGAAAACCCACAGTTGCAACGGCCACCGGAAGAAAGGATTCACCTAATTTCCGGGATTTATTTGGCCTGCATGGTCGTCGCATCTTTGATCGTCGCGTTTGGTGTGGATTCTCTATCGAGGTGATGATTTGTCTCCATTTTTATTAAATCTGTTACGCAACTATTATTTCTCGTATTTTACGAGGCATAATTAACATAATTGTGTCCATCTTTTATTACATAAATTTAGATGCAAAATAGGAATATTTGCAGTATTTCTGTTTTTCAATTCCAACAGTATTTGCACTTAAAACTGTCCAATTCTGAACTTAAAATAACATTTTCGTTCTATAAATTTCTAAAATCACCTAATACCATATTTCAGGTTTATTTAATTTGAAAATAATGAAATTCTCATTACGTGTATTCTTCTTTCAATTTCGAATCAAACATTGATTAAAATCTTTATTTTCAATAATCAAATATTTAAATTTCTCGTAACACCCACATGTTCTCCTTCAATTATCAATTTTGATTCAAATTAATCTCATTATAGTGGTATAATTCACTAGGATTAAACAATGAAGTTGCAAAGCCTAATAATAAATTTATACTATGATCTATTACTATTTCACCAAGTAACATAATACTGCAGTGTCAGATGCAAACATCGAAACGTACTAAAAGTATGTATTATGTGAATCTCCGCTCCTCGATGATGCATCGAGTAACCAATATGAGGTACGATATGAAATTTCAGCAGTACGAAATACAGATAAACACTATATGCTGAGTATCGTAATGAAAAAGTTCCCCGTCAATCGACTAAGTCAAGATATATGAATATCGGTGGATACCGATGCATTTCACGATCGATTTGCAGCTAAACCAAAACCCAGTGTACCGAGTATTCCGTTCATCATAAATCCTTGATGTATCCATATTTGTGGAACTCCATGGAATCGATGGTATCGCACCGCGTGTGAAACACCCAAGTGCAATTTCGTTTGAAGAATGACGGCATAAATTCTACCATCAGTTTCGAAGTGTCATTTACACGAATCAAAAATTGTTTACATCCGCCGGATCTGTAGAACGAGGGCCATCGAATGTAACCGAACTTGCGGTGGTGAACTGTGATATTGGAAAATATAAAAGGGGGGCAGAATTGATCTCTGTATTGATCTTTTTCAGGTATGATAGAGGAAGAACGGCTTCTACTTCAGGGCTGTCAGGTCTTAAGCTGTTAGCGGTAACACTGAAGTTATTACAGGAGAAGACTCAATTATTAATATTACCGATAATAATGTTCATCGGTGCGGAGCAAGCATTTTTATTTGCCGATTATAATGCCGTAAGTTAGTCCTTGTTATCGTTATACTTCACCAATGATAAAATCTTCGTTAAACTTTTGTTTATTTTTAAAGACTGCTATGTTGTTTCAAAATCGAAAATGTCCTTCAGGCGTTCGTGTCCTGCGCATGGGGTATTAGCAATATTGGCTACGTGATGATCTGCTTTGGCGTTACGAATGCAATAGCTGCACTGGCTACGGGATCTATAATGAAAATAACTGGGAGAGTATCTTTGATGATATTTGCATTTTGCCTTCATATGGCGGTGCTGATTTTCATGCTGCGCTGGAGACCAACACCTGAACAGAGCATTCTGTTCTTTGTTATGTCAGGATTATGGGGTCTGTGCGATGCTTTGTGGTTGGTGCAAGTTAATGGTAAGAGGAAAGAATATTATGATTTAGTCCGTTTAAAAAGAGCGCTCTTTTTATAATTACTGTCTGTAGGTTAATATTTCATTTATAATCCCTGTTATAACACAATTCATAAAGTAGCAATGGTACATGCCAAGAGATGGTAACACTTTCGATTCTGTGTAGTACCGACGGAAGAGAAGTAAGAGCTCCATGGTGTTCGATAAGTTAGGAGATGAAAAACATATTTTTCTGTTTGTATTATATAATTACAAACGTGAGACCAGTGAATTATGTTAAAGACTTATGTTAAAAACTTGTTTTCATTAATAATTTAGGGAACTCACGACGCATTTTATTATTTAAGTATCACGGGCGATGTTACCGGTACAATTTACGTTCTTTCCGTTGAGAACCCAGATCTGCTTTGAACTTTTAGCTGGGTAATAGGAAAAACTTAACTTCAGAGGCTGAGAAAAACTTATTCTTTGACTAATCTTTTTAACAAGGCTTTCTAAGCAGTTCGGTTTCTGTTTAGAACCCTTTTTCATTAAATTTTATACGAAATTACATATTTCGTATCTGTGGAATTTAGTTGCTGACACTGAATGTTGAAAAATTACTATCTGTGATTTATCACAGTGATTGCAGAATCACAACCACGGTCGTGATTTCACTTTAATCATGACCGTGATAGTGATTTTTCACCTTGAGTAAACCTGTTCGCCATACCACTATGACTATAATATTTGATCTTTAAAAGAAACATATTTAATATAATTTAATGACGATTTATATTAGATAAATTAATTACAAAGAATGATTCGTTATAATGATACGGTAAAATTACAATTATTCGGTGTCTGATTGTAACGAAGAGACTGATTTAAAAAACGGTCATGGTTACTACACCTATAGTATTGCAATTTAATGTTTAAAATAATATATAGATGCATATTTAAAACACATAGAATACGTATTCCATTAAATAATAATATTGAAAATATTATATATTACCAAAACAACACAATTAAGTATTATATGGTTAATGGACATTAAGCATTTAAATTTTGGAGCCTTATAGCAAGAGTGGACATGCAAAAGGTCAATGAGAGACGCATTCCGGTTTTTCATAATATTATAAAAAGCCGTGCCATCAAATCTGGAGAACTAAGTGTTAGTTACTTCGGCAATTTAACAAGATTCAGTGAAGAAATTTCTGAAGTAAGAAAAAAAAATTAAAGCAATAAAATTTATTAAAATCACCGGAAGCACTTTATTAAATAATAATTTCATTTGCAATAAATAATTATTCACGAAAATTGTAGTAATAATAAAATTATCCATGAAGAAGATTGAGCTCAGTGCCCGTCGTTTAATCGCGGCATCGGGTGTATTGCGCATGTGCCAAGTTCAGTAGGAGTCTATATAAGGAGCTCGTTTGGCCCGCCGCGGCACTATAGACCCGCTGCCAATACCGATACGATCGAATGACAGGACGATTTTAGGTTTTCGATTCGACTTTACTATCGATATATGATCAGTGTTAAACCAACGACGATTAGTGCAGGTGTCCTATAATGTTAAAATGTTTAAAAAATAAACTGCAAGTGATTTTAAATAATTTTAATAATTAATTGCAATGTTTTGTGGAAGTGTCCGTAACCTCAAGTGACAGTTACCTGCAAGTGTTTTTAAATCAGTTCGATAATTAAATACAATATTTTGTGGATGTATTAGTAACCTCAAGTGGCAGTTACCTGCAAGTGTTTTTAAATCAGTTCGACAATTAAATTCCACGTTCTGTGGAATTGTCAGTGACCTCAAGTGACAGTTACCTGCAAGTGTTTTTAAATTATTTCGATAATTAAATACAACAGTTTGTGGATGTGTCAATGACCTGAAGTGGCAGTTACCAGCAAGTGTTTTTAAATTATTTCGACAATTAAATACAACGTTTTGTGGACGTGTCCGTGACCTCAAGTGACAGTTACCTGCAAGTGTTTTTAAATTATTTCGGCAATTAAATACAACGTTTTGTGGACGTGTCCGTCACCTCGAGTGACAGTTACCTGCAAGTGTTTTTAAATTATTTCGACAATTAAATACAACGTTTTGTGGACGTGTCCGTGACCTCAAGTGACAGTTACCTGCAAGTGTTTTTAAATAATTTCGACAATTAAATACAATGTTTTGTGGAAGTGTCAGTGACCTCAAGTGACAGTTACCGGCAAGTGTTTTTAAATTATTTCGACAATTAACTACAATGTTTTGTGAATGTGTCAGTGATCTCAAGTGACAGTTACCTGCAGCTGTTTTGAAATCATTTTGACAATTAGAATACAGCAGTTTTGTGGAAGTGTCAGTTACATAAAGGGGCAGTTGCCTGCAAGTATTTTAAAATAATATATAGATGCATATTTAATTATATTTATGTACCTAAAATGTATATCTGTTTTGACATGTATGAGGCATAGATTTGCTTTACTCCAATTAGAAACGATTATGGGAAATCACAATTCACTGTGAAAAATCACCGTGATTGAGAACCAACCTGATCGAATCACTTGTGATTTACAAGTAGCATTCTGCGCCAATTTATACTAAGCTGTATTCTTACATTGCTTAAATTGACATTTAATTCTTACATTTACATATGTCCCTCATTTTTATTTTTCTCTTCGAATAAAGATGAAACTTTCTTTAAATATTTCAAACATTCTCAATTCAGTAATTGCAACAATGGCAATTAACTTTTTTTACTTTCAGCCCTGTCTGGGATACTATTCCCGGGAAAGGAGGAGGCGGCCTATTCAAATTTCCGTCTATGGGAATCTACCGGCTCCGTCATTACATACATTTACAGTCCTTACCTGTGCACTAACATAAAACTCTATATTTTAATGGGAATCCTCTGCGTTGGAATGACAGGCTATGGTTTAATCGAATGGTCTGGAAAAACTAGCAGAACGCTGCCAAATGAGAAAGCCGATTTCGAATTAGTCGCTAATGGCGAAACAAACGACAGCACTAAACTCTGAACCAATTAAACTTTCAATAGTTCTTTCAAATTTCCTTTAAGTCCAGAAAAAATCGAAAGATCTACCTCAATATACCTATCGAAACATAAAACACTTCCTTCCTTAAACTCGTTCCTGCACCTTACATTATAGTGTACAAAAGTTCCCATAAACGTTCTATTTTATTTATAGAGTATGAACTTATCCCTACAGTATAAATCCACCCGAATATAACGTCGCATATTACTTTAATGTTATAAACATTTAAGCATATTTAAACAATGCTCAAATAAAAAACGATGCCCAAAATGTCCCAATTTTTGTGGACATTTTTCTATCTAACTTTAAAAATACACGTCCAGGAGAAAATCTAATAGCAGCAAGCGATAGAGCGGAGATTTTTCTTGATGCAACCATAATTGAAATTTGCTATTCGAGTTTTGTTTTCGGCTGAGAAATTAAAATAGCTGTGTAAAAAATAAGGTGCTGACAGTGACTCTCAACGCAGCTTGTATTACAGCTGGTTCTACAATTACACGTATTTTTTATAAATCATTTTACGACAATAACGCTACATTAACCCTTTGCCGTACAATAAAGAGTGACACTCGTGATACGGTAAATTGGATAGGAAATGTTCAAGTTTTGCAAAACCTATAAAATTGAAAATATCAGTGAGACGCAACACGACAATATTATTTCCAGAATATTAATATCACATTAAATTAAGTTGGTAAACTAAAAATTGCACAGGGATTCTTGATACTTCACATAATTTATATATTTAATTATTCACATAATTCCGAATTATTGCGTAGGCACTCACAGAAGAAATCGCATGACAAGGAGTTAACACAAACCGTACCAGCAGGCGTCACCCGTTCGACTAGTTATAAAATAATGATAATATATTTCCGAAAAATACGCAGGAGATTGTCAAATTAATATTAGAAAGAACACAGAAAACAGCCTTTACTTGATAATACAAAAAATCACAAATTTTCATTCCATTGAACTAGTCACTGGTCCGCGCATGATACGGTTAGTGTTAAACAAAGTATTGTATTTGTAAAATTTCATCGTATAAATAATTCTTCAATTGCGTTCAAAATTTCAAGTTGAATTATACGAGAAACGGAACTGATTATTTCCACTTCACTGGCCGAGGAGTACGACGACCGCAAAGTGTTATCAAAACAGTCTGAGCGGGTCTCGGCAGCCGCGACCTACAGGTGTCCGCCTCGTGGGCTCGCTCAGTCGTTTCGATGTTCACCTCGCTATCAGTTGGCTCTCGGCCGCCAACGAGTAATCAGTGCTCCGTGATCGGGTTCAAATATTTTCACCTATTAATGCGCGTATAATACTTTCTGGACCACCAAAGAACTCTTTTATTGAGGACTACTTACAGCATCTCGCAGATTCTCACAGCATCCTTGCAGTGGTATTAAAGGTAAAAATACTAGAAAATAAATAATGTGCTTCTTTGGGCACAATAGCTTTGATATTTAATTTTAATGTTTTTTTTTGTGATAAACAGTTAAATGTTTAACACGTTGAACACCATGGGTGTCACCAGTGACCAAATTTATTGAATTCGATGACATTTCATATGACTTTTAAATTGTAATATTTACAAATTTTTTAATGCATTCAATAATTCAAGATTGGCATTGAAAAGGTAAAGTTCTGCTGACTGTACAGGGCGGAGCGGTATCACTGTCCATCTTGAATATTTCCGTTATTTGTAATAATAAATATAAATGTTATATACAAAACTTGCTCGGTATAGAGGGGGATATATTGTCATACAAACAATTTTTGCGAGAGTAGAGGCATAGAAGAGATTTTAAGATCTGCTATATTTTTATCCTATGTTACTTATAGCTGGGTGATAGCTAATGTTGAGACGATTTTAACGAACTATTGTAGAAGGTTATTCGAGGTCAAATGTGGTAGTAAGATGAACTTTCTTATATTACTACCAATTCATATTTATGTTACAAACTCCTGGGATGTTTACATTTCTGTGAGTTAACGACATTCTGCGAATGTTGACCTTCGCTCCGATATTTCGTTGCGTAGCGGCGACTACGATTTCTAGAAACAGGAGGGCCTATGAAACACAGCATCTGTTAGAATAATAACTTTAAAGATGTTATACATGAACGTGAATCGAATATTTCACCCATTTGCACATTTCTTGTAATGTAACAAAGTTCCTTTTACTACCACATTTTACCTCTCATGACCTGTCACGATAGCTCGTTGAAATCGTCTCAAAATGGGCTATTACCTAGCGATAAAAAAAACATAGCATTCCATTTCAAATAATAGAGCTGACTTTGAAATCTCTACTATGCCTCCATCGACGAAAAAAATGTTTATATTACAATATGCCCGCCTCTATAGCGCGCAAGTTTTGTATATAACATATTTTTACATTAGTATAAATAACAGAAATATTAAATTTCACCCTGTATATCTATTTGTACCTTTGAGGTTCCTGCTTTTTAAAGATGTGATTGTAATAGGAAAAGTTTCAGTTCAGTAAAAATGATGAAACTAGCGAAATTTCGGTGACTTTCAATGTGTTAATAACTCGCATTATGCTAATATATTTCATCGGACACTAAAATTTAATTTTTTTTGTATCACAAAATTTAATATGTGATTTTGATAACAATTCTGTGCTGAATTCAGACGCGCAATTCGCTTGCCTCCATCACGTAAGATTTTTTGGTGACAAGCGCTTTTATATTTAGTAAGTCGTATAATCTTGAAATTGAGAATGCAATTGAACAATATCGTTTTGTTGTATGATCAAATTTTGCAAATGTAATACTTTCTTTAATATAGCGTAATTGTCCTGAAATAACTAATAACTCACTGGCAGTACCTTCTGTGTGGTGCGGAGCTTTTTAATTTCTCAGTCGAAAACTCAACTTGTGTTGCAACTTTCAATTATGGTTTCCTTAAGAGAAATGTCTGCCCCATCGCCTCCATCAATTAAAATTCCTCCTGAGCGCTTAGTTTCTAAGATAGATAGAAGAATATCCAAATAAAATTGAGATATTTTGGGAATAGTTTTCGCTTTGAGCATTATTTAAACATATTGAAATATTTAAGACATGAAAGTAATATACATCTTAATATTCGGGAGGGTTTATAGAATCTGCTTGTTCGAAAGGCATGTAAATAACTTCAACGGTTAAAATACAAAAAAAATCGGAAAGTAGAAGGTAATCATTTTCTTCAAAATTGATTTTCTCGAAAATGCCGTCAGAAAATCCACAAGAAGCAGTATAAATATATTTTGTGGAAAGATCGTGTCGACCGTTATCAAAACCGGGGTAAACGTATCTCAAGCATACGAAACAAATAAAATTGGTAATTCACGGGAGCCTCGTCATAAAATCGTGTAAATAATATATAATTTAGCATAGTTCAAAATCAATGTACATTAAATCATACGTGTACAAAGGTGACGTGCACATAGAAGTCCCATCGTATAATGGATAACGCATTGAGGGACTTGAAGGTGCGATCTTGTTGTGATTTGTACCGCAATATATAATTTTTTTTATTTTATTCTTGTAGACACCTACTAGATTTTACACAGGTATTCGCTTAATCGCTAAAGTTCATCTCCGTTTTCCTTTTTTTAAATACGTTAGTTTAATATTACATCGTGCGCCTAGGTGCTAACATTCAAGCTAAAGCTACGGCTGCTTAATTTAATTGTATACTTAATGCGCTTAATTGCCGAGTGTACGTTTCCTTCTTCGCATTCGGTGTACGTGTCATTATGTATATGTACGTATGTCGTGTAATGGTATGTGTTATTAATTTTATTGTGCTGCCACGATCAATTGTCTCCCGTCCTGAGCGAAGACGTCGTAAATAGCGTTTGAATTTTGCTTCTGTCCTATCATTCTCACCTCTTCTTTAACATTTTGGCGAATAGTATTTTTTTTGCTCTCTCCTCTCTCTCGAGAAAACCGTCGATCGAACTTTTCGTTGCGAAATTACAATGATATTCGTGACGTGGAATCAATTGACCCTGCATCTCGTAATTAACTTTATATATCGTCGTTTAGATTGTTGATTATACTGCGATTATCTAGCTTAACGTTTCGTATTTACAATTCAAGGTTTTGCAATTCAGTTATATATTTTATAGAACATAGTAGGAACTTTGGTTTCTCTGGGCGATGTTTCAGCAACAGTTTCCTCTTGTTTTCACCACACGATTACAAATGTTAAGCCATGGAGATTCCTTTAACGCACGGGGACACTGTCGATTTCGTGGGTACGTATTTTGCGCAAATTTTGCGCCATTTTCCTCGACGTTTAGAATTTGTTGCCTCGAATTCGGTAGTCTTATTTTTTTACTCCTTCTTTCGTCTCTCGTTTTCTCTTTTTTTTTCTCTCTGTCTATCAAATACTCTTCTTTCACTTTTCTTTTGTATAATACGTTTATTTTTTGTGCTCGGCGATCGGACAAGTAAATAATTCAGCTGGAAACTGCTATAAAACATTCGCCCGTGGATTTAATCTTCTTAAGAAATATGACACTCACGAATACAATTCACATGATTTTTTTTTGTCTTTGTTAATACTTATGTTTATATTTCCGTAAATGACCTATTGGATATATCAATTTCACGAAGAAAATACACATGATTCCTAAATTCCTCTTGTCATTATTATTCTCATTATTTTCTCTTATGTCATTTTCGTTAATTCTCTTCGCTTTTGTTCACCCATAAATAACCGCCAAGTCGTTTCTACCGCCATCGTCCCCGTTTTCGTATAACAAAATTTAATAACCGGAATATCTCTGTACAAACGTTCTCTCTTTCTCTCCCATTTTCATTCCTTCGATCAAACGAGATCATTTACAAATCTACCCTCCCCCCCCTCCATTCCTTTCTAATGAAAATTTTGAATTTTGCATTCCACCAGAATAACCCCCCCACCCTTTTCTCTCTCTCCGTGTAACCATCATCATCCCCTATCGAATTTCTCACTCGTATAATACAGCGTTCTTTCATTAGGAACAGATCACTTTGCTCGTATATCGTATTATTTAAAAGTAAATATACCTTAAGAAGTACGCATTACCCTTAGAAATTTTTATTTTAACCATGTAAAGTAGATTCTCCTCCATGAATCGATTTCGGCTATTCTAGGGCTAATTAATATTAAAAGTTAGCCTTCGATATTATTGTTATTATTATTATTATAATTATTACAATCCCTATGTAATCAGTAATATGTACAAGCTACCCTTGCTCTTCCTAGCTACACCTCGTTAAGGATCTCCTTTAATTAATTATATCGTACAGTTAATGGCACCCGTTACAAGGGGCACATCGACGCACGACCTTTATGCACAATCTTACTGGGTAATACTCGAGTTGAAATATTTAAGAAAAATCGTACCTTTACGGTAGGTCTGTCGACTATTTATTAGTATCGTTTAATTTACGCAACAAGGAGATTTGAGGGACAATCGATCGCTCGTTATAAATCCCTTCGGCTCTGAATATCTTTCGCGAACGTCGAAACATTTGTCACGGAAAAGATTGTTTCTTTAACGATCGGTATCAATGATATATTCAATTACTTCATTGTGCAAAAATTATCAAAATTAATAAGAATGAAAATAATAAAAAGTGTTTATGAAGCTACTAAGTTCAATTCAGAATTATACACATTTAAGTGTTCGCAGTCGACGTTGATATAGAAACCCTATACGAGGTTAGAATCTGCTGATTTTTCAGGACAATTCGTCCATTTTTATCTTCGTCTTGCACTGTTCAAAGTCATATTTCAAGGACTTCACAGCTCTCCGAATTTATGTTACACATATCAAGAAAGATTGCCCAGAGATATGTGAATTCACAGATATTTTTCGTACACGATCTCATCAGAGTCGAAGGGGTTGAAGGACCAACGTTGCTGTTTAACCCTTAAAGAAAAGACCTTCACTCAAGCGGAATACGTTGAAAGAAATACTATTATCATTATCGAGTATCGAGGGGGATGTATGTATATTATATATATATGTATGTCGTCGTGGAAATATTCAGTTTAGCGTATAATTTATTTATTAACGATGCACTCCTCTGATTGGTACGTGGAATTCATCCGTTTGTTCGAATTAATCCTTGGCCGACTTTGCATTCAATTTTTATGTATATTTGCGTATATATGTGTTTGTGTGTTTTTTATTTTTCATTACAATTAACCCATCGTCTTAATCTGTCGTCTTGCGAATTTTACACAAGAATCGGTAAGCCTTTGTGGTGGAATTAATGTCGTCACAGTGAAAACGCATTCGCAATTTATAGGATCGTCTTTATCAATGTATTCGTAATATGAGGTGGCTTTGAAACCGAATTAGTATCATTCTCGAGTAAATCGTGTTATGCGCAGAGTATCTTCCACCCTCATTATGTATATCGTGTTGCAATTTTAGTTTGCAAACTGCGAGCGTTCTTAACTCCCGTCATTCTAATGCAAAACAGGGTGTGCGAATCTGCTTGATTTTATCAGGACGACTTGTGCATTTTTAAATTATACAGAAAGATATGTCTTTGAAATTATAGAAATTCTGTGAATTACGGAAGTCCCTTGAATTTTGCAACTGCTGAAATTACTTAAATTTTAAAATGACACAAATTGCTAAAATTCGAACTATCTGGAATTAATTAAATTACTTTAATTTGACAATTTCTCACATTTAAATTAGTAGTTGATATTTGAAAAATACTGAATAATTTTAAATTTATTAAACTTCAAGCACTGAATGATTCTTTTATTATTCATAAATTTCTGAGAGCACACTATTGCATTTGCGTATGAAATGTTTCCACGATTACTCGAGTAATTCGAAAACTCTTATATTGAAACAATTCGGTTAAAGAAGTCACAGGAACGTCTTTCCGACGAAATTGTGACGAATATCATCGTTGGACAGGTAGATCAAACATTCAGGAATGGCAGGTGCGTAAGTGTTAATAGATATACCTTTAATACGATAGATTATTACGGACTAGTGCTTTCTTTCTTTTCTTTTTCAAAATCCTTATATCCGTTCGCATAATCGTCTTCGGTGTCCTTTTCGTTTCGGTTCGAGTACAGTTTTAAGGAGCATTAAAAATCCCTACGATCGATCGTAATTATACTTTCAAAGACGTTATTCCGTCATAATTTACTCGCTAGAAATTCCGTTTATCGCAATTTGAATGCACGCGTAATTCACGGAGCACAAAGAAGAGAATTCTGATTCGAAAGGTCTCGATAACTTGCGAGTACAACGATTTATTACAATGGAGAACACAGAAATTGTATTTAATAGACATCGAAAAGGATGAAAGAGTCGAAGGAAATTTTCTGATTGTTGCAAAAGCTACGAGGAAAAAAAATTCTGCTGTTTTATACATTTTAATTGGAATAAAGTCGCCCCGATTGTGCTCTTTTCTGCGTGCAGAGAGGACAGGTAAAATCCTTTTTGCTAGTTTCCCATTTCAATTGCATTCCCGTGCGAACAATTCAATTCTACCTTCGATATGTCATTCTATCGAAGGTAAAAGTTACTTCTCGCACGATTTCTCCTCCCTTTAGCGAGTTTTTCCTTCGAAAGCCAGTCGAATTTCGCTGATTAAGGAGCTTATAATTACCGGTGCGATTATTCGCGGAGTTCCCTTCATTTATTTCGACGAGTCGAGCTGTGATTTAAGATAATTCTGGCTTATCGTGTCATATCCATTACACGATCGTTTGACACGCATCTCGACAAACGTTACACGTATTTCGAGATAATGAATAATATACAATAATAGAATACAAAATAATTTCAATATCCTAAGGAATCTCAAAAACGAAACTCTTCATTATCAGTAACCGATAAAACCATGGTGTACCGTCCGTCGAGATGAATGTACCATCAGTTGCTCTTTTATCGACCATCGATAGGGAATTCTGTTTATACATATATATTTATATATATGCATGTGTATACATATATTTATATATTTTTTATCATCGATAAAATTATCAGACTTAACGTTCTTCAAACGGATTTGATTAGGTACCAGATAAGACAATGTCAAAGTATCAATACTCAACACACGACTCCTGTACATCATATATTCGTATATGTAGATTAAAACTATTTACAAATAGGTCTCGTATACGCCTGCAATCACAATGATCAATTAAACGTCGACGAGGCGTCGAAAAAATTCACCATGGAAACCATGGAATTTTTAAGTCGCCCTTTTCACGCTCACGGTCCATCGAAATACTTTAAATAATAGCGAAACTAGAATTCGATCCTCGACTTAAGTCCCATCCCTATGACTTCGGCTTTGCCGTTGCCAGGTAAATTCAAACGTTTTCGCGATAATCGACGATGATCCTGCCGTTTAACTTTCGTCACCGCGCGTTTCAAACGGAAATTCGAGTCCTTTAAAGCTTTTTTCTTTCTTTCTCTCTTTCATACAAACTGGTTCCACTCGTCGCCGAATGCCGTTGCGCATAGCCAGATGCGAGATTTTTTAAACGACACCCTTCGACATCATTCGCACAGTATTCTTCAGGGCTTGTCTCTTGTTGCAGAACCAAATTCTTATCACTTCACGATCGTATCCTAAGCGATGCGCTAACGTGGTGATCTCGTTGCCTGCAACAAGATCAATAAACATTATCGAAACCAGAAGATAATGTTACAATTTCAGATATTACAGATCGAGAAATGGACAAGTATTTAGATTTGTTGGATAGTTTTGAAGATTTTTTAATTCGAAGAGGAATGAATTATTTTTCTGGATTAATTCAATTACTGAAATCATTTTGATAGATTAATTTGTAGAATTGTTTTAAATATATTTGTACAGGCTGGCTCTAAATTGACTAGGCCATTTTAAACTATAGTAACTCGTTCTCCATTAAGTTTGTCAAATTAGGAACAACGTAGTGGCCATTTGAAAGTCGTAGTTTACAAAACTGATTAAAACTAGAACTACCGACGTTAAATCTATTATATTTAGATATATAAAATAAGTACTTTGAAGCAAGTAGAATTAAGAGGTAGAAAACATGATCGATTCGGTAATTTATATTTTATGTGGTAGAAGTAGAATATCTATTCTGACTCTGTCATAAACTTGGAGAATTTTTGAAAAAGTTGGTACCACTCATTTTCACTGGTTTGGTCGTTCGAGTGTCAAAGGAAACTTTCAAGAAGTATAATTATAGTTTATAAAAGTATAAATATGAATTTTTAACAAATGATTAGTAAAATAACTATTGAGCCACCCTGTTAAGTGCTTGAAGAATTATAAAGGACTTTTTTCCCCAAATCAATGATTTTGCGTTTCGGATAAGATTCCGTGCGCTTGATAAATTGTAAGCAGGGGAAAATAAGAAACGTGAAATTGATAATAAAAAGTGAACGCACCGTTAGGATGAGTGTTTCTTTCAAAATGAGCGTTGAGCAGCTCCAAAGCCTGCGGGGTGAAAGAAGTTCGCCGCTTCCGTTTCTTGCTCGGCTCGACCCCGATGAAATCCGTCAGATGATTCATCCCATTTTTGGCCCTGCAATCATACGCACTACTCCCGTTCGAATTCGCTTCATTTTTCCGTTGATACTTTTTAATCAGACAAAACTGAACTAGAATTTCCATGTCGATACTTGACGTCTTTATGTGTCAACGCTAATATCGACGACACAACGAGAAATTCGGTTTTGTCTAACCTATCGACATTCACCCCTCTACTTCTTTTCGTTTTACCTTAATTCTGTCATCTCTGCTAACCCTTTGCACTTGATGACTTTTTGTAGGGATCGAACAACTGAATCAAATTATATCATAGACAAATTAAATGTGAGTTATAATTTTATGAATTGAATTGACTGTTAATTGCGATGCAATAGTTATTGTATTTTTCACCAGACTTGTCAGAGCAAGGCTGGCAATTGTTCGCAGTATCTATTAAAAGAAAACAAAGTATTGTCTTGATCACGAATTTATCACTTTCCTCTCAACCTTCATCCGCGCCTTAACAGAAAATCACATTAAAATCGTAATTTTCTATTAAAAAAACAACAAATTTGTTACTTTTTCTTTACAATACCTGTATTGAAAATATATATTCACTGTGCCCAATTTGTATCGATTTGGATCAAATTAAATCTCGATTTAGGTAAAGAGAGACCTCAAGGACGGATGAAGGTTAACCCAAGTATTCGAATTGCCGAAACATTTTTCAAATCCACGAAGGCAACACCTCGAAGTTCAGTCAAATCAAACATAAAAGCAAACTATCGATGCCGTTCACTCAGTCAAATCATATCGTCTACAAATTGAGAACCATCTCTCAAATACAAAGGGTTAAAAACTCTTCCACCCTCTCGTCGTACCTTCAAAATCCTATAGACAAAAACATCAGAATAAAACCGACGTAAACCCGAAAGTCAAAATCCTCCGCATCGACTACTCCTGCGCCCCCGAAAATCATAAAATCGCGAGCATCCCTCGTAAACAGGATATCCGCTTGCTCTCGAGCATCGACGGTCCATCCGTCGATCCATGCTCGATATTCCTCGAGCAATTTGCTAAACCGTTCGTGCCGGAAAAAATGAGACATCACTCGCGAGGAGACATTCATTCGCGCACGCTTGATTGCCGTGTTCCCCCGGTTGGCGAAAAGTTTCGCGAATTCGTTCGCGTGCTGCTGGAGGATCGTCGCGTCGTCGGCACAAATGAAATTAGCGATCGAACCGGGCGTCGCGGCGCTTCGGGATAGATAAAAAAAAGGGAAGAAAAAAAGTGGAGGAAAAAAAGAGAACACCTCGTAACCGTAAACAGGAGAACTTCCGGCGGGTAGTCGCGGATAAACGAGCCGGGAGAAAACACGGGGGGGTAGTTTGGTAAAGGGGTAGGAGAGAGGTCCGGCGTCCCGACGGGGGGCGCCGCTCGTACGTAGGATGCCGCTCTGGAATTTATGTTTTTAATTTAACTCCGTATGACCAACTGTCGAGCTCCGCCGAAAAAAGTGCAGGCCGAGCCATTAGCATCGCGCGGTGATATTTCGTCGAATCCGCGAAAACAATATGCTAATGGAGAACTCGGGAAGCGCGAAGAACCGAATGGTCATGGTTGGTGGGGGATGGGGTTGCTGTGGGTCGGGGTGGAATGGAATAGGATGAGAAATAGAGGAGAAATACGAGGTTGCGATGGGGATTTTTGGGATTTTGCCGAGGTATTGGATAGATTTTTATCGGGCGGGGCTAAAGATCTTGATAAGGGGGGAAGTTTTGAAAAGATTTGAAATACAGGGATGAAGTTTTCGAGTTTCGAGTTATTGGAGAGATTTTTGTCGGGGGAGTTAACCCCTTGTCGTACAATAGCGAGGGACACTCGTGACGCGATAAATGGAATTGAAAAATTTGAAGTTTTCCAAAAGCTATTAAATTAAAAATGGCAGTGAGTCACGATACGATCAATTTGTTTCAATATTTATTAATATTACATTAAGGTATACGCTATAGCAGAAGTCAGGGATAGATTGTTATTTCAGCAATTAATTCTGAGTTATTGCGCACTCAGTCACAAAAGAAATCGCACGGCAAGGGGTTGAAGATCTTTTGAAGTTTTCCAAAAACTGTTAAATTAAAAATAGCAGGGAGTCACGATACGATCAAGTTATTTCTACATTAGCAGTATTGCGTTAAATTATACTTTATATCAGAAATCAGTGATAATTTTTTATTTCTGCAATTAATTCTGAGTTATTGCGCACTCAGTCACAAAAGAAATCGTACGGCAAGGGGTTGAAGATCTTTTCAAGTTTTCCAAAAACTATTAAACTAAAAATAGCAGTGAGTCGCGATACCATCAAGTTATTTCAATATCTATTAATATTACGTTAAGGTATACGCTATATTAGAAGTCAGGGATAGATTGTTATTTCAGCAATTAATTCTGAGTTATTGCGCACTCAGTCACAAAAGAAATCGCACGGCAAGGGGTTGAAGGTCTTTTGAAGTTTTCCAAAAACTGTTAAATTAAAAGTAGCAGGAGGTCACGATACGATCAAGTTATTTCTACATTAGCAGTATTGCGTTAAATTATACTTTATATCAGAAATCAGTGATAATTTTTTATTTCTACAATTAATTCTGAGTTATTGCGCACTCATTGTCAGTCACAAAAGAAATCGTACGGCAAGGGGTTGAAGATCTTTTGAAGTTTTCCAAAAACTGTTAAATTAAAAATAGCATGGAGTCACGATACGATCAAGTTAGTTCTACATTAGCAGTATTGCGTTAAATTATACTTTATATCAGAAATCAGTGATAATTTTTTTTCTGCAATTAATTCTGAGTTATTGCGCACTCAGTCACAAAAGAAATCGTACGGCAAGGGGTTGAAGATCTTTTCAAGTTCTCGAAAAATTATTAAACTAAAAGTAGCAGTGAGTCGCAATACCATCAAGTTATTTCAATATCTATTAATATTACGTTAAGGTATACACTATATCAGAAGTCAGGGATAGATAGTTATTTCAGCAATTAATTCTGAGTTATTGCGCATTCGGTCACAAAAGAAATCGCACGGCAAAGGGTTGAAGATCTTGGTAAGGGTAGGATTTTTGAGAAGGCCTGAAAGATTTGAATGGAGTTTTCGTGCTCGAAGATCATTTGTAATGTTGGGTTTTTTTTTTTAATTTTGGCGAGGGATTGAAAATATTTTTATCACAGGAAGTTGAAGATCTTAGTAACGGCACATTTGTGAAAAGGTTTGAAAGTTTTGAATGAAGTTTCGGTGTTCGAAGATCATTTGTAATGTTGTTTTTTTGGAATTTTGGCGAGGGATTGAAAATATTTTTATCACAGGAAGTTGAAGATCTTAGTAAGGGTAGATTTGTGAAAATGTTTGAAAGATTTAGACGAAGTTGTTGAATTTGAAGATTATTTGTAATATTCCTGAAGATAGTTCGAATATTTTTGTAACGAAACAGTATTAAAGTACAACGAGATTGTTGCCGAATACTTTTAAATAGCAAAAACTTAAAATGCAGAATTTTCCTCTAATGTATTCAACTCTTTTTACCAGCATGATGCAATTTATTTGCGGAAGTTGAATAATGGATCAGCGATGCATTTAAGAAGAGTGCCAAGCCAACGACTGAAATAACACGTCATAATTTAATTCCATTATTAATAATAAAATACTCCAAGTTACAGTGTTACCCCACTCGCTCAGTTCTCCACCGCGAACAAAATTCTCAAATATAATTCCAAGATAAATCCAAACCCAATTTCTCCGCATCGTAATCGACATAATTTCACCCCTTTTAAAAATCCCCCATATTCCAGTCTGCAAGAAGAACTCTCGCAAGAATTCGCCGAACAAAACGACGTGGAGAAAATCATGGAAAAATGGGGTATGGAGAAAACGAAGGTAAACGTGCTCCAGATACTTCAGGGCGATTACAGATATTATAATTGCCTCTCGAACTAATTTACCATGGACTATGCATTCAATAATCTTAATAAACTTCCAACTTAAAAAGGAAATACTATTATCGCCACGGGCTGTTACGCTCACCTGTGTTGTGCGCAGGTGAGAAGAGAGAGGAGGCGAACGGGTTGAAAGAGGCGAGAAGAAAAGCGGAGAGGGAGTTTAAACGTGTCGGGGGGTTAATCCGTGACAGAGACCGTGGGCATACCTGTGCACACCTGTGAGAGCGAGAAGCCAGAGAAGAAGGTGGAAGAGAAAGAGAGAGGGTGGTTTCACGAGGTTTCGGAAGAAAGATGAAACTAAACGTGTTCGAGATTTAGCGAGAACGACGGAATAAAGGCGAGCTGATATCTTTGATGCTATTCATTGTGGAGCTTTTCGTGGTGTCACAGCTTGAGGATTGGTTGTTACTCTAATCAATCGTTCGAAATTAAAGTATTATTCTTAATAGAACTACCGGCGTTAAATCTATGATATTTCAAAATATTAAATAAGTACTTTGAAAAAGGAGGAATCAAGAGGCGGAAAAGATTCTCGGTTCGGTGAATTATGTTTTTTAAGATGGATATAGAATATTTATTCTAAGACTCTTCTAGAAACTTGGAGAATTTTTGGAAAGAATTGTGTACCAGTCATTTTGACTGGTTTGGTTGTTCTAGTGTTAATCTGAAATTTTTCGCTTCTAAACTCAAACTGTAAAAGTATAAGACTGAAAGATTTGAATAGTTCAAGCGATAGACTTATTCGGGTCAAAGTTAATTCGGCAGCCTCTTTTTAGTAAGGAGTAATTCTTTTTTCAATTTATTTCGAGAATTCTACGAACAGCTATGAACACTCGAATAACCAAATATGATGCTGTGAAAATGAATTCGAACATTAAATTGAAATTAGTTAAGATGAAATTTAATTACTTTAGTTAGGACGAAGAGAAAAAGATTTTTGATGAAAGAGCCACGGGTTGCCGATTCCCGACCTATGTAATTCCTGGAATTCCTTTAACACATCCATTAAGAAGAACAGGTAGAAAGAAAAGAAACATCACACCGAGAAGGAATAAATCTATTTTGCACACACGGAAACAATACCTTGTACGTCATCCTTTTAAAGGCCGACAGACATGACCACTTTTTCGTCCACTGATTTACAAAGCAAATAAGCCACGTACCAAAACCTCGGCTTGCTCACTTCGCTCGACTGATTTCGACACGCTATCCGCGAAATCTGTCGCGGTATAAATCAAGCAATCGAATATTTATTAGAAACTCCTCACCTTACGCCCGGCAAGCCCGCTTGAATCTATTCCAGCATATAGTCATACGGTATGTAGTCACCGTGGAAAAGTATATAGTTACATAGGTACAAAGGAGAGGGAGATTACGAGGTAAAACTAAACGTTCCTTTAAGAGCGACTTTCGATACGCGAAGGAGGAAGAGAGAGAGAGGAAAATGAGCTCCTGCGTGCGTGTAAGATAAAGAGAAATCCCGAGCGTGGGTGTGGAAGTTGTGTGTCTACGTGTGTACATTAAGGAATAAGAAAAGAAAAGCTAAGAGAAAGGAAGAAAGCGTAGAAGAAAGAGGAAGAAGAAGAGTAAGGATGAGGAGGTGGAGAAACGACAGGAATCGTGGGTAAGAGCGAAGAGGTGGCAGCGTTGAGGGCGAAGGGAGCCGCGGGGGGGAGGGGTACATCAGAAACCTGATTTTAATTAGTCCACAGTTTAATTACTCGGCAGATAAATCGTGCACGTGCACCGCATAAACTAGCCGCTTTCATTTTTCCCGGACGCGGCCGGCACGGTCGCGCTTAGTTCTACGCCGCGAGAATGCAGGATGGGTCATTGTTGCTGTCTCGCTC
Source organism: Cerceris ruficornis (assembly GCA_963989415.1). Taxonomy (NCBI): domain Eukaryota; kingdom Metazoa; phylum Arthropoda; class Insecta; order Hymenoptera; family Crabronidae; genus Cerceris; species Cerceris ruficornis. The sequence continues at coordinate 8,055,029 of OZ022527.1, forward strand.
ATGGAAAGAGAAATGACCGCGTTTAACCGTCATCGAATTCGACCGACAGTGGGTCGGGCATCATTGCGGATCGATTCTGGAATTTGCCATTGGAAATTCGATAGGGTGCGGATCAAAATTGCCACGTGCCGTTTTTGGCGAGCGTGATGGATTGAAATAAAGGAAGGGGTTGGGGGTTTGATGCACGTATCTGTTACTGACTTTATTTCATTGGCTGTATCTGAGATTTTTGGTGTTTTTGTTTGGCGTTTTTGAAGTCAATTGGAACGATTGTTTTTGCGGGGAAGTGTAGGCTTAGGGGAGTTGAATCTGAGGGTATTATTTTGGGGACCGGAAAGTAATGTCGTTTTTTACATTAAATTCAAACAAATAAATTTGTAACAAGTTTTGATTAGTCACTCTAGTAATTAGTCACTGAAGTAATCACTCTTGTTATTAATAACCTTTTGTCATCTAACGTGCAAATTTTCAATGCCGGGTCGATAAAAATCAATTGGTTTTTGAGCTAAATATCTGGAGAAACGAGATGACTTTCCGGTCCCCCTAATACTTGCTTTGTTGTAATTCAATGCACTTTTATAAACCTAATATGATATTGGAAAAATTCATTTTCTTTAACCCTTTGCAGGACGAATTATTTTGTCAATTTTGTAGTGAGCTAAATGAAATTAATTTCACAACCTTTTCTATCGTTGGTTATTCATTTCTTTAAATAATAGAGATAATTATTACTTTCCGCTCTCTAATCTGTACAGATGACGGAAAGAGCAATTGTAATGACCGATCTGGATCTATCGTTAGATCGTGAAGGGTAGCGAATTTGAAATTATTCTTTGTAAAAACTAAGCCATCCACTTTGCAAAGTTTTCTCAGGAAAGAGAATTTTTCGTCACGGTTCATTAGAAATTTAATTAAAAATTCCGTTATGTAAACTATCACCTCGTCGAAATTCCAATATCTTCTATTACTTTTAAACGTTTTATATGAAGGAGGAAACTGTTAAACGAAGTCATTCGGTAAAGATAATAGCGTCGAAATGATTTGCTGTTGCAGCGGAGGTGTTAATGCACAGTCAACAAATCATTTTGTTCGTTTTGCGAAAATCTGTTGATGCTACACCGCGGGAATGCGGAATGGGTCATTGTTGCTGGCTCGGCCGCGGAAAGAGAAATGACCGCGTGCTCCTGTCATCGAATCATCCGGTTCACGGTCGGGATACACACGCCGCGTGCGTCGATACTCTCCTGCCTCTATATATGCTTTTTTCCGCACACATTGACTGTATCTTCCACATTTTTGCTGACAATAAAATTGCATCACGGTGAAATCAAGCCGTAAACTGTATTAGATTTAACCGGCTCGTAAAATTCGTACTTCCAGTTCTTCGGATCGGAAAAACGTGAATCAAACGAAGAACGGTTTAACGGCGAGTATAAATCTAAGTACGGTTTAATTGAAGACCGAGTGATTTGAAAGCTGAAGAAAAATGAATTCAGATTTACGACTCGTGACGTGCTTTCCTCGTAACTGAAATGCTGGGATAGAGGGCAGAATTTGCGGTAAATATGCACCTGAATTTTTTCCAAATTAGAATCTTAGATAGATAACAAATAAATATTTTAATTAACGATAAATAAAATAACTGAGATTCTCTTAATGAATTATGAATAGTCGTCTAGATTCCTTAACCCTTTGCAGTCCTATGTCGAGCTATACTCGGCATAGCTTTCCTCTTCGTTTTATTTTCTAACGAATTAATATCGACTTTTGAAATTCATAATGATTTTATAAAAACAGAAAAATATCCGTCAGTTTCTGTATTTATGCTATCATTAAAAAAAATGAATCACCAACGACAGAAAATGTTGTGCATATTAATTTCACTTAGCTCATTACAAACTTGACAAAATAATTCGGACCGCAAAGGGTTAACTCTTTGCCGTACGATTTCCTTTGTAACTGCCACCGCAAGAATTCAGAATGAAATTGGTAAAATAAAGATTGATCAATGACTCTCGATGTATCGTATAATTTAACGTAATATTAACACGTTGCCGCACACTTTTAATTTAAGGATCGTGCTCAGAAACACATTTATTTTTGTCCGAAGCGGTAAAGCATGAGAAAACGCATAAAAGAACAATTAATATGCTGTCTGGCATTCTATACCTTTTTTTCGATGTATTTTACTCAATAATTAACAAGTGTATGCGTCAGTACACTTCGTACTAACGCTGTTCTTTTTTGTATTGATGTGCACGACGGCTATAGCCGTCGTTTGCCTGCAAATCGCCGAAGATCGGACGGCTATAGCCGTCATTTGCGGCAACGTGTTAATATTATAGAAATAATTTGATCGTATCGCGTCTCTCTGACATCTTCAATTTCATAGACTTTGCAAAGCTTGAACATTTCCTATCCAATTCGTTATTGCACGGCAAGGGGTTAATCATCGGAGAACAATATTTCAAAGAAACCGGTATAAATGCAGTTAACTTCAGCCTGAAATGAACTATAATTTCCCTACAATTCAAATAATCGTTCCAAAAGAAAACAAAAATCCATTTCCCGTTATTAATACTTATCCCAGCTATCTACTCACAATGTAACATCTAAACGCGCAAGATCCTTCGAACATTCGTCCGACACCGTACCCACACTCAATCAGGAATCTTCCCACAATTTTTCTCCGGCTCAAGGATGAATGAAATTAAATATTTTTCGTAATTACAGACTATCATCGAAGATTCCCGCAAGGAAAATCGACCTGTGCGGAGCTGTCTGTGTGCGATTAAAGGCAAGATCGCAAAGAGGAAGCCGATACGCGACTTCTTTCGCGACAGGAACGAAAGCAGGCGTACCTGCACCGCCGTGAGCGCAGGATTGCCGCGATCCACCGGTAACGGTTTCCCCCATTCTAATTAACATTCCGTGTATTTATTAGACGCGGATCTGCAATTAATCAGGTGGATTCAATTAGCGAATTACCAATTAGCACGCACGCGTTCACACGCTCGCGGACAGTGCTGAGATCCTGTTGGACGATTGCGGAATAATTGTGTATCAAGAATCGCGGCGTTAAAACGCCTATCTTGAACGCGGGGCGAGGGTATTCCGTTGAAGAGTAGGGTAGATTATTTATTTTTCTCTTCTTCCAATTAGTTTCCCATCGATCGACGTTCCTTCGAGATTTTTCTTTCGGGGGAAGTCATTCGTTAAATTATCGCGGTAGTGCTTCCACGTCGATCTCGAGAGTTTCACATGGGGGAATGTATGCCAACCTTCTTTTATCTTTGATATTCTTCGATTTCTTGCGCTAGTCTTTTTTTTTCTTTCAATTAAACAGTACATTTTTAATGAAATTATTCTAATGTATTGATTAGAATAATTGTAATCTTTGAGGATAAATAAAAAATTGATTGCTAAAAGTGTATAATTGTAAAGAATGTTTGAATGATTATTGGGCGGGAATATTTCGAGTTTTTTTCCTTTTACGGATCTGCAAGTTGTATTTTAAGGGGTAAAAGAGAAAAAAAAAGTTCGAAATTATGAAAACGTAACTTACTTATCTTCAGCCTCTCTCAGCCACTTCTCGAGGACCGGCATAATCTTTAGTGCGCTCTTTGGCGTGATGTCCAGCTTTTCAAATCTAGAGCCAACAATAACGCATGATTCCTGTCTCTTTACTCTTTCTTGTTTGCATAAAAGAAATGAAATTGAAGGAACAGTGAATGGACGTCACTTTAGTTACGTATAAAAGGTGAGAGAAATGAAATGTTCGGAACGACAAAGGTTCTAATAAAATCTGGCGAAACTGTCTCTATACATCAGCGCAGGAGAAACTCAAAGCGAGTGCAAACCGAACATCGAAATTTCCGTCATTCTCTTAATACTCAGAGATCAACGATAAACTAATGAACTTTGATAGCTCGATCTCTCTTTACTTTATTTTTTTCGAAATTCGCGGATTCTTCGACGAAAAAATAACTCGAACAAACGACACGCGAAAAAGAGTCTTTCGTCTTCACGTTTTTGTTCGACTAAAGGAGCACTAAGAGGCATGCATCGACTGAATAACAGGACATTGACAAAGCGTGCATGCTTAAAGGTTTCTTTGGTGATGCCGTGTATGATGTTGCCAACGCACTCTGGAAAATCAGTAGCGTCACGAAAGGAGAATACACGAGACGATCATCGTGAGAAATGAACGATGACGAAAGTGTGGAATTAAACGTTTTGTCCGAAAGATCTCACGTGGATACGACAAACGTCGTACCGATTACACTTTTCGCGCGTTGGCGACATCATGCCCAAGTTTGCCAATGCCCTGGCTCGAAGAAGTAGCTCGTTTAGATTTTCAGAAGTGCTCCTTTTCATTTTGCATATCTCATTCTCATCCGTGGACGGAATTGTGGAGAATTCATCACCGAGATCAATTTTGCAACTATACCCAAATATGCCCGTCTTGTTGAAGGTATGGATGAATGCAAAGTGTGAGATCTACGTCAGGATTGAATTACGTGGGAACTAAAAACGTGAAGAACGGATACAGAATATTGGGAGAAAAGAGGAACAGTGATAGAACGGCTTAGAAAGAATTTTCTCCGTGACCGTAAAGAAAGAATAAGTATATCGCTTCGCTCGACTTTCATCAAAATCTCGTATCATTTCAGTTCCGTTCTTTTGCATCTCTTTTTTTTTCTCTCTATATCAGTCGTTATCGTTATCAGTATTCATGTTTTCTTTTCTTTTTTCTCGTTATTCTTTTTTTTCTGTTATTCTTTGGCTCAAGAAGTTGCTGTGAAAATTGCTCGCTTCTTCAAAAATTGCTGTCAAGGTTGGCATACATGCTGTCAGTATCGTAAGTTCTTGAAACCTGATGCATCGAGTCACATAAAATACTGAGCCACCGTACGCTCCTCTCGTGATGACGATTTTGAACATACGACGACGAAATCGTTTGGATTCGCATGCTTGGGTATAACTGCTATTTTTTCCAGAGGGCTTTCAGAGTTTTCAGAATTTTAGGTAACTTAAGTAGCATATGAGGGGTGAACGTACGTAGGTTGCTCCTGAAAGACATTCTGCAAGATAGCGCGCATCTGGGTAGCCAGGGCACTGGGGAACAATCACCAATGCTTAAATTAGTCGATACAATAAGAATTAAACTAAGAGGTAGAAACATTCTTCCTGCTTGCCACCGGCGTCACCGCAGTGGTTCCTCTCGTTTCCTCTTCGTACGATCGGACCTCGCAATCGACGAGTCGTCCTTTTCCTCGACGACAAGATCATTCGGCATACGTTCACGCGGGAAAAATATGATCTTATCTTTCACAAAATCACGCAAACTTTTCATTCTCATAATAGGAACCACCGTGGTAAAGTTTATTCGCGGTTCTTCGTATCAAATCTAAACTTTTATCGCTCTCTCTATCTCCCAGGATCTACGCTAGAAGACTCTCGATACGATGGTAATCGTTAATAAATAATTCTACGACATAGAAATTATAAAAGAGAGAGACTTTCCTCCTTTAATGTTAAATAATCCTTAACTTCAATCACTCGAAATGAAAAAAAACCGTCACGACTATGATGCTATCTGCCGGATGGGAAACCAGAACCTCTCTTTCGCGCCATTTCCAGTGACCTGGCACACTGTCGTATCGTAGCCTAACGTTTCACCGAACTTCCCATCAGCGACGTTCGTTTTATACGATAAAGAACACGGAAAATCGTGGACTCACCTGCATATGGCACTTTGGCTATAGGCTGGACCCTCCGTTATGCTGAGGGCCTGTCCGACCTGCGTTTGCGTCAGGCCCAATAGTAGTCTGCGTTGCTTGAAGGATTTCGCGAATTCCTTGATGTCGTCCAAATTGATACCATCGACTATATTGTTCGTGGCTTCTTTTATGGTCGGCTGATCTGTAACGAAACATCGAGGATTCCTCGATTGACGTTTGCCAGGTGTTTCAAGATAATTGCCTATTAATCTTTTAGCCACGGTGAGATTAAACTATGAAATTGGCACAGGTTATCGTTAGCTTCAATCGAATTGTAAACGACACAGAGGCAATGTTTTTTTGAAGGTTGTACTCTTTTGACGAAGGAAAACTTTGAAGCTGGTTTCAAGCAAAGGATATCTTCAACACAGTTTCAAATCGATTCGTCGGAATGCTCCGAAGCTCCAGCGCGAAGCTGCCTATTGACATCAAGCGGCTTCGTTAAAGCAGCTTGAGCTACGCCGATTTCTCTCGTAAATCTGTCACCCCGAATGTATACGCACGCAATAGAGGTGCCCACATGCCCGGCAATCTCGACCAGTTTGCCGGGTTTCTGCGCGGAGCAATAAACTGCAAATCCTTCTTCCGCGGCGTGCTGTTTCTGCGATCATTAATTTCCGATCGAGCTCGAAAGCGCCGCGTAGGAACAAAAACACGATGCTACTTGACTTTCTCGAGCTAAATCCGCCTGGTTCTCAGAGATTAGCCATTTTTTTTTACACACCGCGAGACCACGTGAACTTCGACGAAGCGTAAGAAACTTTCAGAAATCATCGAAGTGTCTTTCTGTTATCGAATCTTATATCTTCAATTCGGACGAACTTCTTCGGATATCTTCGATGCACGTATATTGAATTCTATTTGATTTATTGAAATTGCATTGAACGAAAATATGATTGTGCAAATTTTCCAAATAGAATTCAAGGATCCGACGAAGACAGAGGGCAAGAAAGACGAAGATTTATCAAGCAACGTACCAACCGGCACCGGCAATTGAGAATCGTTAGGCTCGATGCGTCCAACGATTATTCCATCGAGCGGGAATGACGAAGTGCCAGTCTAAGCAATGATTGTGAATTATTAAAATTATTGTCTGCAGACTCGAGGTTACGTGTATCGTCGGAATCTTTATGGCTTCCTAGAAGGCATCGAGGAACGATCTAATACACCGTAATGAGCCGAGCATTGTACGATATCCTATTGGGATTATTAAGCGCTCTGCGCTGGGAGCAGCGCCTCCGACATTATTATTTATCGGCATCGACCGTCCGTTAAATATTAAACCAACGAATATAGAAAATTCGCACGAGAAACACAATTCGAATCATCGAGAAATTAAGATTGCAATCTACATATATCAGAACCTTTAAATAACGTTTTTTCAAGCCTAAAAATCGTAACTATCAGGAAGTAATTCCTTTTGTATTATACTCTACATTTAACACTAGATCTACGGCTGCCGTCAAGTTGACGGGTTCTTATTTTTTAAAAAATTTTCTCAAGTTGATAGAGAAGCGGTACAGTGAATATTTCACGTGTATCTTGTACTACACAAATTACTTAATTGGTCGTATTTTTTACCGCTTGATCCATCTTTTTTCAAAGTACTTATTTAATATATTCAAATATACCAGATTTAGCGACTGTAGATCTAGCGTTAAATAGTAACTGCTATGGTAATTTCACCTGGAAACTACACTTTTACACAAGTTTCAAATCACCGTCGCTACAATATGCATATTAAATAAGAAAAATCTGTCAGAATTAAGATTTCAACTACCGCCCCCTAATTAAAATTAATAGTCTAAGCCTTCAACCCCATATCCATGATACCCCCAGAAGTACCTCCTCCACAATCATCTCCCAACATTAACACTATTCCTACCGACACTTCACGTATAACTTTTCCTACTGCAACCGGTGAATTAGTCAAATGATAATTTTTTCCCAGAAAATGAACAGTGAAAAAAGAAGTGAATATGGAAAAATGTATTATAATGTGAATGTATTATACGTATATTTGGGGAAAAGTCGTGAAGTTTAAAGGCAATTCAATTACGTTGTATATAGGAAATTCTAATCGAAATTTTAAAAACGGTCATTTGACCGGTCGTGGTAGGAATAGTGTTAACCCTTTTAGTGCCGACCGGAAAAATCTATGAAATTAATTACAAATCCATTTCAATATTCGTCGAAAATCGTAGGACTGATATTTATCTAACATTGTTAGAAAACATGAACAAGTCGGTTACTGATTGTAGACAGTAGTTACATATAAAAAGAATCATCATTTTGTCACGGTTTAATATAGAATAACGTAATATGGAGCATAAATTGTATATTCCCAATTACTTGCAATAAAATTACTAATATTATCTAAGCAAACTAAATAATAATCTCATGATGATCGGCAGTAGGAGTGTTGCTAATGACGATATATCGGCATCCGGCACGAAAAGGGTTAATAACTCAACTTACAATTATTCCCTGCAACGTTACTTCAAACCAACTCGCAATAGTTCTTGCAATCTCGAAATTCTAATTCATCATCCCCTAAGTCCAATACACTGTCCCTCACCCATCGGTCCAAACGATCAGCTACGATCGCACGAGAATGTATCATTAAACGTAACTAAAACTTACTCGGCGAATCATTGAGAAGATCGTCGTCCTCCTCTTTCGGACTCTGACTCGTGGGCGAAGTTTTGACACCGGTACCATTAGGGCCATGCGTCGTTGTGATGGTGATTTCTCCATTGCTGACTGCCAGCCTGTTCAGAGCCGAAGCTGCGGATACTATAGACTCGCTCAAAGGCGACAATTGTTCGGGCCCTTCTCTGTGATGCTTCTCCGTCGACTGTGACACGGTAGTAGTAACGGATTAGTAGCTCGCCTAAGAACGACAATGCTCCCTCTTCCACGCCAATTATGCACTTAATAATGAGACCGAGTCTCGGATCGGGACACTTTAGAGTCTAATTAGTGGAAGAAACGCCGCCGGTACGGAATACTTTCTTAACGAGATTCCTTGCTATCGGGGAATTATTCTGCTTGTTCCGCTGATCTTACGACGGTTAAGGCCTTCCACTTTCAGGCAGACCAGGGCTTCGACGTGTATCGTTTTCAGGGTTGAGGGTCGTATTGTATTGTCGAGGGATAGGGGGTAAGGGGTGGATCGCGTTATCGGAATTGGATCGATCGGAAGGAACGTTAGGTATTGGAGAACGTAGTTTTGGTCATTGTGATTCCTTTCGCGCGTTATTGGGTAATCGCGACGATGTGAGTGATTGTTTTATGAAGCTGATTTTATCATCTAATATTTAAAATTCTATGTGTAACGTTCTCCAGTGTGCTAGTGTCGAAGCAATATTCCGAACACGTTAATACTAACCGTACCGTATGCGGTCAAATGACCGGCTCAGTGAAATGGAAATATGTAATTTTTTGCACTACTAACACTAGAACTACCAAACCAGTCAAAATGACTGGTACACAATTTTTTCCAAAAATTCTCCAAGATTATAGGAGAGTCATAGAATAGATATTCTACGTCCATTTCATAAAACATAAATTACCGAATCGATCATTTTTTCCACCTCTGAATTCCCCTTTTTTTCAAAGTACTTATTTAATATATTTAAATATAACAGATTTAACGCCGGTAGTTCTAGTGTTAAAAGCCTCTGGGACTCAACCGGTTAAAGAAAGCAATCGTACAGTAAGGCACCAGAAACAAGGCACTTGGAACGGAAGGGGAGATTGCTCTCGCACCGCCTATCCCCGCCATGTCGGTCCTGGAAACTTGAGATCGACGAATGACAACCGAAAATAAAACACTCCTTTCATCGTTCACATGACGACGCAACGAATGTTCGGGTCTCTCTTGCCAATAGCGCGTCAAAATCGAAAATGCGTGATTGAGAGGGATGTCCCTATCCGTCGGGCGAATCAGAACAAATTACCCCTCAAGTGCCTTTTTTCTGGTCTCTCAGTATACATACCGTGTAATGATTCATATGAGAGGCGTGTCTGTGTGCATGCTGCTGAGGCGATGTCGTAAGAAGTGGCTGCTGAGAGGCCTGAACAGCCTGAACCGCCTGAACAGCCTGGGCAGCTTGCGCTTGTGCCGCTTGTGCTTGCGCTGCCTGTGCTTGCGCTGCTTGCGCTGCCTGCGCCGCCTGAGCCGCCTGGGCTGCCTGAAGCAATTGCTGAGGCTGCATGGCGTTTAGAAGTTGCTGGCTGACCGAACTATTTCCCAGAAGATGCGACAAGGCGGCAGGATTCAATCCTAATCCTGACTCTAAGCTCGGGCTGGTCGAAACTGTAACAGGGATCACGATTAATTAAGCTCACCCCGGCGAGGATCCACTCGAGACGGTTGATTGTACAGAAACGAACGATTCTTCAATCTCAACGTTCAATACTTGAGCAACAACTGACCGAAGGGAAATTATAATGCATCGTGTAAAAGACATCGGAAATATTTACCGTTGTTAGTCGGCGTGTTGAGAATATTCTGAGCGATCAATTGAAGATTCGACAGTGTCGTGGATACCACTTGCCCGTCGCTGAGTGCCAAGTTTACGATCTGATTATTCGTGACATGGCTCACCGGAATAGTTAAGATGGTCTGCGTGACGATTCCTGTCGAATGAAACAAAACGCATCATTCGTATTAATCACGGTGAAACGTTATACGTCAGCTAACTGGGATTTTAACGATCCATGGTATGGGACAAACAGAGAGAGAAAGAGAGAGAGAGAGAGGGGGGAATGGAGTTAATAATTTTATCTCTTCTCGGTCTTCCTATGAAACGCGTATCGAATCAATAGATACTTCATTTCCATTATGAACGTAGTCCACGCGTCGTTGATCCAGGATGGGTAGTAAAGTTATCAGAGTCTCATAGAGGGATTATTAGGCAACCCATAGGGCAGGTAACCTCGCAGGCTAGCGTAGTTGGCAAACTATTATCGTCATCTTAATAGTGGGTACAGGTACCGGCACTGGACTGGGCTGCGAGAAGGACGCCTAATCATACTTAGAATAGTTTCGGGATTACCTCCAGCTCCGCTAATCTGATTACCCTGTACACGCGCTTAATATGATTACTGATCATGAGTACGTACCCGTGTTGGTACCCTATAGCTAAGCTAAGCAAATCCCGTATTCCGAACAGCCATAAAAGTTTCACGTTCTGAGGTAAGGTCAACTGACAATCCGATTAACGTCCAGTTTAAACGGTATTTGATGATAATATACCGTGCAACATTTCTTCTCTTTCTATTACGTTCGCGATAATGTATTCTACGTATGAGCTTTTTGCCCGGGACTTTTTAACCGCTGGCGAAATAGGCTTTTGTGTAACGCGAATGTATTCTGAAATCTCATTCCTGAATCGTTTAACCTATTATGTATCTTTCTCCGTCTCTCATCGTCCAGCTCTTTTTCCGTGGAATTCCGCGATGCGATATTAACGAGGAATGTATCTTACAGGATGGGAAAAAGTTCACGGTTAAACGTTACGGCATGAATGTACGGGGAAACGATGGGATGTTTTCAACGGGCATGTTTCGTTCATTGATATTTCATGGACATGATCGAATAAGTAATTATAGAGGGGTGGAATTTAATTGTCATCAACGATTAAGTGAGTTATCGTGAATTATTGGCGGTAATTTTGGACTGATCTATTTTGAAAATCCTGCAAATTTACGATTAAAAATAGCTACCATCTGTAGGTATACCTTTGGAATATCGGGAGTTTATTTATAAGAGGGGTAATGAAACATTCGGGGGAATTTTATTTTCGCCGTCGACGATCGGAAAGCGGATGACCTACCAACGGGCGTTAAAGATTTCTTTACTGGTGTTTCTAATCATGAGGGAAATCAATGACGTGAATATTTTCTATCTGCTTCTAAAATTCATTTGGATTGCATAGCACGTCTACTAATTTTAGTGTTTTAGGTGAGTGCGAAGTGAAATTAGGAAGCGAGATTTACTTTAACACTAAACCGTTTCAATGAAATAACAATATGTAATTTTTTGTACTATTAAGTAAAGGTTTTTTTCTACGGGGCAACCTATATTAAGTTGACGATTTCGTGCATATCTTCCAGAATGGTATTATTGTTATTTCATAACCGGCAACAGGATCTTCTACGGTAAGGATAAGTATCCAGAAAATGTCGGACGGTTAGTGTTAACCCTTTGTCGCTCTATTCTCGACATAGCTTTTCACTTCATTCTATTTTTTAACATTATAATATCGACTTTCCAATTTCAGGATTTTGTAATATCACGTAAATATCTGTCAGTGGTAATAATTACCTCTATTATTTAAAGAAATGAATAACCAACGATAGAAAAGGTTGTGAAATTAATTTCATTTAGCTCACTACAAAATTGACAAAATAATTCGTACTGTAAAGGGTTAAAGAAGATGTATTTTTCCAATATTATATTAGGTTTATAAAAGTGCATTGAATTACAACCAAGCAAGTATTAGAGGGGACCGGAAAGTAATGTCGTTTCTCCAGATATTTTGCTCAAAAACCAATTGATTTTTATCGATCTGGCATGGAAAATTTTCACGTTAGATGACAAAAGGTTGTCGACAACGAGGGTGATTGCATCATTCATTAAAAATAAAAACTTGTTAGAAATTTATTTCTTTGATTTTAACACGTCCGCGGACAGTCAAAATTTCAGTGAGCTACAAAAATAGTCAGTCAAGTATTACACTTCTAACTAAGGTAAAGGCACTAGTAGTTGACCAGTTAAGACAAATTTTTATCGTAAATGGTTGTAACTTTATGTATACTTATTATATAGTGGGGTTCAATGCGTGAAAATGTTCCTTAAACTTCAGACATCATATAACAAAGCATACTTTTTCGAAAAGTAAAGCGTGACATAAAAATTATAAACGTTTATCGATAGAGTATCACTGCATCAGTAGTTGACCATTTGCGAACCTGAAAAAACCAGTAATTGACCTTTCTAATCGTTAGTAGTTGACCACTTATGTTAGAATGAAAATCACTAGAATCAATTGCTTTCATATTGTTTATTGGCAATAATTATCACTAGTAAACAGACGTAAGATGTCATTATAATAAGTAAACAGATAAACATGAGCACAAAAACATTTATATCCAAATATATTGATTCCATATGACATCTAACTCGGGAATAGAATAAACTTTTCGAGTTTTACTCGTTTTAGTGGGTTCCTCAATATGAGAGAGTATATTTTTCCAATCGCATTCGAGCACGTCAGGTGTCTCTAGCCATTTCCATAATCGCCCATGCTTCTGCATAGATGATATAGCCGCTTTGCTCTTAGTAACGTTAAGAATTTTGCCAGGAAAATATTCCCCTTCATATGGAAAAATGACACATTCGTTTATAGTTCTCTTTACAGTTTGCCATTTAGTGCTGTTCATAAGTTTATTTTCTTCATTAGGATTTTCATTTTCGCTTTCTACACAGTCGGGTTTGTCACAAAAAAAAATTATTGCACATGTGAATATACTTCGATGCTTTGTTAATTATAATAATATTACGTAGTAATTTAAAAAAGTGGAAACTAAATGGAGTCAGTAATTGACCGCAGATTAAGTTAATAATTGACCATGCGGTCATCTACTAAAATACGTTATACTATCAAAGTGAGCGTTATGTTACTTGTTTCTAATGAAATTATATGTAACATAGATACAATATAATTGGTATTTAAAGTTGGTTAATTTGTGCTAGTAATTGACCATGTATGTCAACTTCTAAAATTAACCAGAACGCTAAGATTCGGTAGCTGACCTACCGGTTAATTAAGTTTTTGAAAGTAGAATAAGAAAAACAATCTGCTTAATAAATATAAAATTTAATGACAATTAAGTTGTGAAAGTTTCAAGCATAAATGTTCAAAACTTGAGAAATTACTTACCGCCAACTGCGCACGGTTTCTTAATGAAAATGTTAAGAAGGTTATAGCGTCGAGGAATACGACTGACATTACCAAGTTTAATCGTCCGTAGTTTTGATAAACAGTCGTATCCAAGAAAAAAGATATGAGCATCGCGTCGGTAAAGAACGTAGCGCGTCTATCTTATTTCTTTTCAGAGGCATTCATTTATAAAAGCTGATTTTTAACGTTTTAATTGAAAGTGGTCAACTTCTGGCACATGGTCAATGACTGGTGCCTTTACCTTACATAGAGAAAAAATAAAATAGTATGAAAATACTCAATGAATCACTTGGACATCACTTTAAACTGAATAATAATTACAAAAAATTAAGGTTATATAAAATTAAATGAATTATAATTGGCGTTAACATTTGGCATGACATGAATGCTATAGCATTCATGTCATTCTACATTACGATGAAAATGGATGTTATAGCATTCACGTCCGCGAACGTGTTAATGTAAAAAAACGATATTACTTTCCGGTACCCGTAATATAAATAATATGTTAAATTACATCGCCGATAAAGACTTTATAAAATCACCCCCAAACCTCGTGCCGAGCTCTGCCAAACCCCTTGAAAATTGCTGATCAATCGTGCGTTGGATATTACCAGCACCTCGACTCTTTCTCAACACCTAGCATCTTGGTGGAGCAATCGAGCGTTAGTCAGTTACCATCGATTGAGCCGAAAAGCAGTGCAAACATTATTTGCCACCACGTAACTCGTCATCCTACCGCTGGTCCATATCCACGAACTTCAATCCACTTAGGCGGACTCCCAAAGTTTCTCCCTCTTTCCCTCCTTCCATCCCTCTTGCCTTCTCTTGCTTTCTCTTCCTCTCACCCTCTCTCTCTCTCTCTCTCTCTCTCTCTCTCTCTCTCTCTCTCTCTCTCTCAATTGCCAGAATAGGAACCCAACTTGGTAGAAACGAAGTTAGCGCGAACCGCAATCGATATAATAGCGGCCGAATCCGCGGAGCTGTGATGTCCAGCAAGAGAATACTAGGGTTAGAGTACGGAGGCGGTCTCGAGGAGGAAGAGTGAGGGACGGGGGGGTTATTCGTGGGTCTGGAAAGGGGTAGTGAGACGTTAATTATACATTGAAATTAGTTGCAGAGTTTGCCCTCTGCTCGCCGAGGTAGTTCAGGACCACTAAGTATGGACGACGGGCGAGCCTTAGTCCGAGCTGGTCAGAGATAGTCGATATTATATTATATATCGGCACATCTTGATTGCACAACATTATGCGCCGGCATATCGTACAGATTTCAACGATGGGATCACTCGAGCCGATTTATGGTACGAAATTCGATGGTACTTAGTTAGGATAAGGGTTGGGGGTGGGGGGTCATTGTTGGAGATTTCTTGCTGGGTTATTGATAACCAGCTTTGGCCGGCTCGATGCTGTTTAATTAAATTGGGTTACAAAGCTCGGAATTATTTTGGATATTATTAGTCGAAATATCGAGTCGAGGGTCTCGAAAGAAACGGGAGCAGTTTGAGGTTTAAAATACTACGTGCTTATTTTCAAGAATTGAATTGAGATAACAAATATTGGTACTCTTACGAATTTTTTCATCAGTAACTTTAATTCGTTTCATGTACAGTACTCCATTCTTTCTCTTTTACTTCTACGTTTTACAGCGACTTTAAATTTCGAAGTTAAAGTTACATAACTGTTTCGATAGTACACAATTAACACTTTACCGACCGGTAGCCTATAAATAGGCTTTTTGTCAATAACGCTTAGACTTTTAGTTTATTAATCGGTTCCCACGGCAATCACTAATTTGTTATTTATTATTGTAGTGGAAGTGTGTCAAGGAGTCAGTGAGAATCATTTGTAATTTTCAAAGAGATTGTAATTTTCTTTAGGCAATCTAAGCCGAAACAAATCTTTTAAAATGGGTAGAATGCTCAAACAATAGCGGTCGGTAATGTGTTAAGATTTGCCACGATGTAGATACATAAAAATTGAAATTCTTCAAACGAAGCTTAACAATAGTATTGAACATTTTTTAGAATGCAATTGAACGTGGTGCATTTTAAGAGTTCAAATTGTACAAAGATACAAAAGAACGAGCACTTACCCTGTGAAGTAGGAATGAAAAGCTGTGCTCCTTGAATGCCCTGAACCAATTGCCCGGACGTTAGGATGAATTGAGGCATCATAATCGGTTGTGGCTGTGATAATAGCTGATTTAATGTCATCATTGGCGCTGAACTAGGTGGTAAGAGATGAGGTGCCGCTGTTGGACTCGATGCTGTAGGTACCGTTCCACCTGAGCATTAAAAATTCACAAATTCCCCATCGAATCGTGGCGCCAAAAGTGTAATCTCAGAACTGTCATCTCAGCGGCAAGCTTTACGGCCATACAGTTCTGATTCCTCTATTTCCGCCGTTATGGAGCAAGCTAATTTTACTTCTTAATTCATTCATACGTTTTTAAAATAAAGTACCATTAAATCCTAGATATCAATCACACCGACGGGAATAGAAAGATTTAGAGATTCCCGTTGAGCAGAAACTTGGATCATGTATTAAATTTCTAGGTATTCGTAACGGAGGGATTAAACGTGGACTTTTAATTGCAAAATTGTACCGGATGAGCTGACGGTGAGATTCAGAGGCGTGTTGATGAGTTGATTGTTAGTGAGACCCGTTGTCATTCCCTGGAGGCCGGCAGCTAGTGATGCGACTTGCGGTAAGTTTTGAAGATTCGCCAGATTTTGGAAACTCTGTAGCGTTATCATTTCAGCCACTGAAAGCACAATCACGTGTAAAAACAACAAAAGGTTATCGCATCGTTCCTTTAAACAGACACGGGGACGTTTGGTTCTCTAGAATACTTCGCGAATATCGGGGATCGCTGATAATCCGTATTAATAGTATTAAACATATACAAGCAGCGTTTTAAATAATACATCGTATTCATTTAAGTGACGTTAAGTCGTTCCGTACGTCCGTTATGAGATAACTGGAAATATAGGATAAATAGAAAAATATAATTCCCACAAGTCACAATTATAGAATAAAATCGTGAACGCTTTATAAATCTATCTCGTTGGATCGACGATGCGTCCTTTTCCTCGCGGATATGAAACAGTTTTAAGCACCATCGCGATTCTCTATATCGTGAAAATCACTTTATTCGTTTATCCTCGTCAAGTAATATTTAAAATCCTTTTAACTTACTCGTCCCATTCAAATGAGCCTGCGCCATAATAGCTCGTTTGAACTGATGTATATTCTCCGGCGATGGGCTGCGACGTTTCTTCTGGGAATTCTTCATGTCATCCATCATCACCCGATGCTCATGGATAGTACTACCGGTCGTGGCCGCAGCTTCCGGACTGCCGGTGCTACTCCTGTCGCTTTCCTGTAACAAGGACATGTTCGAATCATAAGCCAGATGTGAAATACGTGTAACATGAACTGACAGAAGTTTGAAGTTACCGTACGCGTCGAGTTTCTCGTATCTCCTTAGCTATTTCGGTTACTCGGTGAACGGATAACAAACAGTAAGAACAAGTTGGACGAGTTGTGATATAGTTATTTGTAAATGTAAGCATTTCATAGAATTTCTTGGGATTGGAAAATTTTATAAAAATTGTAGTAATAGTTTGTGAACTTTAAAAATTCACTTAACTTGGATTTTACGGGGCAAGGGGTAAATATTGAATTCTATTACTTGAAATGAGGATAAAATATTGATAAAATTCATGGTACATAGTTATTTGTAAATGTAAGCATCTCATAGAATTTCTTGGGGTTGGAAAACTTTATAAAAATTATAGTAATATTTTACGAGGTTTAAAAATTCACTTAACTTGGATTTTGCGGGGCAAGGGGTAAATATTGAATTCTGTTACTTGAAATGAGGATAAAATTCATGGTATATAATTATTTGCAAATGTAAGCATCTCATAGAATTTCTTGCGGTTGGAAAATTTTATAAAAATTGTAGTAATAGTTTGTGAACTTTAAAAATTCACTTAACTTGGATTTTACGGGGCAAGGGGTAAATATTGAATTCTGTTACTTGAAATGAGGATACAATATTGATAAAGTTCATGGTATATAGTTATTTGTAAATGTGAGCACCTCATAGAATTTCTTGGGGTTGGAAAATTTTATAAAAATTGTATTAGTACTAATATGTGAGCTTTAAAAATTTATTTCACTTGGATTTTACGGGGCAAGAGGTAAATATTGAATTCTGTTACTTGAAATGAGGATACAATATTGATAAACTACATAGTATATATTTATTTGCAAATGTAAGCATCTCATAGAATTTCTTGGGATTGGAAAATTTTATAAAAATTATAGTAATATTTTACGAGGTTTAAAAATTCACTTAACTTGGATGTTATGGGGCAAAGGGCAAATTTTGAATTCTGTTACTTAAAATGAGGATACAATATTGATAAAATTCATGGTACATAGTTATTTGCAAATGTAAGCATGTCATAGAAATTCTTGGGGTTGGAAAACTTTATAAAAATTGTAATAGTATTCTGCGAGGTTTAATATCATTAATTCGGATTTTATGGGGAAAGAGGTAAATGTTGAATTTCTGTTAAAATAACTTGAAATGGGTATACAATATTGATAAAATTTATGAGCAGGAAGTACTTGCTAGCATCGTAGGTAATGCTTGTTTGATACCACGTCCGATTATTTCACGAAGGTCAGATAACTTCCGACGAAAGTTCCGACTTTCTACCTGTTTAAGGACTCGGCAAACACAACTTCCGGACGGAACCTACCCCAAGTGGCTTTGATAAACGTGCCAACTTTGAGTGACACTCGACAAGTTCCGAAATGCATCCTACTTTTAAAATTGGAATTCTCCATTAATATATGAAAATTGTAATTAATATTCATGTGCAACGTTTTATCTGAACCACACCTTCGCATTTGCTCTTGTCGAAGATATTCAGAACTCTGAAGGTAAACGAGAGAACACTTCCTCGAGAATATCGCCTTCTTGAAAATGTACAGCGATAATAACAACTAGCATTTGCATCAATTTAAAAAATCATGAGTTTCTAAAGAACATTTTTCCACTCTTTTCCATTTGTTGCAGCGCAAACTACGATTAGAGGTCGTTGACCCTGCATCTTAAAAATGCAAATCGTAATATCAAAAGAAACGTAAGTTGATCTAACTCAGACCCAACCCAGCATATTAAAAAATGACACCGTACTATGAAAACACTAAATGTCTGCAACTTCAACCATTTCCTACCATTTAGCTCCACACAAAAAACCGTTCCCCATTTCATAAACTTTCAAAGACACTTCAATCGCCAACAGTTATTACCGCACTTTGTGCACTCCAGAAAAAGTCTACGCTCCACATGAAAATTGTGACTGAGGACAGCTTTGACCGACGTTCGATGCATCGGTTCCTTTTTTTCCCATTTTTCGTTCTCCATTAAATCTGCAGCTGCGCTTCGTATAGAGCCGCGTTTCGGTACACTGATCAGGTATTTTAAGCGATTCCATTGGTCCCGTTGGTTATTTGGAGCATCGCGCGCGCGGTGACATGCTTTTCTACCCATTAAAAATAAAGGGGTACAAGTCACCTTCTTTTTTTTCCCCCACTCTCTCCTCTTTCCTCCTGATCGTCCCGCGGAATCAATCGAACCGCCGCGGCAAAGGTTTTAGTGCAGTCGTCGCAATCATTTTCGCCAAAATGCTCAATTATACGCGCGTGGTTCGTTAACGTGGCCCGCGCTTTTTATTGCGGCGGCACGTTTAACGTTGAAAATTGATTAATAATCATTCACGGTCCAACTGGCCGACGTTAAAATCGAAATAACGGTAGACACCGGAAAAAAAGGAACAATGAAACCGCGCGCGACGAATCGCATTCGTCGAATAGAAAAATCACCGGGGGAATGCATGCACGGAATCGCGAAACTCCTCGTCTCTCTCTTCATGGCTAATAACCCTCCGGCTTCTCGATCGAACTACGGGGTAATCACATTCGTCGTGTATATAGCGTGTCCTTTGTGCCGCGGATACTTTTACAAAACGCGGCTCGTTAACAAATTCCGCGCGCCATAATATCATCGTGGACGACGACGCGGGGATTGTCGGATAGAAGGGGATAGAGTGAAATGCGATTTTAAACGTAAATGTCAGTGGTTATCGAAAAACTGCGACGTTATATATTTCTCGTACGGCATACACGCACAATGGGACAGAGGCATAAATGGCTGGGCGGGTTGAATAATGTTTAACATAGTGGAGAATATGACAAATTTGTTAACGAGCCTGGTTTTGTCGATGAAGCCCTAGTAATTCTCTGATCTGCGATGTCATCGGGGGATGGACACGATTCTCAGTTTAATGATGTACGCGAATTGTAATAAAAAAAGCTGCGATATTACGTTAATCATGCAACGAATCCGCATAATTGAACGAGAGTATAAATGCTCGTTTGTTAATACCGAACATAAGCTGTAAGAAAATTCGAAATAAATTTACGATGTGAATTATACAGGTTGAAATCCGTGAAATTATTTCTGACGATTATAATATTCGATAGTATGTAAGAAATATGAGAAGTCTGTATTTCACGAATTTCTACAGTATCGTGACAGGTAATGAGAAATTTCTTACGGGTTAATCGTAATCCCCGACGGACATCTCGACGATAAACTATTTGAAATTTTAAAACGAGAAATGAATCACATTGGAATAATCGCAATTACTTTTTTTTCTTCCATTCATTCTCGCCCGTACGTACTTACGTGTGTGTACGTAAGAAATACGTAAACTAATGAGAGCGCTTGTGAAAAAACATATATTAATCATTCGTTCCCTATCTCCGCACTTTCGTGCCGCGCGATATATAATTCATGCATATTTACGGGATGCCGGAGGAATAATTAACGAACGCCAGCGCATTAAGGTACGCCGTATATATACGTACGTACACATACAGTCGGGTTCTTAGAAGACAATCTAAATTATAATAAATCGATGGAGTACGTACGGCTCGCGATGCTTTACCGCCACGAGTGTGTATATATCGATGGTGCCGGTGTACGGAGTAATGTTACCGGCACGGCCTCTTTGCATAATGGCATGGAAATATGCCGGAACGTGTATCGCCATAGTTGGATACAGATTAAGCGTTTTAGAGCTTCGACACCCGGGTAATTTGGGAAAAAGGGTCCCCCAGGTGACTCGATCCATGAATAACTGTTGGAAAAGCTTTCCAACTAAGGGGGACGATTGTAAATGTTACTTCTTTGGTTATCATTGACTCGGTCATTCGGAACTCAGTTAAAAGGTTAAAAGTTAAAAGAAACTCAGGTCCTAGGTGAAATGACCGTAGCAGTTGAACTCGAAGGGTATGAAGAAGAAATTACTTCCTTGGTCTTAGTCATTTTCTTGGTGGAAGTGTACCTACTTGATGTAAGAATAGGCAAAAAATTATAGAAAATTAAAAATTGAATTATGTCGGAATGTGTGTCGATATAGTTGAATACAAATTTACTTTTTCAGTTGAAGAGTTATTCCTACTATTTTTGACATACTTAAGGCTGTTCTTCTACTATTCTTTGAATGCTCACGCGTTGAAAACATAAGTTTTTAAATATTAAGCCTTGTGTCATTCCTTAGTAAGATCATTTATACTGAAAATGCCAGATTACACTTAAAGAGGACATTTCTACTTTGCGCCACTTCCATTAAAGTATATTCTCCCATTTTGCTGTTCAGTGGTTATAGGAGAACTTTAACGTAAAGATTTAAAGTTAAAAACAGTGTAAATAATGGGTGAAAAAATTGCTTCCTTCAAAGCAAACCTAAGTTACGATTTATCGGAAAAAAATTCCCTTCCTAAATGTCCGGCTTTCAACGTCGAAAAAAAAAGAGAACGAAGGAAATTGCAGTCCCGTATTTTTGCAAGCGTACACGGTAGAAAGAGGTATAGGAATCCCAGAAAGGTGCGAGTTATCAAATGATTCCGACGCGCACTCCCCATTTTTATACATAAAAAAGAGAATATCCCCTTTCCGCGGCTTGTAATTTCGAATTTTCGTCAAAGTCGTACAATGGACCGGGCGAGCTGCCGTTGGTCCGGGCATTTCACTGCATAAAAAATAGATAAAGCCCGGTCGATAGGTAACGAACGAAAATAGGAGGCGCAGGAGCCACGGCGGTAGTTCAATTTTTTTTCCACGCAAATTCGTAAACGGCTATACCGACGGTATGGCCACCCCCGTTGGCCCCTTTCCCCCCATGGCACCCCCCTGGCACTACCCATCCGCCCCCATATTAAATGGACGAGGCGAGGGGGATTAGTTGAATGCACAGGCTCGGCCATTTTGCTTGTAAAAGTGCGCCCGATATATATAGTAAGCCGTAGAAACGTATGTTTACGGGCTTTCGGCATTTCGCATAAATTAATCAGCACAGCTCGACTGCCTCCGCGTGTACAAATACCATGGAACTGTTCTCCACGGATGGCAGGGTTGCGCCGTTTGTCGCTTTTCTTCCGGGGAGGTGAGTATTTTTTTCCCCCGTCCACTTCAACCCTCCGACGGTTTCTACTTCGCGGAGGAAAAAGAGATTTTCATTATTATGGACAGCTGCTTCGTAAATGAATAGGACGGACAGACTGCTTTTAAGATCGAAGTATATTCGCGGAAAACGATAAGGAGGGTTATTCCGCGAGAAGTACAATTATAGAAACGCTGACCTAAATGCTCCCTTACCGCAAATATTCCTACTCGTGGTAAATTTGCGCTAAGTCTTCATTCAGTTTAACCCGCTTAATAATAGATCACCAGTGAGACGGAGAAAATAATCTACTCCAAATTTAAGAATCCTCAAGCACCCTGAAACGACTGTCATCTTCGCGCTGACGAGATAACTCTTTACATTCACTCCTAACAGACTCGACGTAGAACCTTCCATCAAAATCGTCCCCAAAAAAAAACCCAGATTTTACGAAACCCTTAGAACAAGCTCGAATCACCCTTTCCTCCCGAGAATGCAATCGGTGTAACCAAGGGGGGTTACGCCGCCGCTCAACAATGGCGGCAACGAAATAATAACGCTTTAAATTTCGCGGGAAGGATCGTTCGTTCGTGCAGTAAAAAATCGTTAGCCCGTGCCAGCCCTCACGGGCCATCTCGCTAATGCGAAAAACCGTGCTGCATGCAGCGTTCTCCGGTCGAGAGACCGAATCGAAGCGCGATGGAGGGGTTGGGGGTGGGTTTGAGGGGGAGGCAACGATGTACTAGGACGAAAGGGGTGGTGTGCGAAAAAAAAAAGCTCGGAGAAAGGGTCGACGGGGAGGGAGGGATGGGGGTTACAGGGTGTAGGGGGAGGGGATAGGAAGAGGGAGGAGTAGGATACACGGTCGTTGGAAATGCAACAATAAACATTACTTATCGGCACGGGGGCCTTTAACAATGCGGATACGACGAGAAGCGGCTCGCGCAGGCAAAAGCGCAAGTTTTTTGCAATAAAGTCATTTCGAGGCGTTTGAGTTATGGGTAATTCCTGTGGAACGTGCGCGGGCGCTCGGTCGGTCGCGTTCGCGTTCGCGCGCGCGCGCGCAAGCTGAGCGAACGAGCGAGTAAGCACGAGCAACGCCGTGGCGCGTTGGTGCGGGTCCATTGATTAGTATTAATGACTTAGCTGCACTCATTTCGCCCGAATAAAAGTAATTGGATTTGGCTTCGACCCCGCGGACCGCGCCAGCGGTGCCTGGCGTCGGTGGCGTCGGCGGTGGCGTCGGCGGCGGCGGCAGCAACGAAAACCGTTGCCGGCGTGTAAAAATACATTAATATCTGTTTGGCTTAATAAACGATAGCCGCGCTGACTTCAGACTAATGGCCGTATTCCGGAATCGGTAATACGCATTTTTATGTTTCTTTCTATATCGCGGGGCCGTTATACCCGACCGGTTTTCACCTAGCCGTAACCCGCGTTTCTGTATTTTTGATGCGATTTTTCTTTCCTGTGTACGTTCACGCTTTTTTCGCTTCTTTCTCTCCTTCCTCCGTGTCTTCTTCGGCCTTTTTTTTCTCTGGCTTTCTCTTTTCCGCTGAGAATTTCTAGATTGAATATTCTAATAAGAATTTTCATCGCGATAGGTGAAATTGGAGAACGCGAAAGATAAATATTCGATGGTGTTTGAGTTTTCGAGTGTATTTACTTTATATATATATATATACGAGTGTATTTATAACGGGGAGAAGAAGGGTGTTGTATATCGTGGACGAAAATGAAACTGAGTTAATAATGAGAAAATTTCGAGCACCGATCCCATTAAGTTCAGTGGATCGTTCTCTTTCCCGACAGAGATGTTTAAAAATCTTACTCGAGATTCTTCTAATTAAAATCGATATTTGCAAAGCCACTGCAAACAATGGTAATTACATTATAAAATTAACATTCATAAAACTATAGTTAAGTTATTGCCAAAGAAATAAGTTTCAATCAAAGCAGTTCTTTAACACTAAACCTCCCAAGGCGGTCAAATTGACCGGATTTCAATTTGACCGCCTTGGAAGGTTTAGTGTTAAAGAATTGCTTTGATTGAAACTTATTTCTTTGGTAAAAAAAATTATTTCAATTTTTTTTTAAAAATTGAAATCCGGTCAATTTGACCGCCTTGGAAGGTTTAGTGTTAAAGAATTGCTTTGATTGAAACTTATTTCTTTGGTAATAACTTAACTATAGTTTTATGAAAAATTGCCGATCTCGACAGGGATGTCATGCAGTAAATATACCACTTCTATCTTATAAAATCGAAATTACTCGATTCATTATCTTCCTCACTTCTCAGTTTCAAAGTGCTTATTCAGTGTATCGAAATATAATATAACAGATATAACGCCGGTAGCTCTAATGTTATGACATCGTTGCATTATAAATTACCGAAGATGACCAGCGCAAGAACAACGAAAGATTCTTCCACTACGAGATAAATCTCTCTGAAAACCATAAACAACCATGCAAAGCTACGTACACTGATATACCATGGAACGAAAAAAGGAAGAGCACAGTTAACAAGTTCCTATCGCCTGGTAACAGACCCACCAATACACTTTTAACTCACTGTACCCCATCACCGAGTACTCCATTGATCGGGATTAAGGATTATCCGTAGCCATCCAGAGTGCAGAGCGGTGCGAGGAAACGATGAATTTCCTCGACGACCACGGGTATCCTAACGGGGACGTGCTCCACGGGGGTTGCAATTATCACGTGGTCATTGCGAACCGTTGTTATCGGGAGAAGGGAGCAGCAGGGAGAAGGACGAAGACACAGAACGAGAGACAGGGAGGAAGAGAAAGAGAAGCACAAGTGAGAGAGCGAGAGACAGTGTAAGAGAGAGAGAGACAAAGAGGGAGAGAGAGAACCAAGCGACCCCTCGGCACAGGCCGCTTTGTCTGTAAGTGTAATTAGTCCAGGGTGGGGTTTCTAGAGAGAGGGAGAGACACGGAGAGGAGAAGAGGGACGAAGGAGGAAGAGGGTGGTTCATCCTGGCCTCCCTCGCCGCGCCACCGTGCCCCACCACCGCCTTATTTATATGCAAATGAGCTTCATTTCGCGATATTAATGTTCCACCCGAGTCGGCCTGCCCTGGCGCGAAAGGGTGCAGAGGATACGCGGAAAAGGGTTCGTCCTGGTCCGTATATGTTTACGACCATTCTGTTCGCCGGCGCGACGCGCGATTTGTTCCGTTGGAAATTACGCCGGCGATGCTCGAAAGTTTAGATTTTCGGGATGCGCTATGGGAATTGGAAGAAGAGAACGAGGATGACGGAAAAGCCGGGTAGTAGTTTGATTGGATGAAATTAAAGAGAATCGACGGCCTCTGACGAAGCGTCGAACGTGAATGAACGAATGTGCAGCTCGGAGCTTGTTGGAGGAGTAATAACATTTATGTTTAACGCAACGATTCTCCGTGGGGTGATTGCACATTGCACCCCAGTGTGGTAGCCGGAAGAAGCTACAGTGTGACAAGCCAAAACGTAGGTCATTTTTTAAAAATATTAATTAAAATCTGCAGATTAGCTAATCAGAATCATAATTCTCCTCCATATTGACGAATTATTTTAAACAGCAAGACTGATGTTGATCCAAGTAATTTCTGCGTTGCAATTTTAACGACGGCTGCGTTCTATCGAGAAAATCCGATCGAAGTTTAGTAAACACAACGATTCTCCGTGGGGTGATTGCAGATTGCACCCCAATGTGGCTGCACGAAGAAGCTACAGTGTAGCAAGGCAAAACGTAGGTCATCTTTTAAAAATAATAATTAAAATGTGCAGATTAGCTGATCATAATCATAATTCTCCTCAATATTAATGAACTGTTTTAAACAGCAAGACTGATGTTGATACAAGTAATTTCTCTGCTGCAATTTTAACGACGGCTGCGTTCTATCGAGAAAATCCGATCGAAGTTTGGTAAACGCGACGATTCTCCGTGGGGTGATTGCAGATTGCACCCCAATGTGGCTGCAGGAAGAAGCTACAGTGTGACAAGCCAAAACGTGGGTCATCTTTTAAAAATAATAATTAAAATGTGCAGATTAGCTAATCAGAATCATAATTCTCCTCAATATTGATGAATTATTTTAAACAACAGCAAGACTGATGTTGATCGAAGTAATTTCTCTGTTGCAATTTTAACGACGGCTGCGTTCTATCGAGAAAATCCGATCGAAGTGTAGCAAGCGCACAGTTCGAAGACGCTTAACATCAAATTCCCATCTTAGAGTCGCAAATTTTGAACATGACGGCAATAGACCAGCAGCCTTTACTTGACACATAGGTAGTACAGATAATGACCGATTTATCGTAACGAGTACAGCATGGCAGCGGGTAGACAGACCCCCATCAAGGCCCCACTGGGGTAAATTAACAACAGACAAGCCACTTGAAACATTACCGAGGCTTCCTAGCGAAGCAAGTCGAGGGTGGGCTGCTGTTACCTTACTCAACATAAATTAGGGCCGATAGAAAGGGTAGATTGCAGAATGTTGAGTGTATAACGACCGGAGCTCTGTCGGTAGCTCGTGTCTCGAGCATCCGCGAGTCGCGTCTTACTCTTGCGGTACACGCAAACTCGAAAAATCTCCCTTTTGCCCTGCCACGGTGCTGCGATCCATTTTTACACTATCTGGATTGATGCGTTCATTTACGAACACTTTAATAACGCTGATTTCTGGAGAAATGTCTCAAAACTTTTAAGATGATTGATTTTCATTTCATTTACGTGACAAAGTAATAGAAATTACTTAGTGATTGCCCTGATTCGGGGATGTTCAACCTTTTAGCTGGGTCGCATTCAAGGAGGTCGAGCTATTTTGGGATACACATAAAATATAGTAACACTAATTAATGCTTTGTAGTATTATTAACACTAGAAATACCGAACCAGTGAAAATGACTGGTACACCGTTTTTTCCAAAATGATCCAAGTTCATAGGAGAGTCATAGAATAGATATTGTATGTCCATCTCATAAAATATAACTTACCGCATCGATCATCTTTTCTACCTCTTAATTCTATTTGCTTCAAAGTACTTATTTGATATATTTAAATATAATTGATTTAACGTCGGTAGTTCTAGTTTTAAACAGCTTTGTAAACTACGTCTTTCAAATGGCCACTACGTTGTTCCTAATTTGAAAAACATAATGGCAAGACAGTTACTATAGTTTAAAATGGTCTAGTCAATTTTGAGCCAGCCTGTACAAATATAGATGAATGAATTCTACAAAATAATCTGTCAAAATGATTTCAATAATTGAATGATTCCTCCTTCTGCAAAGTACTTATTTTATATATTCAAATGTAATATATTTAACGCCGGTAGTTCTAGTGTCGATGGTATTTTTCTTCACAATATTATCAAGTTTGTAAGTTTATGATTTTCTGTCAGACCGCGGGTTCAACAAGTCTGCTGTAAATCTATTTAAAATTGTTGATCTTCGGTATATTTTAAAGTCTAAATACAAAAAAATAATAGAGAAAATTTCCTCGCCTCTGCACATTATTGGGAAATTTAATCTACTAACAATATTTACGATCGTATCGACAATCTCTAAACCGAAATATTTAACAATTTAGGACCTGAACCTAAAGCGAGGCTAACAGATAATTAACAGACTCCTCTGTTGGAATCAATTTTCTTACATCGATCCCGCTACTAAATAGCAGCCTATGAATATTAAAAAAAATAAAGCAGACCAGGTTGGAAAGAAATTATTTAAACGTCTAATTGTCCCGCGCGAAAGTCGTCGTGGTGAATAACGTTACGAGAAGCTCATGCACCGAAAGGGAGAGGCATCGTTACCCGTAACGACTCCGTAGGTAACGTTTTCCCGAGTCCCTTCGAAAAGCTTAATTACGGCGAGTCAGCGAAATAATTCGAAATAGGAGTAAACGTTTGTGTCGGCGGTATTTGCATTTAATGGATATTAAAATGAATGACCATCGCTCATTACGAATGCCGCGGGGCGGCCGTGGTAAAATCGTGGGTAATGAAGTCGCGAGGCGAATCTTACTTGTAAATGGATCCTTCATTATATCCAGATATCGTTTTCTCAGAAATGCGTTCTAACGACTATTCGGACACGCCGTTAAAGAAATTATAAGAATCCCTCGGCGATAATGTACGGCTCCCCGTCTACCCTCTAATTACATTGTTCGGAATAGGACTTGGCGGCCTCGTTAGAGGTATCAAAACGAAGTCGTTTCGACTCTCTTCACATCAATTCCCTCTTACTTTGTAAGCTTGGAATAATATCGGCGGGTCAATGTATCTTTTATGTTAATAATTTTAAAGTTAGGAATTTTTACTTATGTATTATGAATTTAACACTAACCGTACCGATACTTTATGAATACTTCTTACCATAGCATCTTGTGATCGGTTATAAAATAATAGTAATGCCTTTCTGAAAGAAGTGGTGTCAACTTAATATAGGAAGCGACGTAAGAAACAGTCTTTACTTAATAGTAAAAAAAATTATATATTTTCATATCATTGAACCGGTCATTTGACCGCGTATGGTACGATTAGTGTTAACCCCTTGCCCTACAATTTTCAAGGCTTGGGAAACCTAGGAAATTGGAAATATTAATGAGACGCGATCAGATAATATTATTTCTATGATATTAATATTACGTTCAATTATACGATATATCAAGAATCACTGATCAATTTTTATTTTAGCAATTAAGTTCTCAATTACAGCAGAGGTAGTCACAAAATAAATCGTAGGGTAAGGGGTTAAATATCAAATTGGGTGTGAACAAATCAGCAAATAGAATCTTTAGCTCCGAATAACATATCTTGGTCATAGTATTTTTGAAACTTCAAACTTTCTGCCCCATTCCATTATATGGAAATAATTCAATATTGTAAGGGCAAAGGTTAAAGTAAAACTTCACAATACGGGCCATATTTAGCTCTATACTTGGCACAGTCGTAAACATCAGTTACTCCCCGACCCATCGTTTTAGCTATCATACAACCCACCAAATCATCGACCATTAAAATACAAAATCCACTCTCAACTCACCGCCACGTCCTGTCACTCAATGTTCTTAAGTTCAAACGCCAACCTAACAAGATGATCGACGTTATTCCGATTATTCTTCTCGCCAAACATCTTAATCCATGGCAGTCGTAAACATCGCAGAGGTGACGTAAATCTATTCGTACGGTCGTTGTTTAGGTTGGTCTTTGCTCGAGGAGAGGGGTGCTCGGTTAAAGGAGAAAGAGCGCGGAGGGTGAGGAGGCCGCTTCGGGCAGGGTGGAAGACGGGGGTTGGGCGAGAGAATCGGAGGTGGGTCGACCGATGTATGAATATACATGACCTTACCACCAACCCTTACACCGCAACGGGGCTCTGCTTACATTATTGTATATCTAATTCCGTGGATGGTTCTCAAAATTTGCCGTTTGCAACGAGGAACCACCATCCCAGCGACGTCGTAAGTCTCGACGTCGTGGACCGCTGAGAATCACTGCGGGCTCACGACATTATGCAGGCAGTCTACATATTATACATTCGGACTGGGATTCAATTAA
This sequence comes from Cerceris ruficornis, assembly GCA_963989415.1. Classification (NCBI taxonomy): domain Eukaryota; kingdom Metazoa; phylum Arthropoda; class Insecta; order Hymenoptera; family Crabronidae; genus Cerceris; species Cerceris ruficornis. The sequence continues at coordinate 8,084,882 of OZ022527.1, forward strand.
GTTTGGTTAGACCACCCTCACCTCCTTTCTCTGTCTCTCTTTGCCGCCCATCTACCACCCTCTCAACTCGGTGTTTCCCTCTTCTGCTTCCTTTCCCTCTTCCTGTCTTTCTACCCTTTCTGTGCCTCCGTTTCGTGCTACGTCGAGGTGTTCTAAATCGTGTCCTGTTGAGACGATCCGGATTTTTGGTCGTTCAGACTTGGACGGACGATTGTCCTCCGTATTATACGGTTGTAGAGGCTTCGGAGGAGTAGGTAATTTGCTTTAACACATTGCGTACGGCGCTCTTTGCGATTTGTGTATCCAATTATTTTGTACTCTTTCGGAAATTCGAGATACATTTAGTTCGCTAAGAATTTGGCATAGGAATATCAAAGGCTACGTTGCCATAGTAAAAATCAATTTATTCTTAATTTTTTGAGTCGTTGATATATACGCACATATAAAAAAAATGACAAACGAGATATCTCGTAAGCCGCGACGGTCGGTTTACTATATACGAGATATCTCGTCACCCGTACGCAATGTGTTAAGATGGAGAATGATCTTTGACTTTGAATTTGAAGCGAAGTTTGAAGGAGTATTGTTTTTAGGAAATGATTCGACGAGGTTTGTGAATTAGGAGGGGAAATTGGAAGGGTATTAATGTTTATCGGGCATGGAAAGCAGTCTTGAGCATATGTTCAAATATTGCTAAGGGTGACGGAAGATTCGAGGAACACTCGACAGTAGCTGATATAATAATCGTCGAACAGCTGGTTCGGCTCGATGTCACGGTCGCCATAGATCCCCATAACATCGACGAGCGTGTTTGACATTTGGCGAACGGAACGAGCCGCAGCAATAGGGTTAATTGAAGTACGTCAAGTATAGCCTCGCATTGGGAATATTTGGACGAGTCGATCGACGATGCACTGTTCGTGAATGTCGCGTCGTTGGATGTAAAATTGCCTCGCGATATGGAACTTGGTTATTGAGATTATTCAACGATGTTGATACAATATGCGACAAAATTGAATTCAGCTATTGTCAGTGACACCAACAAATGTCATCCAAATCGTCTCAAAACAATATTAAAATTTGTTAACAGAAACTCTCATCGCTATCTTAAAAACGATTACCAACAATAAACCACAAAAAGCAGCTTTGCCATCCTGAAGAAGCAAATTGCCATATTTGCTAAATATTGACAACAAATTAGACACAGAAACCTCGTCCATCCGGAAGCCAAGACCTAATAACAACGACGACAATAAAATCTAACTTTGACACGTTAAATGCCACCTGTATTTCGCTAGGTTCATCATTTCCACCGAACCGAAACTGTTTCTATTAAAATCACATCTTTGCAGAACAGAAATGTTAAAAGTAAGAATAGTTATGTACTCAGTAATACTTCCCTTTTCTAACTGCAAAATATTTTTATATTGAATATATTAGCAGATACGTAAAAATCGCAATTCAAAAATCATAAGAAATCTCATCGAATTCGAGAGTGCCGATCACCGGCGATCCCCATGGCATTCAACGTGTTAACCCATTGACTGCCAACTACAAGATATCTCGTAGCTGCACTATAAGTTTGAATTAATAAGTTAACAATAATGGCCGAGCGTGTATAGAAATTTTGGGACAAAAATGTTCTTCGTATCATTACAAATGTCGAGATTATATTTTTGATTAATGAAACCAATGTTCTAAAAACTTTCTGTCATCTTCTCAAATTTTAACAAGCAAAGGTACTATTTACTTAATTTTCCTGGCAGTGAATGGGTTAAAAAGCCATATGACTATCTAAAAAATAACAATTAACGATCCTCAATAATGAAGCGCTTCACCCAACTAAGAAACACCTAAAAAAACAACTCAAATCTCCAAAGAACCCTAGAATCCGAACAAAAAGTACATCAACAATAATCCACAACCCCTTGCACCCAAAGGAATTTCCCCGTCAACTTCATCGATATATTCTCCCCCGAAAAAATCCATGCCACTCGCATCGATGCAACCCTTCCTGTCGTTTACTCACGCGGTACAGCTGGATAGGTAATTAGTGAGGGCCACGTGGTGCAGGCACGATATAAACGCGCGTGACGCGTCGGTATTGGTCGGATGCGTGAGTGCGTGTATCGAGGGAGGGTGGCGATAGACGATGAGACTCGAAGGGCTCCCGGAAAGAGGACAGGGATCGCACGTAAGGTCGTGGTGGGACGAAGAAGAAGAGGGAAGAGTGACAAGAGGGAAGATTGAACGTTAGTGAGACACAGAGGGCAGAGAGTATAGCAGACTACAGAGGGACGTTGCAATAATGACAGAAAATTGCGCGCTTCCAGGTACCGCGGCGCAGTGCCGCGACACTTAATTCAATTCAATTGTGATACAGTTCAATAATTCGATTAATTAAAAATATCCCAGGGTCGCTCACTCGCTCTCTCCGTCTCGTCGTACGTAGCCGAGATTGATACACTACCCGTTCCACCAATCAACCTGGCCCGTGGCTGCCGTTTTCGTTATCCCGAGAGGGGGAAAAAAGCTAACGTTGAACTTACAAGAACGACGGAGGATTGAGAGCCCCTGTCGACTAAGAGGCACGGCGCATCGATAGGGGGCTAATAGCTGATAGCTGAAACGTACCACTCGATGTTCCCGCATCATCTGTGATTACTTGATTATGAGTATCGAGTGAGCGATGTTTTCTGGAACTACTGCAGCCTGCAGCCGTCCGTACGGGGAGAACATGGAAACGTCCCAGTGCGCACTTGCCGGCTTATTGGCGACTTTTGAATCTTCTCATCCCCCCGGTTTCCTCCGATTCCTGTCCTCCGCCTACGCCGAGCTCCCGGCTGCCGTTGGATTCACCCACACCCTCGTCACGACACCGGGATGCGAGGTGCACTTGACTCTTAAAAACCCTATTAACTGACGGTAATAGAGAAATCGTGCTTTCACAGACTGTTTCGCAGCCAAGGGAACGAAGAGAGGGGTGAGACTGTTCCCAGCCGCTCTTCCGTTCCGCCGTTACTTTCTGTGTTTGAGCGCGTTTTTTCCATCTCCCGTTACACTGTTCGTGGCCTCTTCGGGGTGTTTTGTTCTTTTGAGACATCGATGGAGAAACGGAAACGTGACGTTTGCGCGCTTATGGGGTGAGATTTTCTTTTACCTGATTGTTCTGTTTATTTTTGTAAGACACAGAGGTGAGTGATTATCTGGGAAGTTGCCGATGATTGAAGACTTTTTGGTTGAATTTAATTTATTATTAATATTCACGCTGTGAATAAACCGAGGTTTTGTTTAGACTTGTGTGTTGATTTCTACGAAGTTCTGGGGAGAAGTTGAGTTTTTTACGCCTTGCCCTACGATTTTTAATTTGACTGCGCGCGCAATAAGTCAGAATTAATCCCCGAAATCAAAATTTCTCTCTGATTTTTGATATTTCGTATAAATGAACGCAATATTAACACTTTAATGGCCGCACGTCTAGGCAGTTAAACTTCGCCAGGGGCCGGCAATATTTTTAAAGAATTAAATTAAAAAAAAATTTATATAAATTCACGAAATAATTGAACATGTGCGAACAGACACATTTTTAATAAAAAAAAACAACCAAAATACAATATCCGTTCCTACAATATCTAAATTTGTTCACGTTCAACACAGAAATGGAAATGTAAACTTGTGCTGCCGATAATATAAAAATATTTCCAAGAGAAGAAGAAGAGGGAGAAGAAATTTATTGCTTAATAATTATATTACATGTATTATGTTATCCGTCAATAACGTTTAGAGAAATTATCGCACAGAGAATGTGTTACCGCACATATTGCGTGGTCGGCCAGTAGAAATTGTCCCGGCTATCACACACATATTGTATGAGCGGCCATTAACCCTTCCCTGTCCGAATTATTTTCTCAATTTTGTAGTGAGCTATATGAAATTAATGTCGTAACATTTTCTATCATTGGTTATTCATTTTTTTAAAATTATAACAATAACTATAGACACTTGCGAATATTTAGGTGATATTACAAAGTCATTATGAAATTGGAAAGTCAATATTAAATCACTGGAAAATAAAACGAAGTGAAAAGCTATGTCGAGTATAGCTCGACATAGGACTGCAAAGGGTTAAAGTGTTAATAGTATAGGAATAATTGAATCGTCTGAAATTTAATAGTCTGAGGAAAACTTCAAAATTTCCTATTCCACTTACCAGCACGTGTCATTGTACCCGAAGGGGTTAAAGCAGTCTTGAGAAAAGGAGTGGGATGTAGTGACAACACGAAGAGTTGAAAGGTCAGGATAAGAATTTGGAGGTTTGGAACTCTGTGCAGGATTCAGGGGATGAATAAAGGGGCTGTGGGCAGAGGTCGAGTCACGACGTCGTTATAAAAAGTATTGGCTTACAAAATACTGGCTAATACTAACATTGAGGGGTTGGCACATTAAATTTTTAAAGGGTAGACTTTTTGTTGGAGAGGGCACAGTGATTTTATTTAATGTAGAATTATACATAATTAAGGGCAAGCATGTGAAACTCAAAGGCTAACAGGGGCTAAATAAACAAGGTCTAACTTTACGTGGACCGGAAAAAATTAAAATTTCAATTTTTATAGAAACATAGGTTTCTTTCGAAAAAAGGGTAAAATTATTGTTTTTTTTTCTTGACAGTTGACGTCTCTGTTTTGACGGACCAAGAAGACAGTAGGTCTGGGCTGCGAGTTTGACATGCTCGATTAAGAGTGTTTTTTTAAAAGGAGAATTTCCTTTCTCGAAGAAGATCGTACAAAAGGAGATTTGGTTTTCGGCTCATTGAAAAATGGCTTGCGAAGGAAGCCATCCTCCCGAGAAGCATTCGGGTGATATTATAATCCTCTCCGGCGACGTCATAATGATAATAACAACGCGTTAATTAAACCCACTGATTTATGCGCCTTTCATATTGTAATTGCCCGCCGAACTCGAGTCGAGCCGCGTTAAAAGCGAGCAAAGCCACGTTGCCGGACGATCTCCTGCTTGGGAGTTGAGATAATACGGACGAATTAATGAGCCACCGTGCAATTAATATCAGAATTCGCTCCTGTCGTTTCTCAATAAAATCACCGTCGCAGTACGAATGCCGTTTACAAGAATTACAAAATCATTCCTTATACACTTTATTAACTCCGGCTTCCAAGCGTCCTGCAACGCGAATCGACATAGAATTACAAAGTAGCACATTCTCATCCAACTAAGAATCGAGCAATCGCTAAATGTCTTCGATTCAAACTATCCATTGACATGGACGTTTACCGATAGTCAAGTGAATTATTCCGCTAATTGAAAACTATCGCAGCGTCTTGTAAACTCGAGACGGCGTCCCCATCTTCATGAAACTCCTCGCCACACGAGTACAATTCATTATGATTTAACGGCAGTAAGAAAACGTATAGCAGGCGGCAAGAGCAAATCGCTTATTTACACCGTGAACGGTGTAATACGCTCGCCGGAAGCCATATTTAGTTTACCACCCCACGGGTATAATGTCTTTTTAGGTACGTTAATTAACAGTATTCATTTTGCACAAAGGTTTCTAATTACGTACTGTACGGAGCCATAGACTTAGTGCCGCCTCCGCCACGGAAATGTTATGTCCCAGTTCTTGCCGCTGCGCTTCCACGGGGAAGGGAGAGGGGCACATCGGTCCAAGGGTTGGCGAACGGTGGGTGGGAAGGGTGGATGAGCGAGAAGAAGGGGGTGGCGTCCGAATGCAAAATTAAGACTCAAAACCCGCCGCGTCAGGGCGGCACGAAGAGGAGCAACGAAAGGCAGAGATCGCGACGGGGCAAGCGAAGCCTAGGAAATCGACTTGCTTGGTCGCGGAAGCGAATCAGGACGGTCGTCCACGGGGTGCCGGGTCAATACTTGTCCGGCCGCTACAGTTAGCAGTCGCATTAATTAATTATAATTAAGTTTTAGTTGACGCGACTGTAGAGCGGCGAGGGGGTAAGCAAGGCAGGTAGCTACGCGACTCGCATTTTGAGCATTACCGATATTATGCAGATTTCAACCCCTACCCCCTCCTCCCATCGTCGTCTTCGTGGCACTCCTAGTCTTTCTCTCTCTCTCTCTCTCTCTCTCTTCCTCTATCTCACCCCCTAATTCTCTCTTTCTCCGTCACCCGGCATGTTTCTCTTTCTCTCTTCCTCCCTCTTCTACCCTCACTCCATTGACTTCCTCTCTTCTACCATCATCTTCCAGGACACGCTCACTCCTCGTGCCACTTGCCAAGCGAGTCAGAGAATGAATTATTTACTTATTTACGGTACGTAAACGGAAACTCTGTAGTGCCTCGTTCCTTACCTATACAGGGAGGAATTAAGGCTCCGTGCCTTCATGGGTGTACCGAGTAAGGTACCCAGCGACGGTGAAATTACTGAGACGGGACAATGTCCGGACACGACTGTTTTCTTGGTATTTTTCGTCAGTAATGTAACCTTGTTACTTTTTTCCTCCAACCTTTTATCTCCACTGATATAAAACTGCACTAATTTCCCTATCGATTGATCAGACCTCGAATTCCACTCTATACACTGCGAAATGTCTCTACGAATACTCGTTCAACCTTCGATTCCGTTTGCACGCAAATTCAACGATTAATTATTTACGACGGATAAATGAGAATGCACAATTCGCATACTCCTTTATTTACGGACATTTCGACGTCCAAGGTAAGAACTCCGCGGTGGTTTTAATGCTAGCCAACAAAGTTTGAAAATGATAACGAATACGAAACGTCGTGTATACGAGGTTCATAGAAATCGACGAGGGTGGTTGAAGATTGTTATAAACTCAGGACTTCCGTCTACTTCGAATGGTTTTGGCAAGAGGTTACTAAAACGACGTCAGCCGTAGTCGCCAACCGGCGGCAAGTGCACGTCGTCGTAAGAAGCTGTTAATCTTCGGTAATAAACTGTATTTTCATTATAATACGGCATGAATATGCAACGGCGATAATGGCCTTAATATCCCGGCATGCATCTTCCTGTGCTTTACGAGCTGAGCCTCCTCTGCCGGAATTTGAGGCGTACTCACAGTGGATTTTCCAACGACGTTACTGCCGACACCGACGTCCCACTATGGAGAACCTCTTCGCCTTAGCTCCGATGGATTCGTGGCTTTCAACCTGCTGCCGTATTTCGACACTTTCAACGAATCGTTAACGTTTTCGCGGTTATCCGATTGGAGATGATAACGATTGCTGGGAATCCTGCCCTTTATATTAAACGAGGAAAAGGGTACGAGGGTACTTCCTTTTAACATAAACCGTACCGACACTTTATGGATACTTATTCTTTCCATAGCAGATCTTGTGACCGGTTATAAAATAACAATAATATCTTTTTGGAAGAGATGCACGAGACTTAACCCATTTCCTGACAATTTTTTCTTGGTCTGATTGTTTCTGGAAGAAGTATTGCCGTAGTGGAAAAATAAAAGTAATTCATAAAAATTACTGTTTAAGAGTACATTTCAAATAGACTGTCTTGAACACATTTAATCTCAAACGCATGTCAAATATTTAAATTAAATGATAAAAGACTTAGAAAATGAATAAATCCCCAAATGGGGATCATGGAATGTACAAAACATTCTTCGCTTAACCCTTTCGATACGGCAGTCCGTTCCGCCGGAGAGCTGCCACTGAACGCGACACCGCGCCAAAAAAGGTGTGCACATTTCAAAAAAGATTTTTTATTACAACACTTTCTTATCGTACAAATATTCCACTGTCCAAGAAAAAAACAGAAGCTTATCCCGTCGGCCAAGATGTGTTACGTATGTCCAAAACGTACTTTGAGTCGGATTAATTCAATAGGGGTCAATATAATCAAGAGCTACTTTACAGATACGGTATAATTCGATGCCGACTATAGTCGACGACCGCAATGAAAGGGTAAATGGTACAAAGTATCATATATTTTCATTTCATTGAATCGGTCATTTGACCGGGTAGTACGGTTAATATTAACCCGATACCTTGGCTTGTTTTGTCGTGAAGTTGCGATCGAATTAACTGTTTTGCAATGTCATTTTATAGAGGAAGAATCATCGTTTGTTCTATTATCTAGTTTAATAGGTTGAATGATGGCTTAATTTGCCTGTTTTGCTATTTATATGATAGGGAAACTTCTTTTTTTACAATGAAAAAGGGTGCGCGGGCAGTTCATTTTAAAGCAATGCGTTGATTTATTCCGTCGTGAAGTTGTGATCGAATGAAATGCTTTGCATTAACATTTTATAGAGGAAGAATCATTGTTTGTTCATATCATACAGTTTAACGACTGTACTGTGCCTGGTTTGTCATTTATACGAAGGGGGAACTTCTTTTCTTACAATGAAAAGAATGCGAGGGCAGTTAATTTTAAGGCAATGCATTGGGTTCTTCTGTCGTGAAGTTGCGATCGTATGGAATGTTTTATAATAACATTTTATAGGGAAGAATTATTGTTTCTCCACGTTATACAGTTTAACAAGTTGAATTCTGGCTGTACTTTGGCTGTTTTGTCGTTTGTACAAAAGGGAAATTTCTTTTTTTATAATTATATCCTAGAGTAGAATTATTGAAGGTACAAATAATCTTGAATATTTAATGATACTGGAAATATTTTCGATTAAGATTTCAGTACCGAGTGTGTTAGCTAATTTATGAATATTATCACTTGAAAATGATAAGAAATTTCCCTGAATTTAATATAGGATACTATTATATTCCTATATTTTATTTCCAAACTTTGCATGTTATATCATTTAGAGAAGATTCTACTGCCAAGAGAACAAATAAAGAGAAAGAATACTTTAAATATTTAATGATATCTCAAGTATTTTAGACTAGGGTTGCAGTACCGAGCGTGTTAGCTAATTTGTGAATATTATCGTTAAAAATCGTCAAATTCGTTATAATATCTGTATTCCTATATTTAATGCTGAAACTTCGCATATTCTACCACTCACAAAAATTCTATTATCAAAGAGAATAAAATAGAGATTCTGTAATAATTACGCTGCGGATTCTTATGCATTTATGACAAATTTAACCCTGCCAAAATATACAAAAAGCATGTAATACAAAAATCTATCTAAATTACTCAACAGTACGGTATCATTTATCGAGTGAAAGATTCCTCTATTTCGACTGTCCTTTATTAGCTGCGTTTTGAAACTTGCAATTTGTATAAACATCCGGACTGTAGTAATAATAAAGATCGAATTTACAAGTAAGAAAATCCAAGTCTCTATGAGAACGCGATGAGAAAAAGTGAAGGAAGACCGAATGGCACTGCAGTTTCGTACATCCGAACGAATGTTCGATCGGGAATTCGAGCATGTAATGGCGCGATACATTCCGCATCGCCGTTAATGCGGGGCAACTTAATGTAAGCAGCGAGCGAAGGAATAATAGTGGCCTAGCCTACGGACATTCATTTATCTTAGTTTATTGCCAACTGCGAGGAAACAAACACCGCTGGAATACGCAACGACGCGCCATTAACCTCCCGGTCGCTTTGCCAGTCTCCGAGCTTAACGGTGTGTCCTGCACTTTTATCCCGTTGATTTACTTTCTGCTTGGAGATGACTCGATGATGCGTCGTCATGTATGTAACAATGTATTTTTTTTATCCAAGCGAATCTCGGGGGACTCGTGTTGAGTTCGTTCGTCGGCGTTGCTTTATCTGAATTCTCAGTGGAATTTAAGTTTCCTTGAAATAATTTACCTTATATGAACGAAAAATAATCGAACGAAGGATACTCGGACATTTATGAACTGTTCCTTAACGTTAGAAGTACCAACGTTACATCTTTTATATTGAAATATATTAGATAACAAGTTTGATAGAAGAGGAATCAAGTGGCAGAAAAGACGATCGATTAACTTGGAGAGTTTTTCGAAAACAATAGGAACCAGTCATTTCGACTGGCTTGGTAGCTCTAGTGTAAATTCACAGGCTTGAGAATGATTATTGTTATTTGTTATTATTGTGCAGAAGGATAGCGCGAAGCCGTCGCGCTAATTTGTTTGAAACTTTGGATATACTGAGGGATCAGAATCAAGGCACTTGAGGGGCAATTTGCTCTGATTCGCCCGACAGATAGGGACATCCCTTTCCCTCACGCATTTTCGATTTTGACGCGCTATTGGCAAAAGAGACCGGGACATTCGTTGCGTCGTCATATGAACGACGAAAGGAGTGTTTTATTTTCGATTGTCATTCGTCGATCTGAGGTTTCCAGGACCGACATGGCGGAGATAGGCGGTGCGAGAGCAATCTCCCATTCCGTCCCAAGTGCCTTATTTCTGGTCCCTCCCTTTACACGTATGTAGACTTGGTCATCTTGTTCGTGAATGTTTTTTTCTCATTATTGAAGACGGATAATATTTTTTTTAAATTTATAATTAAAATTTCTTTATACAGCTACAATAGAATTGTAGAACACGGTATCAAGACTCGTGGCACAGTTGTAATTTATTTAAGTTGTAGGAAGTTGATCAGGAATCCACTACCAGACAGAAATCTGGATTGATCAACGCTTCGCCATGCGATTTTTCATGAATGTTTCTTCAGACATCTTTCGAAAGAATAATTCCTTGGAAAACCGTGTAAATCGAAATCGTGGATTTTGACACGGAAAACCGCGTAAATCGAAAAGAAACTAAAATTTGCATAATTCGGTAATTTCTTTCACCGTGAAATAAAAGTAAATATTCTTAAAAATCTCTTATTTTAAATACTGTGTAAATCGGTGGATAGGTGTATTTCATAAAGCGTGACATTACAAAATTTCTTTACACAAAGTTACCAATTTCTCTACAATCTGTAGATCGCTCTTAATTCTCTTTGTCAGCGGCGTAATTGAAAAGACGAGAATTCCAACGTCTTTTATTAAATCTAGGCAGTTTTACGCCGAAATACGAATTGCAAGCAGATCCTTCGTGAAAGTTTGTTACATCATGAAAGTAACATAAGAAATGGAAGAAATATGCAAGTAAATGCAAACGTGACATCGTCAGGAAATCCACAGACGAAATCGGACACCGATCGGGCAAGCCCACGGGGTAATTAGCGTCCATCGTCGTTGTATAGCGAACGTTGTTTTCTACCGAAACAAATTAGACCGTTGCGTCGCACGAACGAATAAATTTAGGGAATGTTTCGGTCTGAATGAAAAAAAAAAGAGAGACTCGAGAGGGGAAAAATGTTTCTGGCATGGGATATAATGGACGCATTGCACACGAATATAATGAGATTTTACAGTGCAATTCACATAAAGCATTGGAAACAACAAAAGGTTGAGGGTGAGGGGGCGGCCGGAACGGGGGAGTTGCGCGATAAAAATGCCTGCGCCTAAACACATTATTTCTACCGTGCCCCCTTACACCCCCATTCGCTCGCACCCCCATGCGGGATCTCTGAATGCAGGCTGTTACCCTTTTCCACCACCTCGAGGCTGTTTTCCTACTTTTTTAAATATGTCTCTTAACAAAATCGGATTGCGGAAACGTATCTCATTAGCGATGTCGGTTGCCGTTCCTTTCTGTCGTTTTGTTGTATCGTTTATCGCGCGATAAGCTTCGAAATGTATCGCGGAATTTTATGGCTGGAACAATGAAGTGTTTAAATGTCAATGTAGCGAGTAATAAAGCGGAGACAAAGGGGAGGGAGAGAAAAAAAATTGGAAATTAAATTTTCCATGGCAATTACGAACTCACGAGTTTAAAACGATGCTCGTGGCCTTTCGACATTGAATTATTTCGTCTGTGTGTGAAAGGAAGAATAACGTGTCCCTATAACGAGACGGATATTGATATTAATGAGGTAACGGAAATTGTATCGTGATAATAGGATAAAGATTCGCAAAGAGAAATGTGTAATTAGCCGTAGGAAGATGAAGGAAATCGCGTGTCCGAGGATGGATGGATTTCAATTTTTGGAAAAATCATGATGGATGGGTGGATCCCTTGGACAAACAAGTACCTAACTCTGTCTACCTGTTTTTTTCCCAAACCATTTCCGGACCTTCGACTCTGAATACCCTTTGAACGTTGTCCAATAGAGTGGGGGTGGGTCGAGGGGGTTTGGAGGCGTTTGAAAGCGAGCGAACAGTCAGCCAGAGAGACCGCGATGGAAAGAGGGAGAGGGGGGGGAGAAAAGAGGAGGAAAGAGACGAGAAGAGGGACAGGGTGATGGAGAGATGAAGATAAAAAAAAATGGAGGGTGCGTTTCGTCGCGCCGCCTATAAATTTTGAATGCACCCGCCGGGAGAATTAGTAGCCTGTTGGGTAATGATCAAAAAAAATTATAAACAAAAGATTCCACGGATGGTGAGCCTTTTTCGTGGATCAGCGAGGCAAGCCGAGAACGCCTGCGAAAAGCTTTGACGGCGGTGTGCGGTTCCCATCCGACCCGGCTCTCATTGGCGCCCAAACCTACGGCGCTATATTTAAAAATCGGAGCGTTCTCCCGGAAACTTTCTCGACAAAGAGAGAAGGGGCCAGCCGTTCACATAGAGTTTATTAAAATCAACTACTCGCAAATAAACTCACTGATCGCGCAACACCGATCCCCGCGGGATTGCTTTCACACGGATCCACGACTCGTGAAAACCGCCAACGACTTTGTGTACGTTATTTTCCATCTACTTGGCCCTACCGGAATTTCATAGACCTGACAGACTAAATTCCTGTGAAACTACCTTCACGTATTGTTCAGTTCAACCGAAAGAATCCTTTTGAAGACTGTATTGGATGAATAGGTTGACTTGGACTCCCAATTGATGGAGTCAAATGCTCATCATTTGTGGGATGTTCTTTTGGGCGTGACATGCATATCATAGCCTTGATGCTGCGAAGATCACCTAACATTGCAGTCATAGGCAAAATATCTATAGTTGCTGAGGAGCTTTGGTGGGCAAGGAGTTAACACTAGAACTACCAAACCAGTCAAAATGACTGGTACACAATTTTTTCCAAAAATTCTCCAATTTCATATGAAAGTCATAGAATAAATATTTTACGTCCATCTAAAAAAAAATAAATCACCGAATCGATCAACTTTTCCGCCCTTTGTATTCCTCTTTTTTCAAAGTTCTTATTTAATATATCGAAATATCATAGATTTAACGCCGGCAGTTCTAGTGTTAATGACGCGGACTTCCAATTAATAGGCCCGAGTGTAAATGCTCATTATCTTCGGGACGTTTTTTCCTGTCTGACATTAACACTAGAATTACCAAACCAGTCAAAATGACTGGTGCACAATTTTTTCCAAAAATTCTCCAAGTTTAGAGAAGAGTCTTAGAATAAATATTCTATGTTTATCTTAAAAAAACATAAATCACCGAATCGATTATCTTTTCCGCCTCTTGATCCCTCCTTTTTCAAAGTACTTATTTAATGTTTTGAAATATGATAGGTTTAACTCCGGCAGTTCTAGTGTTAACCATTTGCCCTACAACAACGAGTGACACTCCTGATACTGTTGATGGAACAGGAAATTTTGAAGCTTCTCAAAAATTTTCAAATTGAAAATATTAGTGGAAGATGACAACATAAAATTATTTCTATGTTATTAATGTTGCGTTAAATTCTAAGATATATCAGGAATCACTGACAAATTTTTATTTCAGCAATTTAATTTTCAATTACTGCGGAGGCAGTCACAAAAGAAATCGTAGGGCAACGGGTTAATATCATAGCATTGGTGCTTTGAAGATCACCTAACATTGTAGTTCAAGGTGAAACATCTATAGTAGCTGAAGAGCTATAGTGGGCAAGGAGTTAATGGTGCGGACTTACAGTTAATAAGCCTCAGTGTAAATGCTCATTATCTACTGTACATTTTGTCCCGTCTGACATTAATGTCATAGCATTGGTGCCTTTAAGATCACCTAACATTGTAGTCCAAGGTAAAATATCTATAGCAGCTGAAGAGCTATGTTATGGTAGGTAAGGAGTTAATGATGCGGACTTCCAATTAATAGGCCCGACTGCAAATGCTCATTATCTGCGGCAAGTTTTTTCCTATCTGACATTAATATCATAGCATTGGTGCTTTGAAGATCACCTAACATTGTAGTCCAAGGTAAAATATCTATAGTAGCCGAGGAGCTATGGTGAATACGGAGTTAAAGACGCGGATTCACAATTAATAGACCCAAGTTCAAATCCTCATCACCTCTGGGAATATCGTTCCCATGTAATATGTATATCAAAGTCTCCCCACCTAGAACGGCGGTTCTCAATCGAAATGACTACAGCAGTTAAATCCAAAACGAATACAAATAAATCATCAAATTATACTTAACCCTCCTCTCGCGTTATCTAAATCATGTCCTATTTGCTGCCAAACCGAAGAACAAATTCCCACCGACAAATCCATAGCGTCAAACCTATCCAGCAGATAACGTCCAACATCTACATATTTTCGCAATCACGATACGTACACATACGTAGGTACACGTGCACGTCGAAGCCATCGTAATTCTTCCCACGGACCTCGGTGACGCCGTACATCAAGCCTCTTGCACTTTGACGCATCGATATCGTCGATGCCATTTATTAGGAGGAAAACAATAATATCCCCCCGTCGATTCGCCTGGCCGAGGCATGCGTGCAAAAAGGCTTCCCGCAGCCACTCGTACGACTCCGCGCTTTCGGACGGCTGCGCAATAACGGCCGGGCTTTTTAATAATGCGCACATTACGGGAATTCGTAATCAAACTCTCTGCAGCGACGAAGAGGTCGAAGAGAGGAGGAGGAGGAGGAGGAGGGAGGGAGGGAGGTAAAGAGGGGACCGCCAGTCGGCGAGGGAGCGAGAGAAGAGAGGAAAAAAAAATAATACCTATCGTATTGACAAAAGCACGGATATAACGGAAGCCCATCCATATCTGCGTCAGCTTTAAACGCGATTGATACGGGCACGGCTGTGTTCGTGTATCGGGGGATACACTCGTGCTTTCGTCAGTGCGGCCACTGTACTACAGAGAGATTCATTATTTTTAATTAAACAAAACAATAATACGCTTATTAATTGATTAATTAAACATCACGTATGCATTACGCTGTGTTCCATCAACGGTGCCGTCAGTTAATCCACCCTTCGACCCTTTGGACGCTTGGCGCTTATTACGCCGACTTTTACCCAGGGGTTTTGCAGAAACGACCGGATGGGGGTGGGAGGAGAAAAAAAAATTGTGTCTACGTATCGTTCCGTTTATTCGGAGAAGGGCAGATCTGAATCGTCGAGTGGATTCCGATGATCAACGTTCCTACGGATGGGATAACGGCGGTGTTTTCAAAGTTGAGGGTAATTTTGCAGGGTCACGGGGATCGAGCGGCTTGGTCGGGGATTTAATAGAAATTTCAACTCTTGCGTTGACGTTTAACAGGTGATCGTGGATGTGCGCGATGATTTCATTTAACGGGGAGAGAATGAAGAGATAGAGGTGAGACCAAATGATTTTGCAGCTAGATTGCGAATAGAATTGAAGTTTAAAGTCACTGGTTTCACCATTGATAAAAGTCACTATACTGTTTTTAAAAGTAAGGGTTGTAAGTAATCAAAATAACGCATCGGCTATCATCGATCTGGAATCCTTTTCGACTACGTCTCTCAAAAGCTCTGAAAGCTTTTAAACTCACAAATATCGAAACCCCTGGGAAAAAAGCGCGATTCCAACGAAACAGCTGCAAAGCAACGTTTAAAAAAGAGATTAATTTGTTACATCCACCAGACGGTGTAACGTCGGTGAAAATACAAAAAGGACAGATTTCCGCACGAATTACAATCTAATTCGAAAGCATAGGTATTATTTCAAAAAAATACCCGGCCACACATGAACAAACACGTACGTACGTACCTACATACACGTGGCCTTTGCGCAAGGCAATTTTCAAACGTACAACCGTGCAGAACGCGCGAAGTGCATAAACTTCCTGACGCACAGCGAAGGTACAAAACCACGCAAGTTGCGGTGGCGAATGCGATATAAAACGCCTTTGTCTTGCAAAAACCCGCAGACGTATATCATGCGAGGCCATGCCGCGGGCATTGTTTCACTCTCGCATAATTACTGCGAGTCACGTTTTAAAGTTGAATTTCACCTAAATAAAGCTTAATGTTATTATCGCGGGTACCGTCGAGGCGGTCGGCGTTGCCATTATGAGCCGGTTATAGTCTCAAATATCATTACACCGCGTGATCGTTGTGACGATATTAAGGTGAAACGACGGTTTTTTCTACTGTGTCCTGGTAGTCGGCCGACTGCGCCATGATCGGCGTTAATTAGATGCACGGCGTTAACACACCCAGCCTCGGCCAGCGTTGTGCACTTGACATTAAACTTTGTCAGAGCTCCTCCACTTAAACTCGGGACAATGGTATAAACCGTTGAAACGTCCCTGCATACGTGTGTGATGCATATGTATAATGTAACATTTCAAAAGTAATTTTTTCATCTCAAGCATCTTTGCGCCCACGCGATCGCTTTAAGAGCATTAATTCTCCGGGCAAAATTACTTTTCTCCTGGCAAGTAATGAGGAAATTCTGCAAAGCGTTTCGCCTAACGAAGCGGGAAACGGGCGAGCGTATTTTTACTCTTTGTCTTATTCCTATCCACCTTTAATCTTTTGCCTTTAGTTTAACATTTCATTTCTATAATTGCGAATCAGAGACACCGCGAACGCGACCGTCGGCAGTGGCGCGATCAGTTTAGCCGGGTCGTTTTTGTCAAAGAAATTAATGTACTATTTTACTTACATACAATTCTACGCTTTCAATTTACATCTTTCCCGCTAAACATTACACTTTGCTACATTCATTTCTGAACAAATCCCTACCATCAGAATCTCCACAAGATTACAAATATTTCAAACACACCGCATCCTTCCTCCGTCACTGTAAGTCATGCACTTAAAAAGGTTGACCATTCACCCAATCATTTCTTTCTCTCGCGCATAATTGCATCATTAGCCGACGATAATGAACGTCGATTCCGCGTATCGCTAAATAATGGCTTTCCGCATTGATCCTTCATTGGCCCGCCTAGACAGCGTCGCGTTATTGCTAGGCAATATCCCTAATGCGGTGTCAATTCATAAATATCCATATATCCGTATAATACGTTACACCGATGAAATGACGACTATCAATGATCGGATGCATAACAGCAATTCGACGTTACGCGGGTAGCGCATAAACGCGTCGCACCGAACCACCGCGGAACGTTCGACGTCCAGTAATTACGCGTTATGCGTTCACCCTCTCCCGTTCTCTTTCTACCCACTGATTTACCACCCTTGCTACTTTTGCCCGATGGCAGGGGGAAAAAATTAGACGCCATTCGTTCGTAGACACGAGCGTGGCAAATTTGTTTATCGGCATACGAGCGTCGGGCATTAATACACGGGGCGTCAGCGATAACCATTCTCAATATCCATAATTATTATCAGTCGCGGGAGCTGTTGGCAGCCCCGGCGCAACCACGTGACTCGTTCCCGTCGAAATAAAATGACAACGTTCATTTGCAAATGCGCGAAAGTGCATTATTTTTATTGGGTTTGTTAGTAGCCGAATCCTCGTCGGTGTACTGGCTTTTTGCGTATGCACTTCGTCTCTTTCACTCTTCCTCCCTCTACATCTCTCTCGCACCCTTCGTCGCTCCCAACGTCCACGCACGTTCGCGCCCTTGTAGATCGATGTGTAAGTACTTAAGGTGTACGTGTGTGCACGAGTGTGAACGTGTGTGCACCAGTGTGAACGTGTTTGAGAGAATAGAGGGATAGGGATAACGTGTGCGCACGCGAGCATACGCGTCAGGTTCGTTCTACAACGGAACGGTGTGAGCCGGCTAAAGGGAGTGTGACAGATTCACTGGGGGCATAGCGGGCTTGCCGATGGATTTTTTTTATTCGGCCAGGAGAAAAAGTGCGCCGATGTTTGGCAACGATCCTGCCGCGGACGAATCGATGCGACGTGTCGTTTGATTCTGTTTTAATTTACGGCGGAAACGTCTCGCTCGTTTGCGAATTGCTTTTCCGAGATTTTTCGAAATTGGGTGGTCGCGCTTGTAAGATCGATCTTTTATTCGTTTACGTTTCATGCGCATGATGTAAATGTCGATAATTAACACGTTCGCTGCGGCGTGTCTCGTATTCGAGCCGGGCAATTTATTTTTATGGGATCGTCTCGTGTATGATACACGACGGTATTTGTTTTAAATTGTAATTTTATCCAGGATAGTCTATTTGAGAATCTTTTTTATGGTGGTAGTTGACACTAGGTCTATCAATGGGTAATTCAATATATTTAAAAGTACCAAATAGATACGTTAGAAAAATAGAAGGGAGAAGCAAGAAACTTGATCGATTTAATCACTTGCTGTCTACAATAGTCGAAAATCGGCGAAGAAATGCCGATAGAAACTTTAAGAATATTTAGAGAAAGCTCTAAGCAAGTTTTGACCACCTTGATGGATCTGGTATTAACGTATTAACCCCTTGCCAGACGATGTCTTTTGTGACTGCAATAATTCAGAATTAGATTGGTAAAATAAAAATTGCTCAGTGATTCCTGCTATATCGTATAATCTAACGTAATATTAATATCATAGAAGTAACTCTATCGTGTCGCGTCTCACTGTTATATTCAATTTTATAGCTTTTGCAAAGCTTAAAAATTTCCCGTCCAATTTATCGCATCACAAGTATCACTCGTTACTGCAACGGGTTAACACTATTCCTACCACGACCGGTCAAATGACCGTTTTTAAAATTTCGATTAGAATTTCCTATATACAACGTAATTGAATCGCCTTTAAACTTCACAACTTTTCCTCAAATATACGTGTAATAAATTCACATTATAATACATTTTCCAATATTCACTTCTTTTTTTACTGTTCATTTTCTGGGAAAAAATTATCATTTGACAAATTCACCGGTTGCGGTAGGAAAAGGTGTACGTGAAGTGTCGGTAGGAATAGTGTTAATGGCTGCCTATATAAGAACTCATTAATTACATCTTTCATAGCACAATGACAAATTGAAGAATAGATCTTATTTTTTACGACCCAACAGTGCAATCCATTCCTAAATTCCATTTAGTCAACCATCACCCAAGCAACAAGCCACCTAATAGCGATTACACTTCGCGTTAAAACTTATCGTCAGAATCAGGAAACGAAACTAAAAATTCGCAGAACCGGCCAATTCGCGAGCTGCGATCCGCAGAAGAGGGTTAATAAAGGAACAGAGGACGTGAAAAACCGCGGGACCGGTTGAACGTCTCTTGCGCCGAGACGATACCAATGGTACACGAGTTTCCGGTGAATCCGGGCGCCGGTAGTCTCGGCGTTTCGAGAAGTCCGCCGTTTTTTGCGGATTATCCTGGCCGACGTGGCTCGCCGCCGACGAGGGTTGAAAGAGAGAGAGAGAAAGTCGGCGAGAAAGAGAGAAATCCAGGGCGAAAGAGAGAAAGCCAGCGAGAGACAGAGAGAAAGGATAGTCGGGGAGTGAGTAGAGAGAAAAAAAAAGCGCAGCGCGAGCGTAAAATCAGCGTAGCCCACCACTTTTCGGCTCCGGTATGCAAATCGTGCCATGGCGTAACGCGCCGACGATTACAGCCGGATGTGCGCGAGGCACGCGTGCACCAAAACCGTCGTGCACCGGGGATCGGGCGGCGGGGGAGGGAAAAAAAAGGAGTGGAAAGGAAACAAAAAAGGCGCTTTACCCCGGCGCTCTCCCTTCTACTGTGGAATGAAAAAAAAAAAGTCGCGAATGTTGTAAAAATCCGGGACCGCCAATCGGGAGCATTGTGTCCACCCGGCGAACAATACCGACGGCGTACGGGTGACTGCCGCATTTTCGTGCGAATTGGCCGGTATTGTTGGATTTTTCAAATTGTATTTTTGCGACACGCACGAGCAGAAATTGCCTGTCGTAGTTGAGTCCTTTACCGGCCGAGCCCGGTATGCTCTTTTCTACGTTCGAGTCTACTCTCCTTTTTTTTTTTTGTTCACTTTCCTATTGCGAGAACGGGTCGCCGCCTGCGGCTGCAGTTGCGGCCAGACCGAGGACCTTCCGATGCGCGAAATATGACTCACGATTCTGCGGGCTTCGAGTGTACGCGCTGCGTGCCCCCTGGATAAAGTTCAAATCGCTGTGAGCGGCGTTGATTTGTACTTTGAATGAATCTTTGAATAGGACTTTGAATAGATTTCTAAACTGTTGGCGCTTTCCGGCAGTTTCGAGATTTTTTTCGTTTCATTCTTCCGCCTCTGTGGATACGCGTTGGTATTGGTCAGATTCACAAAAATCTGACAGGCTTCGTTAACCTTGCGAAATACCAAGAAGCTTAGGTTGGACTTTTTGCTTTTAACCCCTTGCCTTACGATTTGTATTTTTACAGCGTCTGTAATACCCCAGAATTAATTGCAGAAATACAAATTTCTCTCTGATCTTTAACATTTGGCACAACTGACTGCAATATTGATATTATAGAAATGATTTTACCGTTTCGTGATCGACTGATATTTTCAATTTAATAGGTATTGGAAAACTTCAAAATTTCGTATTCCATTTATCGAGTCATGTGTGTCACACGTTATTGTAAGCTAAGGGGTTAATTAGACAGTAAATTGTCAAACGGTCAATTGTTAGGCAAGAATGGAGTCTTCTTTAACACTAGATTTGCGGGCGCGAAATCTGCTACATTGCAATAGATTAAATAAGGACTACGGAAAAAGAGGGATCAAGTGGCAAAGATGATAATTTGTTAAGTCATTATTGTATTATAAAATACACCTGAAATATCTACTGTTCAGCTTTTCTGTAAATTTGAGAAATGTTTATAAAACAAGTAAGAACCCGTCAGTTTGACGGGTTCCGTAAATCTAGTGTTAAATTATTACAATCGTATTTTTTCGTTTTGAGGCATGTTGCTTCGTATTCGGAAACGAAGAAGTTAAGAAAATTGGAGGTAGAATTCGATCGCTGATGCCTCATTTCCGCGAGAGAACTGTAGAGAATGGTTTTAAGCGTCGAGGAAGTGCGTGACATAATCGATAACACAACTCGAGAAGGTATTTTGTAAGACTTCAAGGGGTGCGTGAAGAATCGACGGCAAAGTGGATAACAATGTCCCGTTCACGCGAAATACAAGTATTTCACGTCGTTCGAAGAAGAACGACGTTCCGACGAGAAAAGTACTCGTCTAGTTGAATGACAATCAAAGGCTACAACAGGCTCACCCCCCAGTTTCTCGATACAAGCAGCCGCGGTACAGCCGCTTGTCTGCAGCGGGCATTCCTAGAACAGTAATCTTATTAAATTTACATATTAATCAACGGATTTTAATTATCCCCAACCCCCGGCCGGCAAGAGGGAGAAAACGAGAGAGAAAGAGCAAGACCGGGGGAGACAAGGCACAGCGAAGGAAAGGGTCGGCAGAGAGAAACGAGAGAAGAGTGTGCCCGGCTGAAGAGAGTGGAACATAGACCGAGAAGCTGAAGGTGGAAGAGTAAGGGGGTAAAATGCGATGAAGAGTGAGAGAAATGTAGAAGGAGACGACGTTGGTGCAAGTGAGGGAGAATGAGGAGAGGGAGGGGAGAGTTAGACCGAGTTGGAAAGAGAGATAGGCAGAGTGAGATAGATAGGAAGAGGGAAAGGAAGAGAGACAGCTCCACCCTTGTGCGGCGGTAGCGGTAGCGGTGGCGGAGACCGAGCCAGCTCTCGTAATTTACATTAATCCAATAATTGCATGGAGGTTTCCTAATTAGAAATTCAAATGAGGTGGTGGCAGGCAGGCACAGCCAGGCAGGGCTACCAACTCAGCAGTGGGAGAACACCATCGCCGAGCAAAGTCCGTGCACATCGGGCGATCGTACGTCGACTGGCCCTGGCCTAACACCAGTTCGGCTGATGCCGGGATGGGCGTTAAAAGCTACCGGAATTCTCGAAATTCAGATCGGATGGTCCTGTATAACGTATAGTTACCCTCGCTTAATGCTATCCACTGGATATTCAAGCTTACTTCGATTTCTTTTATTCCCCTTTGCATCTAATCGAGAAACGATCAAACTTTCAACGTATCAGGATAGTGTGCAATTTAAAATAAAAAAAAAATATCTAAAGGAATTACGACAAATTTGGTAGGACAAACGTGTCATTGAGAACTGGATGGATGAAGTATCGCGGAAAAAAAAGAAAATCGATATCGATAAATAAAGTATGCGAGTACTTTATTTCCTGATCAAAGAACCGAAAAAGGGGGCGCAGTGAAGATTCAGGCCAGTCACCGAGCGAGAGCAATTTCAGCGCAATATAACGTTGTCCATTGGTACGTCCCGGTGCGTGTGGTCCTTTTGTTGTCCCCGGAGGGATCCCTCGGCAAACCTAACACGTCCCTAATATCGTCACAGGTTCGTCCCTCCGCCGTCACCCAGGGCATATCATGGCACACGGTCGAACCGTCCCTGATAGTCCCAACGTGACCGATTAGCGGAGGTGTCAAACTGTGAGTGCAACGTGTGCATATAATTTACACGAGCTAACGCTTATCCTGAAATTCGAGGTACCACCGATCGTTTGATCAACGATAGACAACGTTTAAAAACAAACTACCTTGATAACAAGATAGAATCAAACCAAACATAATAATGGATGATGAACGATACCAGTGATCTTCGACAAATTAGCATCGGATGATTAGAGAACGTGATATTTAGTAGGCGTAATAAAGGCATATCACTTTTACGAGTGAATACTCTTCTTCGATGGAAAGAGAGAGCCCTCTGAAAGCTTTCGCGACTTTACTCGCCACGATAAAGGAATTCCTTCCCATACCAGTGATCCTCAACTTACCCTTCTATCCTTCTGCACGAAGATAATATCTTTGATACAAAAAGAAAAATCAATTTTTACGATATTACGTGAGAAAATTCGTAAAAGTTTAATAAAACAAGTGAAAATTCAAACGTAGAAGGTAAGGTCGTCTTTGAAAATTCCTGCAATCGGTGGTTCTGAGATCGTCGTTTTGATTCCGGGTCACCGAAGAGATCATCGTCTATTCCCATTGCGACAGGTCAGCCGAGTTTCGTCGAAGGAACTCCACGTGCAATTATGATAATGGCGACCGTAGTCGAGGCACCTAACCCGCGCTAACTCCGTACGTTAGTTCTGGTAGTTCTGATATCGTCTGTGTTTAAACAGCCAGGCGGTGCTGCGGCAACCGTCGTCGTCGCCGTCGCCGTCGTCGTCGTCGTCGTGGAATGGTGAAGGTGAGAGGGGAAGAGAAAACCGGGAGAAACGAAGAGGGGGCAACCTGGATGGCGGGGTACGAGGCTACGACGGCAAATCTACATAATATAACCAACTATTGTTCAAATAGACGGCGCTCCGCAGATTCAATTACCATTGTGATACAATTAATGTTGGGAATTTCATCAATTCGAGTGCCGGGCACGGCTCTTACATATGCATAGGAGAATCGAACGGGGTGCGGATTTCGTTCGCGAAGAAAGTCGATGACAAATATTATTCGAGCTGGTTGGTATCTAATCAGCCGGTATGGCCCGAGGATTGTCCCTGGAATTGTATTGTTTCTTCGTGGACGGTATCGTTTCTATTCTGGGTAATGCGAAAAGTCTCTGGTTTGGTTCTGACGTTCGTGACGGACTTTGGTTACTTTTGCGGCGAATCGAAATGATTATACGTGAAGGAATCGAAAGAATGTCTGCGCGAAAAATAGAATTTTCTTTAACACGTTCAATGCCACTGGTATTTCGTTAGTTTCTTCATTTCTAGTGAAGTGAAACTCTTTCTATTTAAATCATATATATACAAAGCAGAAACTTTAAAGACAAAAAGAGATATATAGACAGCAGGACTTTACCCTTTTGAGACCTTCGCGTAAATATTGACTAAATTAACAAATTGGTAAATATTACAATTTAAAAGTCATGTGAAATTTTATTGAATTCAGTAGCGCCGGTCTCCGGTGACCCCCATGACGTTGAACGTGTTAACCCCTTGCCCCACACTTTCTTCTGTGACGGCCTCCGCAATAATTGAAAATTAAATTGCTTTAATAAAAATATATTAATGATTCCTGATATATTTTTGAATTTAACGCAATATTAACCCTTTGCGGACGGAGACTTTCTTGAGTGTTAAGAGATAAACATTTATTTGGCGATCAAAAACTACTTTTTTATCAGAAAGTTCGAGTATTAATGTATCCGAATTATACATTACTATTTGCACAATCATATTTCAACGATTATATTTCAATTTTTCAATTCTAATCGTGTATAAATGCCTCGATAAACTATAATCAGATTTTTTCTCAGGCCGCATATATGCGTCAGTAGCCCTCAAAGGGTTAATAACATAGAAATAATGTCATCGTGTCGTATTCCACTCATATTTTCAATTTGATAATTTTTGAGAACCTTCAAAATTTCCTGTCCCATCAACCGCAGCACGAGTGTCACTCGTTGCTGTAGGGTAAAGGGTTAATAATCTTAGACAGCCTCAAGCGAGTACACAAAGACTTCTATTTTGTTTGCAGCTTTTCAATCAATCTTTTTCAAATTACAAGATTTTTTCTTCGACTTTTTGTAATCTAAATCCGTAAGAGTCACTCGTAAAAAAAACTTAATATACAATAAACTACATCATCGTTGAATAGCTCAGCAATCCTCAAAACTTTCGAAAGCAAGCACATTTCTCCGGAATTCAAAACTGCAGATTTCAAGCGCAATTACCAAAACCCAAAAAGCAAATGAAATCTATGTGAAAAATTCTCATTATTCCCTCCCACTCTCAAGCATTTAAAACATCATCCCGAAATTGCAACTGTAAAATCTCCAGTTCAATACTCGACGATTATACCGTCGCATTCTCTCGGCACACACCTGAACCTGAAATCACGATCAAGGTCCGGCCTGGTCGTTATTACGCAAAAATGATAACGACGCGTTATTCAATTAGATTATTTTCATGGGACGCGTAGTAATTTCATTGCGTGCGTCGGGGAAAGCGGGCGGAAAGAGAGGGTTGAATTGGCGGGCTGGTCGCCGGAGGCGGGGCGGTGTAGGTGGCACATCATTGCTGGACGTTAATCGGTGATATCGTTGCCCGAATTAAGTGGTATATCGAGAGCTTTTAGAATTAATCGTAAACCAACCGCGGGCTGAAAACAGATCGTCCGTATCACGGGGCTCATTTTGCAGAATGGCGGGAAACTGAGAGCCACTGGCTCGCGTGCGGCTATCCATATAAATTCTAATTCCGCAATCAGCGGTATCCAAGATAGTTCTAGGCCGATCCTAGCCCACTAATTCCAACTACCTAACAGCGCGCCCTACCTTCTTATATTTACCCGACAGTTCATAATAGCCATAATCAACGGTTATACCAATCCCACGATAATAATTACCGAACCTGAAACTTTCACTGCTGTGTGCACCGACCGGCGTGCGCGAACTCGTGTCTCGTGCGGCTAATTCGCCCGCACACGCGTCGCCACCCTCTACCTCCTGGGTGATTAAATTTCATTTCCACGTGGAGAAAGAAGACGCGGACCTACGTATGTACGTATCTACCTCCACGTATGTGTTTACGTGCATACGTATCTGCATACCTGTAGGTGTGCAAGGCAGACGGCTACTTCGAAGGGAGAAGGTTATTAACTTCGCCAACTATCGATCATCTTACCGAATTTCTTATTCGTCAAAATGACTCTCGATACGTACGAACCGTCGACACCGATTACCAACAGTGTTGCCAGTCAGAAGCTGAAAAACAAATTGTCGCTCGGGTGGAAAATAACCGCGATTAAAGTCGCGGCAGGAAAGCAAGGAAAAAAGAAATATCCGAGACACGCGACCGACGGGTAATCGAGGAAAATAAAAAGTACGATAGGGAATCGTGCACGATCGTACGAAAGTCATTCGTACCTCTGCAGGATCTCGACGACCGGAGACCTTGAATTATCGAAAATAGGATGGATCGATCGGAGTCGAAGCCAGGCAAGTTTATCGCGGACTCGGCGGTAGCGAAGGGAGCAATTTTCACCCCTTCGTCTCTGCCTCCCTTCCTACCTTCACCCTTCCTCTCTTCAACCACCCCTTGCCCTACCACCCGGCTAGTCTCCTAGAATAATCGATCGTATAATTATCGTGATGTACCTGCTAATGCCGCGAAAATCAGCCCCTCGCAACGTCCGTCGTACCGAGCAGACGGCGGGTTAAGCGTCGGTAGTAGGAGCACATGGTAATTATATCACCGACTAATGGATATAGTTAATTGCTAATTATGAGGCCTGCCGAATGATCGATAGTACCGTGAGGCATCGCGGACCATCCCCGATCGTTGGTCGGAAACGACAGGCAAGGGCCGGAGGAGGATTACCAAGAGTGTCATTCTGGCCTGCGTTCGAACTACCCCTAAGCCTATCCTGTTCGTTCTCTCTGTGTAAATTAGGGTAACGTTAACCGGTGATCGATAATCGCAATTGATAAACGATCCGACAGATTTCAACGTAGCCAGAGGTATCGTCGATTTCCACGTACGAATGTTTCGCGACACGACGTCTAGATTTATCGCGATCTTTTTCTTAGATAATAGCAGCTGTCGGGTGAAATTACGTAAAGCGTAAGCAATTATCTAAATTGTTACAGGAGTTATGGAATTCTTCGACGTCGTCCGAAATTACCGGAAGACGGTTTCATCGATTGTAACCACGAGTGTCCTCATGAGTTTAAATAGAGAATGAGACAGCTTTGCCGTAACTTTAGACGATGGACATTTTCACTCGTCGGTTTCTTCTGTTCGAAACTTCGTCAACATATTACGGCTCTTTTTTCGTAAAAACTTTTCCTACTAATAGTTAACCCTTTGCGGACGGAGACTTTTTTTTGCATATTGAGAGATAATCATTTATTTGGCGTTCAAGAACTACCTTTTTATCAGAAAGTCAGAGTGTTGATGTATAGAAGTTATAAATTACTATTTGTGTAATCATATTTCAACGGTTACATTTCAAATTTTCAAGTCTAACCGTGTATACATGCACCGATAAACTATAATAAGATTTTTTCTCAGGCCGCATATATGCGTCCGTCGTCCTCAAAGGGTTAAAGGGTTTCTGTCTTCGTCTTTTCACAGCTATATTTATCGGTCGACGGTAAAACAACGCTTTCAGACATTTCACCCCGATGCTCCTGCATCTATCTGTGGGACTTCCAGCTTGCAGGACTATACATTCGACTCTTTATTCCGTCTCCATAGCAATACTAATTTACATCAGCGTATCATTAATTTCCTACAATCTCACTCTGTCTCAAAATGTCTCATGTATCTCCTTCCATGCACGATCCAATCAGCCAGTCTGACCGTTCAGCAATTAGTTCCGAAAATACATGCGAGAGGTGGCGCGCTTCACTTTGACCAATCAGACCCGCATTCCTTTCGCATTCCTCGCACGGGACATCTTTCCAGCACCGCACGATACAATGCCGGTATGAAATTAAGCAGCGAAACGTAGACGGAACATGATTACCGGTAAACGTTTACAAAACGAGACCTTTGGCGAGCCGAGATGACGGTGTGCCGGGGTTCGCGCGATTTCGCAGAATCGCGTGCGCACCCCCGTCGCAAAGTAAGTTGCCGCCGACTAGGTGAAAACGTCAAAGAGCGGAATAATGTTAGCCTCCTTCCTAAGAGGGACTTTATTAGATCGGCCTATAGTCGCGGCGGCGTTGATGCAAAATCCCGGCAAAGTGTCGCGCGACTCTTCGTACCTGGTCCCTTTTACGTCGAGATACGGGAAAAAGGGCTGACTGGATGGGATGAGTGGCACAACTGCCAACGGCTAAAGAGAAACGCGAGCGAAGGCGCGTTGAAATTCTCGGGGTTGCCAAAAATCAAAGAGATGGAAATTAACTCGCTCGAGAGTCTGCCGAGATTAGCTAATACGATTCTCGGGTACGAAGGACGCGGCTTAAGAATAATTATTTGCGCTCGGGTATCGCGTGCTGGGCTCTCTAAGCGCGGGTAATGGCTGTTGTATGCGGATATTTAAATACATGCTTGGTAAATTATTTATTTGTATCTGGGTTACTGGTTAACATTTAATCGAATAATTGCGCAATGTTTGGCATGTGCAACGTGGGACTGTTGCATTTTGCTGTTAGGTGTATTTGCGGTGTCGGGGAAGGTTCTCGATCGTAAGGAGAATCTTTATGCAACGAGGAACGATAAAAGAAGAATTATTCATCTTTACGGTGAGTTGAGGCGAGTAGATTTGTAAGAAAACTTAGAAAGTACTCCGTACAATATGGTGTTTTTCTACTGAAAAAAATAGCCAGGAGATAATTTAATGAAGCTGTTATTCTATTACATCGTGCTATTAGCATATATACATTTATGGAAGCAGCGAATGCTATTTGATTCGCAGAAGAATCTTCTTTCATTGTGTTATAATAAAAGAAATGTAATTACTCGCTTCTAAAGTAACTTGAAACTAGAATCGTAAAAAATCTTGGAAAGTATTGTTTACGATACGACACGGTCTCTTTCCACTGAAATAGCAGTCAGTAGATAATATATTGAAACTGTTATTGGGCCGATAAGTTATGGCACAATGAAAAGTATAATACAAGCGAATTAATCCGTCCGTAGCTGGCTGATGTTTTGAACGTTAAAGGAAAATTGATTCGACATTGGTAGTTTTGCTTGGCAACCTTGGCGATGATAATGGAGAAACCTCGGTACCGATTAACCTTTTTCCTCGCGAACTATATTGACCAGTACCTACTTATGTCCATTCTGTCGACTGGTGTCTGCGTATATAACGCAACAGGAATAATCGTCTTAGCAGAGAACCAAGAACGTTGTAGTATCGTTGGAACATCTAGAATTACGCTCATTAACACCGCGGCATCTGCTAATGATCTTACTAGGCTCCGGATTGTGTAACTCAAGGACTGCGCGGAAATCGGTCGCCGGGTATAATAAGCCTTCTTGGAATAATGTTATTCCTTATGTGAATTAACTGCAATTAATTTTATTCAGCCGCAAAACACTAAGCATTAACGATTGCGAAGGAAATATTCCTCGGTAGGATATCGAGGGGTTCTCCGTCTTTCTTCCTCTCCGTCTTTTCTCAAGTGGGATACAGAGTTCCATTGAATCATGGCGTTCGCTTAATGATTTTGTTATGATATTATCCGGACCCACGAAGGAGAATATTCAACGCAAGAAAATATTATTAAGCATCGGGCAAGAGTACAATGAAGGGGATCCAGCCGGCAATGAAAATACATAGTGCATTCAGCGAGCGAGGACTCTTCTTGCGCTGTTCGTATGATTAAGCGCATTGATTCTATCTTTAACATGGCATACGGTTAACTTGAACTTACAATTTAACGAATGAAGATGCCATTATCAAAAGAAATGTCAAGTGCCGTGTCGGAACATTCTCTGTGGATTAACTCACTCCCATGCATCTCCATTGCGCCGGTTCCCGGCTTTCGTCGTCATTGCCACGCATCCGAGTCCGTCCACGAGATTGACCGGATTTACCAGAGTAATAATAATTTATTCTCCCCCTTCTCTGTCGTCTCTGAACGACGAACGAACGACAAGTGGATCTCTTAACATGTGTCGAGTGGTCGCCCGCGCTGATGATTTCTTAGAACCGTGTCTTCACGGCGGTTGACTCGAACTTGCCGAGGAAAACGTCAGCACGTAATTACCGTAACGATCCTCACGAACGACCGTAGGAACAATACTTATCTCCGTAAACAGTTGTTCGCCATGATTATATGTGTTTCGTTGAATCTTTCGGGTATTCTACAACAAACATCCTCTTGGATGTGTATAATTACTTGTATGAAATTACGCCATCGACCGTAATATACAGTTGCGGACAAAAGTTTTGCGAACGATATCGAATTTTGTGTTGCATGCTATTTCACGTTATTTTATTTGGAATTATTAAAAAATCTAATTATGTACATCGGTAGAAATTTTAATGATCTATAAAAATTCACTGAAAGCATCTTTATAAAAACTATGTTTATTTCCTTATATTTCAATTTTCATATTTATCTAAATATAGCCCGATAAAAGTTTTCGAACGATTTATTAATATTTAGTTGATTTTCAGTTATTATCAATAATAGTTTGATATCTTCTTGGCATACTTTTGATTAGTATTTGGAGGTACAATTGTGATAAAGAATTCCAAATCTGGCAAATCTGTAAATTCCAATCTTTGCAAATGAATTATCGTTCTACCTTTAGATTTGCTATGGGGTTAAGATATGGGGTTAAGTTAAGATCATGCAGGCCAATGCGAAACATTAACTTTTTTATATTGCAGTCCGAATTATTTTCTCAAGTTTGTAGCGAGCTAAGCGAAATTAATTGTACAACATTTTTTATCGTCGATTATTCCCTTTTTTTAATGACATCAGTAACTATAGGTACTGACGGATCCTTAGGTGATATTACAAAGTCATTATGAATTTGAAAAGTCGATATTAACACTAGAACTACCAAACCAGTTAAAATGACTGGTACACAATTTTTCCCAAAAATTCTCCAAGTTTATAGAAGAGTCTTAGAATAAATATCCTGCGACTATCTTAAAAAACATAAATCACTGAACTGCTTATCTTTTCCGCCTCTTGATTCCTCCTTTTTCAAAGTACTTATTTAATATTTCGAAATATAATAACTTTAACGCCGGTAGTTCTAGTGTTAAATCGTTAGAAAATAAAATGAAGTGAAAAAGAATATCGGGTGTAATTCGACAAAGGACTGCAAAGGGCTAATACGACGTAGGGGGCTAAAACCATGCCACGAAAACAACAATATTGTCCCCACCAAATTTCACAGTACTTTTTCTGTTTCCATTATGCTTCTGGGAGATGCGAAACTGTTATTGATAATAAGGAACCACCGGCTAAATCGCTCGGAAACTTCTGTCCGCAACTGTAGTATCCCATGGTCGTAGAATTTCGAAAAAAAAATTACTGGTTCTAAAAGTCTACCGTTCTTTTGCAATTCCAACATTACTAAAGTTTCTCACCTCGCCGTTAGATCGAAGCTCTACCTGGCTCTCTTAAAATTTCCAGCGCACTGTAAAATGCTGGACGCGCAACTCCTTAAAACCTTTCTCTCTCCGTCAACAGCAGAGGCGTCGATACAAAGCGCGTTACATAATTACTCTGACAAACGGAAAGCAGGAATGTTTAATAAAGTATGGAAAACTTGGCGAAAAAGACGGGAGGAATGAGACGGGGGTGGAGAAGCCAAAAGGGGAAGCTTTCGAGGGAAGGAAAAAGAAGAGCAATGACTGCTCGACACTTCGTACAGGACCGAGGCCACGGTCGGTTTAATTAAGTTGCGCGAGCTGGCAGAAGTTTCGTCGGGTTTGTTTCGAGGTGGTAGAGATGGCAGTGTACAGCGACACAAATAAATTTTCCCGGAATGGCATTGTCTTTGAGGTCGACACATTTGCGGAATAATACTCGATAACTCGGGGGCCGAGGAGAAGTTATATTAGGACGGCTTAATTAACCCCCTACCATACCCCTGCCCCCACCAATTCTATCACCCTACTTCCTGCACCCCTTCTCTTTGCCTCTCTCTCTTTCTCTCTCTCTCCCTACCACTCTCAACCTTTCTCCCTTCCCCTCTTCGCGTTCTCGTAACTGCGCCAAACCCTTTTCCAGGACCGATATAGATATCTGCTTCGACTCATTATGGATTCCTTATTACGGGAATAGATTAACGGATTAAATCTTAACCGACGACAGAACGGCGAACGGCACGGTGGAGGGTGAAAAAAGGGGAGAAAGAAGTCCGATGTCTTTTATAGGCAGCGTCGGAACGACGTTTCACTGTCATTGGTTCTCTACGACTAGAAAAACGGGTCAATAATCGCCTCGTAAAGAATCCCATTATCCGCGATGACGACAGCCATTTCGCCAGAATCATTTGCAATCGTTAACATTCGTTTAACGCCTAGCCTGCTTTCTGTCTTTGAAACTCACGGACACTTCGCTCCTCGACCGGCTGAAGAAGACACGATTTACATTCTGTTTATCAAAATCATAAAGCAAGTAGCTTGTCCTAAACTTTTGCCAGCTACTTTCAAAAGATTGCTGCACCACCTCGAAGAAGTGCAAACATAAAAAGAAAAACCACCCTATGAAATATTAAGTCTGTCCTCGGACGTTCAACGATTCATTAGAAGCAACCAACAAACCAACGGTAATTCCAGTCGTCGAAAGGTTAGCAGTCGTCCTTCAATCATCATCAGACATTGCGATCATCCAAGTTCCAAGTCTTCCGTAATTATTCTTCCCAAACGCTTCAACCCCAGATCCACGTCAGATCCGTGAATCGTCACAGAAGACCAATGATATTAACCGCCTCAGGGTGCCCCTTATGTACACACCGTTAATCCCATGCGCTTCAAGGCGATCAGGCCCAAACCCGCGGGCATTCGAAGGAAAAGGAATCCCGCCGCGGGTGGAAATTAATACGTTCATGGCTAACGGAGGCGTTCGATCGAACGTAACAGTTTCCCGATCCTGGCAGTCCTTCCGCTGACCTCGTAAAGTCGAATCGGTAATACGGAACACTATTTATTCCCGAAGTTTCGAAGGCTCGGGCGAGCCGAAAGCAGCTCACTTCGAGGTAATTACGAGGATTCGCCATCCTTCTCGGTAGCACCGGCGCCCCGGTTATTCCCGTCTCTCTTTCTTCCACGGCGCAAAGTATACCTCCGTCTCCGTTGCGCCCGCCGATTCTATCGGGCATAATTACCTTTCGCTGTCCCTCTCGGATAATCATTGTAACACCTAAGCACCCTACCTAACCTACCGGAGCCTAGCCAGCGTTTCCAGCGTTATTCCCCATCGATCGACCGCCCTGACGACGATTTCCGTGCTACGACGTGGTCATTGCCGTACGACTAGATCGTTTCGCTAACGATTACAGTGTCACTCGGGGACACTCGGATTATCGCTATTTCAACCTGCATCCTAGCAAGCCGACGCACCTATCGATTGCTTCTCAGATTTTCTGTCTTGTTGGAGATATGTACGTGCATGGTGCTGACGATGGACGAGGTATGGATGTCGTTCTTCTTTTTATTTATCTATCGGTGGTGTCGATTCTACATTGTTATTGGAAAATTGAGCGTCGGACTGTTCACGTTGTTGCTGTGTAATTTGGGTATTTGTAGACGGATCATCGGGGTGGACACTTTGGACGATCTCGGAGTTTTCGATAAATGTCGATGTCGAGGGTCTTGTTAATGGTTCTTTTGTTTGCTGCGCTGTTAGATTTAATGGAAGGGTGGCATTCTTTCTTTCTAGCTTCTTTGTTTTTGTATTTTTTGGATACGATTGATGTGGTCGTTTCGATTAAGAGTTACGGATGTAGGAAGGTGTCAAGACATCGAAGGCGTACAAGTTAATACACGATTATAAACCACAAGTCATCACAGAGACTACTATATTTTTCTTGCTTTGTTGCTCTGTAGTTCGTCTGTAACTATTATGTTCATTTTGTGAATTTTCGTTAGAGGAAATCGTTGTAGGAATTCGCGTTAGAGGAAATCGTGCTGTACAGGAATTTTTCTCGTAAAACGCACATAATTCAAAGTAACATTTCAAATCATTATTGCTACGCGAATTTTTATTCTCTGCGTTTTATCAAATAGGGCAGCATTTTTGGAAATAATTGACATATATAGGAAGTTGATTGAAATAACATATTATCAACACTAGAACCACCAAGGCAGTCAATACGACTGGTTGCTTATTTTTTATAAAAATTGTTCAAGGTTATAGTGGAGCCATAGAGTACATATATTCTACGTCCATCTGATAAAACATACATTACTGAATTAATTATCTTTTCCACCTTTTAATTCCTCTTCTTCTAAAGTACTTACTTAATAAATTCAAACATAATAGATTTAACGCCGGTAGTTCTAGTATTAATGTGTAAGAAAAATTTGTTATTTCATTGAATTTTATTTCTATACAAGACAACGATAAATCATCAGTAGCCGGTGACGATGAATAAACCATCTAATGCTCAACAAAAGGGGATTTAATTCTTAAATCAGGTAATTCCTGTTTTATTACCTGTCGCCTTGGAAAATGGCGTTATGTGAAAACAGTAGGTGCAATATCTTTCTCGCGTTATACGAGAGTCTACTGTACATTCACAGAGACAAATGGACCATTTTTCCAAGAAAAATCCCAACATTCAAGAATAAGAACAACCGATTTCCGCAAGAACACTGCCCAACAGTTGTCCACGTTCATCCAACGCGATATCGAGGCCCGTTAATACACGACCGGCGTATTTGACCCACTGTCAAGTAACGATAAACATTGTTACGCAGGATCGATGACTTTTCGGCGGACGGATCGAGAGCTCGTGCCGATCCCTGTGAAGTTTTATCGATCCCTATTCAATGAGGATAGGAGGCACAGCACGCGCGACGCATTAAATCATTGAAATTTATGCAGCCGGGCCCACTACGCGCAGTATCTTTCACTTTTCATTACGGGATCATTTGTCATGCGTCCGTAGATCCCTTATCACTTGGCGATCATAAACAACCGAGGCATAAATTTCAACTTTCGCGCATAACCTGACGCAAAGCATCGACCGGACTCGGTAAATTTATTACTTCAAAACGCACAGAGAGATCGGCATACGTTTGCCCTCTATATGACAAACTTCTATTCTGTCTCCTGTTGCGATAGTCATCGAGCGTTGCACCGATTAGTCGCCGGTGAGCTCGAAATTCTTCCTCCCGTCGATTCGTACACATCGTACGTTCTACCCTGATTCGATTTTACCCTCGGAAAAGATCGCTTAACTCGATCCGTGACAAATGACGTCTGCCGTATCGACGATGGAATCGCGGTGAATAAAGATGCGTCCCGGGACTTAACGATACTCGCGGCGTTCCTTGGCATTCTGAAGTACCATTTAACGGAAACCAAGGGCAATGCAATGCGATTGTGTTACGATGAGACGATGGAAATGGATTTGTATTACTTAATTGATCGAAGAAATTGTATGCACTTACATGGTTCGTATACTGGGAAGGGATTTTTGGTTGTTTAGCATTTTTTTAGATTTGTGTTATGGTGGTTTTGCCTAAGAATTACTGTTTTAGGTTGGTTCCGAACCATTGGGGTGGTGGAGTCGTAATTGACACGTTGAACGCCACCGGTATTTCGCTGGTTTCATCCTTTTTTCTAAAGTGAAACTTTTTCTGTTAAAATCACATCTTTATACAACGAAAATCTTAAAGGTACAAGTAGATATATAGTCAGCAGGACTTAGATTTTTAATGTCAGTATTTAGATGTTGAATGTATCAGAAAATTCGTAAGTATTATGATTTAAATGTGATATGAAATTTCACTGAATTTAATAACGTCGCTCGCCGGTGACCCCCATGACTTTCTACGTGTTAAGAATTTGGGAAAACCGACGGGTGACGCAAGAGGATTGAACCCAGGCCCACTAATTGCGAGTGAGCCTCTACCATCTGATCCATCATCGACTCAGTCTTTCTTTTTTTATTTAGAGTATTTGCACTTTGCGGTTTCTGTATTAGAGACGATCGGAGGACGTGATTTATCCTTTTACTGATGATAAGTTTGAGCCTTCATCTCCTTACCCTCCACATTTGTTAGTATCTTTTGCACAGTTTCAACACGTTGATTGCCATGAGGGTCACCGGTGACCGGCGTTATTAAATTCAATGAAATTTCGTCTGACTTTTAAATTGTAATATTTTCGAATTTTCTAATGCATTCAATATTTAAATATTG
The DNA here is from genome assembly GCA_963989415.1 of Cerceris ruficornis. NCBI lineage: Eukaryota > Metazoa > Arthropoda > Insecta > Hymenoptera > Crabronidae > Cerceris > Cerceris ruficornis. The sequence continues at coordinate 8,120,804 of OZ022527.1, forward strand.
GCATTGAAAGGGTAAAGTCCTGCTGCCTATAGAACTACTTGTGCCTTTAAGGTATCTGCTTTGTAAATATTTGATTTTACTAGAAAATTTTCACTTCTTTAAAAATGATGAAACTAGCGAAATATCGCTATATAAATCGCATATATAAAATATTAGATTAATATTATATATCGCATATATAAAATAGTAGAATTCGGCGAATTAGGAGAAATCTTTCCAGAATGAAACTTGCTCCGTCACTCAGAATTCGTCGATATTGTGAAAAATCCTCAAGACGTCTTATAAGAAAGGTCATTAAACTTCTCACGCAGTAAGATTCCTCCAGGACCTCGAACAGTTCAACAAAACTCTCGCACTTTACGTGCAACTCCAAATACGGATCCCTATAACTCGAAATCATAGATCTCCCTCATTAAACGTCACGAACCTTTGCCACCATTTCCCGTACAAAAGAATTCACGTAACCTAGCCGGGCAGTTTAGAAATTCGTATTGTCGAGCAAGCTTCCGTAAAAGGGTGAGGAACAGGTAGAAACGGTCTCACAAAAGGGTTTAATGCTCTAGACGAATCAGCGTCCCGCGTTCATTCACCCCGTGCCGCATAATTATGTGTCTATGCTTTATGGCAACGATGTAACGAACGCGCGGGTGCGCTTTCAGACGCTGTAAATTAAAGTTGAGAAAGTGCGCGGTACGCGAGTAGTCATCGCGCGCGCGCAAGCGCGAGCGGGTTAATTAAAGCTCATTGTAATAAAGAGCACTTTTTATTCACTTTGCCTCGTTCAGCCAGCTAGCCGGTCCGACTACCCCGGGATATTTTTATGTTTAATTATATTAGGTTTTACGAGTTCTCTCGACTGTCTTGCGTCCGGCGTAAAACATCACCGACGTAACTTTAAAACTTTAATTGTCGTCGCTCCTCGTGGCTTATCCTGCGCCATAAAAACCGTGGACGCCGGTTTCGGGTGATCCTTGAGAGACGACTTTTGCGGTGGTCCTTTTAGATACTTCGTGATTCATCCTGGTCCGTGATATTTCGCTAGCTTGAATCAATTATGGCTTCATTTGGTGCGGGTTGTGTTTACCATCGGACAGATTTCAGTGGTAAGACCGAGGTCTCTGGGGACTACGTGGTTTTGAACGTTTAACCCCTTACCATACAAGAAGAGTGACACTAGTAATGCGGTAAATTGGATAGGAAATTTCCAAATTTTGTAAAATCTATGAAATTGAAAATATCAGGGAGACGTGATACGATGAAATTATTTCTATAATATTAACACTCGAACTACCGACGTTAAATCTATTATATTTAAATACGTTAAATAAGTGCTTTGAAGCAAGGAGAATTAAGGAGTGGAAACGATGATTAATTCTGTAACTTATGTTTTATGAGATGGGCGGAGAATATCTATTCTATGACTCTCCTATATGTTTGGAGAATTTTTGGAAAAAATTGTGTACCAGTCATTTTGACTGGTTTGGTAGTTCTAGTGTGAACATCAATTCTATAATATTGATCAGTGATCAATTTCTATTTTAATTCTGAACAATTGCGGAGGCAGTCACAAAAGAATTCGTACGGCAAGGGGTTAACGATGGCTTTTTGCGTCTGAGAGTTTCTTCAGGTTATGAATCTTTGCACTAAGAGAAGGTAGGGACTCGATTGTTTATTAAACATTTAGTTTGTTCGTTTTGTATTTTTCTGGCTTCAACTGGTCATTTCGCCAAGGATCTACAATGTTAGGTCGGGTCTGAACCAATGAGGCTGTATATTTCACGTAAAAAATCTATACAATTTTCCAGAGGTGATGCGGGATTTGACCTCAGGGCCACTGATTGAATATCTTAGCCCCTATCGCCATAACCATAACAGTTCCCCTCATTCATAAGTACTTAGCAGTCAAAGTGTTTTAAAGATCATAAAGATTAAGACGCATGTAGTTTCACAACCCGTGTTTACTTCACATACGTCACACTTTCAACGATACGCAATTTTTCCCTACAGATTCTTTCCTTACATTGGAACAAAGATGTTGGATTGACCCTCTAAAAAAGAAGCTTCTCATATCCCCCCAAAATTGAGTGGACCAGGTGCAGTTGCGTTGTAAGCTGCGAGTGTCTCCACCCTCCCTCCCACCCACCCCATCTCTCGCCCCTTATCGCCCTCTCTCTCTCTCTCTCTCTCCTGGCACGGAGAGATATCAATTAGCACTACGTCCTGGGGAATTAATCTCGGGAATTAATATCGCGACGTTGCCAATTAATTTTCGTTAATTTCGAATCAGCAGTTTCCAGAGCAGTGCCAGTACGGCCCCCTAACACAAATCCCTATCGCCCGGTATTCGGGAGCGAACTGGCAAGAGGAAGAGAGACACTGATAAAGAGAGAGAGAGAGAAAGAGAGAGAGGGTGAGAGGGTGAGAAAGACAAAGGAAGAGAAACAGAGAGACAAGAAGGGAGACAAGGAGCCGATAGAGATACACTCAGGGAGACAGAGAAAGCCAAAGACACAGAGAAAGGAAGACAGACCGATACGAACACCAAGAAACCTAACAGCGCTGTGTAGACACTTCTGCGAAAGTTTCGCGAACAAGCGGGTGGCGCGTCGACCATTTCTTGCTCCATGGTTGCTCGCACGAGTTGCGTTACTTTGCGTTGCGTTTATCAAAACATACATTTAATCATTCCCGTGCATTGCCAACGGCGTCGAAAGCGGCCGCTTGGCGCGCGGCAAACTTTCAAAAATCCCGCTCGATAGGTGTTTCGCAGAAGTTCGTACGAACCGGCGATTGCTCGGTTACGTAATCGGCCGCAGAATAGACGTTCAACGGCGATATTTTATAGAGGCTTAATGAATGGTCATGATAACGTATTCGTTAGATCGGCGTACTAACATAACGCGAGCGGGGTCGCATTCGGTGTAATTTGAATTTCATGATTCGCGAATACGAAACTAATTGACATCAATACGAAAAGTCTGCGAGTTGCTTAGGTGTTGATCTAATTAACAAAAATGATTTGTGGTCCACTGGGTTGCGTGATCGCCGCAACGATAAGGATATTTATGTTAATGAAAATCTACATTTTAGCTTTCCAACTATCCTGAGACTTATTACGTCTTTGCGATATGAAATTGGATTGCGTAATCATTCCATTTCACGATATTCCCCTTGCGTGATATTTCCTTGTTTCAATAATACTCGTTCATTACATTTCCCATACTTATTTCCTTGTTCTCGCTAAATGACTTCTCTGCTTCGTTACATTCGACACTTCATTAATATCCATCCTTATTTGCGCCGTTATTTCTGAAAGTGCTATAAGCACATTTCTGGGAACCGTGTATTTAAGTTACTTTTAGCTAAACACAGGTGTCTTCTTCTTTTCGCATTTGAAAAGGCAAAGTAAATGGAATATCATATCCAAAAACTTTTGTACGAACTCTCAAATATCTCAACATAAGAAAACAGGGACTTTGTTATTATTTACAAAAGTATTCAATAAATTACAGAATTTTACATAATGGTACGTAACTGGGTTTCAAGATTATTTAAAGGATTATTTAAAGGTTGTGTAAATGGGATAAAAATATTTGAGTATGTCTTACGTTGTACGACTGGAAATTACTATGACACGAAGAAAATGGTGGCTCCCCATAAGAAAGAGACTTGACACTTTCAAACATAACGCCTCATTTGATAATACACGCCTCCTTGAGTATTTTCTCTGACAAAAAGCGATAACAAAAATTGCATTCGATCTTCCAGCACAAAGAATTCATCAAACAAATCCAAAGACGTCCCAAAGAATTGCATCGATCGGTGAAAGTTACCAAGACAATTTCAGTTTCCCGTTGCATCGTCCATGGTGCATCGGTCTCGTTGGTTTTATCAAAACACACATTTAATTATTCCGCGCATCGCCGTGGGCGCCGAAAGTGGATACGCGGTGCTCGCTTATTCCGCGCTTAATTCACACCTGGAGCCGTGACAGAGTGACTAGGGCCGCTTAAATTAAAGCGACGGATAATAAAAGCGTTAAACTCGCCGGTGAAACCCCTTCCCCGTTCTCCGCGATTCCTTTTTTTCCGCGTTTCCGCCGTGCACGGGGCAACTTGCACACCGGCACGGCAACTTGCGCCTTTGTTTTTCCCGCCCTTTTCGAGGTTTTCAAACGGCCGCGAAAAAGCTTGCGAAACACGTTCGAATGCAAGCCCGCGAATGTCGAGGGATCTTTGCTGTTTTCGAAAACCGTCGATGCCACGGGGTTTCTGTCACTTTGGCGGGAAAACTTATCCTTCTATCCCTTCGCATCTGCACTTTGCTTTATTATAAGTTTTATTGCGATGAAGGAATTCTTCTTGCGGTTTCCGGTAATATTTAGATTTGTCGAAATTGTTATTTATTTTTGTATCGGATAACGGTTCTGTTTGGTGAGTGGTCTAAAAACTAAATTTATTGATATATTTTTAACGAGAAAGGCAGTACTTCTTGATGCTATTTTATCGCATTGTCGATCTGCATTTTTAACTAGCGATCAGAGCTTGTCACCGGGCTATTTAAAACTTTCAGTGATTTTGAAAAATTCAAAGATACTAAAATTATTTCGAATGTGCAATAAAATCGGAATTAAGGGCGCGTGTTCATATAGAAGTAAATTCGATTTTCATCGTCAATATTCAAAAGATCATATCGTTTTAATCCAAGACGACAAAGTGTATTGTTCCACTTTCTGGGTTCTACAAATTCAAACGAGTACCTAGCCAATAAAAAACTACCTCATACGTCATATTAGGTAACCGAAAGTATGCAAACCATTTTTCCTAAAGTATAATTTTCTTGCATTAACATCTCTCCTTTCCTAATCAAACTTTGATCCATCTAATTACCTAATATAATCCCATATAAAATAGTATTCATAATTTACTTAACCCTTTGCGGACGGAGACTTTTTTGAGTGTTAAGAGATAATTATTTATTTGGCGACCAAAAACTATTTTTTTTATCAGAAAGTTCGAGTGTTAATGTATCCGAAATATACATTAGTATTTGCAGAATTATATTTCAACGGTTATATTTCAGTTTTTCAACTCTAATCGTGTATACATGCCTCGATAAACTATAATCAGATTTTTTCACAGGCCGCATATATGCGTCAGTAGTCCTTCAGAAATTGACACTGGAACTTTTGGCGTTAAATCTCTTATATTTAAATATATTAAAAAGTGCTTTGAAAATGGGGAATTCAGTGGTGAAAAAGATGATCGGTTTGGTAATTTATGTTTTATAAAACGAACGTAAAATATCTAGTCTATGCCTCTCCAATAAAGTTGGCGTATTTTTGGAACAAATTGTAGCAGTCATTTTGGCTGGTTTGGTAGTTCCAGTGTTAAAGAAATACGCAATTCTATTGCAGCGAATATCGTTCAGTTGATTAACTCCTCGGAAAGGAGATATACCACGGAAGCGACTCTTTTTCACCGTTGTCAAATATTGATCTTGAAATGCTCGACTCGTAAGGGGTAGCCGAAAGACAAGCCGACATGGACGAGGGTCGTTGAGCATGTCGCGCGACTTATCCAGACGACGTATTTAAATTCAGTCGAACTTTGGTGCTGTAAGTTCGCCCAGGCCGGGACTGGCTGAATTGAAAAGCTAATTCTCGGCATACAATCGGCTCGTCTCGGCGTAGGGCAAACTTTGTGAATGTGTCTCATTAACTGCTAGCGACAAGCATGCGCACGCGTAAATTCGCGCGCGCGCAAGAAAGAGAGAGAGAGAGAGAGAGAGAGAGAGAGGATGCGTGTGCGTGTGTTAAAGGTGTTTCAACCGGTGTAACCACCGCGTAATCTCTTCTATGGTCGCATACTCTCGGCGTGGATTTCAATTTAAAGTCACGCATCGCGGATGACCGTTTGCGTTGCCGGGAAAGTTCAATTATTGCTTGCTTTTGGTGATTTTTGGAGGGTTGCTTTTGATAGATGTAATCGTATTTTTGGAGGTTTAAAGTGACTGGAAGTGGATTGTTAATTAGGTGTAGGAAGTATTGGAGATATGAAATTTTGTATTTGACGTATGCGATCAGTGGGTCGCAGTTTAAACTCCAGAAACTCAGGGAAATATTTTGTAAATGATAAACCAATCTATGATATATTAATTAATTTGGTATTCATTTAAAACTATAGGCCCTGCGCCAGGCTTGCTAAACTCAAAGGCTAACGCGGGCCAAATAAACAAGGTCTAAGTTTATGTGGGCGCAAAGAAAATAAAAACTTCAATTTTTATAAAAACGTAGGTTTATTCTGAAAATAGAAAGAAACAAGTATAACCGTAAATTAATGTTTTTTTCTTGACACTTGATTTCTCTGTTTTGACGAGCCGCAAAGACAGTCGTGGGCCGCATGCGGTCCGCGAGTTTGACATGCTTGCCCTTGGCGAAATAAGCATATCAGTTCAGAGGCTAAGGTGGTAAGGAAATAATAATTCACACTTGTAATTAGGGGATCACAATTCAGAACCTCCATCACCTCTGGAAATTTTTTCGTAAATTACTAATTAATATATCACAGATTAGGTGATTCGGAACCCACCTAAAGCAATAGGTCCTAGACGAAATTACCATATCAGTTTAGAAGGTATGGCGGTTAAGAAAGCAATGATTCGGACTTGCAATCAGTGGGTTTTAGTTCAAATTTCCCAACACCTCTGGGATAAAATTCCTAAATGATTAATTAATGTATCATAGATTGGCTAATTCGGAACCTATCTAAACCGGTAGGTCCTTGACAAAATAAGCATATCGGTTCAGAGGCTATGGTGGTTAAGGAGACAATGGTTCGCACTTGCAATCAGTGGGTCCCAGTTCAAATACCCCAACACCTCTGGAATATATTTTTTAAATAATTAAATAATGTACCATAGATTGGGTGATTCGGAACCCACCTAAAACAATAGGTCCTAGACGAAATTACCATATCAGTTTAGAAGGTATGGTGGTTAAGAAAGCAATGATTCGGACTTGCAATCAGTGGGTCCCAGTTTAAATACCCCAACACCTCTATTTCCTAGATGATTAATTAATGTATCATAGATTGTTAATGCCGCAAAAGAAAACAAAAGAAATTCTTTGGATCCTCTGTTCAGATCGTAGCTTCATCCTTACAGTGGTCATCTTTCCTCTCCTTTTGTCATTTATTCCGCACGAAAGACGTAACAAAGAAAACACCACCATGGAAGTCCAATTACGTAATTATTTGGGATTTTCAGGGTTCACGCGAGAAGGGTAACGTTTAAATAATTACGAATTCTAATTAACAGGCGGAAACACGATCGTCGAATGGAAATTCACGTAGAAGGGGGTTAAGTTCGATTAGCCGGAACTCTCGCAGCTAAATTCAAAACAAGACAGAAACCCGTGAATTTCAGCGAGCCGCGCCTGATAATGGAACTTGTGCCGCTTTTATAAAACGGCCCCGGTCTTTCTTAAATAATGAGATACATTTAATCAGAGGATTAATGAGCGCCAAAGAACCGGAATGAATTATGAATGATATTTATTCCTCGAGCACCGAAGCAACTTGGGAAATGATAATGCGGATCTTCCTTCGGGGATTGTAATGGCAATAATAATAAAAGGGGAGAGGGGGGAAGTAAAAAGAATGAAAGGAGGAAAGAAAGAGGAAAGGACAATAACAGAGGCAGTAAGAAGTGCAAGAACAATAAGAAACGTGTTCGGGAAAGCCAGACTGAAGAGGGATGAGGGTGCCACGGTCGAAAGTGGGGGTGCAAAACTTCGTCTCCCGGTTCTATTTGCATAAAATCGTCGTAGTCGACGCCTCCGAAGATAATGAAATGAAACTAAACAAATAACGTGGATGCTAAACATTAATTACATTCGCCGTGGAAAGCGTAGAGTGAGATGGAGAAGCGGTGTGTAGGTGGGACTGAGATAAAGAGAAAGAGAGAAAATGTAGGAAGGGTTTCGCGAAATTAAGAGACGTCGAGAAGGGGCAAACGAAGGAACGAAAGGGCGACGAAGGAGGTGAAACGCGGACGAGAAGGTTCGAAGGGAGTGCTCCCGGGGGTGGCGAATTAAGAAATCGTTTAAGAAGTTTAAATCGGGCACGCTGCCAGAAAGAAAGGGTTGAACCGCCCACTTTGCGAAAGATACTACTGCATTTTAAGTAACGATCCTGCCATGTTGCTTTATAACGTTTCCCTTCGATGATACTTCCGTCCTTTCGATACCATTCGCAATTACATTCCGAACCTCTAATTGATAACACGTTTTTTATACATATTAACAAAAGATCTATATCGCTTTCGGAAGTCGTCAAATTGACGGCTTATAAATGTTTTTTTACAAACGTTTCTCAAATTGATAGAGAAGCAAAACGGTAGATATTTCACGTGTATCTCATAATTCATTAATTAATTAAGTGATAATCTTTTTTGCCGCTTACTCCCTCTGATTTTTCACAGTACTTATTTAACATGTCAACGCCCATAGACCTAGTGTTAATAAACATTCTTGCAATTTATATCAGATTCACCACGATTCTCAAAAAGACTAAATCATTAACAACAGTAAACCCTAGAATTTTCTACAAAATTCTAAGATACCCCCATTTTCTGTAACTACTCCAAACTAAAAAGATAAAATCAATCCACTTGAAATTTCAACTAACCCCACTTAACCCCTTGCCTTACGATTTCTAATTTGACAGCGTGCGTAATACCCCAGAATTAATTCCAGAGATAAAAATTTCTCTCTGATCTTTAACATTCCGCACAACTGACTGCAATATTGATATTATAGAAATAATTTTATCGCCTCGTGATCGTCTGATATTTTCAATTTAATAGTTATTGGAAAACTTCAAAATTTCGTATTCCACACGTTATTGTAAGCTAAGGGGTTAATGATCCTACCATTAATTCCTCATTCTCAAATCTCATCGCAGTAACAACATCTCCATCCAACCAAAACTACATTTTCCATTCCAACACCACAAAAGACGTGCGAACATTCCCAAAAGCCAGAATACGAATGTTCATCCCGTAACGTCCTATTATCTCCACGAAAGCAGCACGAACGAAAAGTAAGAATCGTGAGGAGGACGAAGGGGCTCTAAAATCGGCGAAGAAACATGCGAAAAGAATTCGCGTCTGTGTCCCGCGGTTTTATGCGGCCGATAAAGTGCACGGGGCGCACACGCACGCGTTCGCCAAGTGCATACAGATCGCGGACGAGTTATGCGATGCGCAGATCCGCACGTACGGACGTATGATAGCCACTGACCGTTGCATTTCGTTGGGTATGCATTTACGAGCATGTTGGACCTCTTTCGCGGAGACATTGATGGACAAGCGCAGCTTATATGGCCGCTCCAAGAGAGGCTCGTCGTGGCCGTTTACATATTTATGTTATGACTCCGCTTCACTCGACTTAATTGACGGAATTGCCATAAATTTGCGAATATCGCGTGGACGCTGCGACGAACGTGGACGGTGGTACGTATACGTGTGTGTGTGTATTTATTTATATACATTTTATATAAATACATACAGATCGTGTGGAAGTGTGTACGTGTATATCGGAGGAACGAATTCCAATGAATACCGATTAGGAGAGTCGCGGTACGTCGTTTCGTATCCGAGGACTCGATGGGAATTCCAAAAGACGCGGCTGTAATTGACGGAATTCCTGTAAGTTTTGAGAACGTCGCGTCGAGCTTTCGTCTTGATTGGTATTCCTTTATATTAACGGAGTGGTGGTACGTGTGTGTGTGCGGAAAGAAGGAGTAGGTTGGGTATGCGAATTTGGAAACGTCGATGGGAGATGTTAACCTTTGCAACCCCCTGGTCTTTGCAGTAACGAGTGATGCTCGTGGCGCAGAAAATAGAATGAAAAAATTTGAGACTTCCTGGAAACTGATAAATTGAAAGATTCAAAGGATTGGGTCAATATAAAATTAGGTCTATTGTCAGTTTTGTTTTAACTCTTTGAGGCACGGCGGCATTAACACTAGATTTACGGAAGCCGTCAAATTGACGGATTCCTACTTTTTTAAAAACGGTTTCCAAACTAATAGAGACGTGGTACAGTCAATATTTCACTTGTATCTTATAATATACAAATTACTTAACCGATTCAAAGCACATATTTAATATATTTAAGTGTGACCGATTTAACGCCCGTAAATCTAGTGTTAAAAGCGTCCCACCTCTTTGATGCATGAAGATGCACGGTGGGACATTTTTGTGCCACCTCTAAAATTTTTATTATTATTTAACTTTGTTAATAAATATAAACTAACTTTATTCAATCAAAAAGAAATTGTCTGTGCTACATGGGTCATTTTATTTTTTGAATTCCCGTGCCTCAAAGAGGTACAGTATGAGCAGCATTCTTCGTTTTGCGTTGCTGGGATCAACAATCTCCCAATTCGCTGGGAAAAATGCATTTCCAAAGCAGGAGATTATGCTGAAAACTGATATGTGTTTGGATATTTAATTACACTGAACAAAATTATTTTGAAAATAATGTCTCGTTCGTATTTCATCCGCTCTCGTACATTAGAACGGAAACCGGTGGTAGATTTTTACTTCAGCAGCTTCAAACTTCACTATGGTATACCCGGTTCCAGAAGAAGTCGTTGGGTAAGTGGTTAATGTAGATTTATAAATCTCAATACTGGTAATTCTCAGATCTACACCACAAATGAAGTAATGCGCTAAATTTCTTATTTGAACACTTTCATAACCACCGCCACATTTCTGCCATTTTCCAGTCAAGATTGAATTGTTCAAAAAGAATCTAAAGTATCGTTTTTCAACGTTCTACAAATATAAAGAAACAAATTTGAAAGGTGATGTAAATTTACGGTGCTCTGGAAATCTTTCGTTTATGCGATTCGTCATTGTGCAACGATCAGACGAGAGTCCGTTTATTCGTGCTTGAGATGCATTCCAATGTATACCGATTAAGAAAGCCGGGGAACGTCGTTTGGTATTCGACTATCCGGCGACTCGATGGGAATTCGAAAAAGTCCCCACTGTCGGCCTGTCGTGTAGGTTCACCGGGATTTACTTGGAATAACTCACGTATTCGGATCTTCATAAGAGTATGCAATCCATACGGGAGGGTCTTCTCTCTTTAATTGACTCGTATCTACATATTCCGGATGGCTCCATTCGTTCAAATCGCCCATCTTCCATAACAAAGTCGAAAGCAGATTCTTCGGAAAGATTCTTCAAATATTTTTCAGAAATTTTTCTTAACATAATTTCAACTTGAAATATTATCACAAAGTTACTTTCGTATTGAAAGAATTCAAATTTGCAATTATCTATATGGTTTTTGTATAAATAAAACTAAATTGTACTTCTAAAATGATAAAGCAATTCAAATATCAGGCTGTCGAAGAAGTCGCGATAGGTTTTGTCAGTGTTTTCTGTTTTTATGCTACACAGACGTACACGTCAGTAGTGACAAACGATTATCGTAAACATATCGCAAATTGCCTGTCATAATGTGACTTTAATTATGCTCGTAGTAAAAGAACAAGCCAAATTGCCTTTGCGAACACAACGGCGACAGATAAAAGCAATCAACTCTTCATTTCTTTCATTCCGCCGGATCGTCCGAGTGGGTTCTTTCAAAGTACGTTTTCCTCGTGCTAACGAGCATAAATCTAAAAACTATTTACGTCGAATGTCTTCTGCGGTGAAGAATAATTCACTGACGAAGTAAAGTGACATGAAGTACAGATCAGGAAGGCTAATCCAAATAAAAATATTTCCCGCAAGCACTGCTTTTAATCCTGCAAAATCTGAATCTTTTATCATGCCTGAAGAATTAGTTTCATGATGGCGCATTGACAAATATTAAAAATAAAATTTTAAACAACAAAATTGAACTTAATTCGTAACTTAATACTCTGATTAAAGTTTAATCTACGCCAATGATTTCAAGTCGTGCTTCTATCACATTCAGTTTTAGCGTGATGCGTTTCTTCGTCTCGCAACACGTGACGGATTCAACCAATATCGATAACGCTTCTAACAGGAGGTCGTACTATTAACCTTTACCAATCGACATATTTCATAAGTATACATCTCAGTTATTCGAAGCAATATTAAGACTTATCTGCAGATCAAGCTCGATCAATGATCACTATTAAAATAACTACTGCCTGAAATCAAAAGACACAATTCTCGATAATTACGTAAAGTTACAATAAACACTAACATCCTTGCACATAGCTTGCCAAATTAAAGCAAACACAAAAAGTTGCCTGATGACCGTTAACACTAGAACTACCGGCGTTAAATCTATCATATTTCAAAATATTAAATAAGTACTTTGAAAAAGGAGGGACCAAGAGGCGGAAAAGCTAATCGATTCAATGATTTATGTTTTTTAAGATTGACGTAGAATATTTATTCTAAGACTGTTCTATAAACTTGGAGAATTTTTGGAAAAAATTGTGTACCAGTCACTTTGACTGGTTTGGCAGTTCTAGTGTTAAAGAGTAAACTCTAAAGGGGAGAATCCTTTAGAAAATCAATCGAACCCGCATACCTTCATTCAACATTCTCTTAGACGCAAATATCTCGCATTACCTCAAAGTCACAGGGCACCATGGTGGTTTAACTTTCGGTACGTCGAATGCCATGCTTTCGTCGCTCTTTGAACTCCTCTTTTTCCAGAGCCTCGCAAAAATCGAAGACTCACGCGACACGTAGCAGGATAAACTCTGCCGAGACGCGATAGTGACGTTCCTCGAATGATGTAGACCGGCATAAAGTGGACAAACTAGGGCCATTTGTCTGCCTCCCTGGAAGTCTGCACTCCGCGATCCGCCGGAGGTTTCGAGAGGGCAGCGCGAGAGGACGAGCACTGGTTTATTTCAGGGATAATCCAAACAAATGTACTCGGTGGCTCGCGAGTAAATAACATGCAAATGCCGTAATGCTGGTTGACCGATGGCTTCACTCTTCTCCGGTCTCGAACGTGCTTCGCGAAATCTCCGCGAAACGACGTTTCTACGTTCTCGTACTTCCGTCCAAAGGGGAAAGTTTAAGGCGATAGTAGAAGCTGAAGGAAACTACTTGGGGCTGGACTTTAAAAGATTTCCTTTGGTGGAAAGTTAAAGCGTTTATTAATTAATTAATTGTCCGCGTTGATTAATTGAAAACGGGGTGCAACCCGTTTGCTGCGTTCATGTGTTACGTCATTTATGCACGATGAATTGAAATATGTAGATTATAAATCAGTTTTGCACGTGTTAACTTGATTAACATTAACCGTATGAGCCGCAGTTAAATGACCGGTTCACCGGAACGAGTATTTGTAATTTTTTGTAGTATTAACTAAAGGCTGTTTTTACGATGTTTCCAATATTAAATTGATCATTTCTTGCATATCTTTTTGCAAAATATTTTATATATTTTTGAGATTAAATCTCTTTAACGCCTTGGCCTATAATAACGAGTGACACTCGTGACGCGGTAGATGGAATAGGAAATTTTCAAACTTCCCAAAAAGAATGAAATAGAAAATATCAGTGGAATACAACATAATAAAATTATTTCTATGTTATTGATATTGCGTTAAATTGTAAGATATGTCAGGAATCACTGATCAATTTTCATTTTAGCAATTTAAGTCTCAATTATTCCACGCACAGTCGCAAAAGAAATCGTAGGGCAAGGGGTTAACACTAACCATACCGACACTTTCCGCGTATCCATTCTTACTAGGGTCGTGCATTCGACTGGTTATAAAACAACGATAATATTTTGCAATTTAGATATTTTATATATTTTTAAGATTAAATCTGTTTAACACTAACCATACCGACACTTTCCGTGTATCCATTCTTACTAGGATCGTTCATTCGACTGGTTATAAAACAACGATAATATCTAAATTGGATACTACAAGATTTACAAAATGAATAAATCCCCAAATTTTTTAAGTCAATTTGACTTGACGTAAGCAAAGAGCAACCGCTGTTCTGAATATAATTACTATAAGTCTTATGGTGGTGGATTATTCAATAATAAAAAGTCTTCCTACCAACTCGTAGAAAATGAATACCAACAATTTATAGGATCATTCCATTTAACCGATATCCATTAAAACATTCTACCCGGACGATTATAAAAAAATTCGCACAATACCCAACAACCCCCACCCTTTTAAAACCATATCCAAGAAATCACTTCCAGCCGAACTTTCCCCATATTCGCCGTCCACGCGCGATCCCATCCGGTGAATTGCATGGAGAGTGATAATCGGTAAAATTACACTCCCCGTCGGACGTTTAATTCCAACTTAACTCCATCGTCTTAATAGAAAATCCGTGGAACCTGTGAATCCCGGAAGTCTTCCAGCCATTAACAATTGTCTCGATCATACGGAGGGATGCGCAACGTAGTTCCCAGTTGCAGGCGATTCTCTCATTCGACTCTAACGGAGGTGGGATGGGTGATAAAGGGGGAGAGTTGGAAGGAGAAGGAGGAGGAGAGAGGTTGAACAGATAACCTGGTTTCGAAAGGGGCAGCAGATGGGGTGTTGGCCAGTGGCTATCTCAGACTTCCCTCATCTTGTGCCAGTCTGCCCTCGTACCCTCCTCGCCCCTTACGTCTAGAGCTACCCTGCTTTATCCTCCCGCTCACCATCCACCCCCATAGTTTCCTAGGAGATCGATTGTTATGCATAGCCTGTATTTGCCCGGCCAGCTCTGTAACCGGCCCCGGAGTCTGGAACTCGGGGAGTCCGCAAGAAGCGATCGGCCGCCTCGACTCGCCTAGCCTCGCCTCGTTTCGACTCGCTTCGACTCCGCTCCGTGGACTCGCCTCGAACGATTGACCATCGCTGTCCAGAAGGGACCTCTTGCATCCGAAGAAAGCAATTTCAAACGGACACGACGAAATTAGACGAGCCGTAGTTTTAAGGTTTCCGAGGATACGCCCTGGCGAATCGATACAACGATGAATGAAATAGACTTCGTTCCGGGGATGTGTTGTAGGTGAGACCGGTAATGGCGAGTGCCTGACTTTTATACGGTATGGGTGAGAATGCTCTGGATGTTGGAGGGTATCGAGGTTGGGTTAATGAAATTGGATTTTCGTTGTTGGAGATTAGGAGGAAGGTTCTTTTTTGTTAAGGTTGTCGTTGAAGGGATTTGTTTGGCGGGGGGATGCGGGGTAGATGATTTTTCTTGGGTGTCCGGTGAGTTGTTTGATAGAATGTAAATAAGGAGAATCGCGAGACGTATGACGGTAAAATTAAGAGATTTTCATTTGAATATTTTGAATCTCTGAGTAGGTCGCGGTGTTCAAAATTCCTTTGAGGACTCGGGAGGATGGTAATTGAGGAGGCATGGTAAGAAATCAGGGAAGCGGAGGATTCTTCGTGTTTTCATGAGCCGAGGCAGCCGACATCATCGAGAAGATCGCTGTCCCTTCACGAATGTTTATTCTCGCGTGGACCGGGCAACTCTGGCCAAACAACGAAATGCAAATCAAGATTATTCCAGACTGCGCTAGCTGTTAACCTGAATTATTCGAGTCTTAATGATGGCTTAGGCTACGGCCCACTGATCTGAGGGATTAGGCCGTGAATATTGCAGGAGCTAATGAACATTCGAGAATTCGACTCTCCTTTGAATTTTCCAAACAAAAGACTTCTTTAATCGATCCGCCTTTCCGTTCGTGTAATCCTCGTTGAAAACCAAAATCGTCTCGTTAGTCCATCGATAAACATTCCAAATCTATTCTCCACCCTTACATCCAAAGCCAACCATCCCATAGTCTCTCACCGCCGTCGCGAAATCCCAAAAAAATCCAACCGTCGAAACCGACAATTAAAAAAAACCGCCGCAAACGAACGGCAACGATAATTGAAAAATTTAATCCAACGCCCGTCGGCATCTCGGATAATATTATAATTACGAAACGAATCAGTACTCGACGTATACCGCGATACACCCAACCCTGCACATTGGCGCTCTCGACGAGCCGGCGGAAAACCACGATATGAGATATAGAGGTGTTGCACGAACAATGGATACGGAATGCGGTTAACCGAAGAAAGCTGAAATGCGGGGCGCGGAATAAACTGAGAGTAACAATAAAGTGGAGTGGCCGAGTAAGAGAGTAAATGGGTAACGACGTTTGAATCGACGAGCCGGGAGAATACCCGAGGGAGGCGACGGTGTCGTCGCCGGGCGAAAGTGTTCGCACGGATTCCTTTTTTCCTTTGCCACCCCAGCTGTGCGGCACGTTCGAGTTGCCGATGGAACGTTTAACCTTCCTTTGCTTCTTCCATCCTGCTTCGTCTATGTACGTATATAAGACACCTACACCGATGTATCTTATGTACACTTATATACATCCTTGTACATACATATGTATACACATAAAGGCTTACGTAGCCCGGGGCGTTTATGTGTTCATAAAACTCGAAGGATCGCTGTCGCTTTGAGTCGCGAAACGGCGTGCACCAGCGGGCCTGTAGCCGAGGAACGGTGCGCCGAGGGATCACGGGAGGATGAGGTAGAAAGGAAGTGGAAGAGAGCTTGCCGGTGCACGATGGTGGTAGAGAAGGGTGCTAAGGGGGTGGCGAGAGCGAACGAGGGTGTTTTTCCACCACCAGTTGCTCGCGGCATCCACAAACCCCTCTCGATCCTGACGGGGGAGAGAGAGAGAGAGAGAACGGTAGAAAGATACGAAGGAAGAGACGAAGAGGGAAATAGCGTACACTCAGACCATAAAAGTCCCAAACTCTCTTTCACCTATCCCACTTCCTCTTCCTCTCTTTGGCTTTCGGTCTCCTCTTGCTGGAATGGAGAGGGGTTGGAGGACGTAACGAGGTACGCCAACGGACACGAAAAAAGTCCTGTTACGGTTTAACGCATCGACGTAACGACCGTGAAGAAGAATCTGACGGTGGCTCGTGCTGGAACTCAGATTATCGAGTGTTTTGGTGGTGAAGGGAGAATTCCATCGTTCTTTTTTTTTTCTCTCCTTTTCAAGGTGAAGGGAAGGAATGTTTTTTAATTTTACCTACGAACGATGAAGTTTTGTTTTAAATTAAGAGAGGTATGGTTTTTCATACTTGATCGTGTCAGAGAATTTGTTATGTTTAACGTTTAAAAATGAAGGGTGGAAAAATTGTATTTTCTTCGATATCTGGGAATATCAGGAAGAAGAGGACGATGCTAGGGAAAGCGGAGTGCATTTTATGCGCGTAATCGTAAACCGATTTCGAAGAAACGTTGAAAGGTGTTTTTTTCTCTGCCACCAGTTGCTGCTACCAGAAAACCCCACTCGAATCGACGCAGCATTACCGTAAAAGTCTGAAGCTCTCTGTTACCCGCCATACCTTCCGTCCTTTCCTTTTTTCCCCCTTTTTCCACCCTCTCTTTCCCCCTCCGGGCTCAAACTCTTCGAGCACGAAACTGGGTTAGAGAATAAAACGAGAAATACCAACGAGAGGCAATTGGAAGGAGAGAAACCGCGAGACTGATTTCGTGATCTCGCACGATTTCGTACGTTTTACGAAAGGCAGAAACTTGCGTAAAAGCACGGAAACTCTCGGCTTTATTCATCGAGATGCCGTGCTTTTGCTTGGAAAATAGTTCAAGGCCGACCGATTGAAGACTCGTTGCAATTAAACCGCGGACGTGTCGTTGGAAATTGTTTCCCGTTTAAAAGCTTTTCTATTTACTAAACTCACAACGATATCCCACGTATTCTATGCGAATTATTTTCTCTTCCTTTTATCCCATTGTTTATAATGCAGATTATTTTATTAATCGACGTTCCATGCGATGTTTCCCGCGTAAAGAATATTCAAACTCGAGCGAAGCGGATATTCTTTCACGGGAAAGTCAGAGCCCCTGGCACTTTCAGGCATAAATTCGACGCGATAAGATGTCTGAATATATTCAAAGCTTACCTTAGCTCAAGCACCTTGGGTTGTATCTGTTTCAAGCTTATGTGCCTTGGCAGAAAATTAATTTGCTCGATTATGCCGTTTTTAGCATGCACCGCTTAAGAAACATCTACTCGCGATCGCGAGTCGTGCATTACGCTTACCCGGAGGCAGGGTGCACCCTACAACAGTCTCTGCTTACATTA
The DNA here is from genome assembly GCA_963989415.1 of Cerceris ruficornis. Lineage (NCBI taxonomy): Eukaryota > Metazoa > Arthropoda > Insecta > Hymenoptera > Crabronidae > Cerceris > Cerceris ruficornis. The sequence continues at coordinate 8,138,960 of OZ022527.1, forward strand.
GCCACCCTTATGCAAATTAATACGAAACAAAGTACGCCAATGTGATTCTTCAACCCTCCACGAGGGAAAGATATACCGCTGTCCTCTGTCTGGACTGTTGATCCTGTTACGTGCATAGCGAACGCAACTTTCAAAGATATCTCACCCTGTCTCGTCATTCTAGAAAATGTCATTGTTCTCCCACTTCGCTGATTAACATTTCCTTTGTTTAAACATCCAATCAACACCTCTCTTCGATCAATTATCCATTAACCCTTTGAGGACTAGTGACGCATGTATGTGGTCCGAGAAAAAATTATAGTTTATCGCTGCTTGTATACATAGTTAGAGCTGATAAATTGAAATACAACCGTTGAAATATGATTAAACAAATAGTAATTTATAACGTATATACATTAACAGCTTAACTTGCTGATAAAAAGGTGGTTTTGGATCGCAAAATAAATGGTTATCACTCAATATTCAGAAACGTCTCCGCCCGCAAAGAGTTAATCTGAGTATAAAAGAAGGAAGAATAATCTCAGTATCCTTTACTCAACGATACCAGTGATAGAGCATACTTCATAATTTCACTACTTCATAATTTCAAATTAACACTAATCGTACCGACACTCCATGAATGCTTATTCTCACCATAGCAAATCCTCTGGCCGGTTATAAAACAATAATACCTTTCCGAAATAAATGTAAAGGTCTGTTAACTTAATACAAGAAACAGACAGCAGTCTTTGCCTAACAGTACAAAAATTTACATATTTTCATTTCACTGAACAGGTCATTTGACCGTCTATGGTGCAGTCGGTGTTAAACGATCTTAACACTAGATTTACGGAAGCCGTCAAATTGACGGGTTCTTACTTGTTTTATAAACATTTCTCAAATTTACAGAGAAGCTGAACAGTAGATATTTCAGGTGTATTTTATAATACAATAAGGACTTAACAAATTATCATCTTTGCCGCTTGATCCCTCTTTTTCGGTAGTCCTTATTTAATCTATTGCAATGTAGCAGATTTCACCCCCGTAAATCTAGTGCTAATTGCCGAAGAAATTTTTCTAAAAATGAAAAAATCCCAAAGACAAGAATCTTAACAGCAAGTGCAAAAGAACACCGATTGCAAGCAGACGTAGGTCGATGTAGATAGTAGAGAAGGTGGTACGACGTGGTAGGATGAGGGATGGGCCGAGTGTCCAGGTTGGAGGGTCGTTTATTGATCTCTCAAGTCCGAACCTCGCCTCGTGTACAAGAGGGACCTAACCCCATCCCATACGCCCTCGTGACTGGCCACAACCACCCCAGCGGCCGCACGCCGAGACACTGGACACAACGACTCCCTCCTCAGCCTCTCCTTCCACCTTATTCCACCCTCTTGGGAAAATAGGTTCCCAACCAGAAACCCTTTGCTCGTGCCAGTGAAACAGTGAATCGTTGGACATTCATCGGGGGGATCTCTGTCGTGTATCATACTTTTATTCCTCCGATTATCATCTCCGATCGTTCGGTGTGTCTCCCAAGGGAACTTGAAGCGTAGGATGATCGATTAAGAAAGTTCCGACATCGAGGATCTTTTAAAGATCGGTAATTCGTCTCGAATTATTTAGCATTGTACAAGGAGCGGTAAGAGCGTTTCAGTGATTGGACAATGGAGCGAGATGTTCTTGCTTGAGAACCGTCCACTTAGCCGAAGGGTTGCTAGTTGCAGATAACTTATTCCAGCTTCGCCGGCTGGCCACTCACCCTCCTCGACGAAACCCTCTCGCGCGGATCTTGGCTGGCGAGCAAGCGGTCATCTTGTCTGCTGGTCCCTCGTAATATGGATCGTACTGCGCGAGCCATTTCCACGAGGTCTTAACAACACGTTGGTACAGGTTGTCGATAAATCGAGAGCCGTCCGGTTTCCTCCGGTATGGCTCCATGATTCGTAGAGATCTCCGACGGCACTTGGAATCTGACTTTCGGTCAGTTTCGACGGAATCCTTTTCAACCGGGCTATATTGTTTCTATCTCTCTCCACCTTTTTTTGCTCTCCCTCTTTTCTTTCTTTTTCGGCGCGTCGAGATTGAAAGGCAAAGAAGGCGCACTAGCGGAATCATCGAGGCGGTATGATTCTTTGAAAGGGGTTCGAAACCAACGGGAGATGTTTTTGCTTTGATGCATGCCACAGGGTGAACGGGGCAGAGCCCAATTCCTCTCGACGATACAATGCAAAGTACCGAGAAGGGTTCCGCGAAGAAAAGACATATAGCGCACGATGTTTGTACGTCGCTTCGACTCGCGAAGGTATCGCTTCGTTGTTATGCACAAAAGGATGTTTAATTTTTGCCGATGCCAAAGAACCGGACTCATCGATCTTACTTGGAACACGCTCGAACGAGGAGGCCTTTACCGTGAAATAAATCGTTCTATCCGATCGCGCGACACGACCTATCGCGATGTATATCGAAGATGGTAAGAGTCTTATTCGTTACAAACGACTCCCCCTGCGCCGGTTGGCGGTGAAATCAGTAGGAAAAAAAAAACAACACACAACTCGGAGCGTCACACGCAAGAAAGTCCTTTGATAATTCTTGCAATCTCATCCCCCGCTTCATTTACTTTCTTTCCCCACCTGTCCACACCTAGTTAACCCGGCCACCGCTACGAGTTTTGCATCCAGCTTCTGATAATAGCTATCGCTTCATACATTTTCATGGCATTACAAAATCGGAACAAATAGAGTGTACACGCGGCAATTACGAATGCATTATGCAATATAAATATTGATGCTTCCTGCAAAAACGAAACTTCGAACGGAGCGAGCGGAATGCAAAGAGCGTTCCGGGAAGGAGCCGCGAGAGGAGACCTAGGGGGATGCGACGATAACGTCTTTCAATGGATTCCATCTTCCGTGATTTCTTTCGTTTGTTATAGCCTTCTCCTAGTACGAACCGCAAGAAAATGCAAAAAGAAAAGCTGAATGAATCACCAACAAAATAAATTACTTATTCAATACCCTAAAACTTTCTCCCCATTAACTACTTATCGTCCCGCATAATCCTCCCCTTTCAACGACCCTCTCTTCAAAGCCTACTCCACTTGAAACACAAACCTACGTAAAAAAAAAACGTTGGAAAAACTAGACACCAACAAGAACCTCCACATGAACGGCACGGAGAGCCGTCAGCAATCGGTCGTACAAAACGGCCCGACGCGGTTGCACCCTTTCATTCAAATCATCATCGTAGGTAAGCAGAGTCGAGAGGGCAACTTGGCGCGCGCCACCTCGACAAGGTCGGCCGGGTTCAATTTCAACGAGACACCCTGGTGTACTCGACTACATACGTGGGTACGAAAGCCACCCAATACAGGGTCGTCACTTAAAATTCGACGACGGACTCTCGCCGCGTTCCGTTTATACCCGCGTGTGCGTGAGTCGTATATGCACAGCTGCAAAAAGTGGTCCGTACGTGACGATGGCGAGCTAAAGGCCAATAAAACTTAACTCCTAATTAAGAAGCGTGAAGGATGAATCTATTATCCGCGCGGACCTTGCCAACGCAAATACGCCGGCAGTAATGTCGCCGTTGGTACAAACATACCTACGGACACCGGCGGGCATACGTGTTCATTAGGCGTATTTGCTGTTTAGCATTTCAAATTCGGAGAGAGAGGAGCACCAGCATCGGAACGATACGAAGGTGTACCACGACGAATCGCGACTACCGGCTCACGGGGTCTACCCTTTTGGGCAATCAAATATTTTAATTTAATCGTTCTACTAATGATTCGACTTAACGTCCCCTTCGCTACGTGGGTGCCAGGATTCTGACGTGGATACCGTTCGATTCGATCGTGGAACTTGGAATCGGTGAGTCAATTATATCCACGAAGATCGTGAAGAGACGATCGTCTTACGTGAACGGTACGGTTGTCACGGTATTGACGTCGTTAACACGAAACCTTGGTTTGGAATCGGTGATAAATACGGAGCGATTTAGCGAGATGCTCTTGCACGAGTTTCGTCCCTGGAAAAGTGGATGGACGGTGAGAATGAAATCTTAATCATCGTGTTCCTCGTCGGCTCGTTAATGGCACCTTCGCGCCACGCGTTGCAATTTTCGTTTGGCGAAACGATCCTGGCTTAATTATTTCTTCGACGATCGAAGGATGGTGATGTCTTTGTATAAATTTCCGTCCAGGGGATCACCGAACCGCCACGGATTTCGATATCGAGTTCGTAAATATTCCCGGTAATTTCCTTTTATCTGTACATGTGCTCCGCGGTGTGTATCCTCGATTTTAATTGAGTATGCATGCGCAGAGCGATTTTGAAGAACCGGAGGACCGCGGGAGAGAAAGGATCGAAGGGTTACCGGGAATATTTTAATTTAATCGCCCTATTAACGAGCCGCTTTATATTCAGCACTTGGGTGTCCATCTTTTGCATTCGCATTAGTTTGATTGCATCTTTTAATTCCGATCATCGAACGGCAGGAGGTACCGTATGTTTCATTATCTCTCTTTTTCTCGTCGATGCGGAACGACGTAACGAGCGACGAGGATTCGTAAATTTCCTTTTTGCACTGGAGATTAAATTGTTACTTGATCTTTTCTTTCAGGTTTCTGTGACTTCATTTCAAACACTTTAACACGTTCGAAATCAATTATACCTCGGCTGTTATGCAGAGTTTAGCAGTGAAGTGAAATTGCACATCGTGTGTGTAGTTATCATCAAATTATAATTTCAACACAAGCTTATTAGTAAAGACACGTTAAAATTTCAATCAACCAGACACTTACAACATTTATATCACTTCTCTCTTAAAACTAACCGTACGATAAGCGGACAAATGATCGGTTTAATGGAATAAAAATATGTAACTTTTTTTTATTATGCAGTAAAGATTGTTTTGTATGTTGTTTCCTGCATTAATCTCCTGTCGTACGATTTCTTTTGTGACTGAATGCGCAATACGTCAGAATTAATTGCTGAAATAATAATCTATCGCCGATTTCTAATATAACGTATAACTTAACGCAATATTTAACTCTTTGCAGTCCTATGTCGTGCTATACTCGACATAGCTTTTCACTTCATTTTTTTTCTAACGAACAACTTACCAATTTCATAATGATATTGTAATATCACCTAAATAGCCGTCAGTACCTATAGTTATTGCTATTATTACAAAAAATGATAGAACATGTCATGAAATTAATTTCATTTATCTGACTACGAAATAATAATATCAAAATAATAATAATCTTAATTGACAAAGTAACTCCAATCGCAAAAGACCAATAGCATAGAAATAATTTGATCGTATCGTGACCCAGTGATACTTTTAATTTATTACTTTTTGGAAAACTTTAACATCACCTATTCCATCTATCGCTCCAAGAATGTCACTCATTATTGTACGGCAAGGGGTTAAGTTGAAAATCCTGCATTTCTTTCAGAAAGGTACAATCGTTATCTCATAACCGATCGAAAGATCTGCTAACGTGCGAATAACTATCCATAAAATGTCGCTACGATCAGTGTTAAGAAACATGAAACAAACCCTCATCATCAAAACCAAAAGACACACCGCAAGCCACCGAAGTAAAACAAAAATCCTCAAACCCAACCCAATTGTCACTCAGGGTGTAAAACGTCGAGTCCCTCGTCTCAAAGAAACGGTCTTGATTACGCAGCCGTCTAGCGATTCTCATTTAACATGTTATTTTCACCGTCGGTGAGCCCCCTGCCGACGCAATTCTTGGCTCTAATTTGTATTTAATTAACCAAGTCCCGTAGCAGCCAGCCTCTCCCTTAGCCAAGAGAGAGGGAGAGAGTGAGAGAGTCAGAAAAGGAGAGAGAGACCAAGATAGAGAGAGAGTTCGGTCGGTTTGGTCTGCGCGTTGGGGTTCATTAGGTTATTGAAACCTTAGACAATGTAACTAGTGGCTGCCGGGTACAGTGCTCCAGGGGCTTCGTAATGCCCACTGCCTCGAGTGTTCGCTACGACATTTTGCATCTCTGACCACTCCCACGCGAATGGGTCTACGACCGCTCATGAACGACCGTTAGCGCGACCTGCAGAATGCCGCGGGCTGGCTACGTCCCCGGGACGTGCGAGTTTATATGCTAATAAGGCACATTAATTAAACGGCTCGCGTATGTCCTGCAACACCTTTCAGGGCTACGCTCTCTAATTCTTCCTTGAAACGCGGAAAAACTTGGAGCGGCTTGATAATGTGTGTCTTGGGTAAATGACAAGGACCGTAAGGAAATTGCCGAGTGCACTCCGCTGGGAGTTACGGGGGAAATTGGACTTTGAGGGGCATGGGATCTTGCACGGAGGGCTTGAGTATTTAGGAGGACTTTTTTATGGCGTTTTGTTGACGTTGGATTTGAGGTGTTGGTTCAGCACTAACCGTACGTGTACCTTACGTATTCGTATTTTGACCGTAGATTATCATTTGACCATATGAAATAATGATTATATTTTGGCAAAAGGAATGCAAGATATTGCTAATTTAATGTAGTGGTACGAATTATTATGAGTAACGAAACTATTTCCTCTCTATATGTTATCGATTGCTAGAGCGATAGCAACAAAATGTGAATGTTCATAATAATATGTCAGAGAGTTGTTGTGAGCTGTCAGATTGGCCGGACCTGTTCAAATAGAATCGCTGTTTTTATAAACGATTAGTTGTTTTATTATGTCGCGCCGCAACACTCACCGCGGCAATAGTAATCAACGCTGATAACAGGTATTAGTTAATCATACAAGAATTTATATATTTTTATTTCATTGAACCGGTCATTTGCCCGTGTACGAGAAAATGCTAGAGCGTTTTGATTATTATAGCATCTTCTTTTAGAGCTGAAACACTCTTAACCCTCCAGCAGAGATCGCTAGAAAAGATGATATGGATCGCTTATGTTTTTTTATTGTTATTATTATTCTTGTGGAATTGAACGAGAAGAGCCCTTTGTCACAGTGTATGTAAAGTAAGTAAATGTTTAAAAATTACGGACGGCATTTTATGTTGATAACATGAGATTTTTTTAAACTAGGATTCATACGAGTGTTGCAAATATCTGAGTGATTTCGAGTTTTACGTATCTTTACTAATTAGCTTCTCTACTTGCTGAAAATGTAATTCCCTCGTCACCATGTACACAATGTTGACGATTAGAGCTTATTCATTGCATTACATGCAATTTAATTGACCATTTAATTGATTCCGACCAGCTTAAAAGAAAACGTCACTCCACAAATTGCATACAAACCCTATAAAAGAGTTTTACGGCAAAACTCCACGATTAGCTTGAAATCAGAAAAAGCTTAGGACGAGGTGTTAACCAGTTACCGTCGAGTATTCACAGGTGTAAAGTACATCGCTGAATCAAGTCTTTTACACCCCACCAGGTAGATCGATGAATCCCACAGCCAGAGAATAATTACCCCAGTCGAGAAAAACGCAGTGGCGTGTCTGATATCAGAATCGGAAGATCAGGAGCGCGAGAGAAAGGAGATCGCCCTCGTAGCACCGATAAGCGTTAGAATCGGTAGGCACGAAGAAATTCCAGAAGCGACCAGCATTCTCCTCTCCGAGACGTCCGACGGACATGCGGGCCGAAAGGGGATTTATTTAAGAATCATCCGACTCCTTTTTCCCCCTCGTCTTTCTCCGTCCCTCTTCACGAGGAGAGAAAGCAACGAGGAGAGAAAGCAACGAGGGAGAAGGCCGACGATGAAGGAGAAAGAGAGGAAAACACGGAGAACTCCGGCCCGGTATACGGCGCCGTCTGCTGCTTCTTTTTCATTTTCCTCCCCAAAATTTAATTTGGAACGCGTCCAGTTGCACCTTCCCGCTCGCTTGACTGGTACGAGAAAACGAAGCCCCGGAAGATCACACGAAAAATGTACGTGCTTCGCAGTCTCCGGGAGGATCTGGAACGGCACGAATTAGGAATTTTACTAACTCGGATAGTCGCATTTAATTTTAAGCCGGAAACCGTACGAGTCATTACTGTCTCCATTTTCGTGCGTATATTAAATTACAGGCAAGGACCGCGAGGCGATTCCTCGTCGACGGACGACGGGAGAGGGTTGCGCGAGCCATATTACGGAAGAGCACATGCACTCGAGGATTATCCGAAGTCTCATGGTGTAGCGACGGATAATATATATATGCGTCGCGGGAACGGATAGGCTCGCGAAACTCGAATAATCGGCCAACTTATTTTAATGCCGAAGATCGAGAGCCGTAGATGATTTTTACGGGTTCGCGATATCCCGTCGAACGATTGGAATACGGTTTTCTTTAAGGGTTTGTGGAAGTTCTTGGAGAACGTTTTGGATATTTGAGTGAAAAGATGGAGTGTGCGGTGATGGAAAGACAAAGGGAGTTGTAGGAGAGTATTCTTCTTGAATCTCTTTTCTATCAGATTGCTCGAATTTTAACACTAGAACTACCAGACCAGTCAAAATGACTGGTTTACAATTTTTTCAGAAAATTCCCCAAGATTATAGGAGAGTCATAGAATAGAAATTTTACGTCAATCTCATAAAACAGAAATTACCGCATCGATCATCATTTCCACCTCTGAATTCCCCTTTTTTCAAAGTATTTATTTAATATATTTGAATATATCCGATTAAACGCCGGTAGTTCTAGTGTTAATCGGGAATTTTCTATTTCGTTTGACTGTGAATTTTTAAACTTGACGGAATTAACAATAATTTTGGAATTGGTATTTGTAGCGGGTGATTTTTATTATTTTCTGAGTGTCTCGTTTGATTATTTTGGTTTTTCGATAGAAATTATTAGTGGGTGGTTTAATTTGTATTTTATAGGTCCCTGTTTGTTGCAAAGTATTCTATCCATTTTCTATTATTTTATCATCGTTGCACCGATGATCGTAGAAGGAACGTAAGAATAATTTGAATTTTCAGGTGTTATTTCATGTGTATTTCCGTCTTCGCAGCGAATTTGTGAAGGGTTGGAAAAGTGCGGTAGAATAAAAGGCGAGAAAGGCAAAAGTAACTATACCATCTGCAAGATTATACACTTTCACACTCCGTATGATGCTCCGGCATGGACGATATAAACTGTATAGCAGAATATTTTTCGTGTTACTTATTCTCGTTCCCGGTCCTTTTTTGCGTGCACCCTTTCCTGTTTCCACCGGCGGGTATTTAAATGTAACTTCCCTCATGAGAGCCCGCAGAGGAGCTGAAACGTCGGAAAATTAATGAAAGAGTATGCTCGCACTCTTCGTTCTTCTTCCAACTTCGTCTGCCTCGTTTTTTTATTCCTTCCTTCTCCCTCACGAACGCTCGTGCCAATAATTTATCCGTCTTTGAGCGAACGTGACATCATCGTGGATACATTAACGAAGCACAATGCAAGATAATAATCAACTTTAAACACACTTCTCGCGCCGTCGGTGAACTGACGTTAAATTAGTTTGCCGTCCGCTCGACACTTAACGTTTAGTACAATAAATTTATAATGCATTTGCGTAAAACGCAGTCCCACCTACGCGTGCAAATACAAATTTAATCCTCGCCTAAACGACGAGAGGAGGAAATTCAATGACGCGAAGATGCGATAAAACGACTTGCACGTTCAATTTAACGGTTAATCCTTTCCGAAGTGTTCATCGATGACTAAACCTCTGGATATTTAATTATTTGTAGTGTTTCATTAACACATCTTAAGCGGGAAACGTCTAAACTCGTTTCGTGCATATTATCATTAAAGCGCGGGCGAAGACAGGACAAAGTGAATACAGGAATTAATTTTTAAAAAGAAACTGAAAGTATATTAAAAAATAACCTATAGTTCAAAAGTTATAGCTATTTTATGCAGAAGTAATTTTGCACGCGAATTTGACGAGAAAATACCCGCTTAAGATGTGTTAAGATGTCTATAACCAAGAGAAATACATTTCTGCTAATTGTCAAAAGTACGTTAAATCTGGGGGACTATAATGGATAAGGAGACAAAGGCTCGTAATTAGTGGACCTAACTTCAAATCCCCATAGCCTCTGAGAAGTTTCTCTCCCTAAATTTTTCAAATATCTATATTATAACCTCGATGGTTCCGAATCCACTCAAAAAAGTAGGTTCTACTTAAAATAACCATGACCGTTGAACCCGAGCGAAGAAATACAAAGTAAAAGTTCTGGGTTAGGTTTTCAAGGGTAAATTAACGTTCGCCAGAACAAAGTCGTAACCTTAGTCAATAAAATTCTCTCGTAAAAGTACAATAGCGAACGTGAGTGACCGCGAGGCACGGATTAAGACATTTCCTCGACAATTCCGTGGGTTGTTTCCCGAAGGTGGCCAATCGTGATATGCAAAATACGCTCACGTAGATTGTCGTGTCTCGAACGAGAACTTCATTATGAGAGAGTTTTATTCTTCGAACGATCCATCGTATCTGCCTTTCCGTAAGAGTCAAAGAAAGAGAAAAGAGTACACAGATGATATCTAGAGAGATCATGTGCAATTATTAATTTATAACTGCGATCCGGAGACGCAGGCTGGGATTGGAGTCGGGAGCCTCCGCTAATTAGGTTCTTCAATCGGCAGTTATTGTTTCGTGGCAGCCCTAATTTGGCAGCCGGCAGCTGCCACTGCGAGTAGAGGCGCTAATTAAAACACCTAATTGTGGCCATTAACGCGAAATGCGACGTAGCGATGCGTTGCCTGCTACGCGGTTCACACCGATCCACGCTCGGTTATGCCCGCGCTTTAAACCGCGCTATAAATACGATCTAATTAGCATTTCTCGGTGTCTCGATTGAAATTAAGCGGCTCATGGAGCAGCAGAAGGAGAGAGAAATTGAGGGGGCAAGAGAGGGAGAAAGAATACGCGTGTGTAAACACGAGAGGGATAGAATGTACGAAAAGGCAAAAGTGCGAGAAAGAGGACCCGTCGGCTGTTAAGCCAAAGTCGTCAATTGCCACTCCCGTATTTAACGGGCACTTAAAGTGAGAACGAACTGCCGTACCTCTGGTCTCACTTTAAAAAAATCTGTAGTAATGACGCACGAGTTATACCGTATGGCTGTTTAGTATAAAGAATGACGGCTCTTACGGGGGTATTAATAGAACGGCCGGGAAGCGCGATTACTTTTGATATTCATACGCGACCGTTGTTACGTTGGTTTTGTGTATTAAGCTCCCTGGGTTAAATTAATAGCTGTAAATTTCTAATGGGAGGTGTTGTGTATTTATTATCAGACTTCATGGCGCTTCGTTAACTTTGATGATATTTCGTTTGACGTTATGCAATCGGTGGAACGGGTTTTGGTAATTTACAGTGTGAAAGGTATGGTAATTTTTATTTCTTCCTATTCGTGTCTCTCGTCAACGGAGTGCTCGAGGATAGTTTAATGAAAGTGTGGGTACTTAGGGGAACGATTGAGTTAAACGGAGAAGATTAAATGCGAGGGAAATTGATAAAGTATGGAAAACTTGGTAATGTTCCCGTCGTATAAATAATTCCCAAGTATTCTCACCTTTCGAGGGAATCCCCGCAAATCACCTAACCGTGTTACCAGGCGTCATTAAATCTCTCTCCGGAGAGAGGGAAACGGAGGATGTAACCAAATGTTTTTCCGGTTCCACGCCGTATTTCCCAGTCGAGACCCGAAACTTCGTCTTCCGCGTAAACCGCGAAACCGCTCGATCCGATCCGGCTATCCACACACGAACGTGTGTCTATTACGTGTATGAGCAGCAATTCGCAGGATCGAACTTGAAATTCCGACTTTCCTGATACGAATGAGTAAGTGAAATAGATAGACATTAATTGGAAGTATTTTTTTTAATTAACTGGCAACTTAAATTGGGAAGCTGCTTGCGAAAATAATTTGGTTCGTAGGTCTTAAAGAGTGGTGGGACATCGACCACAAATAGGAGCTGCATTTACCTTGATTTCTTCTAATCCATGCGCTTTAGGACAAGGTACATGTATCCTACCCTTCTATAACTTCTCGCAAACAACTCCACAATCGTCTCTAACGTATCTGCACAAAGTAAGAAGAAAATCCACCTACACTTCGGGTCCCTCCAAACATACCCTGAACAAATATTGGACCCATTATTTCCTAACAATTAGCCGCAAAAATACAACAATAATCGTCATCGTCGTAGTGCGAAGAATTTACAACTGTCTTTCATAAAGTGCAAAGAATCTGCAGCATTCTTGGTACTATGTAAACAGTCTACAACATTTTTTACGCTCTGTACAAAATTCAAAACATTCTTTATTTACTGCAAAGAGTCTAGAATATTTTTGATACTCTGCAAAGGGTCTATAATATTCTTGTTATATTGAAGAGAATCTGCAATATTCTTGATAGACTGTACAGAGTCTACAGCATTCTTGAAAGACTGCAACGAGTCTACAACATTCTTAATAAACTACAAAGAATCTACAACATTTTTAATACACTGCAAAGAATCTGCAACATTCTTAATAAACTGCAAAGAATCTACAACATTCTTGATACCCTGCAAAGAATCTGCAACATTCTTGGTACGGTGTAAAGACTCTACAACATTTTTGATCCTCTGTAAAAAATTCACAACATTCTTGATTTACTGCAAAGAATCTACAACATTCTTGACACACTGCAAAGAAACTGCAACATTCTTAATAAATTGCAAAGAATCTACAACATTCTTGATACACTGCGAAGAATCTACAGCATTCTTGACAGACTGCAACGAGTCTACTATATGCTTGTTATACTGAAAAGAATCTGCAACATTCTTGATACACTGCGAAGAATCTACAACATTTTTGATGCACTGCAAAGAATCTACGACCTTCTTGATACACTGCGAAGAATCTGTAACATTCTTCATACCCTTGAAAGAATCTACACCGATCATGATACCTTACGAAGAACCTACAATTTTGATACACTGCAAAGAATCTACGACCTCCTTGATCCACTGCGAAGAACCCATAACATTCTTGATACCCGTTCAAGAATCTACAACATTAATGATACCTTGCGAAGAATCTACAACATTTTTGACACACTGCAAAGAATCTGCGACATTCTTAACCCCAGCTCGTACAACAATCATCCCTATCAACCTCCTCCAGAAACACTGCGACATCGGGCGTGGCATGCTCTCGCGTCCAGTACACGTTCCGCACGCTCGTTGAGGCCTGCGGTCCCAGAAGCGCGTAACGCCGTGCGTCAAGTTGGTGGCAACACAATGACGTTATAATGACTAATGATCATATCATTTAATTAACATCGCGCCTAACTAGCCCCAGCTTCATTAGCTAGCCCGCGGCCTTAGACGGGGGCCGTGTACGTACACCGGCACGCTTATTATGTATCTATCGCCAGGCGATTGTCCGCGGCGCGTGTTAAAGCCGCCGCGTTCTACCAAGCCGACACGGTTCCTCGGTGTGCCGCTGAATTTCCCGTTGTTCTAGACCACCGGCTGTTGTGCTGGCACGGCTATGCGATCCCAGGACCGGTTACGGATATTCTAAAGCCGAGAGAAAAGGAGGAAAGCGCCGATCGATCGATGTACCTTGGATCCGCTTTGAGATTGTCGCAGGAACGTGCTCGGCCCGGGCTTCAACTTCGTCGGTTGATCGATCGCGACTGGACTCTGATGAGCCTCGATGATGGTGGTTGCGGTCGGTTGGGAGGAATTTAAATTGATAAATGACTGGAAAAAGTATGGCGACGACATAATCTAAAGGGGGTTGTGAAATTTCAGACTTTGTTCCCATAAGGGGCTACTGAACATCGGCGGAAGGATCGCTATTGCTACGGATTCTTCGATGCAACCAACGAAAGAGCATGTCGGGTCCGATTAACTCGCAACGTCGTAAGCAAGCTCACTTGCGATCACTCAATCGCTCAAACTAAAAGTTCAATCCGATTTTCCATTAATTTCAAATTTACTCAGTAAAAAAGAGCTTTTGAGCTATGAGCCCCGTGAGAGTTGAGCTTTTGGCTCATTTTTGCGAAATTTCGCCGAAATCGGAGGGTATCGGTTCCGGAACTTCCCTTGTCGCTGCTTAATCGACACGGCACGACGTCCTTTCTCAACTCTCCTTCAGCACTTTATAGATACCGATCATACCGTTTCTTTTGCTTCATTTCCATGGCTTACACGTGGCGAACACACACTTACGATCGGACGATCGATCGTACTAGAAACGAGCATCGTATGAATTACTTGAGGAATCTAAATATAGCAAACTGTTATCAACATGATTCATACCTTTTTTTCCCACGCATTTAAACGCCATCGCTAATTCTCGATTTCATACGTTCGCTTAGTGCGCGTAGCGTAATCAATTTCCTCGCAGGCGATCGAGATCGAACAACGCGAGATAAACCGAATCGGCCTGATTTACCGGTGAGAGATCTAAACGCGAAAAATCACCGCTCGAAATCAAAAGTCAATGCATATGTAATGATACGTTTCTAGTCAAGCGATCAACGATCGTTGGCAGCGATATGCTAACGCGAGCCGCGTTACCTGTTTACTTATGATTATACCGCAATTATTGGATTTATCGACTACCGTTTCGAAGCTCCTGATTTATTTCAACATTAATCACGTTAATGATGCGCCGGCTAGGCAGCCTTCGGTCCTCCCTCCACCTTCCACCGTCGACCTACCCTCTCACTCGCTCTCCCTCTCCCTCTGTCGCTATCTCGCTCTCTCCACCTCTCTCTCTCTCTCTATCTATCTATTCACCTCTCTCCCCGTTCCCTCCTAACGCCCAGGCAAACAGGAAATGAGCATTTCGATCAAGATCGATCGTCACAATTACCGATGATTGCCAGAGCGACGAAGTTCGTCGTTGCGCGTTAGCGGCGCGCATCCGCTTAACTTCGCTAATGAGCCGAGTAACCTTAACCCACTCTTCTTCTTCGGCTTGCCTTGACGTCGAATTTACGTCTCAATTTGTTATAATTTTTCATCGCCACCAAACGACCGTGTCCCGATTGAGCATGGATACGTAGTTAAGGATGAATGGCGAAGGAATTGTTCGACGATCCTGCGACGTTTCCGTACTAATTCGTTGGCATTGTAATCACGCTTGGTAGAAGTTTTTATCCTAGAATTTTAATTACGCGACGAAGATCGTGCGAGAAAAATTTCCTTTCCAATGAGAGCTACGAGGATCGAAGCAAAAGACCGCGGTAGCAGCCTTCACCCATTTTTCTTCGTTTTGCCTTGACACGAAACTTTCATTCCAATTTATTATAATCTGTTTTTTTTTCTCCCCCTCAAGAGCGAACAATCCCGCTTCCGTTGAATCCTGGTTCCGTTGAGCCACAAATGAAGTATAACAGCGGCATAATGAAACGGCGATTAATATTCTTATATTGTTACAAATCGAACGGTGTCGTTACAACCGATATTTTCTTTCATGTCCCATCGAGTTTGCCGGACCAGCTATCAGTAATATAAATAGCAACGCAATTAAGCTAGCCCGACAAATTATCTTCATGTTCGATCATGAATCCATCATTCTCCCATCTACATAATTATTCGATAAATTCTATTCCCCCATTCTTTTCGTAATTTCACGATCTCTCGAGTCTCGAAGATCATCGATGATACATGGGGATGATTTTTACGAAAATCCTCCGCCTCATAAATATCGAAAGTTTCATCCGCAACGTCCATCGGACGTTTCGCTGATATTCCTTGATGGTAAACTGACTTGCAGATATTATTGTTTCCCCATAATTAATAACCGGCATTTCTGAGGTATCCGCGAGCGGGATGTATTGCAATTTGAATTGCCCGAATAAAACACGTTTACACAGAGGTAATCGAACTCTCCATCGTGCGCATTGTTCCGATAGCGAAATTAATTAACTGATTTGGTATTAGGAGCATTGAAATCTATTTAACGCAGTCGATCGAGGTGTTTAGTATCAGGTATCCGTGCACGCAGCCACGGAAGGATAGAAAGTGAGAGAGTAGGGGGTGTATGGGGGTGCAGGGTGGTACCGGGGGAGACTGAAAGGGCGGAAATCGGTGGGAGGGTTACCGGGATGATGTTACATCATCAATCAGCTGGCAAACATCAACTCAACACTCGCACCCCCGGCTGGTATGTCCTGACCTGTACCCAAATATATGCGCCGATAATATCGTCGCAGCATTGCTACATCATGTCCGGCTGTAATTAATTATCTAATTCTTAATCGACGGTTATCATGCACCGGGGACGTTTACGAAGATCGGTGAAGATTTATAACGGTTTGCGGTGATCCGCGATTATGTATCTTGTCCGTCGACTCTTTCTAAATGTATTCGATCCTTTTTAGAAAATATTGAATTAAAGTGCAAATAATGCAAGATAGTTATTCGGAGTTTTGCTTCTTAATTGCATTAATTGCACGAGATGTAGATTCGACAAATTTTAATTCTCCATGCATTCAGTTATGAGTTCAAATTATTAATAGACTAGATTGAAAGCTCGTGAATTTTTCAACTTTCATCAAACTTCCGTCAGTTGTATTTTCTTCAATCATACATTTAACCCCTTGACGTACAATAACGACTGACCCCCGTGACGCGTTAAATGGAATAGAAAATTATGAAGTTTACCAGAAACTACAAAATTAAAAATATCAGTGGTTTCTATGCTATTAACACTAGATTTACGGGCGTGAAATTTGTTTAATTGCGATATATTAAATAAGGACTTTGCAAAAAGAGGGATGAAGCGGCAAATATGATAATTCTTTAACACTATTCTTACCGACACTTCACGTATACCTTTTCCTATCGCAACCGGTGAATTTGTCAAATAATAATTTTTTCTCAGAAAATGAACAGTAAAAAAAGAAGTGAATATTGAAAAATGTATTATAATGTGAATGTATTATACGTATATTTGAGGAAAAGTCGTGAAGTTTAAAGGCGATTCAATTACGTTGTATATATGAAATTCTAATCGAAATTTTAAAAACGGTCATTTGACCGGTCGTGGTAGGAATAGTGTTAAGTCATTTTTGTATTATAAAATACACGTGAAATATCTACTGTACAGCGTCTCTGTAAATTGGAGAAATGTTTATAAGACAATTAAAAACCCGTCAATTTGACGGCGTCCCTAAATCAAGTGTTAAGTTTGCGTTAAATTATACAATATATCAGAAATCAAGGATAGATCGCAATATCAGCATTTAATTACAAATCATTGTGCACTCAGTCACAATAGAAATTATACGCCAAGGTGTCAAGAAGTCATCAAAATCCTAAATCTATTTAATCCTCGCGCCGCAATCTCCTTCATCTTACACAAACCAACACATCTATCACGAGCCAAGTAGAAGACGCATATCACATTAAATGTTAACCCCCGAACACCCCAATAATTTCGCATCCCCCGAAATATTTCGGCTAAACGCTCATAAACGGCGACGTAATCGTCGAACCTGCTGAATGCACAATTTTTGCGAGGCCGGTACTCTTTGCTCCTCTCTCGATTCACCGGTTTCGAAGCCTGCAGGTTCCACCGGTGGTGCAGAGGGGGGGTTGTCCAGCGGCTGGCCGACGTAGGGGTATGAGAGTGTAGGTAGCCTCCACCTACGATAATCTACCCCCGTGGCCCCCATAATGCGCATCCCTCCGGCCGCAATAATGATGATTTATTTCAGAGCTAAAAATTGCGCGAACGCCGAGGCATGAGTAATGTTCCGATGTGGCCCCACCCTCCTGTACTGGCCCAGCCAGCTTTTTTATCCGCGCAAACGTTATGAATTCCATTGACCCGTTCGGTGGTAGGGGATAGGGTGGTTGGGAGGGAGGGAGGGTAAAATGGGGGGTGGAGGAGGGGGGGCAAGCGTCGAGGGCTGGTCCTCCAGATAATGGCGGATCCCTATTTATTTATTCGAGCATGCGAGCAGACACGACTGATCGTCTTCCATTCATGGAAGAGCTTTTTGATTCCGCAGATGTCGGGCTTTAACCGCAGCCACGGAATCGCGGTGGAAATATGCGGGGGCTGGAAGTGTATTTTGGACGTTTCGGTTGATAATTGTGGTGATCGGTTATATTTCGTGCGCTTCCGTGGTTACGGCACGGGCATCGATATTTTCGTCGATCGTACGGCACCGGGATGGATTCTACGTAGGTTAAACGTGCGTTGGGTTTGCAGATATTATTTCTGACCGGTATGAACGATCGTTTTCTCTTCTTTCATCGTCGAAGATGAAACTTCCTTTGGATAATTAACGAACGTTTGTCACAAAGGAGGGTTACTCGTATCGTCGAGGTTACGGGACGTATGGGGAAGTTTTCGTAAATTTGTGTAAAAAGGAAGATGCGATTCTAGAATAAACGTCCGACGTGGATAACAATTATCGCGGTAAGGCAAAGGGGTGGAGAGGAATCAAAATATTATGAACGCACAAAACGATTGTTCGAACGTCAGCGTCGCACGGTCGGGAGGATAAAAAAAATAGTGGAAGGAAAAGGGGTTGGAGAGGGATGATAGGAGGTGGGGCGAAGGGAGGGCTGGAAGCCGACGACGCAGCAAACAGCATCGAGATGCACAAAAATCGGTCCTTTCAGCTTAAAATTACGGTTGTCGCGTGGGTGGCAGAATAGCTGATGGGGTGGTATTGTACGGGGGTGGCGTAGACGGGAGACCCGGCCACGGGGGCCGGAGCGGGAGGCAGAAGAGCAAAAGGTAGGGCGAGGGAGGCGGGAGGGTGGTGTGTGTCCCGGAAAAAAATCCATACAATCCGATCAGGACAATGTATTCGTGTGAAACGCTCGATTGTCTGGGTGTTCACGTGTGTTCGGACATTGATACGGAAGCCAGATCTGAGCGTGCACTGATAAATGTGAAAAAATCCCCCATTTTTAAAACCAGCGACGCCTGCCGGCGCGTGATGCTGGTGCGTGAACGTGTGGGCGAACGTGTGTTGCCCGAAGAATCAGCCCTCGCTGTGCCTCCTCCTCCTCTTCCACCTCTTCCTCCGCCTCCTGCTCTTTTCCCTCCCTATTCTCTCTCCTCTCTCTCTCACACTCCCGATCCTCTTCTCGATACCCTCTCGCTTGCACTCTTTCCTCCGGCCTTTCTCGCTCTTTTTTTACCTCTCGCGTTTTCTCTCTGTCGCCCGTCGCCACCCTCTTTCGACGAGCGGTATTGTCGAAACAACGAGAGCGGCTTTGTCCTTTGGTCCCCGCTGTAAAATCCTGGGCGTATTTTAAATTCGCGGCATTTTATCGCATTCGCTATTTATCGACGGGCTGCACGTCCAAAGGACGTCGTTCTCTCCCTGTACCAGAGATAAAACACCCGTGCTGGATGCGATATCGCCGGCCGATCATCGCCGGCATGATCTTTGTTGGCTTGGGAATTGTTGGTGCTCGTGCGGCCACGAGGGTTCGTATTCGCGAGATCCTCCTCGCCTCTCTCGTTTTGGATAATTCTTCGACCCTGTATTTAATTGCCGGACCGATCCTCCTCGACGTGCTGCGAACGATATCGCGATCCTTTCGTTCTCCCGTATCTCTCGTGACGGAGCGCCACGCCGGAAAGGAAGGGGAATTCGCGAGTTTAATTTCATATTGCTCCGCTCCAGATTGGACGGGGATTTTATAACGAGTTATCGAAGACGGGCTCAAACGGACGCGAAGAAGAATGCTTTAATTAGTAATGCATAAGCGATCGGTTCTATAACGGATAAAATATTCATGTAATTATTAATGGTACGATCAATTTCTTATAAAGGAGTTGCAAAACCGCCGATGGAAAGTAGGGCCTGCAACGCGAAATGTCTTAATTAGTTATGCAACGCGAACCGGTGAAAGCAATTGGACGCGCGGAATTAAGAATAAATTCATTTTTCGACCTGCTGAATTACGATGCCTCGTTTCTCTTGTTTCTCGCAGACCAATTACGCTCACTGACTGCGCCCATCGCGCGTACCGTTTTGCCCCGCGATAATTGTAACTCGCCGAAAGTATTGCTACACTTGTCACACAAAAATCTATTAAAACTGTAAGAGACTTACGACCGTCATTAATACGCAATCATTGCATCCACTCTTGATAATCATCCGGGTTCGTCCTGTGCATTGCTACCCGCACGGGATTCATGTATTCTTTTCAACCCATTTTATCATATTTACAAAGCAACAACTAACGTAACATTTAAAAGAACATTCCCCAAATATCTCTTCCTCGATCTTTCGTACCTTCTTCCCCCCGTCTCAAAGCCACCATAACTTCTCAACAAATACTTCCATTCGTCTCTTAGCGATCAACCAAGCAAAGAAACATCCCCGTCGACCTCCAAATACAACCACAATTCCAACCCTCAATCTCAGCAATATTAATCTCCCCCTTTCACCCCATTCGGTCGATTCTCCACGCACCTGAACTCCCATCGTCGGAACTGTCCCCATGAAAGGTATTCCAACCCATGTCGAACCCGGGCGTTTTACGACTCGCATCAGCAGATACCATTCTAATGGGATAACTACGTGTTCCAGATTTCGTTATGGCAGAGGGCGAGCCAGTGTCCATGCAGAAGCCAGTTTCCAGCATCGGTCTGTATCACCGCGTAGACCAAAAGAGTCGAAGAGGGCGAGAGGATGCCGAGGAGAAGGTGGGGAGGGAGGGTGATCGAAGGAAGGCAAGGGGTGCAGGTGGTACGGGGGGCGTTGGGGTACAACGCAAGGGGTGAAGATGAGGACACGAATAGTCGGATTCGTTGATAGCGAGTAGGTGTACGTTCGGCTACCAATCAAGCGGCCCCGAAACCTCATCGGTTTTTTCCTCCTGTTCGATCCCCTTCCTCCCCCCCTTTTTTCCACCAGCCACCGAACTGATCGTCCGTCGAACCCTCTCTTCGTCCCACCAGCACCACCCCCGCCTTCCTTTCCGCTCTACCCTCCTCGCGGCCTCCTCATCCTCCACGGTCCACCCGACCGGCGCACCAACCCTCATACCCCGGCAATGTTCCATTTTTTCGCCCGGCTATCCCGCAACTCGAACTCGCGATGCAATTATAATCCAGCTTTATGAAAAAAGAGGAAGGAAAAAAATGCATCGCAAATGTGATTGAGCACCGATACGGTGGCGAGATTGGTCGATGGTAGGGGGATAGAGGGGGGCTGCAGGCTGGATGGGTGGCAAGAGTAGGTGGAGGAAGGCGGCTACGTGGAGGTAGAGAGGCTACAGGGGTTCAAGGGGCGCGGAATCGGGGGTCCGTACAGGTGCAGAGGGGTAGGGGATGCCGAGAGCCGAGCCATATAGAGGTTGGAGGGGGTTGAGGGATTGGTCAAAGCGCTTGGTTGCCGGTGCTGATAAAAAATTACACCCGAAAAAAGTATCGCCGTTACCCCTCTCCTTCTCTCTTCCTCTCGACCGTTCACCCTCCCTGTTTCACTCTCTCCGTACCAACCCCGCGCTTCGTTTCTCTGTGTTTCTCTCCCTCCCTCCTTTTAGCTTTCTCTCTTTTACGCTCTCTCGATCTTCCTTTCTCCTCGTCCCTTGCCCTCTGGATGGCTCCACGGCTCGACAAGCCAGCCAAACCTCGGGTATACATTATTCCTGCCGGCCAACCCCTTTGCACGGTGGAACACTGAAAATTGTTCGGAAACAAATTCGACCTACCTCCCTCCCTCCCCCTCCTCCATCGTACGCCGACGTGCTTCATATGCGGCCGCGCGAAACGACGATCGTCTGATTGGAACTGCATTTTTCGACGGAGCACCGATGTTAATCGGACGTTTGCTTATTGTTAGTGTTCTCTGCTCGAAGATTTTGACCGATTTTTAAAAGGTTGCCTGTACAGTCGGTTTATCAAATATGAACCTTTGCTCGATCATTGTCTATGCTGACAGTTGTTTAACACTATTCCTACCGACACTTCACGCATACCTTTTCCTGCCGCAACCGGTGAATTTGTCAAATGATAATTTTTTCCCAGAAAATGAACAGTAAAAAAAGAAGTGAATATTGAAAAATGTATTATAATGTGAATGTATTATACGTATATTTGAGAAAAAGTCGTGAAGTTCAAAGGCGATTCAATTACGTTGTATATAGGAAATTCTAATCGAAATTTTAAAAACGGTCATTTGACCGGTCGTGGTAGGAATAGTGTTAAACGGTGATTAACGTTAAATTAGATTGGAAGAAATTAGGCAACATTTTGTAGAGAATTCTTCTAGCTGTGTTTGCATGGCATCGTCATGAAAATGTTTATTTTATGAAGCTACGGGAACGTTACTTTAAAATGTTTTCACAGCGTTATAAATAAAACTTTGAAACGCTAATTGTTTAATTAAGAACGATCCACCGACAGGCAGTGAAGTTGTGACAATCGAAGCAATACTTGCAGTAATTATGCGCAAACAAATTTAGTTGCCGAGTCGAGAAACTTCGACCGGTGAAGTTAAAGGTGGATGGATAAAACGAAGCAATTTTAACGTGATATTTTTACATTAATTTGTCGAGGAAATTTTAATCAATCCTAGAACTTCCGTCAGCGGTCCTCGTGTCGAAGAATTTTTAGGACAGGTTTATATTTAAAGTATCGCATTTCCGCGTCGTGTTTTAAGAAGTAACAGTCAAGGAACGGGGGAAATCGATTAGTAAGTTAGGATCCGCGATAAAAGCCAAACGATAAAAGGTTTACAGGGTATCGTATGAATTTTTAAATGAATCAACGCCAACGTGGAACGTGATTTCGTGCCAAATTTGGTTCCAATCGGTCGAACGACGTGGTCGCAATCCCACTCGCAATTTTCTACCCCCGTTCCCGGCTTTAGTCGCGTGGACTGATTCAAATTTGACTCCTTCTGAAAAAATTATGAAAGTTCCGTGCCGCTATCATTCAGCCGTCTATTAGCTAATAACAACGGCGTCGCAGTTATACGGTGTAGCTGCGATGCAATTTTCCCGATCGATCAGTTCCGATGGAATTCATTACCAATTTTACATACATCAACGTTTCATGCGCTTTTAAGTTCGCCAAAGAAGATGCGACGGCATGTGACGTAAATACACGGTGAATAATTATAGAGAACCTAGATTCAAATTAACCTCCCTGTTATCTAGGTTAAACAAGTCTTTTTATAATCCAAATCAAAACGACAAGGACGGAAAAGTTTCTTACTCCTTCATCGTTACTACGTGGTCGATTTATATACATCGTACTCGATTGTAAAAACGTGAAAAAAAAGAGAATGTCCGTACAATGGTTCGTTTCGATGCACAACTTAAGTATAATCCACAATAAAGCAAATTGGAGGGGCAGGGGGTGGTTTGGGGTGGTATGCTCATTAAAATTTTATTTTCCAGGGAAATCTGCAACATGATTCCAGCAGTTTTTAAATTAAATGAAATTATATTATTTCTCTGTTAACGTCTGGCGGTTCCGTACACACAGAGACGTCGATATAAAATATTATCCAGCTGAAGTCATTAAATGGAACTAATATGATTAAAAATTGTAAAAGTTCCGTTAGGCGCCGCGTAACCGTGGCTGCGTTTACAATGTATCGTGCAATATTTTTCCTCCGGCACCGACATTATCTCGACCTGTTTCATTTACTAATTAGTAACGCGATATCATGAGCGGTTTTTACAGACCTAAATGAGAAAGGAAATGAGCGCGGTCCCAGGACCTCCACCGTGCTTCGTTTCGAACGTGCGCTTCCATACCGCTATTTTTTTCGACTTACCACGAAATTTCTGCTTCCACCTCGAAACTTTGTGGACTCATTGATTCAAATTGCGGTTTATGGAATTATAAAGAGATACTAAACGCTACGATGTTAATCCGTGTGCGTAGATACTCGTAGGGGATGAAGTTAGAGAAAATAATCGCGCAACTTCGTCCCCTAAAATTATTAAACCAGCCAGACAAAATGTATTTTAAAGAAATAAATGTGCCGGCAATTAGTGCAGTTAATTATTTTTCGTTCTGCCATATTCTGACTTACTTTCAGACGCATGTTGATCCGTGTCTAACACTAGAACTACCAAACCAGTCAAAATGACTGGTACACAATTTTTTCCAAAAATTCTCCAAGTTTATAGAGGAGTCTTGGAATAAATATTCTATGTCGATCTTTAAAAACATAAATCACCGAATCGATTATATTTTCCGCCTCTTGGTCCCTCCTTTTTCAAAGTACTTATTTAATATTTTTAAATATGATTGATTTAACGCCGGTAGTTCTGGTGCTAATGAGACAATTATTAAATTCTTAAAGCTTACCAATTTTTCAAATTGTCCCCTTAGGCTACTGTCATAATCGCCGCCATATTTAACAATCTACTAAGATCAATGAAACAACGCAAACAGAAGTGTGAACATCAATATTAAATAAACAAGGGTGAACGTCAACCCTTAGAATACGTAGTCATTCTAGAATCTTTCAAAGTCTCGTCGAATTCAGTGACTTCCATTAGCCAAAATTATTGCTCGATATAAAAAATGCTTTGAAACATGCAAGATAACTTGGAAAATCGTTCTAAGATTTTCTCTCGCCCGGTGGTCGCCGTTACAAACGAGTTTTACATAACACCTTTCAAAGTGTCCGATAACATTTCGATCCGGTAGCCGTGAAGGAAATCAGAGGAGTTTTTTACCCTCCTCCCCTCCGGTGGCCGCCAACGAATCCATTATGACTGCATAAAATAATAATAAATGATTCAATTTACTATACGACCGGCACGCACCGGGGTAATTCCAAGCAATGATTAAATGCAACAAGTAAAATTCGATACTCCGCGAGGTGAGCTGTACGGCTAATTGGAGCGTAGTAAATAAATTATGTTCACATGTAATGCGGTAGGATTATGTGGCACAGTGGCGACTGATTACGGTTATTTTCGCGCTTACGTAGATAACAGAAAGCGAGAACCCGTAAGGAGCATAGTGTTACGACACGGCGGATCCCCCCTCGCCCCGCGATCTTCCGGTCAATTATATATTAAGCCATTAATATCGGGATAATTAGTTTGAATGATTTTAAGTGAAACCTACACCGCTCTAACGGCTTACGTAAGTTGCAGTTTGTAAAGTACGAGCGCAAACGGCGCGTTAACGGACGGCTGACTTCTTTCGTTTCTTCCGTTCTTCCAACTTCGTTTCTTTTTTTCTTTATTTAATTGCGGAAAGAGGTAAAAAGCAGGGGGACGTTAAATCATTACGTGTAAATCAAACACCGTTCTACGTTGAATAATATACGTTGTATCGATTCTAGGAAGTTTTACGTTTCGTACGAACGCGACGGAACGTTCGTTCGATTAAACGTATTCGTGTATGTATAACATACACGCATGATAATAATCATAGAGTTGCGTGAACGTAATTACTCGTAACGAATGTAATTGAGCATACGGCTAAGAAAGATCGCATTACCGTCGATCCCCGGTGCATGTGCATTTCCGCACGTTGCATTTCAACTGTACCATACTTTCTCTCGATTGCCGATCGCGCGAGATATTAATTTACGCGGGAAATTTGTACGTTCAAAAGCACGTACTAATTAGAAGCCGCGTCTATCGATGCTCATTTATATGATATTATTCGAAACCTGTGGAATCACGTGTATACATTTCACTCGGTGATTGCACGTTGCTGATAACCACCTGAATTCACACACGAATCCTGTATAGCATAAAGAAAAGTAAAGGCACGTACGTGGAGAAAGAAAGGGGCAAATGATCGTGATAGAACGTAGATCTAAAACGTAACATCCGGTGTAAATTAAAATCCTCATTACCGGCTGCTTTTCCTAGATAGCCTTCGTTAATTCCTGCTATTCGACGAAACCCTGGATTCGATCGTTACGTTTGCCTGTGTTTCGTATACGTGTTCATGTACACAGAGAGATCTTAATCGGCCGATTGCGTGAACGTAATTTTGCATTACGAATGCAAGCGGGCGGGCCTTCCTTCCATGGACGACTATGACATAATCCCATAAAACTGTATCGAAGCGAAGCAGTTAACTCGCGCGCCGCCTCGGCCGAGAGAACCGCTGCTTACTTTTATTTGCGGTCGGAATATTGCGTAACCAGTGCACCATAATACGTCACAACGCTTTATTCTTACGTCCTTGTCCATTCGGGAGATGGACGCATCCGTGGCTCGGTATATTTCCGCAAATTAGCCGGGCTAATTCGTTGGAGCTCGTAAATTATAGGTAAAAAACTGATGGACGGGTAGAGCGAGACACGGGGAAAAACGTGAGAGAGAGAAAGGGTGTACATGGAGAGAAAGAAGGGTAGGGTAGAAGAGGGTCGCTCTAATTTTTGAATATTTCATATTGGCTGACAGTAAAAATCGATGTTACCCCCTTCTGTCTCTGTGTGCGTCTCTCTCGCCGTTTTCCGGCGTAGTGACTATCATGCGTTAATTGCTTTTTTCATTATACTTAAAACGAAGGCGATCATTATTTCCATTTTTTCCCCCGGCTCTGCCGTTTGTCGAATTGAATTTTATTGAATTTCCAACGGGCGGAATCGCCGGGGGTGAAAATCACCCCGCGGGTCCATTATGGGTGCATTCCTTCGCGAGAGGGAATATTACACGTTACGTCGCCAGTGAAACGTTTAGCAGCCGCCAATAAATTTGTTTTCTTATACGGCTTAAACGACTTTTCGTCGCGATTCATAATGCAACGTTATTTCGCGGGACGGTTTAACGTTTAACTCGGTTCATGCGTGTCTCTGCCTATGACTCCGGTGTGTGGATTATAATGCAGAAATAATGTGCATTCGTGAAATGTGGAAATTGCTCGTTGTTTGTCGGTGTAAAGCGTCGAGGATGCGGGTGCACGCGTGCAAGCGCAAAAACGGACACGTGATCCTTGAAAGAGGGAAAGAAACGGAGAGCAAAGAGGAAGAGAGATGGAAGGGAATATGGAGCGATAGAAAGACAGGGAAATAGGGCAATGGAGAGACGAGGAGAGAGACGGAGAGGAAGGAGAATCAGAGAAAGACAAAAAGAGAGAGGACGAGAGACAAAGAGGACGCAAAACGTAGATATATTCCTTACCGGCTGGGAGGTTGGCGCCGTGGTAGAGCGGCTCACGGTAATTGTAATAATTGTTATTATTCGGTGTATAATTAACGCCGCGGCTCGAGCTACCGCCGTGCGGAGGTCTCGGGCGAAAAGTTTAAGCATGGTGCCCGGGGGCCATTTGCATAATTAATTAAAGAAGGAGTCGAGTTTTCAACAGATTTTCATGCCGCGCCTTCTCCGAGACGAGGGCCTTCGAGATCCTCTTTCCTTCTCTCTTTTAACCTCCTCTCCGTCTCACTCTTTCTTACTTTGTCTCTCTTTCTCTCTCACCTTCTCCCTCTGCCAACGAGTTCAACCCTGGAATCCAGTTTCACCGAGAATTCCCTCGTTTTTTTTCGCCACCGTAAGAAACGGAGATAGAGTACTCCATGGTTTTTCTTCTCCCACCCTGATTTTACCTGCGACCGAAATTTCGAGGGTATCGAGACACCGTAGACCTATGGGTACCTAATCCTATATTTTTCCATTGATTCGTCCAGTGTTCGTATCAGGGTCGAGGGTGACTGCCGGGAGGGACGAGACGCGGACGTTGGGGGCTGAAGAGACGAGGGGGCAAATGTAATTAATTATCCCAGTAATGACTCTGACTGATGAGCGGCTGGACAAGTCCAGCCAGGTCGAAATAGCGTAGAAGTGGTGACGGCCTCGAACTACCGTCTCGGTCGAGTTGCTCGACTTTTTTGTACGTTGCACTTCCTGCAGTTACTGGTTTCTAGAAGCCCCACATAATCATTTTGCAATTAATGTGTCGTTACATAGTAGCAGCCTGATGTCCTTTTTTTCCCCCGCTTTTACAACCGTTATATTATTAATGTCCTATCGTCGTTAAAATTCACTTGGTCTCGATCATGACGTAACGATAGATCTACCATTATAATTCCAATCGTTCGATTGGATTCGCGTGAAATCGTTTTTCTCCTGTAGATCGTAAAAACACGATATATTCCTAACGGATAGCAATGATTCGTCGTGGAATTTTTAATGATACGTTGTATCTCCGGAGAATAAGATCAATCAAAAGTATCGCAGCAGCGGCTGAAGAGTAGATTAAAAAATACATGTACGTAGGCACACGGAGTTTTATGTATATACGGCACACGTGAACGTACACGTAGAAAACAGAGCGCTGGGATTCCACGAGAAATAAAGAAAGAAAGCCGCGGAACGAATTGTTCCATCGATCGATCGAACGTTTTCGAGGGCCGTTTATACCTGTTCCTGAAACACCACGGCCGAGAGACAACGAGAGTCACGGAGAGGGGCTGTGCATGACAAGGTAGATTTATTTTTTTCACACCCCACGCCAGGACTCACCAGGGGCTGGACGAGGTGTTTTAATATTTTAATAGGACGCCGGAATGGCCGGTTTCGTGACTTGGCGTTTTATAATGATATTCTCCCCGCGTTTCGTTCGTACTAGCAGGAGAAAATCAACGGCTTGGAATAACCCATTTCGCTGGCAACTCGTTCTATTCTCCTAAAATAACAAGACCTTCCCTTTATGTTCCGTCAGGCCGATCGGTGGCGAGACGTTTCTT
The DNA here is from genome assembly GCA_963989415.1 of Cerceris ruficornis. NCBI lineage: Eukaryota > Metazoa > Arthropoda > Insecta > Hymenoptera > Crabronidae > Cerceris > Cerceris ruficornis. The sequence continues at coordinate 8,167,568 of OZ022527.1, forward strand.
GACTTAACATCGTTTACGCTTTATAACAACGTCATCCATCGAGGATGTACTTAACGAGAGGAGCCGTTACGGGGGATTATAAATTTTCATTTGTGAAACGATCGTCACGGTAAGATCACCGGGCAAATAAACGAATTCTTTGCGATGGACTGAAACACCTTGGTGGGTTGCGTGGTTCGACGTTAAGGATGGAAATGGTAAACGTGCTCTTCTTTTATTTCAATTCACTAGGCTCAATTTCATTTCACTTAAATCGCCGTTGAACTATTTGTGTCGCGGATTACACATTGTATTGGCTGTTCTCTTGCAATGACAATGGTGATTCTCGTAATGGAGCTATCACTGAAACATTCTTAATTTCATTTGATTCTATTTTTAATTCTTCGTTGATGCGAATTGATTATAATAAAGTATAATATTATTACGTATGTAATACGCGGTAGAATTAATGTTACTAATTAACGAGCTACGTCGATTGTTATAAATAATAGAGCAGGATATTCTCGAACCGATGGTTCTGACTGAGCTCGAAATGAAAGTTATATATTTTTCTGAATAGTGTTAATTCATTTATAATGATTAATAGAGAATGCGTAAAATATTAAATATTGTATTAAAAATATGAAAGTTTAGTAAAAGTAGTTCTATTTTCGGGGGATTGATCTGCGTTTGGTAGATATCTTTGGCGGAATGTTCCCCAAATTAATTAAGACAGCTGTTTATGTACGTCGTTAAGAAACATTAACTGCCTTTAATTAAATAGAAGCAAAGTGTTGGACTTTGAGTCGTGTTTCACAGCTATAGCGATCTATTACAATGAAACGACGTCTATCGCCATTTCGGCGTCTGATCCGAGGGCTGAGTCATTCCGCATCATCGTCCGCACGGTTCTTTTGCATTCATCTACGAATCTTCTTCTCGTCCCTCATTTCCCCGTTTCAATCAATCGCCGAGTCCAATTTCATTTCTTCCATTATCATTTCGCCACGAGGTCGATCGAGACGGAACAATTAAAGTCTAATTACCTCTCGTCAAATTAAATGCAGATCATCGATGTTTGTGCCTCGTAACGAGATACGCTTAATCGTAATTCTAACTCAATGCGAAAGAGTAAATCGCTGTAATACACGATACAATGGTAATCGTCTTAAATATATTTTTCAATGATTTACGATTACAGAATAAAAAACCTTGTGCATAGAAATGCTCAATTATATAGTGTCACGCGCGTTGCACTTTAGTAGAATTTTATTTGTTATAGCGGACGGGTTGAGAATAATTTATACGGAGTATGCTAAATTTATTATCCTATAGCAATTTTGCAACACGGTTGCATCGATGGATGTCACATCGATGGATGTCGCATCGAAGAATCTTTCTTCGTATCGTTTATAACAATTGACACGGCTTGTAACTTGCAATTTAATACCTTTCTGTATTAATTAAGGCAATTTTTTACCACGGTTGCAAATAGTTATTTGTGTGCTCGTTATCGAGTTTTTTCGGCTTCAACTACTATAATCAATTAATATTCACTTCCTTAGGTGAGGAAAAAATTCTGTGAAGCGCAGGAAAAGTGGAGGGAGTCGACAAAGTCTGTCGTCCCATAAGAAGAAAACGAAAGGCGCAGAAGAAAGAAAATGTCTCAATGGAGTTGCAGCAAAACAATATTCGCAAATGTATTAAAAACGGGAGTATCTTATTTTCTCAAGCCTTCCAAAAAATTACTCCTTGCCCATCAACGAAGCAAAATTCGTCAAAATCATGTCGCTCCGTAAATGGAACACGGCTGGAAGATAGCAAAGGAAAGAAAATTCCTCAACGGGGTCGCAGCATGGCGATACTCGCAAATATATTACATATAGAAATATTTTGATTTTTCGAGTCATCCAAATAATTTCACTCCCTTCATCGATGGAAAATTCGCCAAAATCCTATCATTCCGTAAATGGAAGACGGATGGAAGATGCCAAAGGAAAGAAAATTTCTCGACGGGGTCGCAGCGTAGCAAACTCGCAAACGTATTACATACAGGAATATTTTGATTTTTCGAGTCACCCAAATAATTTCACTCCCTTCTTCGATGGAAAATTCGCCAAAATCCTATCATTCCGTAAATGGAAGACGGATGGAAGATGGCAAAGGAAAGAAAATTTCTCAACGGGGTCGCAGCATAGCGATACTCGCGAATATTTCCCCAACAGCGAGCAGTTGGAGATTGATGCGTTAGGTAAACAGCGTAGGCGCGTCCTCGTTTGTACCGGCGGACACGACGGCTCGCAATTAATTGCAGGTAGGATCGTTAATGCCGCCTAATTTCGCGGAAGGACAGAAACGGTTCGGACGAGAATCACGATTCGTTAGTGACTACAATTTTTTTTCTGACTTCGCTGAACCCGTCAACGTGCACATTCGACAATATAACAAGATTCCGATTGCTCTATTATCGCTCTCCAAAAAGCTCACCCTCGTTGCACCATGGAACGCCAAACGATCCACGCGGGCCATCGATATCTCGATTCCAATTTCTGTACGATCGATCGAGAAAAAATGTCACGCTTTTTACGTGAAATAAAACTAGACGGTTCGGACGGGTCGTACTGGAAATGAGAGATCAAAATTTTCGGAATATTCATGATGCTGGTGAAAGAACGCCTCGTACTTTCGTGAGAAGCATTTTTTCGTTTATAAATGTATATCTTTATTTGTTGATCTTGAGATACTCTGCCTCTTTGTTTTTTGCATTTTACTAAATGGTCATATCTTTCGTCCACTTGATAATAATTAAATCGAACTGAAATGCCTACAGTCTTCAGCTAAACCCCAGTCTATTTTCTTTAAAAAACAAGATTTTTTTCTTTACCGTTATTATAACTTTATTGAAACTAATATGTATTTACCGTGTAGGTTTATCTTTTATTAGGCCAAATTAAATCTCGACTTGTATCAGAAAAGACCCCGGGGACGAAAGAAGGTTGTACTGTGCTTTTCTTCTGCCTTTCGGTTAAGTGCCCTTACAATAGTATCAAAGGGGTTTAAACATTTTCAGAGAATTTTACTTTTCGGTTAAACAAACTTCCAACACAGTACACATTTATTTATAAGTTGAATTGAATGCCACTATAATCTGGCCAAATCTAAAATACCATTAAAAAAACCTTCACCAAACACCGTGCATCAATAGCCCCTGAAAAAAAAACAACCGAAAACTCCTATAAACGACACGAGTTACAAGAATAAAGTTGCATCGTCGATCGGAGATAAAAGCGTGCATAAAACTCGCAGTAAAAAATACTACGAAATCGAAGATGATCAGGGTCCGAGCCATCGACAGTCGGAGGGGAAGGAAGGCGAGCCAAAAAGAGGGTGAGAGAGGGACTCAAAAATTTCGATTCTGCGGTGCCGCCGTTGCAGCCGTATCCGATTGAAGCCAAACGAAACCAAATCAAAAAAAAAGGAGGGAGGGTGAGAGAGAAAGACGAAAAGAGAAAAAGAGTGAGAGGGAGGGGGAGAAAGAGAGAAGAGGAATCGTCGAAGAGAGACGAAGGGGGTGGAGAAGGGTAAATTCGAAGAGTGGTCAGCGGATAGAACGCGGCGTAGTCCGTGTTGGCAGAGCAGAGGGGGAAGAACCAGAGAGGCGGGGCGAGGGCAACCTTTTATAATCCGGCAAAATGCGAAACGCGCGCGCCATTTTAATCGAAATAGGTTTTTGCCCCGAAAAAAAGTTCGTATTTAGAGAGAACGAAATGAGTTCACCTCCGGCACGATGAAAGACCGATAAGCATAGCTGATTTATACGAGGCACGACCGAACCGAAACCGTTCGTTCGGTCGTTCCGTTCGTTCGAACCGAGGCTTCCCTCGCCATCCGGCGAGATGCCATGCGTTTATGTAGATATATATGATTTTCCGCATACCCCTTCGCTCTTAACCCCTTCTCGTTTTCTCTCTGTCTCTCTATCATTCCGTTTCTCTCATTCCCCCGCTGTATCTCCCTTCCTCCGAGGCAGTATACGTCGGGAACGTGTGTGCGGATATACGCGCTAGTGTGTGAGACGTTTAAAAAAAAAAGTCCACGCGCATTCCAATCTAGAAAAGTTAATAATATCGAAAATATTGCTCTCCCATCGGTAATTTAAATAAAAATACATTTTTCGTCTGCGCACATAGACATCGGACGGACGTGCGGTGGTGGTTGTGCGCGGAATTAAAGAGACGACTGTTTCTGGAATGGTATAATCATTTCAGCGCATCCGCCAACGTGTGGTTTATAAATGTGACGTCTTTCTTGGGAATTCTGTTTTTCACGTGTACCGAGAGTTGATATAGAGCATGGTTTATTTAGGAAATTATGATTTTGCGGAAAGTGGACTTTGATTTGACCAATGAGGAGCATTTCTCGCCCTTAATCCCTTGTTCCGTTGAAATAAAAATGTAGCAGTGGAGTTTGCTACATAATATGTCTTAAACCTTTGCAGTCCGAATTATTTTGTCAATTTTGCAGTGAGCTAAGTGAAATTAATTTCACACTTTCTATCGTTGGTTATTCATTTTTTTTAATGATAGCAATAGCTACAGGTACTGACGGATATTTAGGTGATATTACAAATTCATTGTGAAATTGGAAAGTCGATGTTAAATCGTTAGAAAATAAAATGAAGTGAAAAGCTGTGTCGAGTATAGCTCGACATAGGATTGCAAAGGGTTAAAGGAAATCTGATAGAATGAAAATAATTTTATCGTGTACCACGGATTTTTTTAAGTTGATATTTTATAGAAAATCTTAAATTTCTTTACTCCATCTTTTCTGCCGCGAGTGTAACTCGTAGAACAAGTTAAATCCTACTTTCTTACTGTCTAATAAAAATAATTTAAAGTTAAAAAAATAGAAAAATCCACAAATCGCCCGAATCTTGACTGAGAAGTAACTACCCGTCCAATCTTCTGCTTTACTACTTGTCCTGATATTTACAAAATTTCAGAAGTCGATGTTATTAATTTCCCGTAATATTTCTCCGGCCCGTCCGTTTTCGAACGTGATCGAAAAAAATTCGCGAGAATTGTTCCAAGCATCGTCATGCACATAATTCTCCACACGTGAAATCGCGAGCGAACGGTGCGAGCTACGTCGAGAGACGTAGCACGGCGACGATTTTCAATTTTATTCGACGGATGGGAACGAGGAGGGTTCCGTCCAACAATTTTGAAACTAACCGGTTATCCGTGAGTCGTCTACGCAAACAGATGAGCGTTGATTTCGTCGCTCGCGCCGTTGAATCCAGAAGTACCGTCCGCGGAGGGTGAGGAAAGGTGGATGAGAGAATAGGGGTAGCGAATTTTTTTTCAACCCCCATCGGATTAATACGACCAAGGGAACATCCGTGTTTCTTGACTGAAAAAATCATGTCTCTACGCTTCGTAACACGATGATAAATTGTTACAAATTCCCTCCCCTCTCCTCCCTCTGTGTACGTTTCTCCTCGAAGTACAAATCAATTCTGTCAATCGTTTGGCTTTTAGTCGGACCAATTTTCAAACAATATTACCATTGTTAATTAAAAGGATTGTCAAACAAAATACGAGGAGAGGAATGAAGCTGTTGCGCCTATACATCTATTTTGTATCCATGCTACCAGGGGTTAATTAAATATGCGCGTTAATTTACGCGGAAATTGTTGAAGAAAGTTTAAGCATAACGCTCCGTTTTCATTTATCCGTGCTCCCATCTGTGCGTAAAAAGGGGGGTGCTTTTCTGTTTAGCTTAAGTGGAAATGGTGTAAATTGGGAAAGGGGTAGAGTGGATCACCGGCATGCCCCGAGGGGTGAGAGGACGTTGATTAGTAACGAGAGGAAGACCGAACGGTGGGAGACCGAAAGGATGGAGGAAAGTAGAGAGAATGAGCTTCAAGAGCAAAAAGGCGAGACGATGCGAGCTGAAATGCCTGGAGAACGGGACAATTGGATAGGTGACTTTCCGATGTACAGGGAAATCTCTAGTCGTCCCTTTTGTGCGAAATAATTGATGGATTTTTATCGAGATGATAAGTAATATTATTAATAAATTAATGATATTTTTCTGCGCTCATCTGAAGCATAAAACTTTAAGTCTTTGGCAAAATGAATTTGAAGCAGAAAAAAAAAAATAAAATAGCGGAACAAATTTTTGCAATTACCTACGATACTGACTGTGTCAAATTGAGATCAACAAAATTTCTAAAATGTATTCTTGCGTGAAAAAAGCTACACTTAACCGGGATTGAGTGCAGACCTGATTCAGAGGGGAATGACCTCTAAAGAAACATATTTCGCAATCGATAAACGTGTTTGCTGTAAGTTTAAAAAATTCATGATGAATTTGTCCGACTATTAGCAGCGAGTCGAAGATATTTGAATGGATGAAAACGAAATTTTCGCGTTTGTAACAGCACGCAAGGCAAATCGGGATCGTACTCCAAAGAGTCCAAGGTATTTGCCACTGAATGGCAGCGACTTGAACTTGGCCGCCAAGTTGGAAGTTTTCTTGTTGGAGCGGCGCCTCAGCCGTCGAGAGCGAAAGCTCGCCCGCCTATTTCTAGCGTCGCGACGCCCCTTTCTTCCTCCGTCCCGACGTCTTTCGTCGTCGTCGTCGACGGCAGTCGAGTTACTGGGTTAAACGTACCCATCGTCGACCATGCACGACGAATTATTATTTCCTTTACACTCGTCTTTCCGAGCGCATCTGTACTTAAGAACGTTTCATTCGGGAATACCAGGATTTTTGTAGGTATTTCTACTTTGACGATTACATGATTCATTATGAATTGAATATTTTTAAAACAAAATATAAATTATGCAGAATTACAGTAGACTTTCGTATAATGCGGTTAACGAATACCCTGTTGGAGGAATTTGAATTATAGGAAATTGTGCTGTACGAGAATTTTTCTCGTATAACGCGCATAATCTAAAGTAACATGTTTGAAATTGTTATTGCTATGGCAAAATTTTATTTTCTATGTTTTATTAAGTTGGACAGTACTTCAAAAATAAATGGCATACATGCGAAGTTGATTAAACAATAACCCTATAAATGTGCATGAAAAATTCTTTATTTCATTGAAATTAAATAAAGAAAAGCAATTCAACGATAAAACATAAGAGGTTGGTAACGATGAAGAAAACAACCTAGTGCTCAATTAAAACAGATTTAATTCTTCAATCAGGTAATTCCTGTGTTTTTTTATTTGGCGTGTTGCATGAATAAGAGCGTTACACGAAAACAATAGTCGCAATATCTTTGTCGCGTTATACGAGAGTCTACTGTACGTAAAACCAACGATATTCTTAAAATCCGCCGTTTCACCTGCATTTAACTGAATAAACTAGCATCAAAGCGTTTAAAGCAGCATCACAAATAAATCAAGCCACCGTAAAATTCCCATCGTCAGTGGCAATAGGTGGAAAGGTCGGCATTACAAATTCTCGATTATCTCGATTTTCACGTGGCAGAAGCAAACGTCAAAGGTTCTCCGTTCGTGAAATTAAGCGTCAGACCGGCAGGACAGAAAAATTGCATTATCGATCGTCGAATATGCATATCCTCGTTATTGTTCCTTATTCCATTCACGTTGCGGGCGCGGATCGTCAGTGAAACCCGCCGGTTCTCCGGTTTTCCGCGTCACATTTAGCGCGCGTGCAGACGGAGAAAGAGGAAAGCGAGCGAAATTCCGTGCGTGGCACGGAGAACGCATACGCATTCACGCCTCCCTACAAACCGGGTTATGAATATGCATTTTCCTCCGTTAAGTATGTGCAGATTGCGTCGCGATACAGTCGACGGCCGTTCATTATTGTCGGCAGCAGCTACTCGCCATCGTGGCATCGTCGGCTTCGACTGCAAACTCGTCACTCCCCATCGCCGAAATATCCTCTCGCAATTAGCGCTCGATACGCTTCGATTTCAAGGACGACTTGGCGTTTAATGTTAAGGACACGACGGTATTATCGAGTTTCATGCGTGACTTGGGGTAAGAAGGAGATACTTTTAGGTGTTTATCTTGGAATATATATTGTTGAGTTGAATTGTAGAATTCATCGTATTGATCAATGTTTGGGGTAGTTTTTTGAGTGTAAATTAAGAGTGAGATAATTAAAACTCGTCATGGTGGCATCGTCGGCTTCGACTGCAAACCCGTCGCTCCCCATCGCTGAAATATTCTCTCGCAATTAGCGCTCGATATTCTTCGATTTCAAGGACGACTTGGCGTTCAATAATAAGGACACGATGATACTATCGAGTTTCATGCGTGAGTTGGGCTGATAAGGAGATACTTTTAGGTTGTGTATTTTGGAAAATTGTTGGGCTGAATTGTAGGATTCATTATATTGACGGACGTTTGCGGTAGTATTTTGTATGTAAATTAAAGGCGAGATAAGTAAAAGTTGTTTGTAGAACGTCTGACCAGAGGACCTCTTTCTACTAATTCTACTAGAAAGATCTATTCCATCCAGTTCTCTGTAAGTAAGGTAGTTATTAAATTCGACTAATGTTGCTACTATTTTTCAAAAATTCCCGCAATAACGATATCAATATTATTATCTCACTTGTCACGATAATAAAATACGACAAAACTCTTTTACACATTTCTCCATCAGTTACACTGCAAAATTCTCAACCTGATTCTCCAGATCGTCAGCTAAAAATGTAAGAACATTAAAAAGTAAGAAAAATTCTCTAGACGAGGCCAAAAAAATAATTTGAATGTATAGAGCTTCTCCAGATCGTCAGTTAAAAATGTAAGAACATTAAAAAGTAAGAAAAATTCTTTAGACGAGGCCAAAAAAATAATTTGAATGTATACAACTCGAGGGAAGGATGAATTCGGCACAGATGGGTCTCGTGGAAGACGTAGAAGGCGGCGTTTATGAAGTGCCAAAATTCAAAAGGGTGGCGATACTTGATTCCAAACGGTTGCCCTCGGCTGTCAGAGTCCCTTCTGAGGCGAATAACCCTTCTGCGAGCACAATCCCTCGACGAGCGAGGTAAATAGGAGCGAAAGAGGAGCGCGGAAAGAGGTAGAGCGTGCTTACAGTTCTCTTGTTTGTAATTATTCATGAACAAAGGCCCTGATAATTGCGCTGCTTGATTGCACACTCGTGTACCGATGAGCGGCAAAGTCTTCCGACGACGCATGGAAACGAATGTTTTTATTGTCGTCGCGTGTGCCCCGCGCTCGGTATAATTCGAGAAAGGCGCCCGAGGGTTCCTTTAATGTTCCTCGGCCTCGTATACGAAATCAGATTCTCTGGTGTATTTTTTTTTTACTGCTTCCACCTCTTCCAACGGGATTTACCCGATCGCAGAGAGAATCGTGCTCTTTATAACGCGAGCGCATTAATAAAACACCAAGGCACTGAAAGTCCTTTTCGCACATAATTAGAGAATAACTTTTGTGAAGCGTGGTTCATCTTTTCTGCCTTTTACGTCTGTGTCTCTTTCCCTCTTTGTTCCGCGGGGAAGCATGGAAATGAAACGGAGCGAGAGACAAGGCCTAAGAGCACATTCACCCTTCTCGTTTCGGCCAGTCGAATCGATAAATTACCCTCGACCCTGCTAATTCGTAGCGAGATCGATCGTCCTTCGTCGTTTGGACAGGACGAGAAAAAATAAAGACCCTAAAATTATCCGGAGTACTCTGCAATTAAACATTCAAAATTTACGTTTCCTAAGACGAAATTATAGAGAACACCGAAGGGAAAAAAATAATAGAAAATCCAAACTCGAACATTTCCTATACACCATAGAAAGATTGAAATCTCCCTGGACGTCTCATTGTCTTGCGGCTCGTCGGTGAAAGGAACGATTGCCATCTAAAATCGAGACACCCCTGTCAGGGTCCTCGGCCCCCGTGAAATAAGTATACGCGCGCACGTGTTCTAATTATTCTCAGCAATTTGCGTCTGACCCTTTTGTCGTGGGCTTCGAGAGGAGAAAGCGAGCCGGCATGAACGATGGAAGGAGACAGACACCATAGGAAGAGGGACGAGCGGAAAACTTTCTGTCGGCGCGAATGAAAAACGCATGCTCGATTCGAGATAAGTAGTTTAGTTGTACGCGTGTCGCCGCAGAACGGTGCTCAGGAAGCGCGAGTAGAGGAGAAGAAGAATGCTCGAGACTCGTCAGCGAGACACGCATGAAGAGGACGAGAGAGAAAGACAGTGGAAGGGAAAGAGACACGAAGAAGGAGAGAACGAGACGAAGAGAGGTCGGGTATCGCATTAAGAGCGGCTGCCAGAGGGGGGTTGGAGACGGCGAGGAGGGTCGTCGCGGCGCTCACCCTCTCGTTCTGCAAACAATGCTCCATATCGTCTCCATAATGAACGTGGGTATAGGTACATGCATGCTCGTCCCCTTGCAGTCCTAGTAATAATGAGCACGCAGATTATGCGTGGTGATTGGTGCTCGATATACCTACCCTCCGGAAAGGAACGAGGAAGAATGCGAGGGTACGACAAGATTCTCGATGGATACAAACGAGAATGTGATGGGCGTTTGGCTGGAGGATCGTTTTGAATTCAATAGATCGATCCGTCTCGCAGTCAAATACTGAAACTGATATTCTCTCTTTTCAATTCGGCTTCTCTCTTTCCATTACTGCGATTCTTTTTCACATCTTATATTTAACCCTTTCGTTACCGCGGGGACATACGTGTCCCAGTGATTTTTAAAAAATTCTGTTGGATTATCTTTGTCCCAGAAGTGTACGTTTTATCGTTTTATCCGTATTGTTACCACCTACAGAGGATATGCAACCAACAATACATAAGTTTTTTCGACACTTTCATATCCATAAATAAAATTTAAAATTTTTAAATCATTCAAACAAAGTCAGGATACATTCCGTATTGAAAGGGTTAACTGTAGTGACGGTATAACTGAAAAATATGTTATTAACAAGATATTCAATCTTTCACGGATACCTGTTACATTGCATGAACGAAGTCAGTAATTTGCAACGAAAGTAAAAACTCGTAGTGCTTCAGTTGCTATCAAGATCAGCGACTTTTCTGCAAAATAAACGCTGTCTCTTTTCACTTGTTCGAAACTGTTAACCTTCTATGTTGCATTACATTCTGAATGATTAGCCTAGAGTACGTTTCCTGGGTCGGATGCAGGAAGAATTCGAGTTTTACGGGCTCGGCGCATAATGACCGGCATAATTCAAATTGGTCCCGGACAATCGTAACGCGATGTTAACGGATACATGGATGGAAAATCGAATTGGTACATAGAGATTGCAAGCGGAATACACCGGCAACACCAACGTGAATGCACCAATTAGAGTATCGAAGGATTCCACCGGTACCGCCGAAACTCCAGAGATTCCTGAAGGACCTCGACGAAGGTATTTGTCCAGCGTCGTGCTTGCGGTGTTCGTTCGAGTAGCGATTCGATTCGAGAGAGTACGATCCCGAATTCGTATCTGTCGCGTTATATTGTCCGTTACGGCTGTTTACACATTTGACCCGGATTTTCCGGTACGGGCTTCGTACACTCTCGATTTAGACGCAATCGAACTCGATTAAAGATGTCGAAATTAACTTCGCACGGATGTCTATCGAGTCCAGCGTTCCGAACGGTGGGAGATTTGAAAATTTAAACTTTCACCAGCCACGATAATCGACGGTATAAACGTTCATACGAGTTCAATCGGTAAAAAAAAGAGTGTTCGATGTTTCGGATGGTCTTTCGAGGTGTATGCTTTTAGAGCGCAAAGTGTCTACTATCTCTGGTATCAACCATTCCTATTTCTGGTGAATTGGAAAAATCCTAATCGTGCAGAAGCCATAACTGGATACATGGCCAATGAAACTTTTGACGTGAGGTATTTTTGTCATTTTAAAAGTTTGGGTGATGTCACGGAAGAGATTATTATTAAATACCCTTGTTCTTCCAAGACTTCAAACAGCCTCATCATCGTCTACTGTCTTTCACCAATAAGCAGCGGTTAATCATCAATATATCAGTCCCTCATAATTTCAAAAAATCTATCGTCCCGAAACCACCCCTGATGGAAAAGCCGTCCCACTGTCGGTCGTCGACGGGTGATTTTCCGAAATATAAATTTCAATTTTAAAAAACCTTGTTCTTCCCAAGACCTCAGACATCCTCTACCGTCGTACCAATCAATCAGCATCGGTAAATCATCAGTGTATCAATCGCTCACAATTTCAAAGAACACATAGCCCCGAAACCACCCCTGATCGAAAAGCCGTCCCACTCTCGGTCGCCGGCGGGAAATTTTCCGAAATATAAATTTCAATTTTAAAAACCTTGTTCTGCCAAAGACCTCGGTCATCCTCATCATCCTCTACTGTCCTCCGACCAATCAGCAGCGGCAAATCATAGATATATAAGTCCCTCAAATTTCAAAGAACGCATTGGCCCGAAATCACCCTTGATGGAAAGGCCGTCCCACTGTCGGTCGTCGGCGGGTAATTTTCCGAAATATAAATTTCAATTTTAAAAAACCCTGTTCTTCCCAAGACCTCAGTCATCCTCTACTGTCCTCCGACCAATCAGCAGCGGCAAATCATCGATATATAAGTCCCTGAAATTTCAAAGAATCCATTGCCTCGAAACCATCCCTGATCGGAAAGTCGCCGCACTCTCGACCCCCGGAGGGTGATTTTCCGAAATATAATTTCCAATCCCACCCCGTCCGCCGTTGATGTCGGTGGTATCCTCCGCGTCGCGAGACGCCGCTTAAACAACCAACGGCGCGGTGGCACCGTTTTTTTTTCGCATTATAAATTCTCTGCTTCGGACAGCTAGCCCGTACCCCGGGTGGACCTCTTCGACCCTGCCGTCACCCTCTTGCTCGGCGGCGCTTTTACCAACGACACATGGCCACCCGCGTGAGTCCATGGTCCCACACCCTTCGACCGTTCGCGTTCCCATAAACGCACACAGCCGCGAAAGTACAAATATAAAAACGCACGAGTCGCGTGATTCACACGTGAACTCGAGTACACGTTGAATTCGCGGCCGGTTGTTTCGCCGGCATCGGGGAGGAAGAGGTGGACGTTGGAAAAAAAGGAGAGACCCAGTATCAAAAGAGGGGGGTGAGTTTTTTTTCGGCGAGGAGAGACAGCAGGAGGGAACTGTGCTCGAGGGAAGGTATCGCCGGATTCTGTTCTGATTAAAGTCAATACTTTCGCGGCATTCGACAAGCCCATGGCCCTGGCACGTAGCTACGTATCTTCGTTAATAATATACGCGGAAATCTGATTATTTGTCCGCTTCACTGTTTTAATTTTGAACGATTTTTTCCACCCCCTCGGCCACCCCCGTCGGACGGTACCAACGGCGTGACGCACCCCTCGGCCTCCGACGTTCCGTCGTCCCTCTCGTGTGTGCAATTCAATGTTTTTGCGCGGGGTGAGGTCCGATTGGTCGGCGGCCGTTTTCCAAGTGGAGTGGGAAATGAAAGGCTGGCCACTCGTCACCGTGGGTGTGTGCGTGCGCGAGGGAGTATGAGTAATACACGTGGTCCGACTGAAACGTGTGCTTCCACCGGCACGATAGAGGGAACGAAAGGGCGAATGGCCAGGCGATAGAGCAAGAGTGAGAAAGGAAGAGGCACGTGAACGTTACGATACGTGCGAACGAGTGTTTGCTGGTAAAACAAACACGTTTCTGTACTCCTGCCGGTTCTCGCGCTCGCGGGTATCGCTTGATTCTTGAGCCAACGGCGGGAGGTTCTTGTTGCGCAAGGTATCCGCGTGCTGGAAGGACTTTCACTGCATTTATAAACGATCTTTTCCAGCCGATCGGAATTTCTGCCGCGGAAGTGAATACAGTCGTTAAGGGAATTTAACGGATGATTAATTAACACTTTAGGATACTTGAGATTGACCCGGGAGCGTTTGGATCGTTGGAGAATCTTGGATCGATGGCGAGGAGGAGGGTTGGAGGGGAAATGTTGGAAAGGTAGGGATAGTTTTAACACTATTCCTACCGACACTTCACGTATACCATTTCCTACCGCAACCGGTGAATTTGTCAAATGATAATTTTTTCCCAGAAAATGAACAGTAAAAAAAGAAGTGAATATTGAAAAATGTATTACAGGTAGCCCTCCTACAACACGGCATCTTATAACACGGTTTCGCTATAACACGATTCATAAATTGCGGGAACCCTCCTACAACACGGTGTCCCATAACACGGTTTCGCAATAACACGATAAGGAAATCGAGGAGCTGCAAAACTGTCTAGCTCCATACCGAGAAATTTGCAATGACCTGGTAAGAACCAGCAAGCAAAGTAAAATTACAAATTTTTTTAAGAGGGAAGAAGATGCAAGAACTTTAAATGAAGAAAAAAGTTCTGAAAGTGAAGGCGATATCATTCCACCGAAAAAACGTTCTCGGTCGATTATACTTAGCAGTGACGACGAAGAAATTTATTAAATTAAAGTTGCGTTAAATTAAAATAATATTTTTTGTTTTTTATGTTTTGTGTTGTACATACATCTATATTTTTAATAAAAATTAAGTTGTTTATGTAGAAGTAAAAAAAATATTTGTTTTTAATAAGTTTTGGAACGTAACCCCCCTTTTGGTACTGGCTCTGGGTCTCATACAACGCGGTTTCACACAACACGGCATTTTCTAGGAACCTATCTACCGTGTTATACGAGGGTTACCTGTATAATGTGAATGTATTATACGTATATTTGCGGAAAAGTCGTGAAGTTTAAAGGCGATTCAATTACGTTGTATATAGGAAATTCTAATCGAAATTTTAAAAACGCTCATTTGACCGGTCGTGGTAGGAATAGTGTTAATGGTACGAAAGAATGAAAAGGGTGATGTTGTTCTGTAACTGTGATAGGTGATCAGTGTTGGATGTTGCTTGGAGCATCGAGGGTTAAAATCAGCGTAGCACTCCTGGACAAAGTTGCTCAAAATTTGAGATAAAATTTGCCAATTGTCAGGAGGGACGTTCTACTCGAACGGAATAAAAAATCCATCTCATTAATCTCGGTAGATCGCATTATAAGCATTTCATCCCCAACGCAGGGACACTTGCCAGGGCTCATCGATTGTCGGCGGCACATCGCGAGCGCAGAAGCGCTGCCTTTTACATTTTTACCATGGACGCGCGAGAACTCGATATTCCGACAAACACCGATTGGAAATGTTAAAAGATCGAAAGAATTTTAATGAAAACCCCCAACCACCGGGCAGGTCGGGGCGAACGTGCCTTTTAATACTTCATCCGCATCTGTTTTTTTCCTTTTCTCCGCCCCTCTCTCGCCCCCACCCCTATCTCCTCCCTCTCTGTCTCTCTTTTTTTTTATTTGCTACGTTTCGGTCCGCGAGCGGTCCGCTGCGGCCGGACACAGAAAATATATATCTGTTGAAAAAGTAAAGCGACCGCCGTACGTTCGCCACCATTCCGGATGGACGGATGGACAGTCAGACGGACGGACAAATGGAAGGGTGAGGAGGGTGAAAACCTCCCTTCCATGGGAAGCCGCTGGAGAGGGGCGATTCGACTGCTTGCGCCGTGGAAAAAGAACGGGAGATACGGTGAAAGAGTGAGAGAGAGAGAGGAGAAGAGAGAGCAAGGGAGCACGGAATTATCTTTCCTCGTGCATGTTTATTTTTCGCGTGATTACAAACGAAGTTAATCTGAATCGAACGAAATTAATTTTATTGTCCGTCGAAAAAAGCCATCGCCGTCTACCTGTCCGAACGATCTTTCCCTTTGCTCCGGGATACGTGCACCATGCTTTTCGTTCCGGCTTCTCCACGTTTCTCGCGTTTCCTCCCCCTCCGTGCGAACGTGGGCCGAGGATTTTTATCACGGACGAAATGTAACGGACGTATAATCCGCGGGTATTATACGAAGAAACGGCGGGAAAATTGAAATCGTAATTGAAGATAGTCGCCGCGACGGTAGCGCGTGTATTAAGGGAATGCATTACGATCGATAATTGCCAATTGAACGTACGTTTGTAGCGTCAAGAGGCCATGGGGGGATGATATTAAAATTGAAATTGGAGATGGAAGCACGCATCGGGGATGCGCGCACGGGCGACGAGAACCGCCGATGATTAATAATAATTACCGTCCGTACAAGTACGTATATTGTAACGAAACAAACCGGCAGAATGTGCAACAACGAACGAAAGTGTAGATGATGACAAGGAAATTATTATTTTCGATTGGTAACGCGAGTCAGTGAACGATGACCCGAAATAGTCATCGAGAAAGTGATGAACTCGAATTCCACCCTGATTACCCGTGCGCGCTCCATTAACTCGAATTTCGTGCGAGCCAATCGACCGTACCAGTCATCACTGTTGTAACCCTTTCAAACGGCAAGTCCATCCACAATTACCGATTTGTGTGTTAAAGCACCGATTTCCAACGTTGCATGTTGATCTGTTAAAAAATACATTTTTTAATGTAACCTCGAGGCGGTAACGTTTTTTCTTTTGATCTTCCTCTCCGTTTAGTTGCTAGTCTGCCTTTAGTTTTCGCGACATGGTTGTGCAATTAGGATCGAACGAATTAAATGGCTTTGGCTATTTAAGGATATCTGGCAATTAACTTAATAAGGGACTTTAAAACGAGGTGAATGCTGTAAAATAATGTTAAGTATATTTACAGAATTCTGAAACACAATCCTTGGAGAATCGAGTGCCTTAATATCGTGCACTTCGATAACCGCAACTGGAAAATGTATTTCCAGCAGGCGGTAGACGATCCAACAACACGTACACGTGCTACAACGTTTAACCTAAATCGCAAGAACGCCGTGTATAAATCATTAGGCATTAAGCGTACTAATTACAACTGTCTCTAAGCAGCTACATTAACGGCTGCGTGCTAAACTGGTCTCGCAGTTCCACGAAGATAGAACGAATTTAGAGCGCGTATTACTGAAGGATCCTTAATGACTTCTTGGAATGCAAATTAAGCGAGAAACGTCCGGCGAGAACGAGAGCAAACACGTAATTCGAAAATAATTTCGTTATTCCATTAAATCAAGCAACGGACTTTAAAGGAGAGCGAAGAAAGGAATGAGGAACAAGGAGGAAAAAATATATAGAAGTCCAAGGAGAAGGTAGATAGGTCGAAAGAGGGAAAGAAATACGGAAAACGTTAAAATTTATAATCCAACGTATTCCTTCGAGCTACATGCTAATTGTGAGTTAATAATCACGACTTCAGACGTAAACGTAACTCGCACAATGAGGGTAAAATCCGCAAGCAGATTGCATTTCATACACGGTAGCAGGTAACACTCCCGAGACGTATACATGTATGCACATATATTAAACAAGTCTGTTACCGCGGGCGTTTCTCTGACAGGGCGTTTCGTGGGGGTCAGAGACGCTTCTTTCCAGGGTAATGCCGTACGGTGAATCATTATTTATTTTTGTGTTTCACGCTGTCGAGTGTTCCGCGGTGGGGAACCAGCCGGTGGAGGACAAACGAGGCGATGGAAAAGAACGAGAGAGAAAAAAGTAGGGATGGGGTGGTAGTTGGGAGAAATGAAGAAAAAGGGAGTAACAGAAAAAAAAGGTGAGTGGGGGTGAAACAGAGAAAGGGAGAGAGAGTGAGCGAGAGAAAGAGAAAGGGAAAGAGAGGGTAAAAGCAGCGGAGGCGAAGTCAGAGGGAATAGGATGCTTCGGCGAGCGTCGCTCGAGTAATTATTACGGATTTTCCGGATCTAATTCTCCGGACGGTAACACGACACAATTCACTCACGCAGATTGCGCACGAGAGGATGTAAATTCCTGTCAGTCGGACGGTCCATTTCATCTCCTCTTTTTCGTCGGCTCCTAACCGACACCGAGGTCGACGCTGGACGATTATTCGGTTTTCCACTTTCTCTTCGCCTGTTCCCTATCCCTCTTTTCCTTTCTCTCTCGCTCTCTTTCTTTCTCCATCTCTCTTTCTCTTTCATTTTCTCTACCCCTCTCGCGCGCTTTCTGTCTCTCCTCCCTCGTTTTACTCAAACCTGCCCTCCTCGGCTTTTAACCGCGATTACGGGGATCTGGAGTAGGCCTCTCGAGATCGAAGTAAAGGTGATTCGTGTTTCCCCGTCTCCCGAATTCCTTCGTGCTGGAGATTCAAGGTTGGCTTTTCTATATTACCTAAATTTACGGTTAAACGTATCGTTCTTTTTATCGACAATTAACGTCACTTTCATTCACCATTTTCGGTTAAAACATATCCTTTGAACGTAGCCAAATACAGTCGGCTCAATTATACGATGAAATTCTATCTCCTCAAAGACTGTTTTTTTATTTTTCCACAAAATTCCTCCACTAATTCCAAAACAAAACTCCTCTCTGACTTTCCATTATATTGCAAACGAAATTTGTTAATTACACTCAAATTCCAAACTTTCCCTCGCGAGATATCCTTTTATTTCGAACCAAGGCTCCATTACGATACGTAGAAGCATGGATTAAATCGTAACCACACATTGGCACGAGGTCTATCATTAGCGACGACGATAAAAACAGTCAATCGCCGACCAAACAAATGGCTCGTACTCTCACTGTATTCCTCGAAGTTCGCGTGTAAAGAGCGTTCACTTTCTCGAAGGCACATCGACGTAGCGCGACAACCGGCTTTCATGGGATTCGCAAATCACGTCATACCTGTTGTCGTAGGAAAATAAACGGCACAGTCATCGCGGTGTCGTTTCGTGCGATTACTCGCGTGTCGCCTAATTAAACGTTCGCAACTGAAATATCATATTCAGCATGGCTAGAACGATCTAGATACCACACACACCATGGACTCTCTGCGTGCAACGGCAGAAACGTACGTACGCGCGCGAACGATGCCGCACACACGGCGACCGACAGAATGTGTGAATGGTCATTAAGGATGCCAAGGGCCACTAATCGTCATCAGAGACGTATTCACCGACGGCGACTCGGTACACAGAAAATATAAAATTGCCCTCTGCGTCGGTCAATAGGCATAATGATTATTTTCCGCGCTGTAATGAGCATAGTCACTCCCACCACCGGAGTCACTGGTTACGTATATGCCGATAGTAGGATAATAAAAGATTCGGGTCAATAGCGATGTAATGAGATATCTGGACTTCGCTAAGATAGTCGTGCAGGTATGCTGGACCTTGGTTGGGGAATATTTATCGGTGATATTAACGTTGCTCGTTTGGAGTTTTGATTAACCGATTAACCTGTTAACCGGGTAGGACGTAATATTTCGGCATACCAGGAAGACAACTCTAATGCGTATGACGATGTTTTTCGTCGTGGCAATTTTTAAATATGGTATGTTGAACGCATTACGTTTTACGTTATTCTTTTCCATTAAATTCTAGCGTGGTACTTTAGGTGTGATAATATTATTTCTCACTGCGAAGAAAAAAGTCTCCAGTTTGAAACGAGTTGAACAAAAGTTAATTCCCCGGTTAACAGGTTAAGGGTTCGCCGATACTTACTGATGATATTTCGGTTATTCGTTGGTTGACTGATTATAAAGGTGTTTTGGCGAGAACTGAGACCTAACTGGTTTTAATTTGAACGTATCTTAAACTTAACCCTTTGCCCTACGATTTCTTGTCTGACCGAAGGCGCAATAACTCAGAATTAATTGCAGAAATAAAAAATTATCGCTGATTTTTTATATAAAGTATTATTTAACGCAATATTGCTAGTGTAGAAATAACTTGATCGTCTCGTCATCGACTAATATCTTCAATTTAATAGTTTTTGGGAAACTTCGAAATTTCCCATTCCTTTTACCGCGTCACAAGTGTCATATGTTAGTGTAGGGCACGGGGTTAACTCACAACGAAAGTTCGGGAACTGATACACCCCAATTTCGATGAAACTTTGCATAAATATTTATTAGACATATCTAAGAATATAGCTGGAATTCCGAGAGATGTCCGAGAGTTATTGGCCGGCGTCACGAAAATGTGACTTTGACAGGAGACAGGCAGGACAGGCAGGAAACTGGCAGGGCAGGCAGGACAGGCAGGAGACTGGCAGGACAGACAGGAAACTGGCAGGACAGGCAGGAAAATGGCAGGACAGGCAGGAAACTGGCAAGACAGGCAGGAAAATGGCAGGACAGACAGGCAACTGACAGGACAGGCAGGAAACTGGCAGGACAGGCAGGAAAATGGCAGGACAGGCAGGACAGGACCCACCTTAACACTAGATCTATGGCTGCCAAATCTGGTATATTTAAATATATTAAATAAGTACTTTAAAGAAAGATGGATCAGGCGGTAAAAAATACGATCAGTTAAGTAATTTGTGTATTATAAGATACATGTGAAATATTTACTGTACTGCTTCTCTATCAATTTGAGAAAAATTCTTAAAAAAATAGGAACCCGTCAATTTGACGGCGGCCGTAGATCTAGTGTTAAAGAGGGGCCGCACTTGTTATCTCCCCTAAAGTTGAAAACGGGCACGAACGAATTACAGCGATCTTCTTACGTAGGTCTAATAAATATTCATGCAACGTTTCATCAAAATTGGAGTGTATCAGTTGGCGAAATTCCCTTGTCAGACCTAATCCGTACAGTCGATATTAATTGATGACAATTGGATTATTCGTTTCTCGTACAATTTTGAATTTTGCAGGAAATTGTAGAAAAACTAGAGAAGCACTTTCGAACACCCAAGAAAATACAAGCTTGTCCTTGTCATTAAATGAACTAAATTTTCCACCGTGTTTCTATATACTTTAAACGTGTTATTATCATCGAAATGCAATGCCGCCACTTTCGCGCTAGGCTGTTTTGTCACCGTGCGATTGCTGAAACATTCACGGCGATTTTATCCTCGTGTATTCATTAACAACCGGATAATATATTTGTCCTTTCATAAAAATATATATCGCAGAAATATGCGAGGATGCTGGTGGGGGAGGACGGGAAGAGGAGCTTGGCATAGAGGCGTGACGAGAATTTGCATACCTCGACGTGGTAATTATGCGAGTGCGTACGTTTCATTGTTGCAGCGGATTAATTTGATACGGGCGCGTTTGAAAAATACGCGCAATCGTTAGGTTTCTCTTTATCTTCCGCCCCTTTTGTTTTCGAGCCGCGAGCGGGGAGGGAAAAATTCAATTCGACATTGCACGAGAGAGGGAGAGAGGGAGAGAGAGAAAGAACACGGTTTTATGCGGGCGAATTAAGGCAGGAGTACCTCTGCCTAGTGTGCGGAATAAAAATAGCATCATAAACGCCGACGTATTTCGAGCCGCTTCCGTTCCAACGGCCGTGCTCGATTCAATGACTTCAACGCGATGTTGAAAGAGAGAGAAAATGCTTTTCGGGGGTAGGAGAGAACGCAGAGGGCCGTGGGGGGATCGATCGAAAATCAGCAACTTGCAAATAAGGCCTCGAACAAACTCCGGTCAATTAATTTTTTCACTGGAAACCCCTCGAGCAACGGGGAATTATCATGGATAAAAAAAATGCCATACAATGAATTATTAATTGTCGCGCGTGCTATAGAAAATATAAACGTAAAAACTTCATTAACGTCTCCCCCGCTCTTTGATTTACCGATCGTTATTTTCATTTTCATGGCCTGCCGATTGTAATGGAGTTTCACGGGCAGAAATTTCATTACAACGCCGTTCGCCGGGATCGAAGTAGTCTGAATATAACTTTTGCAAGAATAGTACACGATGTAATACCACCGTAGTTAAGACGCAACGGCTCGGCGGCGATTTATGTATCTGAATTCGCGGTAGTCGCGAAATTTGAGAAAATTGGGTAGAACGCGTAGGAACCGGAGTCGTCATTTCGTATAATTCACTTGCATAATGCCGCAGCCGCAAATTGAATCGCTAGGACTAACCGCATCGAAATAAATGGCGAGGTCGCAATTTAATAAGGACCAGTCACCATCTTCCGGTGATTAATTCTTGCTAAAAAGTTCCAGCAACTTTACAGACTCCTTTCTCATGGATCCTAACTTCTCAGAGTCATTCTCGCCGACCGCCAACACCCCCCTCGTCCAACGGGGAAGTAAACTTTCGACCTGCCCTCCCCTTCGGGGAACTTTCTTCACCGTAAAACAGCCGGCAACGACACCGCCCCTCTATCTACGACCATCGACACCTAATGTATTTAATTTCCAATTAGCCCGCATAATGATACGATCGATATTTATTAGCTGAGATAGAAATGTAATCATTTGGAGGTCCAACATCGTGCTGCTTTGAATTCTTTGGCTTCACGGAGCCGTTGTTATCATTGTGGAGAGTGGATTGACAATGAGATGAATTTTTTGTTCAATGGTGAAAGAAATAGATTTCCAAATTCAGAAAGGTAATTTTTTAAAGATGAATTCGTCATTAGTAACAATTTAGCTTAAGCAATAATGATAGCAAAATAGAAAAACTGATAGAAACTAGAAAAAAATATTAGCGACATTAAGAAATACCTATATAATAAAATTATATCAACATTGTGTTAAATATTAAAATTTAGTTATCTGGTTGGAAAATTCTTAATTTAACTTCATTATACTGATAAATCTCGAGTGATAAAATTAAGATGCAATAAAAAAATTCCGAGGAAAACCGGCATCGTCGCACGTTTTAAAAGCGCCGTCAAAGAAACGCCCCATTTCCTTGCAGCGGTAGAAGGGGGTGGTCTTACATTGAAATAAGTTGCCAGCAACTTGGGCAATTATGGTCATAATTGCGACATACATTATGCTAATGCTGTGCGTCCGCTTATTTCGGTCCAGTTACAAGCCTTTATTCGCAAACTTTCGAAGAAAGGGAAAGAAGTTTGTGAAAAAAGAAAGGAAAAAGAAAAAGAACCCATCATGCACGATCCATCTCGCCGGCCTGTAAGAATAAACAGGATGATGCAATGGAACGTTGCATTATTGCAGTAAAAATTTTTCCAACTCGCATTACGCCAGGGCAATAAAGGAAGATGCATAGGTGCACACACCAACGATCAAATCGCATCGTTTATGTTGGCGTAACTAGTGAAACGCATTCGCGAAACGGGGCGAACGGTGATTTATGCAAAACTCAGAGGAAACGATATACAAGCGAGACAATAATTAACAGAACGATAAGAACGGGGGTGTCGTTCATTAAAAATGTTCGCTACGAACGATGCAGAGAGAGTGGGATGGAGAGAGGAAGAGATAGGAGAAAAGATAGAGAGAGATAACAACGATAAACCGAGAATACAAAGTGGCAAGTGTATATCCGTCGACGATTCGCTGTGTGTATTGCTTAACGTTACATTTTGCAATACGAACGGAAGGTTTAATAAAATACGGGGAATGAAAAACGAGGATCGTAAACCCGGTCCCAGGGCCTTTCGATATTTTTTTCGCGGGGATACAAGTTATTACGCGACGCTTGGCTCAGCCCCGTTTGAAATCCCCGAAGCCATTAAAATAGAAATGGGAAACTCGGCCCTCCCAATTTCAGCATAATATTGTGATTACGATATGCAGAGACGCTTATATATCCGCCCGGGTCCAGACACGAATGCCCCTTGCCCAGTGTACACCCAATATCAGTATCGCCCTTCTCCACGTTCCCCATACATTTATTCCTGCATAATCGAGCTCTCACGTCATTATTCCTCCAACGCCTAAATGTATATTTTAATAATACATTTTCTCCCCAGATGTGCTATTTTCTTTTGTTTTCATTTTATTTCGTACGAGCTCAAGTTTTCTCCTTTCTTTTTATCATTCTTTTTTTCCTATTTTTTTCTCTCTCTCTCTTTCTCTGATGTTCTCCCGTTCACCCCCTTCACTTCATCTCTTGATCGTTCTTCTTCGACTCTTTCTGTCCATCGTTTCTTTTCCCAAACGTCGACGCAACGAATTTACCGGAGGGGTAAATCAGTGTCTTTTTTATCCTTTGCCTCAAACTCATTTAACGCAGCTTCCCTATATTTAAACGAAAAATTTCGCGCCAGGAAAATTTCAAACGTAAATTTGTTTTAATAATACAGAGTAGCTTTCATTGCATTGAAAACCGGGGATAGGCGGAGAGAAGGATCAAACCCACCTCAAATCCACAGATTTTCGAGACCATAGTAACACTAACAAAAGAAATTCGGGAACTAATACACTCGGATTTTTATGAAACTTTGCATAAATGTTTATTAGACTTATCGAAAAAGATAGCTGTAATTCCTTTTTGCCCGTTTTCAACTTTGAGGGCGATATAAACCCCCTGTCCTAAGCACTGTGCACGTGCTTGTAAGTCGTAAACAACAAAAGATATAAAAAAATAATTAAAATAAAAGTTATCCTGTTTCTTGAGATCTATAAAGCTTCATCGCAGCTTTTACAGTAGTGAAATTCTTCCAAAAAGGGTTTGAAAACGGGCACGAACGAATTACAGTTATTTTCTTATATACGTTTAATTAACATTTATCCAAAGTTCTATCAAAATCGGAGTGTATCACTTCCGGAACTTCCATTGTAAGCCAATCAAAAGTGAGGATTTCTTTGTTTAATCAACTCCGCCCCCATATAATACCTACTTATTCCATCCCTTCTCCATAAACGTTACGAATCTCATTGATCCTCCTCCATCCATAAACTCGCAATTTCCATTATCCATCCCCTTTCGCACGCTTCAACGTCAGCAACCTACCAAGTTACATCCGATACAATCTTCCATAACATCGCCAAATCCAAACCTTCCACTTAACACTCCGAATAACAGACGTAACGAGAATCCACGGTGGAGTAGCATGGGTCGTATGGTGGGGGGTGGGGAATCCCCACCGTTCACCATTTACGAGCCGCACTGTACCGTCGACAGTCCGAGCGAAATTAAAAAAGGCACGCATACCCAGAAAACAAAACTATCGCCGTATTTCCGCGGCATCACCATAAATCCCAAGTGTATGGCTACGTAGGTCGTATTCGCGCGTGAGATACTGCTCCGAGTGGAGAATGTATCAAAATCAGGCGCGAGGTTGCTTTATGGACGGGAACGCTCGTAAATACGCACTTCTGGTACTCCTACTCGACTGCGGAACGCTCGGGACTCGAGAGAAACTGCCGGGATAGGTTGAACGATAGAGAAAGGGCCGCGAAATAGCTTCTACGGGATGCTAATAAAAGATAGGACCGGCCAGATAGAGAGACTCTTCGCGACGATAGCCTCCCTGTCCCTGCGACGATCCCATTGTTCCGACGATCGTTCGCGTCTTGCGGGAAACGGAAGGAGCGGGAATTGATTGCGCGAATTTACGTTGAGAAGTAATTCAATGAATTGTATAATACTGTGTTATTGGACCGTGGGGATCGAACGGTGTTGGCTGTTTGTAATGTTCCAAGTGAATATTGGACAGGTCTGAAGATTGTCAGGGGATCAGAAAATATATGTATCTTTGAGGCATTGTAAATTTTAGTCCAGGGTTCATCGTATGTGAGAGGGAGGCTATGGTGGTTTTGGAGCTCACTGTTGATCTGCAGAGATGATCGAAGTGACTGGTTCTTCAATTATTTGATGTCTTATTGCAATTTTAAACGCTGTGTGCTTCTTTAATCTTCAGTGTCTACCTTCCAAAATAGGTAATTAGGTTGATCAGTTTTCTTCCAGCTTTTGTTCTTTTTGTCAGGGGATCAGAAAATATTTAGGTTTGAGGGGTTGTAAATTTTAGTCCAGAGTTCGTTGTATGTGAGAGGGAGGCTATGGTGGGTGTGGAGCTCACTTTTGATCTGCAGAGATGATCGACATGACTGGTTCTTTAATTATTTGATATCTTTTTGCAATTTTTAACTCTACGTGCTTCTTTACTGTTCAGTGTCTGTCTTCCATAATAGGTAATTAGGTTGATCAGTTTTCTTCCACCTTTTGTACTTTTTCTTCCGAAGTATTCAGACTTCTTGTATTCGACAGTAAAAGGTTAAAGACCTCGAAGGAGGTGTCGGTGCTTGTGATCAGCGAGAAGAAAGATAAATGATCAGAGAAAATTAACAAAATAATTATCTACAAATAGAAAAAAAATAAATAGTTTCTATACAAATCGCAGTTGATTGAAAAGGGAAAATATGTCAAAAGGAAGCGAATGTTGAAGATTCAAATTAAAGGAAAGAAGGATGAACCTGTCGAAGATTCTTCAGCGAGAGAACTGAAACGTGAAGCGTGCATTTCGCTTGACAAATTAGAGATAATTTTTCATCATTCAAGTACTGTTATTAAAACGTCATGTACAGGCGTTTCGATGGATTACTGTTTGACAAGGACTTGATTGCAGGCTTACATATACTTTAAGCAGTATCCCCTCTCTCTCTCTCTCTCTCATTCTGCCTCAACTACGCGAATCAGAATATTTTACAACGGGTTATGGTTAAGCATGAAATATAAACGCGTTGTGATACCTTTTTGCCCAACGCGATATGAAAAACCACGAAGCACGACGTTACGCAATGTTTTAAGTTGTTACCTAACGACGTAATTTTCGCGGAAAAATACGAATTATTTCGCTGATATCTCAATTAAAAATTCTCTCCCGGCGAGTTGCCCGTTATTCCTGAGCGTAATAAATTCTCTCTAATTATCGCGCGTGCTTATCATCTAAATTTCTGCCGTAACTTTTTTTTTACAGCTGGCAATCCGTATTCGTTTCATAGTGACGTAGCAGGAAACATTGCAGATTCCATTGTGGGTGCATGGACCGTCATCTTGGGAGTACCCTGGAGAACGATCATCCGCAAGGTGTGCTCGCGTCGAGGGTACGCTAACGATTCTCTGAAATGTTTCCCCGAGCGTTTCCTACCCGATTTGAGCCTCGAATTCCCTTACGAGCCGTAGAAGCAGTTATATTCTAACTGGGAAAAGCAGATCGATATCTCGCGATCGAACTTCCTCTCGCATTGCAAATCTCTCGGTTTGTACATTCGCACGCGTTAATATTCCATTCGCCTTTAAACGGTTTGCAAAATTTTTCATTTAATATTTCAAAACGGTGCAATTATATTGGAAGAATGCAATCGTGTCTTCTTCACCTTTTCTAATTAGTGAGAAGTGCTTGAGAATGTTGGCAATTGTGAACAAGGGGTAGTGGTATTATGATATTTAACCCCTTGTCCTACAATTTCTTTTGCGACTTCCACCGCAATAATTGAAAATTAAATTGCTAAAATAAAAATGTCAGTGATTTCTGATATGTATTAGAATTTAATGCAATATTAATAAGATGTGAATAATGTGATCATCTTGTGTTCCACTGATATTTTCAATTTGATCATTTTTGAGAAACATGAAAATTTCCTGTTCCATCAACCGCATCACGAGTGTCACTCGTTGTTATAGGGCAAAGGAACAAAAGGACAAAAATAAATTTTGTAAGATTGCGATATTCTGAAAGTATTGCTACTTAAAATTTGTAGTTTCAGTCTACTATAGTTTAATTTTAACACAGTTTCTTATAGTTTCGGTCCAATACGAATTTATTACAATGTAGTTTCTTATCATGTTGGCCAAATATAGTTTCTTGCAGTTTCAGTCGCATTACAGTCTAACGCGAAGTTAAAGGAAGTTGAAGAATGAAATCTAATGGTCCATTTTTATCCCAGTCTAGAAAAGATTCCAATTTCCCGTCTCGTAATTCAATTTCGAGAAATACCGCGACAACGAGGAAAATTTCATTGAATGTCCTGCTTAACTAGAAAAGAACCAGCCTAACGGAAGGATATAGAGAGAGAGGTAGACAGAAAGAGATAAAGATAGGGAGAAAGAGAAAGAGAGATAGAGATATGGGGTGAGAGGCATAAAAGCGGGGAGCAAGGTGTTAGTCCGCACGGAATTTCCTACGCTTGATGCCGGATACGAGGCTTAATTGCACCGCCACACAATGTAAATATGCCGCGTCCGTTAACCACCGTCCACGTACGTACACGCACGCGTACCGCGTACGCGTGTGAACGAAACCGGCTACTCTGTCATCTACGGTAATGCCAGTGTGTCATCATTCACTGGCGCGTTATCATCCACGATGAATCCTTGCAAACCCGACCTTTTTATTCCTCCCTCGAAACGGCTCTGAGCAAACACTGTAACATGGATGATCGCACCGATACTGATTATGACCGTTTAAAGAATGATGATTCAGAACTCATCGAAACTTATCGCTGAATAGATTACTGCCGTAATGTCATGTCATATCTAATGCGCTGCTGGACTACACGTTATTGTGAACATGGTATCTAGAATACGTTAACACTAGAACTACCGACGTTAAATCTATTATATTTCAATGTATTAAATAAGTACTTTGAAAAAAGAGAAACCAAGAGGCGAAAGGGATTATCCATTCGGTGATTACTGTTTTTTGAGATGGGCGTGGAATATTTATTCTATGACTCTCCTATAAACTTGGAGAATTTTCGGAAACAATTGCGTACCAGTCATTTTGACTGGTTTGGTAGTTCTAGTGTTAATAAATTATCGCTAGTTTACCCGTACTCTTCTTTTGTGGCGATTATTGCATCGTCTAGTGAATAGAGTGTTTTGCAAATTAGTGAATGAAAAGTTTCATGTATGTTGCGGACATTTTAAGTTGGCTAATGTTCAAGTTAACTGGCTTATCTTGGTAACGTGTATCTTTACTATTTATTGTTACTGGCTGAGAGAATC
Source organism: Cerceris ruficornis (assembly GCA_963989415.1). Classification (NCBI taxonomy): domain Eukaryota; kingdom Metazoa; phylum Arthropoda; class Insecta; order Hymenoptera; family Crabronidae; genus Cerceris; species Cerceris ruficornis. The sequence goes on from OZ022527.1 coordinate 8,196,223, forward strand.
ACGTAGATAAATTTATCGTGGGAAAAAATGTATATGTAAATGATTAATTTGTACGCAAGTTTCACCTGCGACCGGCTAATCTGCAAATGATACTCCTATGCACTTTGACCATTAGGGTGAAGCAGGCAGACTAACCCTTTGCCATGCTGTTTATAGTATCTCGGCAACTTCCCATCTCTGTATGCTACATCCGCTTCATATTCCACATAGCGTACATAATTTGTAGAATCTCGTCAACTTACCACCTATTCACAATACCTATCTCTTCTATCAAACTGAATTCCAACATCGACACTCTAATGAGTAACGATATAGAAATCCAGGAAAGAAAAGAGCAACATCGCGACGGTCTTATTACCGGCTCTCGTAATCCGCTAAACTCCAAGTTGCGACTGTTAAAACTTTTTAATTGTCTCAATGAAATTCGTTGTTTAAAGAGCACTTGAGCGACGGCGAATAAAACAAAAACGACGAGATTCCATCCCGCACCATCGGTCCTTTCGTTACTCCGGCGTCGAATCTTCGAACCGATGTGAATTGGGAACCACCGAACCACGAATTTCTCTTTTCCTTCCGCGATGTACCGATAGAGAGAAACGCAAACAGTGTGTGCCCAGCGACCTCGCCGAAGGAAGTTCCTAATCCCTGTGGCCAGCTAACGTTCAAACCCACCGTGAGCTCACCGAGCAGATAGTTACACCTCCGTGCGGAGATACAGGTAATGCCTGTTTACAGATATCGGAGCAAACATTAATACAGAGTAGCTTCCGTGCACACTGGAGGATTATATTATTCTTGGACGGCAAGATTATATTATTCTTGGGTGACCAGGCTTCGGTGACTACGGAATGAAATTTATCTTTGGTGCGTCAGTATTTGTTACTTTCAGCTTGTTCAACTAACTCGCATGTTTCGCGCTTTCTCTGTTCCCTATCTACAGTCCCTGGTCATCGAATTAGGACCACTCCAAATGTTCAGCATTTTTCATGTTTTCCGTAAAATTAAAAGGCCTGTCCAAATTGTAATGATATAGTTTATTAACTAATAACACAATACACTACTACTGTACATAACACTATGAACGCATGTTAATATCTCGTATTTCCACCCTTTGCCTTGATGACAGCTTGTATCCTTTCCGGCATGCTTTGTATACATTGCTTTATCATATGCTTTATATCTTCGTTATTTTCCCAAAAATATGTAATTTTTGTTTTCAACTCAGACAATGTGGTGCTTGGAGAGTTGTAAACAAGTCTTTTGAGTAGGCTCCAAACATTTTCTATGGCATTCAAGTCGGGAGAATTGTCCACACAATTCTATTATTATTACAACAGTAACAAATCTATAGCTATGTATACTTTGTTATCAACGTATTTAGTAATAATTTGAATGACCAAAGACAATTTTCCATATATGATATAACATTATAACCATAAAAGTGAAATTTGTGTACGTGGTCCTAATTCGATGACCAGGGACTGTAAAAGAGTCCGCCTGATCGATGTGGAAAGTCGATGATACATTTTGTATGAGCAATAAAAGTAGTTTAAGAGTGTATGTTGGTAACAATAGCGCGGATGTAACGTAGATAATATCTTGTAATTGCAAACGGAAGAGCAATATTTACAGTTTATAAACAGGGAATATCGCAATCGAGTTTTCCAGCATGAAAAACGGGAGAAGCGCGGTCGCGCTGCTTGGCATTCTTACATAAGATTTTGACACTGTGCGAATCATTTTATACTCTGTGTTTCTTTAACACGTTAAACGCCACCGGTTTTGCGCTTGTTTCAGAGTTTTTAGTGAAGGGACGTTTTTTCTATTGAAATCTCATCTTTACGAAGCAGAAACATTAAAGACACAAATAGATAAATAGTCAAAAGGACTTTACCATTTTAGTGCGAATATTTAAATATTGAATGTATTAAAAAATTCGTCGACATTACAATTTGAAAGTCATGCGAAACATTGAATTTAATAGCATAGGTCAAATTAAGAACAAGTTTTAGGTAAATCTAGAAATTATCCAGAATAAAATATTTGCTCGAAACTGCCATGAATATCTTCCAAGCAATTATTACACCAGAAAATAAGACGGTTCCACCGGTAAGTTTAAGGGTCCGGCAATCAAGGTGCCTATTTCTTACCAGTCACTTTTCATCCCTTCGGGCAAGGTTGTAGACTAGGGATGAAGGATCGGCGGTTGCGGTCATCAAGGTGGAAACCGGGTGGGTGGTACCGGCACACACGTACAGTATCATCCCTTTCAACCCCGTACTTAGGGTGACCATCTCATTTATATAGTAAAACAGAGTCGCGCAATGGTGAAGCAGAGACGGGAGTTGAGTTTGTTTGTCGAGCAAACGTTTGCCGACGACACCGCCGGACACTGGTGCCTAGCTCGCTCTGGTCCTTGGTACAAGTCTGTCCGAACCACTGAAGGTGGGCTCAGAGGGTGGGTTTGGGAGGAAGAGGGATTTAATACCATCTCCCAGGATGAACAGTGGTGGTCAAATAACTTCGCCAAGTGATTCCCAGCGACGGTATTAATGTGTCCGGTCCCTTCGGGCTTCTGCTTCATCTCGAAATGTCGATAATCTAAAGGCAGTAGCCTTCTAGCGTTATTAGGATGCTGCTACTTGCTACTATTTCTACTCGTATCTCGTATTCGTCGGAATTCACCAAACAATTTCCACGGGCACTGTGAAATCATTGAAAGGAGAACGACGAATTCGAACGCAGTGAATTTCATTTACAGGAGGTAACCTTTTGTTTACCGGAAAGAAGAGGCCGAAGGGGAAACTTGTAATTCGAAGCTCGAGACTGTAAGATACGATTAATACTAATTGCAGTGCCCGGATCGATATCTTCCGTTAGCTTAATTTAAAGAAACAAACATCTTATCCTCGCAGCCCAGCAGGAGACGAGGGCAAACGAAGATTAAACACGAGTGACGCTCGCGATTTCAAGATTCCATTCGTCTTACTCTAAGATCTAAACATCAAGGTCGTAAATCCATCAATAAATCCCTGCGCCCTCCTCGCGGTGACCACATTTGCTTAGGGATAAGAAGCAAAGACAAGCACACGGGGGCGGAGGTGTAAGTCTGTAGGGCAGTGAGGAATGGCTCGGTCTAGCGAGCCTTTAGCCCCGGCTTAGCATGTACTGGAAACACCATCCCCTATCCTTCGTGTCGGGGCCAAGTTATACCCGCAAACAGTCGTACATTAGTGCCTGCAGGAGTCCTGCAGGATTTATAAGGGGCGCCCGCGGGCGCACAGGAGGCTATGCGGCCGTCTCTCGATGGTTAAAACTAGAAGAGATGGTGGGACGGGCCGGGAGATCGCCTGTGCGCGTATGAGAGATAGAGAGGAAGAGAGAGAGAAACAGAGTAAGGTGCAACGAAGAGAGATGAGATAGAGAGAGCGAGAGGAGAGAGAGAGAGAGAGGACGGAAGAGGAAGGAAGAGATTGCTAGTGAGAAAGCACGAGCGAAGGTGAGACGTGAGAGTAGCCCAATCGAAGAGGAAGGGCAAAGGGGCCGAGCGAAAAGGGTGATCCCTGGATCTCAGAACGTTTCACGGAATACGAGATATTTACGTGTGCATCTGATGCACCGGTCAGTTTATGGTAGCGTTTCCCGTAGAATTTCTCTCTTACGAGATAGCGTATAAATTTCTCAACAATTTACAACGGTTAATGTAAACAACATCATGGAGGAGAAATGAGGGATTACGCTTGGTAACGAGCCACGCAATTTCGTAATTACATCGGCGTTGCGAGAAGAAAGAAGTTCCGTTGACATATCAAAATTCCTAGGATATTCTCTAATACCCTCGAACACGAAGAATGGATAGTATGTTTGTTATATGGAAGCCACTGTACATCCCCGTTATTATGATATCCAATTCTAATTCATTTGTAACTCCCCGAAACTTCTCCTCGTTTTCGAGGTTTAACGAGCAATTGGCAGGCGGTAGAAACGGACTAAACATCAGGGACGAGGTTGAACTCGGAGTCTCTAAGAGTTCAGTTCAGTACGTGAGCACGTCGCCAGAGGGTTGGATCGGCCGCGGAAACAAGATGGGGGCTCGGTCAAGGGGGTTGGCCAGGTTGGCGGGAGGAAGGGTAGTGGGTGGTGGTAGCCAGTGGTCAGCACACTTGGCCGACCCTACTTCGCTAACTAGTTTAATGATATATGTTGAGCTACAAGCGCCTTGATTAATCGTTAACTAATGTTGGACCTCGTAGTGCACCACCACCACACCGTCTCCACCACTATCGCCGAGCGGCAATACCATGGGTGCAAAGAGAGGGGTCGAAGGGAGCTACGACGAAGAAGAGGAGGGAGATGGAAGGTCTACGTCGCCGCAGCAGTCCTTACCCTCGTCGAATCCACGAAACCCGAACGCGAACGTAGCCAAACAGAAATCTAATCTCACTCAGCGTATAATTTGATTTATGACTCGCGGCCTTTCGAGCGAAAGAAAGAAAAAAAAAAAGAATGGGGGGACGTAGAGGCTCGACGGAAAGAAAGGACCGGTTCCGAGTCGTCGATGCAATTTGTCGGAGTGTCCATCGTCTTCTGGGGATGCGAGAATAAGAGAAGATTGGAGAGGGAGAGAGGGTACGGTCGTACGCAAATTTACGTCTCGCGAGAGACGTCCCAAAACCCCTTCAGCCTTCCTCGAATTGAATTAACTCGGCGTCTTCCCCCGGCTCTATTCCTGAGCTCCGCACGTGGAACATTGGTCATCCCTAATTCGCTTATGGCCCTCGATCAATTAAGTCGTCGGCCATTCGCGCAAATCCCGGTGACCCTTCCAGACGTCGCCCGCTCACGCTATAAAGACACCGTGTTGCGTTACACGCCGCTAGAGAAATCGCAATTTCATTACGTAATATCCTTAATCATTTCGAGCGAAACGCCGAAATCCTATGGGCCACCGAGCCGATTTACGATTTATCCGATATATCTGCTGGAATATACCATCAAAGACTTACTCGTTTCAAGATAACATTTCAATTACACCCGATCGTCGTACATGCACAAAAATATTAACACTAGAACTTCCGGCGTTAAATCTATTATATTTCAATACATTAACTAAGTACTTTGAGGAAAAAGGAATCAAGAGGCGGAAACGATGATCAATTCGGTCATTTATGTTTTTTGAGTTGGACGTAGAATATTTCTCCTATAACTCTCCTATAAACTTTGAGAATTTTTAGAAAAAATCGGCTACCAGTCATTTCGACTGGTTTGGTAGTTCTAGTGTTAACCATCTCAAAATAAATTAATTAACTTCCCTCCAACCACTTTTCTCACAAGTAACATCCTTCCCTTTCCACTCTCTCCTCATCCTCCCTTTTAAATTTTGTCCACCAAAGCAATTTCTCCCCGTGTCGACCATCCAACGAAAAGAAGTCAAATCACGTTCGATTAATACACCGAGTGCCGATCATAATGTGAGGTTGCCACACGAATGCGATCGTATAGCGGTGCTCCAGAGGGTACCACGAAGGGGTAGGGAGTTGGTGCGCAAGAGGGGGGTGGCTCAGGGATGCAAGACACCGTGAAATTACCAGCAGAGTCTCCCATCCCCGAGGGGGTGGCTGGGTGGTGGAACGGACTCTGTCCACTCGGCGCCCTTGGACCACCGTCCAGCCGGGTATTTGTCTTGTCTCCTTGTTTATGAGATTCAACATTGTTATTTGGCACCGCACCGGAGAGTTCTCGGTGCCGTGTGGCCGCTAGTTTCCGGGGAGTTTCCTACTTTAAAAGGTCGTGTCGTGGTGCGCGATTGCACCGTGACTTATCCGCGGTTCTTCCTGCTTCACGATTGTCTTTAATCAAGGCCGACGGAGACTGCGGAAGTGGCTATGGAAATTTACGGGTGACCGTCATACCCGTACGGGGGATGGAACGTAGATTTTTCTGCATACAAGAGGGACATCTCTGACAAAGCGTGAATTTAGTGGCCGGAGGCTTTTCGGGGCTTGGTAAAAATAGATAGGATGTATAATAGTAAGGTGAAAATGGTAATAATTGAGATGTTTATAAATACCCTCGTACGAAAATGGAATTCGGAAGTGATATTCTAATTTTACTTATAATCGACTTCTATCCGATTGGGTTTACGTGATCTATTGTTTGAAACTTCTTATCAAACTCCTTATTAAAAAGTGCATCATTGATATTCTTTCGCCTTCCATCTAAGAGGACATCGCACAGTGGAACTAAATGAATAATAGACGTGGGAAAATATATCAGGGAATGGGTATTTAATAATTTTATCTTAATCTAGAGTGTCAGCTGAGACTAGAAGCATTAGGGGGACAGGAAAGTAATGTCGTTTTTTTTCATTAACCCCTTCAGATCCGAATTTTTAAATTATAATTTAATATAATTATAATTATAATTTTTATTTATAATTTGTAAATGTACATTTTAATGGACATATGGTCTTTACGCAAAATTTGTAACATTAAGGAAATCCTGAGAAATATTTGTATAAAAAAACTAAGTGAAACTAAGTTTAAACCTATACGTAATAAAATACAGCACGAAAAGTATTATGTGCGTTACAATGTGCACAGGGTCCGAAGGGGTTAACTTCAAACAAATAAATTTGAAACAAGTTTTTATTTTTAATGAATGATATAATCGCCCTCATTATCAACAACCTTTTGTCATCCAGTGTGCAAACTTTCAATGCCGGATCGATAAAAAGCAATTGGTTTTTGAGCACAATATCTGGAGAAACGACATTACTTTCGGGTTCCCCTAATACTAGAGTGAAATGAAAATCTGCAAAGGAAAATACACAATTTCGTGGAAAGATGAAGGTGACGTTTTCACCAAAGTTGATTTTTTCCCATCTACACTGTCGATTCGTTCCACTGTGCACCGGTACGTTCTGAGATAGTCGCAAGGGAAGCGATTAATCGATGCGTCTAAATTACTTAATAATGACCTCGCCACCGTAGAATCTCTCGGCGGCATTATCGTTAGGCCGGGTCGCATTTTCAATTAAATATATCTGCCGCAATCGCGGCGCCTTATCGTAAGCGTAATACGTTCCCGATTGCACGGTGAACATCGAACTGGTTCGGACAATGGCGCCATATACGGCTAAGCGAATTGCAATCACGTTCTCGCGGTGCTTAGCGTTACTCCTCGCAAGATACTGTTTTAAATCAGTCGAGATAATGTTATCCGGCTTATGTTCCACCTAATCGTCGAATTATCTCGTGCAGCCGGCTAAGCCCGGGCTCGAGCGAGCTTCTTTTCTCGCGCAGACATACGCGAGGAATTGTACTAGCCGATGAAACCGACAATGAGAGACAACGACACGAAGGAAAGATTGCAAGGAAAAAAGGAATTGTACAAATATGACGGAATCCCGCAGACGTTCTTCTACCGTGAACTTATAAACATCGTAAATGAACTTTCCAAGAAATTCACGTATCCTCGGAAGTTTCTCACGACGACGTTAGAGAGCTATGCGAGGCCGTAATTGATTGGCTGCTCATAGCGCATCCTCCGGAGAGGATCGTTGTTTTAATCAACCTTTTCCAAATGGATTCTTAGAATCTCGTTAAGAAACGATCTGCAGTTAAATATGTACCGGCTCGTCCGCCCAGATGATGCATACATACTTGTCTGATTACACTAAATTAGCCCCACATCTCCAAAGTGGACCACGCCACGGACATAATATCCGCAAAGTGGCAGAAAATCCCTAATTCCCATCTTCGTTCTATCAAATCACTTATCAAATATCCCACGATCATCATTGTTTCTTTGATCGTCACACGATGATCCAATTAAATCCCCTCGAATCATATTCCATCCGAAAACACGAACAATCCTTTTCATTACAGAAAAAAAATCCCTTTAACATCCCCTTCCGTCTTCATCCCTCGTTTACTTCCTCCGTCGACGAATCTCCCGCGATTCGTAGTGTATCGCGCTTGGAGATTGAACGAATGACACCATGAGCAAATTTCCTGGATCGGCTCTACGGCAGGGCGGGGACAGTGCGTCGCCCTCAAAGAGCGCTGGCAATTAATTTCACAAGGGCGCAAAAGGAAGCAAAAAGTGAAAACCGGCCCGTGGCCGAAGTCCATCCTCGCGACGATGGGTTTTTATCTACACGAGTTGTCAGGCCAACGAGTTCTGCCTCGTTGGCCACCGGCGTATAATGTCCACCGTCAATATAAGCTGTCGGATGCTTTTTCCTAAATTGACAGATTTTCAATTTAATCAAGTTCCAATCTAATGGAAAAATGCCCGATCTATCGGGGGGTGAGAGGGAGGGAGGGAGGTGTAGGAGGGAGGTTCGGAGAGGGAGGTGGAGAATGGTAGACGTGTACAGGGTAGCACGGTATAAACACTCGAGTCTGAATGTACAGGAGGCGCGGAGGGGCCAGATTGAAATAATACTTTTATGTTTAATAGCAATCGAGGAGCCCGCTCGGCCGATTGTGCGGAGCCGCACGCCGATCTCCGAGATTAATCTATTGATAAACATTCCATCACTCTGCGAATAGCAAGCGGGAGAAATAGAGGAGCCGTCGGGCGACGGGATATCGCCGTCCTCCCTCGCTCTGCTTTTTTCCACCGGCTTTTTCGTCCACGTCGCTCTGCCTGCCTTGCTTTCGCGAAAGCCGCTTGTCGAACCTCGGGGTTTGATTTTGCGTTTTTCTTTTTTTCACCTCTTTTTCCCCACCCAGACCTTCGTTTTTTCTTCTTTTTTTTTTATTATTAGCCGAGTAAACCCACCCCGAGTGGTAAGTATTACCGGGGCGCTTCGTGAAAACGCAGATTTTCCGATCCATCGGCAACTCCACACGTTCACGGCTTTTATAAACTTTTCGAATCGCGACGGAGGGTAATCATTCTCGCGATAATGAAATCGACGATGGATTATCGCTGTATTTTTGGACAGTCTGGCAGCCTCGAATACCTCGTTTTTTTTTTAAAATTGATGTTGCATTCATGAACAAATTTGGTCTTGCGACTCCTCGTGACAAGAATTTTTGTCATGCAGAATTTGCAAATTAATTTAATGAACATTGTCGAATAAATAACTCTCAGCCATACTCTATTCCAACGTTACAGAGTATAGATAATTCATTAGTGCAGTAGAAAAGCCATTAGAGTCATTGTTACAGTTCCTGCACGCTTCAGAAAAACTAAGAGTATCATCAATGCAAACCCAACTGATCAGTTATCGATTTGCCAACGGGCGATCTCATAACCGGCCGATTTCCCACAGATATCACGATATGCAATTCTGAATCTATCAATGATCATAATAATGGTGAAATCCGATCGAAAACCAATTGACTCTGTGAAATGAGCCACCGAGGTGTAATGAGAGCCGTGCGCGAATCCAGACCAGCTCGCTGTTACCTGCACCCCTCGTTTGCCTTCAATCACCTTCTTGACAGATGCATTTACGGTGCACTGGACCCGTGATCATCAAGATGGAATGCGCCTTAAGGCTTCTACTACGACGTGTCGATCCGTGAAACATCCTCGAGTTTGAATTCTTCGGAATCCTCATGATTCTTCGTTGAAAACTCGCCGCGATTCGAGGACGGTATTTCGCGAGGTTGCTTTTCTGGCAGAATTGAAATCGGCACGTGATGAATCCTTCGATGAAATCTTTGGAGAGTGCAGAATATACGTGACGATGCATTCGCTGGTTCCTCGAAGGATTCTGACGATGATAAGAATCTAAGGCTGATTGATGCAGCTCTTGGAAAGGTGTATGAGGATTGGTGACTTCGAATGGTGGAAATTTGCGGGGTTGGGTTTGAGAAAGAATTTTTTTTTCAAATCTGATAGATTGATCAGTGTATCGGTCCAGTTTGCGACTCGTGTCTTTATAGATTATCATTTGCAATTGATTGACGGTAAGAGTAATAAGTGCTGGTAATGGCTGCCCCATGATTTGCATGTTCTATGGATCTATTCGTTATCAACACTCTTGTTCCTGTTATTTTTTCGAACACTTAGCAATTTTATATCTTAACCCTTTGCAGTCCTATCTCGAGCTACACTCGACGTAGCTTTTCACTTTATTTTATTTTCTAACAATTTAATACCGACTTTCCAATTTCACAATGATTTTTTAATATCACCTAAATATTCGTAAGTATCTATAGTTATTCCTATCGTTAAAAGAAATGAATAATCAACGATAGAAAATGTTGTGAAATTAATTTCGTTTAGCTCATTACAAAATTGACAAAATAATTCGGACCGCAAAGGGTTAACACTAACCGTACCATGCGCCGTCAAATGACCGGAAATTTTGTAATCTTTTCTATTATTAATTGATATTAAAAAAATCATTCTGCGTTCTCTTTAATATTAAATTGACAATCTCCCGCATATCTTTGGGGGAAATATTATTGTTATTTTACTATCTGTCAAATGATGAATCTCGGTAAGAATAACTACACGTAAAGTCCCGATACGATCAGTGTTAATAGTGAATATTTTAATTGAATTCAGGTCAGATGATTTCTTCAGCCGTGTTAATTATTAAAAATCAAATCTCGAAAACCCATAAGTGCTTGCCAGAATATTAAATGAGTAAACACTAAGAGGAATAAATTAGAGAGGACAACCGAAGTGTTTGTCAGAGATGTCTGTTTAGCGTGAATTTAAGGGTATGCAATTACGAAACGATGCCGCAACATGCGTTTCTACGTAATCTTTTTTACGGAGGACCTCGTTTAGTCGCGATCGACCTCGTATGTCTTACAAAATCCTTGAAGGACTGCGCCTTTGTATTCGCGTACTTATTAGCGTTACTAGAATATCCATTATTCTCTCATGAAAGAGGTATTCCGCAATTAAGAGGAACGGCTAATGGCATCGAGGGGATCGTTAAGAATGCGCCGTTCAAAGGTCTGATAATTTATGATCATCGAATGGAAGTTCGACTGATAGAAATTCTACTTGCACGAACTCTCCTTATTAAAATCGCGAATCACTTTGTTGCGTGACCTTCGCGATTTCCTCGCATTCTCCGCGCGTCTTCTGCCGAGAAAATCTGCGGTAGATCGATGCCATAAAATTCTATCTTTTAAAATATCTTCTACGACAGACAACCGATTTTTTCTCTGCGCAAAAATTCTATTCAAATTTATCAAACTTACTTCTCCCATCCTCGTACTTAAACTCTCAAACTAATTCCTAATGTTTAATTTTTTCAACAAAATTCCAACAATCTTAGAGAATACGAACTGTTCAACTTAGAAAAAAAATATTCTTCAATTTATTCTCACATTTTACATGAATCCCTCAAATATTCTTAAGTCTAATCTCAAATGTTACAAAAATCCCTGGAAAATTCTTAAGTCTGATTTCAAACCTTACAAAAATCCCTGGAAAATTCTTAAGTCTGATCTCAAACCTTGCAAAGATCCTTCGAAAATTCTTAAGTCTGATCTCAAACCTTACAAAAATCCCTTAAAAATTCTTAAGTCTGATTTCAACCTTACAAAAATTTCTCAATCATTCTTAAGTCTGATCTCAAACCTTACAAAAACCCTTCAAAAATTCTTAAGTCTGCTCTCAAACTTTACAAAAATCCCTGAAAAATTCTTAAACCTGATGTCAGACCTTACAAAAATCGCTCAAACACTAACTCGAAACAACGTCACATCTGAAATTCTCCCCAAAACGTAATAGAACGACACAACGTAAACATTCCAAGTATAATACCGACAATCGACGAGACTGCAACTCCTCTCGAAAATCTCCCGGCGAATTATACTGCCAGAGTCTTAGCGATCGCAATTTCTCCACCCTCTTAATATTTTATCCTCCGCGAGGGAACACCGTCGACATTATTATGTATACCGTACCCCCGTTTAAGCAGAGGCATTTCTTTTTGCCGGGAGTATGAAACATCCTAGTTCTTTTGCGCGTAAATTGCATGCTCCCTTCCTCAGACACGAGCCGGGCATTAAGTCCATGCGTGGAGTCCAGGATGGATCCCGTGTTTGCTGAGGGGATAATAGTGTAATGGATGGACAGGGACAGCGGACTAACGGATGAGACTGCTGTTTTCGAGACTCTAGTCTGAGGCTGCCGCCTCGGTCCTCTTCTGGTCTACTATTATTCTCTTTTGTCAGCTAATTGGCATCATTGTTGTGCATTGTTGAACGACGAATTGTCCGTTCGTGACGAACGAATCAACCGCGGTCTATGAAAAAGAGCTTTTGTGGAACGTTAACGATACATCCCTTCGCTCTCTACCCCTGTCTTCTCTCCCCCCGTTTCTACTAGTAATTAAGATTACACTGATATTAGCGCTGTTACGTCATTTCCACCGGCAATGTGTCCTTTGTTCGATGCCACGTGAAAAATAATCGTATCTCGTTGAACCGAACATCTTCGAATTCTGATCCCTCCGATGGATCCATCTTGGATGTAACGATTCGCACGGATAATTCGAAATTTATTGCAGGTTCGCTTTAATAAAGATCGAGTAGAAGAGATCATTGAAGGGAGAGCGAGGAGGAAAGTTTCTCGATCGAACCTTACCGGTAAAACGATTCTCTTGAATTTACCTGTTCGCTAATCTGATGCTCAAACAACGAGGCATTGTCGAACGGTACATTCTCGCGAGATATGGCCGGCAAATATTTTCCACCTTACGTTGTACGGAATTCGAATAAAGTGCCGTATCGAGAGTCACGTTCGACGGTATTAATTTTACTTACAGCTCGTAAGAGAACCCGTTAATATTTTCACCTACGGAAAGGAAGGAAACCGTCGTCGGATATTCATTATTCATTATCGAGGCAATTTGCATGTCCGTCGCCAATCAAGGCAGATTAGACAGCTAGGTTTTAGCTGAGCGGCGTGAACGATAAATAATTATTAAGCCGCCGTAAATAAGTTTCGCGACGAAAAATCGTAATGGCAGATCAATTGCGATAAGTATCACACGACCGATCATCCAATATAGATTACACGCCTGATAAATGGTACCGATGTCAGTGATTCGATGGAAAAGAGGGAGGGCGAGCCGCGAACTGTGATTAGACTTTACACTGTAGCTGGAACGCGGAAGTCTTTCGTGCAGCGCTTAGGCAAATGTCGTGTGCGGCATAGAGAGAAGTCGCATACCGGCGTCTGTAACCCGTTAGAAACTTTGACATTCTATCTCCACGATTTTCCCACGTTTCTCGATACCCGTAACGGGAGCAGCCTTTTCTGGCAGTTTCTCCTAATAATCTAAACTCGCGCCGCTCGCAACGCGCGGTTTGCCTGCTTGCTTAATGCATGAGTGAGTACGTTACCGGCTGGACCGAGATTAGATTGGTATAAAGGGCACTTACGTGCACGTGAGATAAAACCTTTTGTGTTTGTTCTTTTCTATCATTCATTTTGTATTATTTTTTGTTTTCTATCAATGTCCGTTCGGCAAGAAAGATAGGCTGACTCGTAGAAAGTCCGCGATTGCAATTATGTCGCCGTGTTAGCATTGACGTTGATGTGAAATACGACTTCGTAGAATATTCAAGGATCGTTATTTCGATTCGGAGTAGAAAATGTTCAATCCGGTGTTTGTTTCTGGGTGTACACGATGATAACGATTCGAGCATAACTGTACGCTTCCGATGACACATCAAATTGGAGAGTTTGAAACTCGAAAGATATTGTGCAACCGACGAATAAAGAACGAGCCGGTACATTGACCCCATCATCCACATGGAAGTCGTTCGACACGCTTTGTTTTGTACTTTAATCGTATACAGGTCAGAGAGACCATTGGCCGATTTAGGTTGGGATGCGACGAGGCAACTACTTAAGAAGCCAATTGCTTGTCATTGACACACAAAACCGTTAGTAACGAGTATGACGGATCGTTTCGATGAACCATCATAGTATCATCCACTCGGCACTACTCCGTAAAATCATCCAACTTATCAAACTTCCATAATTTCTCTCCCGAAAAATCGACGAGTCTCCAAAGACCCATCAAATCCTCCAAAGACATTTAATCTTATATCAATAAACGATCATTCCCGGTAAACGAAAACGCATGTCATTCAAAGGCGCGTGTAGAGACGCGATTAGAACGAATGTGAATCTTGATCTTATATCAATAAACGATCATTCCTGATTAAAAAAAACGCATGATTATTCAAAGGCAAGTGTAGAGACGCGATTAGACCGAATCTGAATCTTAATTTTATATCAATAAACGATCATTCCTGATAAACGAAAACGCATGAGCATTCAAAGGCGCGTGTAAAGATGCGATTAGAGCGAATGTGAATCTTAATCTTATATCAATAAACGATCATTCCTGATTAAAGAAAACGCATGATTATTCAAAGGCGCGTGTAGAGACGAGATTAGACCGAATCTGAATCTTAATCTTATATCAATAAACGATCATTCCTGATTAAAGAAAACGCATGATTATTCAAAGGCGCGTGTAGAGACGCGATTAGACCGAATCTGAAACTTAATTTTAGATCAATAAACGATCATTCCTGATTAATGAAAACGCATGATTTTTCAAAGGCGCGTGCAGAAACGCGATTACAACGAATGTGAATCTTATTCTTATATCAATAAACGATCATTCCTGATTAAAAAAAACGCATGATTATTCAAAGGCAAGTGTAGAGACGCGATTAGACCGAATCTGAATCTTAATTTTATATCAATAAACGATCATTCCTGATAAACGAAAACGCATGAGCATTCAAAGGCGCGTGTAAAGATGCGATTAGAGCGAATGTGAATCTTAATCTTATATCAATAAACGATCATTCCTGATAAAAGAAAACACATAATTATGCAAAGGCGCGTGTAGAGACGCGATTAGAACGAATGTGAATCGATTCACGGACATAGAGATGGACGGACGGTTCATAGAGATTCATAGACTTACCTCGCTCTTGAGATTCAATGGCATGTCGCAGGTTGCGTCCAACTCCGCTTCCATTTTCACCTGATGAGAGAGCATGCTGTGGCTGTGCCTGGGCGGTACGGCGGTCGCCAGCATGTTGGGATGCTGCAGATGCTGAAAACGAGGCTGGAGATGGGACTGGTGGTGATAAGGCGACGACAATTGGGTGTTCAGAGTGCGAAGATCCGTTGGCGGGGAAGCGGGCGCAGCGGTACTGCTCTGTTCCTCCTCGGCCGAACCCTCTGCCATGTCAACCTTGCATCCCAGGGACTCGTAATCTGCAAATCGACCCAAAACTCTCTGAGGACCGATCTAATAGCTGAAATCGCCGATGCCTGGCCCTCTCTCCCTCACGGCGCAATTCCATAATGGTACGCGAATATAATTTGTGCTTTTCGACGAGCGATCAAGTGAAATGGCAAGAAGTGCAGTAGCTTTCGAGCTTGCGAGCGAAATGACTTTTAACTTTGTGATCGCCATTGACACGGTTAAGCGGAAATGAACCGTTTTCGGGTTATGGATGGGTGGGTGTAAGATATCTGGATAAATGGGGTTCGGATACAATGGTAATTACATTCTGGGGAATGATTTGAAATTTTTCATATATCGGGACTTGTCATTTGGTTTTGACAATTGATTCGTCATCGGAGGGAGAAAGTTTCTTGAAATTTTAGCATTGCTTTTGTTCTACCTTAATTGGGGAAGTTGCAAGGTGTAGATTCGCCATTAGGAGGGAAGAAATTGTATCATTTTCATGTTAATTTTGTTCAACGTTCTACGTGAAGGTTTTACGTCGCACTTATACAGTAACGTCCTGTACAACACGGTTGATAGTTTACGAATTGTACGAAATCTCGTTACGTGAGAACAATAACCCTAAATTAATATCTTCAATGCATCGGAAGATTTCGCTGAATAAAATTTATAATAGGCACATTTAATCAAGAAACTTGAGATCGAACGTTTAACACTAGAACTACCAAACCAGTCGAAATGACTGGTACACAATTTTTTCCAAAAATTCTCCAAGTTTATAGAAGAGTCTTGGAATAAATATTCTACGTCCATCTTAAAAAACATAAATCACCGAATCGATTAGCTGTTTCGCCTCTTGATTCCTCCTTTTTCAAGGTACTTATTTAATATTTTGAAATGTGAAAGATCTGACGCCGGCAGTTCTAGTGTTAATTACTTACTGACAGAACCTAAAACATTCTATATTCACGGTATAATAAAGTAAACAGCTGTAATCATTAAAAGTCATCATCCCAAACGATCGATACCGCCTGCGATCATCACCAACACCTCGGTAACATGAAAGGGCCAAGAGACACGCGTAAACACGAAACTAATTAAACGCGAAAAGTCATGCGGGCCGTATCGAAGCGCAGTGCGTGCAGCTGTTAAGAATGCAGACAGTAGAAATTAGAAGGAGGCCCGTTCATCTTCCAACATCAAAGCAAAAACATTTTGTCGGAGAGATCGAAGGAAGAGGACCTCGAGAATAAAATCGGCGTCTAGCGTTCTCCATCTCGATGCCACTTGGTTTCGTTTATCCGGGTAATTATTTTTATCTAACCGACCCGTTAGGAAGAATTCAAGGGCAATGAAATTGCCGCCGTCTGGAGGAAATCGTTCTCGTCGCGTGTCCTCCTTGCTATCGCTGCCGTTTCTCTCCATCGTCCCTTTTCTTTTGCCTTTCCTCTCGTCTCTTTTCTTTTCCCTTTCCATTCGCCACTTCTTTCGCCTCTTCTTTCTTCAACCTCGACGAAAGCATTTTGCGGAGAATCACCGTCGAAGCCGCGGTTCGTGTACTTGCTCGACGCAACTAACAACATCTGCTTCTATTTTTGCGCTGGCCCGAGTCCAGCGCTTTACTTTTTAAAACCCCGTGTGCCTATGACGAACGGCTGGATGGATCATCGAGCGGAAGCTCACGGTGGAGAGATAAAGAGAGATAAAGAGTGTGTGAGAGAGAAGAAAAGAGAAAGAGAGAGACGAGCCGGTTATTCTGGACAAATTATTGTCAAAGGGCGACAGCGCACCTTCTGCCGACGAGCTACTTTGTTCCTCGTAAAAGGCGTTTTATAATGGCCGCCGTAAAAATATTTGTCGTTGGTTTTTAAAACGGCCAGCGTGTTTATGATAAAGGAGTTAGGTCGTTAGGTACCAAATAGACCGGTCAGTAGTGAAAACAATGACGTTGTTTATGGCTATAAATATTTTCTTCTTATGTGGCAACGGATAATAAGGATTGATACGTTGATTACTGAATTATCGAGGTGAGAAGTGATCATCGTGGAATCGAAGTGTTCCGTTGGAGAAAAATGACGGGAAAAAGTGTGAGAATGTTTTCCGTAAAAATGTATTTAATAAGCATCTAAGTTTTCGAAGTCGTGTGAAATTAAAGAAGGATGATAGGGTCGAAGGTGAGCCATCGTCAGTGTCCGTAGTCTGTGGTAAGAATTTTTGCGGTTACTCATGACTCGGGATAAATCCGAGGGTGTAATTTATTCTAAGGATAAAATTAACATTCCACGTCTGGATTGTTTCTTCTTATTTCGAATGTCTGGCGCGCCGAGCGATTAGCACCGAAGTATTTTTAGGGATGAAAATCGTAGGATGTCAGGGTCTTTAGACTTCCCTAATTTCTCACGTTCATTGAGAAATCCATGGCAATTAATTATCAATTCTTCTTGAAGTTCCTCTTCAGAATGCAATTCAATGAGGAAAATTATCAATCGTTCTCTCATTTTTTATTATCTCTGCAATATTTCGACTTTGTCGGCGATGCTCGGCAGAAGTGAAGATTTCCAAGCATCTTACAAAGAAACCAAATTGTTTTCCAGCTTAAACGGTCCTCTCGTTTCTAGGTAACGTATCGTTGACGAGCAGTGGTCAGCCGAACCTCCAACGAGCCTCCCTTTTTTCCGTTTGCGGTCGTTAATTTCCGTTGGAATCATATTAATCGCTCTAGGGCTGCGCCCGTGAAATTACTAGACGCTTTAACCACCGGCTGTCCAAACCGAATTCGTCCGCAACGATTATTATATCGCATCCTGAGGTATAATGCTGGGTATTCCGAAAGCTGACCAATTAGTATCGTCGATTTGGATGCTTTAATGAGAGTGCGGTTTCATTAGCGTATCATATAGCCCTCTCGATCCGTGATACGCGTAGGGGAATCGGAATCTTTACAGAAAGAAGAAATCGAAAATGATTATACCACGATCGTTCAAATGTCATTGGGCACGTAATATTTGAAAATTGCTACCTTCGCCGTTTAACCTTGAAGAAGGTGTTTCGCGGTTAGAAGCCGCGGAGAAAATTAATCATCCACGGATCGGGTATCTTTTCCATCTTCCATTAAATCTTTGAATTTTTTGTTCAATTATCTTCATAATTCAGGAACTATTCGGACCGTATTCCTTTATACGATAAATCGAGACGAACAGGGTCACAGATTGAATAACTTAAGTTTATTAGTCAGTCATAGAAATGAGAATTTTGTCTCCTCTTCCTTCACCTCGTGTAATAATCCATTCATTGATTTAAGTCATTGTTTAACAGCAGCGCAAGTTTCCCATAAACGTTACAATTTATTACATGCACAACCTTAGTCACCTTTCAGAAATCCCAATCCAACAAATCTTTGATCGTTTCGAAATCTAAGTGCAGAAACATTTTATCCATCCATCAGGTTGTATATCTTTAGTTAGTATTTATTATTCAGCCATAAAAATGAGAATTTTGATTGTTCACATCTTCTAATAATCTAGTCAGTGCTTTAAAGCATTGTTTAACAGTAGCCCAAGTTTCCCATAAACGTTACAATTTATTACGACGTCCATAAACGTTACAATTTATTGCGACATGTACAACCCAACCCCGTAGTCGCATTCTAGAAATCTCAATCCAACGAATCTTCAATCGTTTCGAAATCTAAGTGCAGAAACTTTTCATCCACCCATCAGGTTGAATATCTTTAGTTCATATTTATTATTTACCCACAGAAATCAGAATTTTGATTGTTCACATCTTCTAATAATCTAGTCAGTGCTGTAACGACTTGTTTAATAGTAGCGCAAGTTTCCCATAAACGTTACAATTTATTACGACGTGTACAACCCAACCCCATAGTCACCTCCTAGAAATCTCAATTCAGCGATTCTTCAATCGTTTCTCAATATAAATGCAGAAACTTTTTATCGATCCATCAGGTTGAATATCTTTAGTTAATATTTATTATTCGCCCAGAGAAATGAGAATTTTGATTGTTCACATCTTCTACTAATCTAGTCATTTTATTAAGGCATTGTTTAACAGTAGCGCAAATTTCTCATAAACGTTACAATTCATTACGACGTGCAAAACCCAACCCCGTAGACACCTTCTAGAAATCTCAATTCAATAAATGTTCAATCGTTTCGAAACCTAAGTGCAGAAACTTTTCATCCACCCATCAGTTTGAGTATCTTTAGTTAATATTTATTATTCGCCCAGAGAAATGAGAATTTTGATTGTTCACATATTCTAATAATCTAGTAATTGCTTTAAGGCATTATTTAATAGTAGCCCAAGTTTCCCATAAACGTTACAATTTATTAAGTCGTGCAAAACCCAACCCCATAGTGTTCTCCTAGAAATCTCAATCCAACGAATTTTCAATCGTTTCGAAATAAAAACGCAGAAACTTTTTATCCATCCATCAGGTTAAATATCTTTAGTTAATATTTATTATTCGCCCAGAGAAATGAGAATTTTTATTGTTCACATCTTCTAATAATCTAGTCATTTAAATAAGCCATTGTTTCACAGTAGCGCAAGTTTCCCATAAACGTTACAATTTATTAACCCAACCCCATAGTCACCTCCTAGAAATCTCGATCCAACGAATCTCCAATCGTTTCGAAATCTAAGTGCAGAAACTTTTTATCCATCCATCCGAACAATCCGCTTTCACCCGCCATCGGCGTCTCCTCGAGCGATAATTGCCGGTGGAATGATCGGGTGAAAGTCCACGTAATCGAATATGCAATTAAAACACCGCTGTACCATTGATACGAGAATCGCTGGAGAGTCTCCGAAGGCAATTAAAACGCGTGCATTATGCGACGTGCCACCACGTTGTCAGGCGACGCCGCGTTCCCATTTCGCGAGACGTTCGCCGAACGTAAAGCCACCCCCTTGGGGCGACTTTGCGGTGTCCCCTGACTCTTTTGCTCCGTTTCCGTCGTTCCTTTTTCAATATCACGTCCTCGCCCCGAGGCGAGTATCGTGTTTTCGCATTATCATCGTATTCCTGGTATCTCCTTCTCATCGTTGAGCGCAGGAGGCGAAGGAGGAAGAGGACGAGGATGACCGAGAGGCAAGAAGAGCGTCAGCAACGGCGGCAGCAGCAGCGTACAATTAAGGGGGTTGATTGATGTTAATTCAAAGGGTAATTAAGAATGTTGCGCATAAAAATCCGGTAATTTATGGTCATTGGGGATAATTATATGTTGACCAGCTTGTAATTGCAAGCGCTCTTCGTGGCCTACAACACCGCGTATAAGCGACCGGGAATTGCGGGTAGCTCCTTCGTGCGTGCGCGTGTGTGCGCGTATTAATACGTCTACGTTCACCTGGTTCCACCTTCGGGTGTGTGTGTGTGGGTGGGATATACGGTCTCAGATCGTAGCTTATTATAGGGGCTAGTAGATAAGGTGGGTTTAGAAACAACCGTGCGCCTCTGGCCGGCAGCTAGTTTCTACATGGACGTACCTCTCTCCCTATCTTCCTCTTTCTCTCGTAATGCCATCCGAGCATTCTCTGTCTCGCCGCTACGTTCCTCTCTTGCTCTTTAACGCGATGGTTACAGCTCGAGGCTACGGAGGTGCGTATAAACCACCCGAAGACCAGGCGGAGGTTGCTTCGATTTATGAGGCCAATTCTATGGCAGGGAAGATCGGCGGTTTTAGAATTTTAGGCCCGGTCCAATTCGCCGCGAAAACGCGCACCGTTTCTGGGCGTGCTTCTGCATCGCCGTGCCGCGGCCGAAAACTATAAATAACTGGGCGCGGATAATCGCCATATGGTCCCGCATGCCGCCAACTACTCGTTTCTTCTCGGCTCCTGCACGTTTCGCGGGATTCCTTGATTTCCTGGTGGATGTCGTATTTTGCGAGTGGACGATGGGATTTGCTCTTTACATCTCTGAATGGTGATTTTAATATTCTTTTATATGTTGTCACGCGTTCGATGAATCCGCGGGGGAATATTACTCATTATGAAGGAATCAGTGCTATTTGGAATAATATATCATTTTTATTTGAAGCTGAGAATTTGCAGCACATCCGTACCCGTTTTTTTTGAGATTCCACGTCAAATCGTTGAATCTCTTGTTCTCATATTTATGATATTGACATGCCTTGCAACATAGTAATATTAATTCTACTAGGTACTTTACGTGTAGCAATTTCTATATTTTTTAAATGTTCCATCGGGGGATTAGAAATATGGGTAAGAATTTACTATATACGGTGTATAACCGTATAATATACGGTGTATTACTATCTACTATATTACTATATACGGTGTATAAAAAAGTGTGCTGTCGGCAGAATTGACTAACGATAGTTTCGCCCGATAGGAAGAATATCGTGAGACAAAGTCAAAAGCCGAGAGATGGTTCAAATTGTCGGACGAAGGTCGTCCGAGTGAGGGTAAAAGAGAGAAAAGAGGGGAGGTAAAAGAGAGAAAGTGGAAGAAGGCAGTGTGGGTAACCCTCCTACTTGAAACACAGCCAATAAAGCGATCCCAGCGGGACCAGTTGGCAACCGCCCATCGCGACATTGTCCTTGCCGAGTCCTTTTTTTCGCGATCCCGTAATCAATCGAGCGGTCTAATGGCAACGCATAATCGCGGCTTTGTGGCGCCTTACCCGCGTTTTAATGTTAAAGAGACCGAGTAGAAAAGAAGCTTGAACGTGCTTACCACCGTATGAAATGCTTGACACAAATGCTGCCACGGCTTAACCGTTTCTCCCTGAAACCAGTCATAACAAAGACGTCCAATTGCGAACGTTCACGCGCGATTACGGTACCGAAATTCCTACCGTCAGACATAATATCGTCTCATTAACTTTCGAAGGAACTTCGTTAAAAATATTAATCTTTCGTAGGTATGATTTTTAATCAATCATTTTCTCCTTTCTATACTTTACAGATCTTACGTGCTACTGCTCCTCGGTATCCAAACATTAAGAACTTTATCTGGACACATCATAATACTACTAAATTTATTCCTTCGATGGACCTCCATTTTTCTCAGATTCTGTTCCGAATGAAACTATTTTTCTCCAGCACTAAAAAATGGCAGCACTCCATCAAACTGCCTGCCAACTAAACCTAATCTGTGCACCTCAGACACAATTTTATCTAAATGTATGTAACCGCCAGAAATCTATTCCTCTAGTGTACCTTCAATTTTCTCAGATCCTGTACCGAATTAAACTATTTTTCTGCAGCACTAACAAAATAGCAGCACTCCATCAAACTACCTGCCAACTAAACCTAATCTGCAAAACTAAACCTAATCTAAATACAATTGATTACCATTACCTATTCCTCCACTGTACCTTCACTTCTCTCACATCCTAAACTGAATAAAAATCGTACCAAAACCCGACAATGTCTGCTGTATGACAACAAGCGAATACACCCTTCTAAAACATCAAACCTCCATCCTCCTTCTCCAATCGTTCAAATATAGCATCCTCGAGAGATACTTCAATTCCTTCCTAACCAATTCGATTCTTACATCAGCGTCTGGATGGTATTAATGGCTGAAAACGATTCGAGCACTAACGGCTCGGTTAAAGGTCGTAGCCTGTCGCCGAGGCGAGTTCTTCTTGCGGAGGGGAAGCTCGGAGTATCTAGTGATTCGAATTAATCTTTAACGCGCGTACGTACGTAAGCGCACCGGCTAAGTGCCGGCCGAGGTAATGGTCGTTTCGTGCGATACCATTCCGTCAGAAATCCGAGGGGCTTTGTCCCGAGTCACGAAACGCAAGGATTAAACTGAACAGCGGCCCCGTTAATGCCGCTGTACGAACACCTCCACGAGGATACACCGACCTGATTACGAGAGTGTGCGTAACGCACGGACCTTCGATCGCAGGAGTGTCCATAAATCGGTAGCAAAAGGGAAGCGAGAATCGCCGCTTATGCTAGACGCTTCAGACGTGCCATTTCTCGTCTCTGTTCCAGAATCATTCGACGGTTGCAAGGTTTCGATTATGCTTGTGCAGATATGTTTGATACTTTGTAACATAGCTAGGTTTGGAGCAGATGACGCGGTTGTTTCTCTAATTGGAGACTTCGCGCAGAGAAGATGTATTTTATGCTGGTTCTTAGGGACTGATGGTGAAATTGGGAATCTTCTTTGTTAGATACGATGGAGATTCGAAGTTGAGACCATAATTTTGGAGTGTTCCCGATTGTAGGTATTTTAAGATGGTGCGCAAGGGTTTTTTATCTGACTATGATAAGTGTGGCGAAGAGTAGAGTCGCAGATACGGTTCGAATAAACCTGTTCATCCTTCAAACGATTTTAAATTACATGTAGGTAAAGCATCACAGACGAGAAGTTACAAATAGGCCTACTATATCTTGTGCTATCAACGAGAAACTCGGTGGCAATTATTCCAGTAATTACAACGATTCATTATCCCCTCCTTCGACTACCATAGAAACAAAATTGATTGAATATCGAAGTAAATAACCGATTAAAATGCATTCACTCATTAATACAGGTCACACAGCCGAGCGCGCCAGGATCAATCGGAGGATAAATAACGATGACATTGGAGCAAAGATAATTCAACGGAAAGGACGGAGAAGATAAGGGGGCGCGTTATTAAAATTTGGCACGAAAGATGGAAATTGCGATAGGACGGCAGAAAGCACGCACGTCACAGGGAGTCTCTCCTGGTAGGCGCAGGAAGAATATTTCATGTTTTACGGCGCCAGCGTCGTTAGGGTTGTGTGCCGGACAAAAAAAGTGTCAGCCCGCCGGCTAAATCAGAGCGTGAGTGCATTAAACTCCGAATTACCACAAATAGAACTTTAACCGCACATGCCCATTATAATGGTACCCCCTACTGAAGATGTATTTACGTACTAAACCGCCTTCGCGGCTCACGCTGAGCCGTCGGAATTAACATCTGGCCCAAAAACGCACCGCTCGGTTCATTGGACCCCCCCTTTTTCTTTCTCCCTCGCGCAATGGGATTAACCGTTGTACCTCGTGAACGTGCGTACTTATCAATCGATCGAGGCGGATACGAATTTTCATTTGAATTACGAGACGTGTAATTATATATACATTCGAGAGTGTCTCGCTCCTTGATTTTATCGGCTGCCTCCAAGCCGTGTCGTTGGGTAATAGCGCTTGAGAATAATCAAATGGAATTATTTTGAAAAAGTGTTGAAGCATGGGTGAAGGTTGTTTTTTAAGAATGATTGGTGAGGTCCTCATTTTGAAAGGGAGTGGAACCGAGGTCTGTGTTGCTATGAAGTACACGGCAGATGGGACTTCTATGAATGAGGATGTTGGGAGATTTTAATACTGGAACTACCGGCGTTATATCTGTTATATTTAAACGTAGCGGTAAGCAGCTTGGAAGAAGAGAAATTAAGAGGTGAAGGGTACGAGACATTAGGTAATTAATGTTTTATAAGACAGAAGTAATATATAAGATATAGTATAAGATAGAAATATTTAGTGCAGGGTTTTTCTATTAATTTTGGGAACTTAGAAAAATATGATAGTTTTGATAGTTTTAGTGTTAAACTTTGATGATGGATTAATAGCTGACTTTACCTCCAAATCATCGAAATGATATTCCAATTTCTATAATTTCAAAGTAATATTTTATTACTATCGTTTTCCACTTCAACTTTAACTACTACGGTCATTTTGCCAAGATCTAAAGTTTGAGTTCAATCCGTCAGCCATCAAGGTTACGACCAGAAAGAAGTCTACATATCACATAAGGAAAATCTCTCCAAGATTTATCAAATATTTCAACCACGATAATTTGATATTACAAATTCTAGAAATATAATACTACCTCGCAACGCAGCTAGATACCAAGATAAGCTTCATGCCCCAAGTTGCATTAATATTCCATGCGCAGAACGATCCATAAAATATGTACGAGACAGTGGGCATTCTTCGAAGGAACTTAAATTCCTTCCGGAAGGGCCTCCCGTTCCTTTCGCAGGCCCGCGCGAAGAAGTACTCAATAGGGCGTCGAGGCACGGAAATCTCGGGAGTGCTTTTACACGCAAATTAGGTCTATTAGAGGCATCGAGCGTACAAAAACACTCGTGCCGAAGCATCACTCTGTCCCCCTGGATGCGTGAGCCTCCTCGCCCAGTTACGCACGTGCGTGCTTCTTTATGAATTATTAGAATTAATGACACCGCACGCATCGTCTCGCCCTATGGGGCGTCACGTCGTCCAATTGCAAGTAAGAGCGGGGATTTCCCGCGCATCAAAGGGGTAGGAAAAAAAATTTCGTGTAAAGAGGGACTCCGGTCCTTCAGACCTTGCATAATTGTGATGTCAAATTTTTCCTAACAATTGGAGTGGATCTCATTATTTCCCGCGGGAAAGGATAAAGTGTTTGGTCCCCTTTTTTGAATAACTGATACGACTCTGAATATATTTGAGTTGGTCAGAAGCTAGTGTGGTTAGGTCCATTTTTTTATATCTTGAGATTTTTGTAAATTTTAATAGCATGAAGTTTATTCCATTAAAAATTACGAAGATTAGAAAATATCAAGAAATGAATTTAACCGCATTGGTTTCGCAGTGACTCATTTGGTAATTAGAGAGTAAATTAAATAATCTGCTGGTTTGAAAATA
Source organism: Cerceris ruficornis (assembly GCA_963989415.1). Classification (NCBI taxonomy): domain Eukaryota; kingdom Metazoa; phylum Arthropoda; class Insecta; order Hymenoptera; family Crabronidae; genus Cerceris; species Cerceris ruficornis. The sequence goes on from OZ022527.1 coordinate 8,222,099, forward strand.
TATTCGATAATTTAGTCTTGTTTTACAGTACTCCTTTTGAATCGGGGTAAACTAGATAATTGAGTGATTAATTAAGATTGAAAGTTTCTCGATGCTTCTTAATGTCCATGGTAATCTGACGAACGACATCGCGTTTTATTAAAACGGAAAACTGTGCGATATCGCGTCGAGAGGCAAAACCGAAGGGTTCGATTCACACTTGACACCCGAAGATGAAGGCGTAACTTGCTTACCGCCGGCGATTCGTGAGTCGATAATCGATGGAAGTTGTCGAATGGAAAATAGAGAAGCAAGGCTACAAAGCGAGCTGGAAGTGGGGAAGTTGTCGAGCGAAATGTTATCGCGCGCCGGATCGTCGGCAGGGGTTGAATCCGGCAAAAGGGAGCTGAATGGGGCTGCGAACGGGGGTTGACGGGCCGATGGAAGAGAAGGAGGGTAATAGAGGATAGACGCGGAGGAACGAGGAGAAACGTGGAAGGATTTAAGAAGGGGAGAACATCGATTAGTTTTCTTGACCTCGACAATATTCGTGTTTCCCTTTGCGGTCAATCGCACATTTTTTCACGGATATTTCCGCGCTCTTTCCTCTCAAAGGAGCAACAAAGCATCTACACTTGTACCAATTTACAAGGACAAATAACCGTCATCGTAAAAATTGATACATCGAGACAAATGTCTCCAGAAACAAGGATTCTTCTCCCCCTCCTACCTCAACATCGGCAATACCGAATTAAATTTACAAGTTATACAATAAATTTCGACCTCCGCAATAACCTCAAAACCAGTCGAATTAATATAAATACAATGAAAACAACGAAAACATCGTATTGAATTTCACGCGTATGATTTTAAACGTCGAAAAACATCTACCCAATTTGCAGCGCGCAAACAGTGCGAGCAAGATATCAGATAAGAAAAGAGCTTGCTAGTTTCCTCGTTTTCTTTCCCACCGCCACCACAGCGCCTACCCCAACAATATCGCGAGTCGAGTGCTTCCTTTGGGATTTTCCGCCTTCGACTCTCCATCAACCGCCGCTCTCCTTCTCTCTCTCTTCCTCCACTTTCCACGGATAGAAGAGATTTCTCTCTCCCACCCTTTCGTCCACCCTGCAACCCTCTCTCTCACCGACTCACCATGGTCCCGAGGCGGCAAGCAAAGAACTCTCCTACCCTCCGGCTGTTCGCACTGATTTTCTACCCTCGCCACCCTACTACCCACCTACCCTGGCCACTCCGCACCCCCTTCATCCAACTCCTCCTCCTATCCGCCCTCAACCCCACAGCGTCACTCGTAGTCACGCTGCCAACACGTGCTCCTGTTTACCTCTCCAATCACATGGTCTGCGAAACGCCACGACACCCGTTGCACTTCAATGACGGTGTCATTTCATCGAAAATATCGCGCGCGCGCGCGCATATGCGCGCCACTCCACTCAATTTACAACAAATAGGTACTGTGTCGGTTTTTGTTTGCGCAGATGGGATGGGTCATTCAATATCTACTGATTTTTCATGATTTCGAGTAGTTTTTTTTTTAAAGCATATAGGTGAGGGTGAAAGTGTTTACTTTGGTCATTTAATAGTGGGTAATTGAGAAGTTTTAGAAGGTATTTTGAGGAGGTGAGAAATGATTACGGTAGATTAGTTTTATTACGATACGATAGGAAATCGAGTAGATTTGTTATATTGCGAAATTTTTCTCTGTTTTGGATTCTTTTTTTACTTTAAGTGCTATCGTCACTTTGTCAAGAACCTAATGTTTTAGGTGCATTTGAGAAATAACGAGGGCATGATGTAGATATTGGATAGAAGAAATCTTCCAAAGGTAACGGAAGAATTTGATCTCAGTCGCGCCGATAGAGAGTCCAAACCTTCAACCCCACACCAAGCATAGTTCTCTCTACAAATTATTTTCATGGCTCTACAAAGTTAGACGTTTTTGGATTCCGCGAGGTGCGCCAGGAAAATTCGTCCGATTACAGATACACCAAAGAGCATCGCGTGAATCATTCGGTCGTTCTCGATGGCGCGTCGAGAAATCCCCTATATATTCCGCGAACTATGACATATAACGAGGGATGATCCAAGTATAAATTGGTGTCCCTCTCTCTTGCCCTCGACACAATCGATCCCCGAGTATCGTGTAAACGGCGAAGGTTAAGAACCCCCTCCGTTCGACCGCATTACATTTACGTGCTAGGCCGATCCTTCAATTAGCATTTCCAGGTCACATTAGACTCAGACACATACGTGGCCGCGCATAATTATCGGCCTAATTATTAGAACGCAGCTAAGTACCTGGAGGGAATTATCACCGGCTCCGGGCGGACAGTGTGGAAACCCAACGCCGGTTTCAATCTCTCGCTACCAACATTCCCGCGTGGCCTACCCTCCCCCTATTCCTCCTCCTCCTTCTTCTTCTCCTCTTTCGCCTCTCCGCCCCACCCGAGTAACTTTCTTAATTACTGAGATTAACTTAATGGTATCGGGGCAACGATTATCGCTCGCGAGCCTCGCAATTGCCGACCAGATATAAATACACGGCCGGCCGGCATACCGAAATTTCATAGAAACTTCTTAACGCCTGAGAAATCTGCGCGGGACTCGTTTCTTTTTCTATCTGTCTCGTGAAAAGGAGGATTTATTTTTCATCGGTCACTCTTCACAATCATGAAAGAATTGTATTCCTTTGGAATTTTCTTTTTGGAAAAATCAGAAATTCTACCTTCCAGGTAAGATTGAGAAAGCTGCTTTCTATGCCGATGGGAAATTTTCGTATTTAGATGAACATCGGAGATACATCGAACGGAGATAGATGCAAAGGGAGTTCGATCGAGATTACGCGCATAGACTTATCTAATTACGTGGATTAGCCGAAGCGATCGAATAAGAAGAAATGAAACCAGTGGCTGACACTCACCTGGGGCGACCTGTGACTGATGTATGTAGGACGTCGTCCTGACGTAGGTTGATCTGCCTGCTATTATTTATCTGGCACGATGCAATCAGCCCGATCAAAAGTAATCTCGTTCACTCTGTCAGCCGTCTCCGTTGACTCGGCTTGCTCGAATCGACCGCCCGTCTTTTCCACTTCCTTCAAGGACCTCCTTATCTTTCTCTTCGCCTCTTTTTTTTTACAATCACCCCGCGGTGATTTTCCACCGACGACCAGCAACGAATAATCCCGATGGTGGCGGCGGCGAGCCGGCGTCGAGGGACGAACGATTATATATCGGCCGCCGGTGACATCAGCCTACTTAATTACAACGGGTAATTGTCAGTAATTAGGAGCGATTAAGAAGCAAACAGTTAATTGCTCGCGGTCTGATAAAACGTTTGCCGGTCGATTCCTCGCTCGTTCTCCTGCGGCCGAATACCCGGAAGGAGTTCACCGTGATCTTTCTCTCTTTGTCCCTCTCTTTCAGTTCCTTCCAGCCACACGATTAACCGAACATACACAACACGTCCTTCCGCAACTTTGTATTTCTCAACGACACGCTCGATCCTCGGAGACGATCTCGCGTCAGCTGCGAGAGAAAATCGCACGCAAACCGACTTCGCACCTCGGTGCGAGCTCGTTCTCTTAATGCGCTTTTAATTATTCTATTTGTCAGAGGCAACGCGCGCGCGCGCCCGCGCAACCCGTGCTTATCGCGATAACGTGTAATTTCACGTTGAAAAACACCGAAGCCGTCCGGCGCGCTTTGCAGTCACGTGCGTGTCGTAATTAGCCGCGCACACCCGCGGATATAATTAGGAGTTTATTAGAGTCCGAGTCCTTGTATCATCACCCACAATAACGGCTGTTGGTCCCTCGCGGTATCGTGAAGTCGTTGGAAATGATTCTGTCTAACGATTGCCTTCACCCAACACTGTCCTTCCTTCCCGTTGATCAATCTTCACGTACAATTTCTACGTTTATTGCCGTACAATTAACTTCGTACCACCTGTCCCGCGCACCTGCCACCATTAACGCACCCGCACGTGCCTCTCGCGATAACTCGTTCCCGATAGTCCTACGCTCAAGAGGTACGTAAGCTGATGAGTCACGAATCGCCGAGAAAAAGTGCAAAGTACATGCTCGGAATGTCTCTTGAATCAACGTCGCGGAACAGTGGTCAATGTAGGTATAGATCAGACGCACCGTCTACGCGCACTTGTTTCACTTGTATCACTGTCTCTCCAAGTGTCATTCGTCCGGATACTCTCGAGGATACACGGAAGTTCTCTAGCAAGGTGATTCCCTTCGCTGTGACGTCCACGTGCCAAGTAGACGGACCGGCGCACGCACCTCTGCTCTCTGATACCCTGATCACTCTACGTTCACACACTGCACCTTCGAAGTTTCGATTTCACGATCTCCAATGTCTTCCGTCGATCTCTACCTTGGATCTCTTCTTATCACACTTTTAATTCTTCCTTCTCTTTTTCTCTCTCTCTCTTTCTATTCTGACCTCGTCCTTCTCCTCCTCCCTCTAAGACGATGGTACCAGAGAAAGTCGTAGTTCAAGCGACGTCCAATCGATAGGGGTGGTTTACCGTCATACCGAAGCGGTTGCTCTGTATCCCCTCGTGGTTCCTGGCAGCGTGGTGTGCACGTTGTGCGGTCGAAGCTCGGAGCGAAAACTCGGACCTGAACCCTGACGGTCCGCAGTCTGGCTGCGTAGTGGCCCCGGAGTAGAATCGAGGGAAGGTAACCCACCGTGGAGGACTCTCCCGCCTAGCTTGCAGGCTATACTCGATTCTACTGGAAGGGGTAACGTAGGCGGTACGGTAGGCGGTCCTGATGCGCGGAGGTGGTCCGCGAGTTACTCGCGAGATCCCGTTGTTATGATTGTTATGAGTGTCCGAGTTGCCTCCTGCGAGGTGCTTTGGGGGTGGAACGCGCGCAAGAGGTACCCACGTCTGTCCTCCTTTTTCCATCCTGTTTCTCTGCCTCTCTCGCTCCCTCCCTCCCTCCCCTTTGCTCTGTAATATAACCACCACGAGCTCCAACGAGCTCGTAACCGTGATGCAAATCAGCCCGACGGGGTTGAAGAGTACTTCGCCGGGGATGGCAGGGAGGAGCGATTGGCGCCAAGGACCGATACCCACTGCTCCTCCTGGTCTTCCTTCGGCTAGGACTCGACGATCGGCAACTTCCGATGTGATTTTAAGGGCTGATCGAGAGTACGACAAGATTTTTTAAGGATTCGTTCGACACTCTCGACGAATCGGGGTGAGGAAGTTGGGGATGGTTGAGAGTTCTGCGATGGTATTCGTGATTTTCTGCGATTTTGACCGGGGATTTTTACGTCGGTCGTTACTGAGAATGGAATGAAAATGGAGGGAATAGTAATGGCGATCGGTGCAGATCTCGAGGAGGATGGGTTACAGGGGGATTTCAGATTGGTCGGAGTACCAGTGGGGGAGGTGCGGTTGTGGTGACAGATTTTAAGAGGTTGAGTATACTCTTATAAGACGATGCAGTTTTCTGATACTCCTTATACAGCAATTTCATATTCTCTATTTTTGTAAAGCTGTGAAATCGTATCGGTAACTATTCTATTTGGAACGAGCCGTGCTCCATTTTGAAAAACCACGTTTTTCCTATTCTCCTTAAAGTTAGTAAAATTCTCCTCAGTAAAATTCTTATCTTTCCATCCAATCATCTTCCCTCCCAAAATTCCAATCGCCTTCAAAAATTGTTGAAGCTCTCCTGAGAAATCTCAAAAACACCCTTCCTCCAGTAATTTCCAGCTGCAAACATGGCGAACGGATCCCGGCAACTCGACGATGTCAAAAAGTCCCAGCAAGAAAAACCCTCGGAACGAGCTTCTTATCTATGACCTATCAACAATCTACCCACTTTGTCCCGACGACACTGCAACTTATGACAGTACGGTATTAACTGGGAATCGTTCCTTAAGTGCACATCGTATCAATTGCAAGTCACACACGCACTCCAATTACCTATACGTCCGAGTGAACCGGTAGGCTCGCAGTCATTAATTTTGATAAATC